>OX638302.1:43313135-44034431 GCA_951812265.1 Taphrorychus bicolor | reverse complement strand
CTTAGCAATATCCTGTGGAAATTCTTGATTAATATGTTCCATGGCTTCCTTATTGGGTACCATCGTGAAGAGCGAAACAACGTCGAAGCTAACGAGAATATCCCCTGGAGAGAGAGCCAAAAAATGCAATTTTTCGACGAAATGAGTGGAGTCTTTTATAAAACTGTCAGTATTTCCTATTTTTGGCTGCAACAGTTTTGTTAGGTGTTCGGCAATTTCGTAGATGGGGCTACCTATGGTGCTCACGATGGGTCTCAGTGGCACATCGGGTTTGTGGATCTTCGGCAAACCGTACAGCCTCGGTGGCAAGGCTTCCGAATTTTTGAGCTTAGTAATTTCATCCGATGCCACGTCCCTGATTAAATTGTTGGTAGCCTTCAGAATACGTGCGGTTGGATCACGAGTTAGCTTCTTGTAGGTGGTGGGATCTAACAGTGTCCTGATTTTTCCTTCGTAATCCGAAGTTGAGATTACTACTGTTGCGTTTCCTTTATCTGCTGGTAGAATAAGAATGTCCTTGTCTTCGTTCAAGGTTTTCAGAGCTTTCCTTTCTGCAAAGGTGAGATTGCTTTTTGGTGGTTTTGCGCGTAGTAGAATTCGTGATGTCTCCATTCTTATCTGTTCAGCCGTCTGAATTGGCAGCTGACGAATTCCGCTCTCCACGTTTGCTATGATGTCTTCCACAGGTATCCTGGATGGTGTTATGGTAAAATTACCTCCCTTGTTCAGAACGCTTAACTCATCTGTTGACAGTTGTTTGTCGGTCAGATTGACTACAATCTTGCGCTGACTCTCCTCGGATGTGGACTTTGTTGTGTCCGACGAATGGTTGTTGGCACCTAGTTCGTCAAATTTCTTTTTTTGTCGGTTCGTTGCGGCGGCTTGGGCTGCAATCCTTCGGTCATGTGTTAGACGATCCACCTTTTCCCAGTCGCTGCAATGCAAGCTGTTTGCTAGTTCTAAATTAACAAAAAGAAGTTTTTTGTCATTAGATGCAAGATCTCTACGGGTCTCATGGATCCTTTCACGGAGGAGCGATTGTTCGGTCCTGTCGTAAATTCTGCTCGCTTGTCCGGATCTGAAGGTTCTTTTTATCCTCAGAAACTTTGGGATGTTCTTGGTGTCACGGCATCGTAGTAGAAATGCCAGTGAACTCAGGAGCTGCTTATAAAAGACTCCACTTATTTCGTCGAAAAACTGCATTCTTTGACTCTTTCTCCAGGGGATATTCTCGTTAGCTTCGACGTTGTTTCGCTCTTCACGATGGTACCCATTAAGCTATGGAACATATTAATCAAGAGTTTCCACAGGATATTGCTAAGCTGTTCCACCATTGCCTAACCACTACATATTTTCAATGGAAAGAAGAATTCTACGAACAAACTGATGGTGTAGCTGTGGGCAGCTCTCTTAGTCCAGTATTAGCCAACTATTTTATGGAAATTTTCGAGGCCAGGGCGTTGGCTACAGCAAGGAAGAGGCCAAGGTGCGGGTTTCGATATGTGGACGACACCTTTGTTATTTGGAGCCATGGAAAGGGCGAACTTCAAAACTTCCTCTTACACCTAAACTCTATTAACCCAAAAATTCAATTCACTATGGAGATAGAAAAGGCAGAACGCCTACCGTTTTTGGATGTTTTGGTGGCAAAGAGGCCGAATGGAAAGCTTGCACATACCGTGTATAGAAAACCAACACACACTGACCGATACCTCAACAACGGATCAAACCATCATCCAAGACAAAAAAGGAGAGTCATAAAAACTCTGTCTGTGAGAGCCAAGAGAATTTGTGAGCCAGCTGAATTGGAACGGGAAATGAAGCATCTGGAGAGAGCCTTTGGTTGGAATGGATACAACAAGCGGGAGTTCGATAGAGCCGTGCGCCGAAGGAATGTAGAGCGACAGGAAGCAACAACGGGAGATGATGTAGAAAAGCGCGGTTGGGCTACTCTACCATACATCCACAAAGGCACGGACAGGATCGGCAGGCTACTGGAAAAGCACAAGGTTAAGACTGTCTTTAAACCCACTCGTACAATTCAACAGAGCTTGAGATCGGCTAAAGACCGCAGAGATCCCCTATCAGCACCCGGAGTGTATAGAGTTCCATGCAGCTGTCGCTCTGTATACATTGGCACCACAAAACGCAGTGTCAACACGAGGATCACAGAACCCAAAGGAGTTGTAGGCTGGGACAAACGCAAAAGTCAGCAGTAGCAGAGCACGCTCTCTCTGAAGGTCACAACATCCTTTTTAATGAGGTGGATATCCTACATCAATCACAGCGCTACTATCCGAGACTAACGAGGGAAACCATTGAGATCTTTAAACACGAAAACAATTTTAACAGGAAGGAGGAAATTACGTTTCTGAATGCAGACTGGAAGCGAGTTCTGCGACACACGTCGAGCGCGTCGAAACCCCGCGCCACCATCCCCACCCCGGCCCCACCACTGCGACGCGACGGCGGCGGTACGAATACCACGGAGCGTGCTACAGTCGAATCAGTCAAAGTCAGGAAACACGGGAGATCACTTCGCCTATTGCCTCATCGCCTTTAATAGTGTCTACTGCAGCTGTAGACGAAACGTCAGGAAGAAATTCTATTGGACCACGGCTTCAAAGCCCGGAAAACACTTTAGATTGTATTTTGACTGGCCGTGAAAAGCTTTATAGTCTTATAATACATCGTTATGTGTAGGGTCAAAATCAATTAAAAATGACACGTCGCATTAAAAAAAATCTTGCAAATGCAAATTAGAAATTGAAGTTATAAATGAATATTGAAGCTAAAACATTGTTATGACACCTTATCTAAAAATGAAAATTTTAATGCTTTTGGAGAAGGTCAATTTTAATAATTGCAAAACTAGTCCTTCGATTTGCCTGGTTTTTTTGGATTCAATGGATCAAAATATGTAAATTTGGACTAAAAATACCTCAAAATAAAAAGTTAGCGTGGAGTCGAAAATCATAAAAATATAAATTAAAAATTTCAGATTATGACAAGAGCAAAAATTCATTAAAAAATTACATAAAGCGTCCAAAAAAACAAATTTAAATTTTTAATTTAAATTAATATAAATTTAAATAACTTACATCCTCTAGAAATGCAAACTTTTATGTTATTGGATAAACACATAATTACGACAAAATAATGCAAACTGACTTAAATCTTCTTATATAATACTTTTGATAAAATAGACTTTTGGACTAAAATACATGAATTTTGGGTCAAAATGCAAAGTTGAAATTTTTTGAGATCGGGTAGGATTAATGCCAAAATTGGTTAAAATTAACTCCAAACTTATAATAATTTCAATTTGGAGTGTTTAAAGAAATCCATTTTAGGAACTGGGACAAAATCAGTTTAAAATGAAGCAAGCTAAAAGTTTTGGAAAAAAAATCAGATTAATATAAAAGGCAAAATCAGTTAAAAAATACTTAAAACGTTTAAAAATAGAAATTTAAAAACGTTTGGAAATTGTAGGTTAAGATTAGGACCAAAACCGGCTAAAAATTATTCAAAACAAGTTAAAAATGCAAATTAAAAGTTTTTGGAAAAACTCATGTTCATTAAGGTCAAAATCCATTAAAAATTACTCAAAGCATCTAACAATATTTATTTGAGGTTTTTGGAGTAATTGAAATAGGAATTTTAAAGCCAAGATCGGTTTGAAATAAGTCATTGCGTTTAAAATAGCCAATTTTGAGTTTTTGGAAAAATACAGGTTTGGATCAAGGACAAAATCGGTTCAAAAAGATTCAAACCCTTTTAAAAATCAAATTTGGAGTTTGTAGAAAAATTCAAGTAAGGAACCAAAATCGGTTAAGAATCGACAAAGCGCCTAAAAAAAAGTTTTTGAAGAAAATACGTTAAAAATTAAAGCCAAAATCAGTTAAAAATGACTTAATGCTTAAAAAAAATGCAAATTTGGTGTGGTAGAAAAATGTAAGTTAGGCCTACGGTAGTAGCAGGCGACGTCAACCAGCGTATTAGATCTGCTACTGCGTGGCAGATGGCTCTCAGTTCGAGAAGCAGCCCATATTGCTTTGTACTTCGCAGGTTATCGGAGCCCAAACGAAGTATAAAGAGTAAGTGGTCACCAATTTGTCGATGAACCCATCTGCATACTAGTTTCGGGGTCTACCCCTCATTAGTACAGCTTTGGCTGGTCGACAAATGGGAGACCGTGAGTTCGCGGCTTAAAGCCAAAAAGATACGGAAAAGCGGTGAGATGTTATACAGAGTAGTAGTAGGCGACATCCACCAGCGTATTAGATCTAGTACTGCATGGCAGAAGGTTCGCAGTGTGAGAAGCAGCCCATATTGCTCTGTACTTCGCAGGTTATCGGAACCAGAACGAAGTGTAAAGAGTAGGTGGTCATCAATTAGTCGATCAATCCATCTACATACTGGTTTCGGGATCTACGCTTCATCAGTATAGCTTTGGCTGGTCGACGAATTGGACACCTTGAGTTCGCGGCTTAAAGCCAAAAAACTACTTAAGAGCGGTGAGACGTTGTACAGAGCAGTAGCAGGCGACATCCACCAGCGTATAAGATCTGGTACTGCATAGCAGATGGCCTTCAGTTCTAGAAGCAGCCCATCTGTACCTCGCAGGTTGTCGGAACCAAAACGAAGTGTAAAGAATAAGAGGTCACCAATTTGTCGATCAACCTATCTGCATATTAGTTTTGGGGTCTACCCCTCACCAGTGCAGCTTTGGCTGGTCGACAAAGTGGAGACCGTGAGTTCGCGTCTTAAAGCCAAAAAGCTACGGAAGAGCGGTGAGATGATAATGATATGTATTTGATTCACAATTCCGTAATTAAACCAAATAGTGTTTAAGTTTCATGATCTTTAGAAGATTCTGAATTTGATCATTCAGTTTGTATAACTATAAATTTATTATTCGATTTCCATGTTCTTAATGCAAAAAGACTTGGGTTACTTTAAGATGTCCACAACCCCCTGGTTACTTATTGAAATATCCTCAAGGCTGTTAACATATCATGAACATAGAAGGTTTGGCGTTCTCTTGATAATTTTCCTAATTATAGATAACATTTTTTTTTATCATTTCTGATTATCAATATATTTAGTTCAAGCAATATATCGGCAAAAAAAGAGCACTGGACCATATGCTCGTAAATCGTATGTAGATGGCGGATCATATATTCTAAGTGGATCGAGCAATCCAGCTCAAAGAGTCAATTTCTAGATTTTGCCTAATGATTGGCAAAACCATCGTGAACATGACCTTTATTTTTAACCCTTTTGACACTGCAGCCAGAAAAAATGGGGTATTCCATTTCCCGAACGTAGAATTCAAAAATGGAAAAAAAATGAGGGGTATCATTTAAAATAGTGAAGTTGGTACCAATTTCAAGAACCTGCAGTGGTATCTCAAAAGGGAAAATACTTTAGATGTGGAGGTCCCTTCGCAAATGCTAAACTGACACCCTGTATATACCTACCTAGACTCTAGTTAGCAATTCTGTGAAATAATGCATCGTGCAAGAGGACAAAGCCTATAAGAAAACAAACATTCGAGTTATCAATTACCTTGCTTGTCGTTGATTGATCGACCCTGGAAACATCTTGGATAATTTGATGTTCCCTGCGTATTTTCTCGGTATCATTCTTGACGAGTGCAACAGCGTGTGGAATTGCAGCTTTAATGAAACGAAAACATTCTACTGCGGATTTGGCGCTGCCGGGAAAATTTACAATTATCGTTTCCTTTTTGATCCCACAGATGGCCCGGGAGAGCATCGCCATATCGGTCAAGGCTGAAAGGGAATTGGACGAGACGTTAGCTAATGGAAAAACCCGGAAGCTCTTTGATATGTAGAATAGAGAGGGGTTTAAATAACTAACATATCTTGGACGAATATGAAAACACAAAGTAAACAAACAGTTGTCTAGTTGTAAAAGTGTTTTGATTAATAATAACTACAGTTTTATCTGTGAGGCAATATCATAAATCAGAGGGCCAAAATAATGTACACAGGTACTTGAGGAACACAAACTCTTATCAAATATGTGAAAAAAACTAGACTGTTTTTAGTTATTTCAAGAGGTCGAAAACATGTGTTTTTAAAGTACTGACCTCCAAAAGATGATTTCTGTATTTTACAGTAATCTGCATCATTTTTCCTAAGCTCTTACTTGTAATATGATTTTTTTTGACACAGATTAAATTGTGGTGGTGGGAGTTTTTAATAAAATAAAATTGCTGCGAGTAAAAGTAAAAAACTCTATTGGAATTAAAAGATGGAAAATGGAAGAGTTGCCCTAAGAAATTTTTGAAAACTTTGTTATTTTTGTCGTTATGCCAAATTTAGGTAACTGAAGTTGGAAAAATGATTCTTTTGGGGAAACCCAACATAAGACCGAAATAATAAAAGCATTTTAAAACGATTGCTGCTGAATGTATTCATATTCAAAGAAAGCCGTCGTAAAATAGCTCTTTATTACTCTAGATAATGAGGACGTTGGTATGCATTTGCTGATTTTCTCATTCGCTGGGCAGCATCGTCACGGATTAACGGTAGGAATTGCTCGATATGATTGGCTGATGTCTGCATAAATGCATTCATTCACCGGAGAGAAGGAAGGTCAAGTTCAGCTTTCGTCGCATACATTGATCGAAAACTAGATCTGCAAGTTGACTGAAAGTTCGCTAAATTAAGCGTCCGGTGTTCGTTAATTGTTTCGTGTACTGAATGAAGTATGTTTCTGTTACCTGCTCATTCTCGATGGTGTGCAGATTTTCTTCTCAGGTTTTGCAATCGATAAACGTACTTTTGATTGCAAAAGTCGTGTTGTTCTCGCCTGTTTTAGCCCATAAATCTTCTCTATGTGTGGAGAGTTCTTTCATCATATTGTGTAGTTAATTATCGTAATTTGATTACATTAATGGCGTTTATTCCTCCGTGATGTTGTCGCATAACTGCACTATTCTCTGTCCTTTACTTCAATCAAAGCTTGGGATAATTAATCCAAGAGACTAATTCACATAAGTTGTGCATTTATAGTATATTATACAACAAGCATTTAATGAGAGTCGTTACTCTCGAGGGTAACGTTTGTGCCCACGAGCGAAGCGAGTGGCCCAAGTTGCCCGAGAGAATAACGCTAATTAAATGCGGGTTGAATACTATACTTTATCCACGACTAAGATTCTGGTTTTTTTCAAATATGGTAGGTTATAGGTGCCACAAAGATAATTCACAATTTTAAAACCACGACCACGACTGGTTTCGCGAATCGACGGCGCGACGCTTGATGCGTCAGATAGATGATGGTCTAGTCGCCCGCGCGTGTTCATTTCAACGCTATGAGGTAGGTAAATTTTAATTATTTTAAAAAGTAATTTTATGGCCTATTTTAAATATTTTTCATTGAAAAGTACATTTTTTATTGAAAAAGATACATTGTAACCTACATCTGTCTCGATAAATCCTAACAGAAAGATAAATATTTGAATGAACCAGTGGTAACTACCGATTTCATGTTTAGGGCAGTTTACTTTTTGAGTTGTCAGTTGCCTACGACATGTTTCATTACCATGACAACTCACTATTCACTTGTGAATAATGTTCATTATTCACAAGTGAATAAAGTACATTATTCACAAGTGAATAAAGATTAGCATTAACCTTGAAAATGTACAAGAATAATGTGATTATTATAGTATGATGGTCGTGGATAAAAGTGTTTTTACGTGAATAATCAGATATTTATTATCTTGTTATGGATTTATTGAATCAATAAGTAATGAAGTGAAGAGCTGCTTAGCTCTTGCATCTTGTAAGCTTAAAACTCTTTACAAGTTGTGTTTTCAAACTTTAATATCGAGTATTAAAGACTGCAGTGCGTTGCACTCTTTGCTAGTGTTTGCATCTCCCCTGTAGTAGCACACCACATTGACGAGCTGAAATAACAGCGAAGCCGGTATTTGGTTATTCTGCCTGATAGAGAATGTAGTTTGGTTGGGAAAATATGTTTAACGATGGACTTCTATTTTTGACGTCCACCCAAGTGGATATTCATCATACCTAACGTTACCCAAGCAATTTTAGGAGCTTATGTTCTTGAAAATTTTGGGATGTAGTAACTCATTGACACCACTTCCAAACTTAGAACCATTGCAATCTGGTCTAAGAAGCAAACTACAAGTCAACAATTTTGTTAAACACATTTGTAGACTTCCAGCTTCGAAACGCAATGTTTAACCAGATCCAAACCAATCAGATTCTAACCAAATAGATCCACCAAACGCAGAACGGCCCAGAAGAGAAACACCAAAGAAGCTCAAATTTGCATTATCAGAATTTTAATTCATGTTAGAACAAGGTATTTGTAGTCCTAGTAGTCCATTGCATCTGGTACTTAAAGAACGAGGATTGGAGACACCGGGAAAACTAAAGAAGGCTTAGCTGCATCACAATATCAGATAAGAGTACAATCGCTCATGTAGGAGATTTTGCCTACAGACTGGATGGCTACAAAGTATTTTCCTAGTGAGAGTCTACCATCAGATTCCTCTGGCTCCTGAGGATTGGACTATTTGAGTTTAACGTAATAACATTGGGACTATGTAATGCTGCCCAAGTTTTCCAACGATTGTTAACGGAACATTAAATCAATAATTAATTGGCACCAAGCGTAACCTGGGCTCTCCTGTCAGAGTGACGTGAAGAAAAAGAGCGGACTTTCCCGGGGCTACGTTTTTTCATTAATAAAACACATTGGAGCGCTTTATTCGGCAAACAGGTTTCCAGTCCCAGTCTCCCGATCCCAGTATAACAGTATACTAGTTACCAACGGCGCCCAACAAGACCTAGTAGAAGTGCTGAGCCGCTGTTTGAAGTAGTCCTAGCGACACAGGGGACGGTTAGGCCTAGCCACATAAATCGTTCACCCTATAATATGGCGCCCAACGTGGAGCCATGTTATACGTGAAAAAGATAGCAGAGAATCAGGAGAAGTAAAAGAGTTTGCTAAAACAAAGTTTAGAAGAAAAAGTAATTTGTTGACCAGTTGAAAAGCCAACTCTCTTGGACCGCAATGTTTGGTCTCAGAGCAAATACATGGACTACCTTTCCATTCCAAATCCAAAATTTGAAGAGCCAGAACGGAAGAAGTACCAAAAACGATGTGAATTAGAGCCTTGTCCTCGCAGATTTGTGCAACTTGCCGTTCCTAATAAAAGAGGAGCTTTTGCAAACTGAAAGGATTATGCCCGGTTTTTACCTCCGGAAATGCTAATAAGGTTTGAAGAAATCTTGCATACTGACCAAAACTTGGAGTCTCGAGAAGCGCGCTATTATTACAAGAAGTTAGACAGGGAAAAAAACTAAGCTGAAAAAACTAGAAAAAAAGGAAACTAGAAAAAGAAGAAGAATATGATGGCTTGAACATCCACATTGACTTATCAGATTTTGCAGTACCTCAAAGACGAACAATTATTTGCCTTAAATTATAAGCAAATGGCATTTTGGACCGATTAGAACAAACACACATAATGAAGCGTCCCAGAAGGAAAACGAAAAATCATTACAAAAGAACTATTATTGAAGTTTCTGATAAATTGGCCATATGGATTGATACGTTAACCAAATTTGCGGATGTGCAAGCAATAGAATCCGATGTAAACATTCCGCCTGTCTCAATTTCCTCTTTGTCGGAGGAAGGCGAGTTTGAAGGGGAATCGGAATATGAATCCTCGGAGGGCGAAGAACCACGCGGCTCTCAATATTCGAGCCAATAGAGGTGTGTGTCGAGTAAGGAGAAGACTATGGCTTTGATTACCCGAGTGCCAAAGATGCGGCTGAAGCCTTTATGACAGATCTTTTGAAACCTGGAGAAGGGGAATGAGCAACTGAACTTGACAATCTTCTGAACGATTTGGATGGAGACGGTCTGGATAAGTTGATCGGAATTTTGAGCAACTGCTCCGATGAATTCCTAGATAGTTACATAGACGATGATAAAATGCCAGGCGTGAGTATAGGGACGTCTTGCAGATACTGAGAGAGCTAATAGAAGACTTGGACGGAGCAGGCGGCAAGCCGTTTCAGGAGCAAATACTGATCGACTGGGCGCTGTGGAACAATCCCGACAAAGTACTTCTGAAGATCCACGAGGTGGCAGTATTTTTAGGGGAACTTCTTATGGCAAAAAACCCGACTCTAACCGCCGCGATGAAATTACGGATGACAAAGGTAAGAAGGATGGAAGTGTTCAACGAGTGATGTGAGCGAGACAGTTGAACCAACTGGAGATGTCAGCGACGCAGTCGAGAAAGAACTTCCTACCGAAGCTGACGTGGCACAAATTGCGGATGATCAGTCTACGGCCACCAAAGAACCTGTGTTCGGGTTGCGGGGGAGAACAGGCGATTAAAGACGAGAAACCTGCGGCGGATACTGGTCCTTCCCAGCGGGATGTTGCCGCTTGAAAAGAGAAAGAAAGTGAATGTGGCGAAGCCCCAGAGGAAACTGAAGGTGGTAAAGCCCCAGAGGAAAAAACTGACGGTGGAGACGTGTTAGAGGACAAAACTGAAGGTGGAGAAATCCCCGAAGGTGATGAAATCCTTGAGGAAAAAGCTGAAGGTGGTGAAATTCCGGAAGGAAAAACTATCAGTGATGAAGTATTTAAAGAAAAGATTGAAGAAGAGGTAGATCTAGAGGCATCAGAAATTGAGAGCGGTGCTGATGAGGCACAGCCCGAAGGCGACGCGAAGAAAGAGAAGAAGCTGATTGGATGCCTGAAAGGAAAAGACAAAGATGCCGAACTCTCCGACCCCAAACAACACATAAATTCCAGTGGATGTCCATTTATAATCCAGCGACGGCTATAGATAGTCAATTCCCGTGATGGGCTATTAAATGGACATCCATTGGATAGGTTGCCATGGATGTCAATTTAATTATATTTTGTGGACGTCCATATAGGGTCCTTTAATGGACTTGTTCTGGACCTTAGTTAAAATGTTAAACACATATTGCAGGATCGGCATCGGTTTTGTTTTAATTGTACAAATCATTTGCCCTCGGCTCGGGTGGAATGGTGACTTTTGGATTTTCTATGGAGCGTTGCACGGTATTACCTAAATTGATAAGAAACGATAAAAATTAAATGTTGGTAATAAACAAAATTCGTACCATTAAAATTGTGGCATCAGAGTGTTAAAACTCATGTAAGTACTAACACTAAAACTTATATCGATATGCACAGAGCGCATATCGATATATGCCATAAATAGGCTGCTCACCATCTAATTTTTTTATTGAATGCAAAATAAATAGCTCTTTAAATTTGTTGATTGGCTGACTTCTTAACGATTTAGAATCATTTGCGTATCTTTGCCTTAAAGTGAAGATAAGGTGGACCGTGAGGTTGACCTTAAAATGTCCAATATAAAATACTTTCCTATACCAAATGTTAAAGCAATCAACCGATCAAAAAGCTTATTATTGGTATAATATGCGACTTCTGCGAATATTTTGGAAAACTGAAACCCAAATCCTTGCTCAATATTATATATATTACCTACCCCATTAGGTACCACAATGTATTTTCAGATTTACTTACCCCTTCTTCTCTTGGAAATTTATGCAACTGAATATTGCATGTTGTTTTTTTACTGTTTTTGTAGTTTGGTACACAACAGGAAACATTTTGATTAAGAGGAAGCAAGCAATAAAACGAAAATATGAATTATTTCAAAATTTGTCAAATCTGACAAGGACGCTTCAAATTTGAAATTAGTACCAATTTGTAGAGCGCCGTGGCGGAAGGCGCTTGAGCCGCCATCTCGCGACTGGAGTCATGAACTAACAAAGCTATTGTACTCGTGGCTCTCATAAGAGATAAACGGCCCTGATCAGAACTATAGTCACCATAAATCAGACCCTTCCCTGAAACTCTTGCTATACTATAGTGTGTTGTGTTCAGTGTTCAGTGAATAAAGGCGAAGACAGGTGTTACTCAGTAAGTATTTGAGCAAAACATTTAATTTTAGTTTGAAAAACCCGTTTTCTGATATAAACTAGAAATGTCCTCAATGTTTCAAAGCAAGTATTTACTATAAAATTTCCAAAGTTAATAGGCAAATATCTCATCAAAATGTGGCAGATATGCATCTACTACAAAAATGTGAGGCGTCGAAAGCTGAATTGCTTTCAACTCCTGATATATTTCAATGAGAATGTTTTAACTCTTAATAGTTAATATGTATCATGTTACACGGCGAGCTTACTGTACACTTACCAGGTAAAGTAGTATTACACGGCCCATTTCACAATATCTTAACAAGTTGATGTGAAATGACTTGTGCATGTTTTCGCCCCTTAATATGGTGTATACCTATAGTAAGCTCAGCAACATGCTTGTTTATAGAGTGTTCTACTAGCACTGAGGTGAGTTAGCTGCTTATTTCTGTCAATTTAAATTCCCAACACCCTGAATATTAATCCAAAACTTTTATTGAAGAATTTCTAGTAGAAAATGTTTTTTAAATTGTTTTATAGAAACAATAAATTCAACTTATTTTTTCATTTGCATACTTTTAGATTTTAGTGCCGTTGGTTTTTTGCTTTACTTGATTTTTCTATATTCGTTAACTATACAAAAAGTTATTGATGACGGACCAGGAAAATCTGAAACACTCTGTATAATATGAATTTTAACAAATGTTTCATATTTAGTGCCATCAGAAAAATGTGGTGGATAGAATAGAAGGGATACCGAAAAGGACATAGTAAAATGGTTTAGAAGGGCCAAAGAGGAAAGGAAGTGTGGAGTATGTAAAGTGTGTTTTTTTACTTAATTTTAAAATTTGACTTGTTAAACAATAAAAAAATAAAATGATCCTAATGTTTAATTTGCGGGTTTATATTAAAGATAAGCATTTTATCCCTAAATTTTATACGTTGTATAATTTATGGGTATAGGTATGGGCGTCCAAAGTTTCAGTTCTAGATGTCCAATGAATATCCGGTTACGGATGTCCATTGGCATTGGAAAATGTATTATCGATTGGATGTCCAATGGACTTGACCTGAAACAAGTATGGTATATACCCAAAATGTACATCCAATGTATGTCCATGTAAGTCCGTCATGGACTTCATTTGTATGTCCATTGGACGTCCAAAGTATGTTTCGGATCTTGATGTCCAATGGATATCCGATGGTGGATGTCCATTGGCATTGGAAAATGTATAGCCGATTGGACGTCCAATGGACCTCACCTAGACTAAGTATGGACCCAAAATGTCCATCCAATGTATGTCCTTGTAAGTCCGTCATGGACTTCATTTGTATGTCCATTGTATGTCATTGTGCTGTTTGGGACGGAGAAGAACCGTCATACGTGTTTCCTCCGTCTCGCTAGGTGTGTATAATTGTATAAGGTACTTCCCAAGTTTGAGCGACTTCCCCACCTTTCGCAGCGGATTGTCCACCCACACCAAATTACCATCCTGGAAGCCGCGGGCGTTAGCTAGTAAGTCATATCTTCCTTTGGCTCGATCACTGGATATCCGCAGTTTATTCCTGATTTGTTCATGAACATTGTTCAGCCTCTCCTTAAGCTCCTCCACAAAATTCTCAGAGCTGAGCGACTCTTTTTCTTGTGTTCCATACATCAAATCCGCAGGAAGCCTCATTTCCTTTCCGAACATCACTTTCGCCGGAGTATAACCAGTGGCTTCATGCGTAGAGCCTCGATATGCCATCAACATGAGAGGTAGATGTTGGTCCCAATCACGCTGATGATCTGGCCACCATTTTAGACAGGTAATGTTCCATGATCCGATTAAATCTCTCCACGATCCCATCCGACTGTTGATGCAAAGGAGTTGTCCTGGTCTTGCGAATTCCGAGAAGTTCCATGATCTTCTGGAAAACAGCCGATTCAAAATTTCGGCCCTGATCAGAATGAAGTTCGAGAGGGACTCCAAATCTGCAGAACATTTCATTTACTAGCACCGTTGCCACAGTCGTTGCTTCTTGATTAGGTAGGGCGTATGCTTCAGGTCATTTAGTGAAGTAATCCATGGCGACCAAGATGTATTTATTGCCCGACTCAGTCTGAGGAAATGGTCCCGCGACATCAATTGCTACCCTCTCGAATGGAGCACCTACATTGTACTGCACCATTCGGCCGCGCGTTCTTGTTCGAGGTCCTTTCTCCTCTGCTCCTTCCTCTGCTACCAGGAACAACCAACTGACTGACTACGGTCTTGCCATCCGGACTCTCCCACGCTCACTTTAGTAATCCATTTTCTATTCTAAGAGAGTGCCACTGGGCCCAGAGCGCCTTCAGGTTGGGACTTTTACCAGCAATTTCTTGCCATTCTGGTCTCTTGTCGTCAGTCTTTGCAGAGAGGATGGGTCCAATATCGGGATCATTTATTTGTTCTTCTCGAAGCGTCTGTGTGGTCCAGCCATCGTTTATTTCCACCGACGTTCTCCTTACAGAAGGAAGTCCCTCACGCTGCTCAGTTCTTTGACAATGCCGACAATCTTCTTTACACGGCGTCTGTCGGCATTGTCTAGACAATGCATCGGCATTTCCGTGAGACCTCCCTGGTCGATGTTCAATTTCGAAATCGTACTGCTGCAGGCGCTCTATCCATCTGCCAGCCATTTCAAGGCTCCATGGTCAGTTCTAATTAGGAACCTTTTTCCATATAAGTAGCGATGGTAATGTTCGACTGCTTTAACGATGGCCAACAGCTCCTTTCTAGTGACGCAATAGTTTCTTTCTGGCTTACTTAAAGTCTTACTGTGGTACTCAATGACATTCTCTTGCCCGTTTTGTCTTTGAGAGAGTACTGCACCTAGACCACAGTTACTTGCATCCGTATCCAAAATAAAGAGTCCGTCTTTTATAGGGTAAGCCAAGATTGGACTAGAACAGAGGGCAGCTTTAAGCCTTGCAAACACCTGACTGCAATCGTGGTCCCACAAGAACGGTGTTTTCTGTTCTGTTAATTTGTGCAGCGGTTTTGCGATGTCGGCAAATCCCTCTACAAATCTCCTGTAGTAAGTACACAGTCCCAAAAAGCTCCTTACTTCGTGTTTGTCTCGGGGAACTGGCCAATCTTTAATGGCAGATATTTTACTTTGGCTAGTTTTAATGCCTTGTTCTGAGATAGTATGCCCCAAGTACTCGACTTGCTTTTGGAATAGGCTGCATTTCTTGTAGTTTAACTTCAGGTGAGCATTCCGTAACTTGCTGAAGATTTCTCTTAAATTCTTCAAATGCTCCTCAAAATTACGTCCCATGACAATTATGTCATCTAAGTATACCAGGCAAGTTTTCCAAGTCAGCCCCCTCAAAACAAGTTCCATTAGTCGCTCGAAAGTTGATGGAGCATTGCACAATTCAAAAGGCATAACAGTGAACTGGTATAGCCCAGAACCAGTAGAAAACGCAGTCTTTTCTTTGTCTTCAGGAGCAATCTTTACTTGCCACTTTTTAAATCTTGAGTGGAAAACCACTTTGATCCCGATAAAGTGGCCAACGTGTCGTTTATACGTGGCAATGGGTAGCTGTCTTTCTTGGTCACATCATTAAGTTTCCTGTAGTCAACACAGAACCGCGTTGAACCATCTTTCTTCTTAACAAGAACCACAGGCGACGACCATGGACTAGATGATTCTTCTATGACGCCCTCCTTTAACCTTTCATTCAGCAAACTGTTAACTTCCTGTTGCTTAGCTAGAGGGACCCTTCGTGGGTGTTGTCGTATTGGCTGGGAATCTCCTGTGTTGATCTTATGGACAACTAAATCGGTTTGACTGTCGTTGCTCTTGAAGTTAAACATATCAGATTCATCCACAGCAAATTTTATAGCAGACTGAAGTTGTTCCTTTGACAGGTGACTCCACTGTCGCTTGAAAGCATCAATCACTTGTGGGGAAGCTTGGTTAGAAGATTTATTTTTGGATGTCTCTGTTTCGACACAATTGCATACCCATTGCACAGGCTCATAATTGGCAAGAACTGTTCCTTCTTTGAGCTTGATGTTCCTTTCTCCAATATTTGCAACTCGTACTGGCACAGTCTTCTTCGTGTCGGTCAAAGTTCGTGCTACCATGATTTCAGTCGTCAAATCCAGGTTAGGTTCTATAAGTCCTATGAACCACCCAGGATCATTTTCCGAAGTCACTGTGATAATTTGTTCTGAATTTGGAGGAATTTTTACATCTTCCACCACCAGGAGACGGACACTAGTTTCCACATTTCCACTAAGGCTCGGACCAGCCATTAGCTTTTGCAGCTGCCTCAAATTGGGTTTTATAAATTTCCCAGGCCGTAGTACCGTCATATCCGATGGTAGCTTAATTTTAGCGTTGGCTGTGCTAAAACTCTCTGTAGACACGTTGTCGTCCTCAAGTTGTTCCTGGAATTTCTTTTCTAGCTCGAGAATCTTCTGGTTGACGGATTGCATTATTCTTTCTTCCAATTGTTGCTCCCTAGCTGCGAGATGGTGCACTAATTCTTCTTTGAACCGTTTCTGTTCTTCCTTCTGTTCTAGATAACGTCTTTCCTGCTCTTCCTTCTGGTGTTGATAACCAAATAAATAAAGTAAGGAACTTTCTTGTTCCTCTTTTTGTTGTTGCAAAAGTCGCTCCTGTACTTGATCACGTCTTTCCTGTTCTTCTTTTTGTTCCTTATAACGTTTTTCCTGCTCTTCTTTTTGTTCTACATAACGTCTTTCTTGCTCTTTTTTCTGTTGTTGCATAAGGGACAGCAGGGCGGCAAGTTGATCGTCCATCGCTTGATGCTGGCTTCTGGTCACTGGCATAAACACGTAGTGTCCGATAATGAAGCACTCACTTACAGTTCAGCAATATTAGTTCTCAAATTCCCAGTGGAATCGCACTTCTGACACCAATTGTTGCGTACTCGGGGTTCAATAATTCCAGTGTAACGATTTAACACGAAAACACTATTTATTTATTCCACAGATACACACAGATACAATTCGACTAGTAAATAACTCACTACTTAACACTTTATAGCCTTCTATTATCGCTTCATTCGGCGTCGCTGCGAATCGTAACAAGATGAAGAAAATTCAGTGTAAGTCTAAACCTTCCCTAGAAGTCAACTGAATATGGAGAATGGTAAGGTTATTCCTTTTTTTATTTCTCGCTGACGTTAATTTAATGAGTGTTTCTTCATTTTTATCTGGAAAGCTAGAAAATCGCTTGATATTTTTAAATGGCAAGAAGGCAATTTTATTCTTTGTATTTTGCTTAAAGTCTTTTTTTACGGTAATTGAAATTGTGGGAAGTAAAAATTGGCAAGATGATTTAAGGGAGGTACAATTAGCCATAAATAGTAGTAAACATAAAACTACTGGTATTAGCTCTGCGGAGTTACTGTTTTATGTCAAAATTTGGTTCATTGCATTTAAATGCAAAAATGCGTCTACTTATTGATAATGAAGAAAAAAAAAAGAAACTACTCTTTTGTGAGAGCATACCTAAAGTTGCCAAATTAGATACTGAGCGATTCAACATTGGCAAAGCTCAAGTTAAGGCTTTCTGTATAGAAGATTTTGTCTATGCAAAATGTAAAGAATTTCAAAATTGGATCCTAAATTTAGGAAACCTTAGAAAGTTATTGAAGTTTTAGAGAATGATCGATATGAGGTGAAATATTTAAATTTGCTCATGATCAATTAAGGGCAGTGCCTGTTGGTTAGGCACATGTAATGTTTGATTTTAGTAATGAAAATGATAAGGATGAGGCCATGTCGGCGGAAGATAAGAAAAAGTAGACCGAGAAGCTGCTGTTTCAGTATAATTATAGTATTTTGTTGGACCTAGAGTCGATGTTGTGACTGCTAGAGGTGATGAGAAAATATTTCTGATGTAATCTTTTGATTGTATTTTGTTGTTTAGTAGCGATGTACCTAGAGTCGCTGGTGTGACTGCTAGATGTAACGAGAAAAGATTTTTGATATAATTTTATTGCATTTTGTTGCTTAATTGCTTTGTACCTAGAGTCGCTGTTCTGACTGCTAGAAGTGATAAGAAAAGATTTTTGATGTAATCTTTTGATTGTGTTTTGTTGCTTAGTTGCTTTGTTCCTAGAGTCGCTGTTGTGACTGCTAGATGTGATAAGAAAAGATAGTTGATGTAATCTTTTGATTGTGTTTTGTTGTTTAGTTGCTTTATTCCTAGAGTCGCTGTTAATGTGACTGCTAGATGTGATGAGAAAATATTTTTTATGTAATTTTTTGATTGTGTTTTGTTGTTTATTTGCTTTGTACCTAGAATCGCCATTGTGACTGCTAGATGTGATGATAAAAGATTGTTGATGTAATCTTTTGATTGTGTTTTGTTGTTTAGTTGCTTTGTACCTAGAGTCGCTGCTGTGACTGTTAGATGTAATAAGAAAAGATTGTTGATGTAATCTTTTGATTGTGTTTTGTTGTTTAGTTGCTTTGTTCTTAGAGTCGCTGTTAATGTGACTGCTAGATGTGATTACTGCGGTAGCTTTAGTGATACGTTAGTAAACGTATAGTTATTAAGATTGTTGCGGCAATCTGTTAGTAAATGCTGCAGCGGTAGCGATCAAGTTGATTTTGATTTATTATGTTGTTGACCTTGGATGTGACTTGGTCAGGATGGTCGAACTTGACTAAATGAAATAGTTGTTTTGTTTTGGTTTCAGGTGAAACATTGAATTAGCGCACGAGGACGTGGGACTTGTCAGAATGGCCGTGTCAGCGCGTTCAGATTGTTTGTAGCTTTAAAGAATAAGGACCTTTTTACTTGTCAAGTGCTATTGATACGTTCCTAGGAGTCAGCCGGAATATGAATTAAGGGCGGCTGACTGATTTGTATGTTACGTCTGGGTTAAAGTAAAGAACAGATCGGACGTAGGAAATACGATCGGTCTGGGTGGAACGGGGCCAGGGGAGAGAATGAGTTTGAGAGTTTAGTTTTTGGAGAGATCGAAAGAAAGGAAGACTGGCCCCGGATCGCCAGTTCTTTATAATTAACTTAGATCGTCAATTTCATATGAGCTCGGTTTATCGGATTATTGTAGAGCAGAGTTGTTTGTTTATGTGTTTTGGTTTATGGAGGCTTACGTAGTTTTGATTGAAGTGCCATTATAGTTCATGTTACCTAGATCCTCGTGAAAGATGCATTCCAAAACGAAAATAGTAATTCGACGGATCTGATATATATATAACTTTAACGGCGAGCGGGAATCATGATATTATTCCCGCTGTTTCAACTCATATATCCCTCTGACGCTATATGAGCGCTATTTAACTTTTGTCAACAAGCTGAATATCAGTATATTATTAGGTGGTCGTGGACAAAAAATATTATAGGGTGAACTATTTATGTGGCTAGGCCTAACCGTCTCCTGTGTCTGTAGGACTACTTCACACAGCGGCTCAACACTTTACTAGGCCTTGTTGGGCGCCGTTGGTAACTAGTATACTGTTATACTGGGATCGGAAGGCTGTGACTGGAAACCTATTTTCCGAATAAAACGCTCCAATGTGTTTTATTATTGAAAAAACGTAGCCCCAGGAAAATTCGCTCTTTTCCTTTTTTGATTAGTTAGACTCACGTCGCTCTGACAGGAGAGCCTAGGTTACGCTTGGTGGAAATTAAATATGAATTTAATGTTTCGTTAACACGATGCATGAATGAGACTTTGGAACGAGGTTTAGAATTTGTATTTTAATTTGTTTTTTGGTACATTGACGTTATAATGATAGCATCAACAAGGGAAGAGAAAACATTTCCACCATCTGAAGCAAGTTTTTCAAGGTCTGCGAGACTATTGTCTCACAGAAAGAATTTTACTTGGCCTACATGTCTAATGAAATGCGAACCCAACCGCTTCCAGAGCGAGTTGCAGTAATTCAAAACTTCAACAAACCCTAAAACTATTTGACCTACGAAGGTTCTTGGTTATAATCAATTTTTCCTTTTGTTTTTGATGACGTCTTTGTTTTATATTGACTTGTGACCGGTGATTAGTCACCCACCTACAGTTCATCAGTACTAACATTTCCATTGGAATCTCACTTCTTCCATCAATTGTTGTGAACTCGAGGTTCGAGCAATTCTAGTGCAACTAAATTCAAGTAAAACACTAGTCAGACCTTGTATTTTGTTTATCATAAAGTAACAATTATTACTATCGCGCGAACTGGGGACTCCCAAAGGTTTTCAGTTCAACGATTCTTTTTAGACTGTCGATTTTAACTTGTCACCTTTAATGACTTTACTAGCGAGATAGATAAAAGTCACGACACAAAAACCAGACACACCGGGAATTGGAATTGTTTTGAATTGATTGGTAACGTCTCGGTCTATTGCTTCTCATAATAACAGTTTTGGTGAAAATTAAATCAAACCTTTTGCGAAGAACATACGAAGTAACCCTGTTCGGTACAGATTAAATTACCATATTTTCATTTTCCATTAGGTCATCTCAATTTAAAAAACATTTATTCAAATTGAAGCCGTTTGGATCCAACGTAGTTTTGCATCAGTTCCCCGTCTGGGTTATTGTTAAATTCAATTTGCTGGTGAAGAAAAAAGTAAACAGCTCTATTTTCTTTCTTATAAAACCTAGTGACATAAAGGTCTTTTATTTATGATAGTAACTGTTTAGAGATAGGTTTATAATATAAGTCTTTTTCGAGCAAAATAAAGAAAAGATCACGTTAGTCAATCCAAATAAAATCTAAGGGAACGCAAAATGTAATATGTTATTAGTACCAGTTTGAGCTAGAAGCAAACATGCCGAAAGGGCTGTTTTATTTCGTTTCTTTTGTTCCATTTCTAAAAATAAGATACCTCCTTTCAGTGCTGTTAAATTCAAGTTTTGAAAGAGGTTGAATTGCTTGAAAAGATCCTACTAGTGTTCGGAAAATTACAGGTAAATTATTTAAGGAACAGACACCTAAAACTAAGGAAACTTCACAAAAAGCAATCATGTGATATCAATTATTTATAAATTAAGAAAGATAAGTGTTATTTAGCAGTTGAGGACGATTTTGCGCCCGAGCTGGGGCCCAAGGGAGGGCTGGCAATAGAGTTCGGAACACTGACATCTCAAAATACAGTGAGCAGTAAAATGAATGGACTATTTTTGAACGTTAATAATATTCCATAGGAAAATCTTAAATCAACAATAAAATTAACATATAAGACAAACAGGATGAATCAAAAGTAAACGTATTCTTGACACAAGAATAAGAAAAAAATATATAACGAAACGGTCTAGAAATACTTTTTTCCAAGCTACAGCTCTTTAAATATTAGATAATAAAAAACAGTTGTTATTTTATTGAAGCCCTTAGCCGGTACTTATTTTGAATTTCGATTATATTATTTAAGCAACGATTACCTTTTTTAATCGCGCAATAAACAACCAACAACTAATTTCGAAAATCAAGAATGTTAACTTACAATTAGTGGTGAAATAATTTGATTAGCTAATCGAACACCTCAAAACGTATCAAAATACTCGATCAAGACTAACCGGGGTTTAATCGGACTGTAACATTTGACCGATGATTACTTATTTTGACGAATGTCGAGTCATTGAGTCACGTTTCTTGCGTCGCCCTCATATAAAAACTTTCTGTTCCTGGAAGCCACAAAAACTATAATATTAATAACCATAGGGGGTGTTCAAATGAAATGAAATGAATTTGAAAGAAACGGAAGAAAGGACAAAAGTCCATTTACTTTCATTATGTGATCCTTTTCTGTCAAAAAATCATAGTTTTCTAGATGATCTTTGCTAATGAACACGGGGTTTAATAAAATTAACTTGCAGTCAATTGGAGAGCGAAGAAACCATAAAATGGAAAGAAGACAGAAGATCAGTTTTACAAACCATGAAGTAGGGTGTGTTCATTGAAAACCGTCATCTAGTTAGCTGTGAAGTGTCAAACAAAAAGGATGAAGAAACAAAAGTCTATTTGGCGCCATCATCCATCAAACCTTTTTTAAAATGGTTTCACACCAAGATTGATATCCTAACGAATACAAATCATATGGCGCTAGAAGGTTATTTTCGAAGGACTACATGGAAAACACCACGATTAATTAAAGATAGAATAGGCTTCGGTTTCACTGCTAATAATTGGTATTTATTACAACAGAAACAACTTGACACACGCCAGCAATACTAAAACTAAATAAAATTCTTACAACTATGTTATCATAGCGTCAAAATACGTATATAAATATATACTATTTAAGCAAATGACTATACACTAGCGGTAAATGCCTTCCAAACAGACTAATATATATGTTAGCAATGGGTAAACTTAGCAATGGGTAACCCTTATGCAGATATGAACACCAACGAAGAGTGCAACGCACTGCAAACTTCACTACTCGATATTAGAAACCAAAAACACAACTTGTAAAGAGTTCTAAAGCTTATGAGAGGTACGAGCTAAGCAGTTCTTCACTTCATTAATTATTGTTTCAGTAAATCAATAACAAGTGAGTAAATACAGTAGGTGGTCACCAATTTGTCAATCAACCCATCTGCATACCAGTTTCGGGGTCTACCCCTCATCAGTACAGCTTTGGCTGGTCGACAAATTAAAAACCGTGAGTTGCGGCTTAAAGCTGAAAATGTACGGAGTATCGGTGAGATGTTGTACAAAGCAGGAGCAGACGACATCCACCAGCGTATTTTAGATCCACTACTGCATAGCAGATGGCTCTCAGTTCGAGCAGCAGCCCATATTGCTCTGCACCTCGCTAGTTATCGGAACCAGAACGAAGTGAAAAGAGTAAATGGTAACCAACTTCTCAATCAACCCATCTGCTTACTAGTTTCGGGGTCTACCCCTCATCAGTACAGCTTTGGCTGGTCGACAAAATTGGAAACGGTGAGTTAGCGGCTTAAAGCCGAAAATGTACGGAGTACCGGTGAGATGTTGTAAAAAGCAGGAGCAGACGACATCCACCAGCGTATTTTAGATCCACTACTGCATAGCAGATGGCTCTCAGTTCGAGAAGCAGCCCATATTGCTCTGCACCTCCCTAGTTATCGGAACCAGAACGAAGTGAAAAGAGTGAGTGGTCACAAAATTGTCAATCAACTCATCTGCATACTAGTTTCGGGGTCTACCCCTCATCAATACAGCTTTTACAAACTGGAAAACCACTACCGGAACATACGGAAGAATAAACACGAATAACACGATTAAATCGCGATGATTAACTGCACAATAAAAGAGCTCTGCACACATACAGAAGATTTCTGGGCAGAAACAGAGACATACTGATTTAGAAACGAGCGAGAACAACAATATTTTTGCAATCAAAACACGTTTATCAATGGGAAGACACGAGAACGGAATCTGGCCATCATCGAGAATGAACAGATAACAGAAACACATTTAATCTAATAAGCGAGACTGCAGTTAAGCCCAAACGAACACCAAAAGAACACTTTATCGAATTTTCAGCCAACTTGCTGACCTACTTTTCGATCGATACACTTTCCATCCGGGAGACAGCGATGACCTACGAGAACTGAACTTATACTCCCTTTCAACCCGGTGAACGAATGTATTTACGCAGGCATCAGCCAATCATATCGAGCCATTCGTACCATTGATCCGTGAACAGCCAATGGGACAATCCGCAAACTCATTCCGACATCCTCTTTATCTGCTTTTTTTGAATATGAACGCATTCAGCGCGATTTATTGCCATTTTTTCTGCATAGAAACAGAGGGTTTATTAGGGATGTTTACTGTTTGAAATGGTTTTAAAATGCGTTTATTATTTTTTCTTGTGTTGGTATTCCCAAACACTATTTACTTTGATTATGAAAACTACCAAGTGTTCACTAGAAAACTCTGTCAAAAAGTCATGTTCGATTTAACACAAAACAGGGCTTTTCCTCATATGACATAGCTTCCAAAATTATTCGTCTTTACACAAATGAAACTGATACTCTCTTTGTAGAGACAGAATCTGCTCGAATATTATTTATATAATCTTCGATAACTTCGTCGACATCATCAAAGTAGTCAATAAGATTATTCAAATCCATTTTTAACAACAAAAGTTTATAAACTTCTTCCTTTGATAAAAGGATGAAACCGTTTATTATAAAAATAACGTTAGCAAACGACGGTCAAATATTTAGCTGCAGGTTTATTATCGAATTAAAATTGATCAACGTATGTTAGAATTTCAGGCGATTATAACGATAATCAGTGTTCGAATAATTGAATCGGTAATCAAAATGACGGCCTTAATATACCCAATCAATACTAACCGCGGTTTAAAGTGACCATTTGACCGATGTTTACTTCATGAAGTGGGTGATAGAAAATACCGACCTTTAGCCGAACTTGAACATAACGAAATTTGATACTGCCTGAGAACAGCAATAGTAGATACAGGCAAGAAATAAACTTTTTTTCAAGTATCCTCATGCATAAGTAGAAATCGAGAAGATTCAAATCAGGGGGATGGTGGTGGCCAGATTGTTGGCTCTTTTAGCATAATAGGTTGATATGAGTTGTAATTTATGTATCTACATCTGTATGTGTCGATTTTCAATAATCTAAAGATGGCGATTCAATAATTTAAAGTTTCAAATGTGTCTAAATCTTTTTTTTTTCAAGCGGACTAAAAGTATGTCATTTGTTTTCTTCATACGCACACCTAAATTGGGCTTTCTAATCCTGAGACCAAAAAAGTAGCAAAAAAGTCCTAGACAGTAAAAGTAAAGTCGAAAGTCACCGCTACTGTTAGTGTGGCGCATATATAAACGATTTCATTTACCAAAATTATTTGAACACTAGATGACACCAGGTAGACCGATCTGAGTGTATTGCCATCTTTACATTCTTATTGAAAAAACAAAGAATAGGAATACTTTCAGAGCGCTCGAGAGCACCACTCGAAACCGTTATTAGTCGAAATCGCATAGGTTCTCGAATTCTGTTAAATGTCATTGGTTGTTAAACGTCATGCGCGTCATCATATTTATCTGTCAATGTGACTTTTATTAATTTAGTATTGATAATAATGCTAACAAATTTTTAGTTTACCATAATTTACCTAAACCACCTAAACCACTGGTTATGATTTAATACCACTAAAACCATTTAACATTGAAAACCACCATTCTAACACATTCTATTTATTTTACAAATAATATACACCACTAATTGGGTAAGTACCTAGACCCGCTTAAAGAGGATGAGAAAAAATTGCAAAACTGAATCACTTTGAAATAGACTTATTTCCTGCATGCTTGAAAAAAAATAGTATATGTTACTCGGAGTAAAAGGTCTTTTTGGGCTTCGCCCAGTTGTTCGGCCGTCAATCTCTGGGCTCAGCACGAAAAAACCCACTTTTACTCCTAGTGACATAATCTACTATTTTTTTATTAAAATATCTAAAAGTGAAAGTGCTTGAATTTGTTCTTTTTCAATTGTGAATTTTATAGAGAGTTCTCGTAGCATTATATGATGGAGAAAGGTGTTTAATAGTTATTTACGGTATAAGTCCGGTAAATATAGTGTTACAGTAGGACGAGGCGCTAGCCGAGTCTGGAATTTCGAAACGACTATTGTAACGCGTTACGGGTCGTATGATGTACAACATTTTACTTCATACTTATTAAAAACAGGAAAAAAATAAATTTATGCGCGGCGAATATATTTTTGACAAATCCGCATTTTGACAAATAGTTTCATTACGGTATCCTGTACCGGTACCGGTTTCCAGATTACTATGGATACAATGGATTTATTGAAGATGTGTCGGTACTCAGTACTGTAAAATTTCTTTATTTCATACTGTCCGGTATACAGGGTGGACCAGGTTTTTGGTGCCAAACTTTAAGGGGGTATTCTACGTCCAAAAATAACCTTAGTTTGCTATATAAACCATAGTCAAAAAATACTCCGTTACGGAAATACAGGGTGTTAAAAATTTTTTTTTTCTGAAACTGTCAGAGATATTTTAATGAAATTTTACAGGTGTCAATAGCGATGAAAGACTCAAGTTTTGCAATATAAAAGATCTTTTCAGCGTTACCAGTGGCGTGCACTGCGGCTCGTGACTGACTATTTTTCAACAAAAAAGTGGTACGCTACTGGTAAGATAAAAATTATTTTTGAGGTCCTTGTTCAATTTGAAAAAAAGTTCCCTTGGCTTTTTTTCGTACGGCGCTTCTGTAAATAAATATTAAATGACTTAAAAGCTTTTCAGTGTTTGCCTTTTAATAGATTATTAATTTTGTTACTTGCGTACCGCCAGATAATCAATATTTGCCACGCCTTGTTGGCGTAGGTTTTCATGGCAACCTAAAACAGCCAAGCTTATTTTTTAACTGTATCAATATTTATTTTCAGAATTAAAAACTAAAAGTAACTACAACAATAATTGAAAACATAACAAAAACAGTTATAAAAATTGTTCAAAATGAGAACCATTATTTTCAATGCACAACAATCATATATTATGCGATTCATAAGTTTTTCTTCCGTATTGATGAGAGTCGCATAAACTTTTTTAAAAAAACCCCACACAAAAAAGTCTAACACGGTAAGATCCGGAGACCGTGGTGGCCATGTAACTGGACCCCCTCTACCAATCCACCTATCCGGAAAATGATTGTCCAGCCAATTTCTGACAAATGAGTGAAGGATCCACCTACAATAAGTAATTATTTTTTCTTGGTCTCCTGGATGTAGCCCTTGAACAGGTTGCAGGTGAAAGGTGAAATGGACGCCGGTGATCTCGTCTAACAGTACGAAGTATATTGGATTTTGAGGTGCGAAGAATACGAGAAGCAATACGGGAACTCGTTGTTGGATTTCTGTCAAACTCATTTAATATCTGTCGAGAAATTCTTCATTGTTGTTGGTTTTGGTTTGCATCTAGATCCTCATGCAAATTCCTTAAACCTTTCTCCATTAATTGCTGATGGACTCTTACGAACATTTTGCGACTAGGATGTCTTCTTTGCGGATATCGCCTTCTGTATTCTCTGGCGGCCGCCCTTGAATTTCCGTTAGCAAATCCATACCCAAAATGGATATCCGCTATTTCTCTATTTGAAAATATAAGCGGCATTTTGACACTAATGAACTTTACAGAAATTAGTTATGTTAAATTTGTCAAATATTGTCATGAAAACTGACGCCAACATCATCAAGGTGGTATGCAATTAAGAAATAGCTAGGTAATCCATTTAAACACAAACATTTTAAAATATTTTATTATTAAACGGTGTGCCCTACGAAAAAAAGCCAAGGGAACTTTTTTCTTTCAAATTGAACAAGGACCTCAAAAATAATTTTTATCTTCAGAAAAGTCAGTAGCGTACCACTTTTTTGTTGAAAAATAGCCAGTCACGAGCCGCAGTGCACGCCACTGATAACGCTGAAAAGACCTTTTATATTGCAAAACTTGAGCCTTTCATCGCTATTTACACCTGTAAAGTTTCATTAAAATTTCTATGGCAGTTTCAGAAAAAAATCAATTTTTTGGTTTTTCAAACACCCTGTATTTCCGTAACGGAGTATTTTTCGACTATGGTTTATATAGCAAACTAGGGTTATTTTTGAATGTAGATTACCCCCTTAAAGTTTGGCACCAAAAACCTGGTCCACCCTGTATACGTCCTACATGCATCGACTTGAGTCCGGTAAATGGAACTTTACAGGACAAGTCCGACAAAGGTTGCTAGGCAACCGATGCTAGAGAGCTACCGTCTAATATAAAAATATTACGTTACTTAAATTTGATTAAGATTTTGTCAAATGCTCAGTTGGCGATGTCAAAATTTGTGCGCAGTAGTTACGATGTTTGATATTACTTGTCATTAAATCAAACCATTAAATTAAATCAACCATCATTTCCTGATATTCGAAACGAGTCTGTAAGTTATCCAGTGAAATTCAAAAATTTTCCCAATTCCCAGTAGAACCGAGTTATTTCAAAATACTACATATATTTGAAGAAACACAAGCACATTGTTGATTTAATGCTGACGTCTCCATCATTTTCCCCATTAGGAAAAGACTTCTCGAAAGAATTTGACAAACATCTATTACACGTATGTAGTAATAATTTGAATAAAAAATAATTTGTGATAATAAAGGATTAAAACTAGTGGCTGCATATTTTCAAAAGTTTATTTTGATACCACATTTTGATAAATAGCATAACTTTAAGTCATTCTGCCATAGCTCTCGAATTATGAATTTTGACAATGACCAAATGTTTTTTTTTGTTCAAAAGAATTTTGACACCGCCAAATGTCAATAAATCTAATTCTTACGTGGTCATTTTTTCATTTAATTTCTAAATCATAAAAACAGTATGAAATAAAATATTGTACGATACACGTCCATTAGGTGTTGTTACAGTACTCGTATAACTTTCCATACTCGGCTCCTGACGTCGCCTTGTCCGTAAAAACCTCGTACTGTAACAAGTCACCTACTGGTCTTGTGACGTAAATTACTATTACTTCATACTGTATCATTTAGAACACTTTTACATACTTGATTTTAATCCGGTAAATAGCTTTTTACAGGATTGGATATTTGTGTTTAGTTGTCTTTTTATTTTTTTCTGATGGATCGTTGCTAAATTTAAAAACAATTATATTGGGACGAAATACCCATAAGTAAGTAGTAAAAAATAATTGAACTTGACTAGACTAGCTGACCTACTTTAATTGTATATTAATGTCCTTAGATATGCGGCCCGTCTGTTTATTCAACCATTCAGGTATTATAGTCGTTTTCAGGAAGATATTCATCTAGCCAGCCATGGAAATATCGGTTTTGTAGTGGCAGCCCTTCTTCCAAAAATTTTTCAACTGATATCTGGGGAAATTCTTATTTTCTGTTGGTATCTAAAACATTCCGTCAAAATTTAAGAAATGGCATGACGCTTATGTTCTATCCTTGTTTTCTGCACGTATTTTGAGAAAGAGAGCATAATATTACGTCGTAACGTCCGTCGATTCCTTGGAAGCATCTTTGTAAATAATGTGAATGTATTTCTCATATTTCTTTTTTTCTTATTCCAATTTTCGTGAGTAATTATCAAATAACTACACTGCCTATTATCATCAAACAGTCCTTTATGTTTATAGTACTACTTTCCTACTCAACAACTCATATAGTGAAAGCAGAAAGTGAAATAAACCTAGGACCTACCACGGATTTGATCCCTTGGAGAATGAAGCTATTTTTTAACAATTTTCCTCGCAATTTCCTTAACTCCAGTAGCAAAGCTGCAGCTGCATGCATTGTTTGTTTTTTGACTTTGTATGAAGACTGTAAGTAAAGTGCTTGATACTTGCGAATTGGAAAATGCCACTTGCAGACAATAATAAAACCAAAGAAAAAAAGAATTGCCCAGTGTCCAGTATTCAAGTCACATCATCAAAGTGCTACTGAATGATTTTGCATTATCCAAGATAAATGAAGAATGATCTTTTGACCATCTCAATTATCCACGAATGTGCCAAAGGAAGGACCGACGGACTAACCTAAACAACATATGTGTGTGTTTCTGTTTATAAATTTAAATGTTCTGTTAAGTGATGGTGTGGGATCCAATTTGGGGGTGACCGTTGTGTTCTCAGTTATACAGAGTGCTAACTATGTAAGTGTTAATCTCTCCGAAGGATGCCCAAGTATAACATTTGTCGAAATAACACTAAGTGTTTATATATTATCATACTCCTGTATATCATATTAGGTATATTCATTTTTTGCTAATGTGATTGCTAAGGACTGGGCCTCAAAAGGAGCCTCTTGTAGTTTACATCCTGGGTTCTAATATTTGAACCACCATAGATTTTAGGTGTCTTGTATAAAATATTACCACAAACAACCCTTAGTGTGCCTTTGATGTGGAAGTTCCATTCTTAGTAGAAAGCTAATGGCATGTGTATGTAATTATCTTCTTCTGCAAATATAATTTTTAATTATACTTGAGATTTTAACAGAAACCAAGCAGAAACCTTTTATTTTATGTCATGTCATGGTTCTTTCTCATAACTCATTTCACTAAAAATTCCAAAACAATATACAAGTTAGCTTGAAAGTATCACAAACACTCAAGTGCATCTTTTAAGCCCAAGATATGTCCTAGAGCCCACATTGAGAAAACAATTTATACAAGCAATAAGATGACCTGGACCTACCCTATACACTTCCGAAATCATGTTATGGTAGACATCCTATAGCGGAAGGTAAAGTCCTAATGTCAAAAAAGTACCAATGTCTGAGTTATAATTTTATAAATATCTTCCAAAATGTGAACAGGTTGGTTGTGAAGTTTTCATAGAATAGGATAGAACAATGAAAGTAGCTGGTACTTTATTACTCCAGCATTCTTGTCTCCTGACAATTCTCAGCCAACTTAATAAGTTTTTCCATTAAACACATTATACTTGTTTTGTTTTGTATGTAAAATAAAAAGTTCTTACAACTTCAATAGCATTTTTATTCCAGGTATAGTAAGTTATTTGCAAAGGGGTTCTTAATTTCAAACTAATAAATAGCCTTTACTTGTTTCTAAAAGTTACTTGAAATTCTTTGTCTATACGTAAGTGTTATAAGTCGAAACTTTTTCAACCTAGTTTGTAAGAAATGTCCCCTGCTTATGCTATTTAGTTTAAAAGAACTGTAGCTCTCTTTAGTTGAAAATAAGTTGGTTCCATTCGACCAAGAAACTATTCCAGAAGGGTCTATCATTCTTCACAACTCACTAATATGATATTGAAATTTAAATAAACAATGGGCTTGTCCAGAGTGGTTCTGCAAACGTCAAGATGGTTCCTCATTTCAATTTGAAATGTTTGCTAATGAGTTGGCCAAAATGATTTTTGAAAGGTTCTGCAATGGTTCTCTAGCATGTTGGAACAAACCTAATATTAAATCAGACAATTAATAAACCACCACACAAACATTTCTTGGCAAGGCAAGACTTCTTTTAGTATAATTAATTTATAATGTAAAATCATATATATTTAACAAAACAAAAATACACTTCTCTAAATACCTACAAATGAATGAAAGGGTCAATTTTGATCCAACAATGGAGCCAAATGACAACTGAAATGATATAACCGTAAATTAATCAAAATAGTAGATTATGTCACTAGGAGTAAAAGTGGGTCTTTTCGTGCTGAGCCCAGAGATTGACGGCCGAAGCGAAGCTGAGGCCTGCAACTGGGCGAAGCACAAAAAGACCTTTTACTCCGAGTAACATATACTTTTTTTTTCAAGCATGCAGGAAAGTCTATTTCAGAGTGATTCAGTTTTGCAATTTTCTCTCATACTTTTTAAGCGGGTCTAGGTACTTACCCATTTAGTCGTGTATATAAATAGAATGTGTTAGATCGGTGGTTTTCAATATTCAATGGTTTTAATGGTATTAAATCATAACCAATGGTTTAGGAGGTTTAGGTAAATTATGGTAAACTAGAAATTTGTAGTAGTATTATTAAGACTAAATTAATAAAAATGACATGGACAGATAAATATGATGACGCGCATGACAACCAACGACATTTAACAGAATTCCAGAACCTATGCGATTTCGACTAAAACCGGTTTCGGGTGGTGCTCTCGAGCGCTCTGAGAGTATTCCTATCCTTTGTTTTTTCAACAAGAATGTAAAAATGACGATAAGATGGTTTATATATGCGCCACCATGACAGTAGCGTTGACTTTTGACTTTACTTTTACTGCCTAGGACTTTTTTGCTACTTTTTTGGTCTCAGATTAGAAAGCCCACTTTAGGAGTGCGTATGGAGAAAACAAATGACGTACTTTTAGTCCGTTTGAAAAAAATATTCTTTTCTTTATCATGGTAATCTTCACTAATATTAACTCAAGATCCAAAGTGATCATAATTATGGATGGCATATGGCATATAGGTACATATATGAAAAGGCCACTAGGACTCTCATCACACAATCCAAATCATATGGCAGTACTTAAATTCAGTCTGGTAGAAAACCATCTTTTCTCAGATGCTTTTGCTGTTTGGAACAATTTTTACTTGACTGTAATCTGAATTCCTTTTTAAACTTGGAAAGTGGTAGACTATATAATATTATGTAAGGCATAGGCATAAGCATAGTTAAATGTATGGTCTATTCCCAGGGCATCTGGACACTAAAGTAATTTCTGGGTGAGTATATTCGGAACTTTTGGAAATCTTATTCATGGTTGATGGTACAGTTCAGTTCTTCCCTCTGCATATGCATACTAATTTAACGCTCGCTTTAGCTGGCAATAATCAATCATCAATACTCACAACTGCTTGAATGTGGTTTTGATGTCTCAATGTTTGTATTTGTAACTCTACTCTGGCATCTTATTTTGCAGAAGTTGGAGGTTGCAGATGACTTTTCTGGGTCATGCGATGAGTTGTGTTAATAGTTCTGGATGATAGTCGTTTATTAAGCCAGTTTACTTTTCCTACATTACAAACGCTAAATAATAATTGGATTTGAGCAAAATTTGAGAAATAAATAGTTAGTAGTAGTTATGTTTGAAAATTACAAAATTTGAGGTTAAAACCCGACAAATGCGTTCGTTAAGCTCGCTTCGCACCAAGCTCCGATCTAGTAGCTTTTCTGGTAACTTTTCAATTGTTTTTAAAAGGTGCGTTTACAATGTCATGGGTGGCTAGATGAATGTCTTCCTGAAAACGACTATAGTCATTATTATAATTTTATAGTGTCATTATTAACCTTTAATATCAAAATTTTTATACTGAACAACCGAATGTCTTTATCCGTCCGGAATGCTTACGGGTTGAAATTCGATTCTAAATTATGATGGTATAGGTTGCGTGGCGAGGCATCCTTAAAAGACTGGCAGACTGACACAGGAGACTGTCAAAAACTAGTTTTGGAATTGTATGGTTATTAAAGTAAACTTACCCAAACTTTTAGTTATAACTGCATAAGAAATTCCTGGGGCCTCCTTTTCTACAACAGACTTGGTGGCCTCGGGAGTGACATCGCTGGGTGCAAAGCCTGTACCGCCAACAGTAAACAATACGTCACAGATATCTGAGTCGACCACCCAATTTAGTGCTGCGATAATATCCTCCAGACTGTCTGGTAAGATTTGTTTGAATGTTATAGCAGAGTCGGGGAATGTTGCTTTAATTTCGTCCGCCAATCGTGGTCCGGCCTGGTCTTTTTCTGGGTGAAGGTGGCAGGTAGTACTAACTGAAAAATAATAGTCTTTATTTAAAAATGGGAATATACAGTGTGACCCAAATTTGTCTTCTATGTATTGGGATTTCGGAAACTCTGGACGCTACCAAGTCGGATAAATGGGGGATCTAGACAATTTTGTATGAAAAAAACCGAGTTACTCTAACCTTTCAAGTTTTTGAGAAATATTGGAAAAAAACCAAATGGTGAAATTATAAAAAACCGTTCTAACTCCTTTATTTTAGAAAATAGTCGAAATATGTGAATACTTCGGAAGCATTGTATGGAAAGAAAGACACCTGTAAAGATGAAATTCCAATACAACGTTTTAATTTTTTGAAGCTATTATTAATTTCCATTTTTCCTCCATGGAGGGCAAATGAGATTTTTTCGTTTTTGGACCAATGGCAAAAAATGCGCTTTCATCATGTAAAACAGCCTACCATGTCTTTATCCTGTTATAGAAAAAAAAAAGTTTTTTTTTACTATGCCTTTCACATGATTTTACTTGTTAGTAATACAAAGTTGGTATAGTGGATGCTTAAAGCAATACCAAAAATAACTGTACTGATGAAACAGGGTTGAATTGAATTGAATGTGCAGTTCAAAAAAATTAAAATAGCCTGAAGAAATTATTTCAATCATTTTGACACATGATGGATATTGGCAACAAGCACGCTTAACACCACTATTCAGAAAACTACGGATTTTACGGGAATTTATCCATTAAATGGTGAGGCTCAGATATCCGGAAACTGACCGAGTCTCGGTTAAACCATAACAACTTGACGTTCGTCTAGGTCAAATACGATATTGCTCCAGATCTTGAACAAGATCGTAAACTGGCATATGCACGAATCAGAAGACAAGCTAATAGTGCAAAAGTTTTGTTCGACAAGATTCGAACGTATAATAAAATTATAAATGTTGGGCACTGGGTTAGTCACCCCTCGGGAAATATCTACCTAGCTAAGATGCAACAAAAATATGAGAGTCCTTTTCATAAAGTACCAAGCCAAAGAGGTAAATCAAATATGGAGGGTTTTTTAGCCTCTTACGTCACTTTATATGACAACTTTTTAATGCGCGTACATGGAATAGCGGTGAGATGCTCTGTACAACATCTCACCGCTATTCCATCGGTTTTTGGCTTTAAGCCACGACACACGTTCTCGTCGACCAGCCAAAGTTGTTCTGATGAGGAGTAGACCCCGAAACTAGTATGTAGATGGGTTGATCGACAAATTGGTGACCACCTACTCAATTTTTAAATGTATGAGACATCAATGTCATACACTAGATGGTAAAGTGAGCTTGATAATTTGTCAATGCTCAATCAATCAATCAATATCAATGCCAGTTTATTGACAATGTTCAAACTTAAAGACGGAGTGAGTATCAGTCTATCTCAGTAGTCATTGGGAATAAATAATGGTGGGGAATGAAAGAAAAGGGAAATTAACGCTAATGGTTATGAGTGTCATAAGTGATTTTTGTTTCGTTTTTTTTCTGTTGCTATGGTTACTGTTTGTGTTTTTTACAAACAAAGAATTTCGCAAATTGTGAAAATGTATAAAAAACACAAAAAAACTCACTACTTCAGTGATGGATATTTATTCGTCGTATTCTTGGGAGCAGCTTTAGCCAAAAAATACAAAAAAGTAGTGAAAGTAGCGTTTGAAAATGTCATCTAGTTAGGTGTGAAATGTCAAAAGCAAAAGATGAAAGAACAGAAACCCATTTAGTTTGATTATTTTATCATTTTCTGTCAAAACCGCATAGCCTTCTAGATGACGTTTTCTAATCAACACCTTTTACGTATTCGTCGAGGGGCAAGGCCATAGGCTGTAGGACTTCATGGCAGACTGAGTCTATTCTGAGTCTACTCCAGAAATTAGTAAACTATGAGACTATGAGTTACGATCCCTGATAATACGCATTTAGCGCCAACTCCAGAGCTTGCATAAGTTAGTGAGTACAAGCCATTCCAAAATAGTACCGTTACGGGAATTACCGATTTTAAGCGTAATACTAATTCAGATATAGCCATCTTTAGGCTATCGTACAGGGATAGTCGAAAACCCATACGTTTCTTAGAATAGTTACTACGGGGTGGAGAAAAAAGTTATGTAATTTTGGAAAAAGTTCCTCGACATGTAACTCTGTTGAAAAAAAAATTCAGCAACTTTTTTTCTATTGTTACATAACGAGGCTTTTAACATCTCGGGACACGTTTGGCCAATTTTCGATTTATTTTCGGGTTCACGAGAAACATCGCTTTTTGGAAAACACCGACTTTATTCAATATTTGGCGCTGCTATGTATCCTGAGCAAGAAATTTACACCCGTTTTCATTCTGAGCGTATGCAGCAGGTTATATTAATGTACAATGAACAGGTATATATTAATTTAGATATATGGTGGGGTGTAAAAAGTAAAAGCCTAGCAAAAAATGCCTAACATACTAAATCAACACAAAATCAGTGACTTTGACTCCAGGATAGACGGTCTTTTCGGGAATGACATGCAAGACATCGAAGAACACATTCTTGCCTCGGGACCTTTTTCGATTTTTGATGATATCTTCACTAATTTAATAATAATTTCACTTAAATAATGTTACGATTCGCAGCGACGCCGCATGGGAGGCGGGGCAACGCGTGTGTGGTTGGTGGAGCTTCGTGACCTATCCGCGCTGCGTCATGGCTGACACGAGTGATTTATTACTCTGTTTGTCTAGAAGGCAGTTGTTTACAACCTTTTTTTTATGTGAGATTATTCAAGAATTTTTATCAAGAACTTTCTAGGTTTTTCTGTAATTTTAGGATTGTGTATAAAACGAGCATAGCGCGCGCGGTCATGGAGTAGTCTTATTTTAAGCGAACTATAAGTAAGCTAAAGTACGAAGCGATAATAGAAGGCAATAAAGTGTTAAGTAGTGAGTTATTTAGTAGTCGTGTGTATTTGTGGAATAAATAAATAGTGTTTTCGTGTTAAATCGTTACACTGGAATTATTGAACCCTGAGTTCGCAACAATAACATATTGCACTTTTTTCATTAAGGAGTTTATACCGGGTGTCCAGCAGAACCCTGGACATAGGAGATTAACATGGGAAATCGGTTTTTATTTTTTTGCGCCTGTACGGTTGGTTTGATTGAAAAACTTTTAAGAGTAAAGTTGTAGAGTTTATAGTCAGTTATCATCCTGTAATTTTTTCAATACCACAGTTTTGGCTATTTTTTGGAAAAACGCCTCAAAAAAAGCAAAAATTTGAATTTGGCGCGTCACCCCCACCATGCATGTGCAGTGTCGCCAACATTATAATTTCTTATGTCAGACTCAGAGCTGATTTTCCTTTCTTATTTATTTTGAGGGACTATCATGTAGTAATTAACGTGATTATGTAGAGAAAATTAACTGAAAACCTGACGATAATGTTCTTAAATTATAGGTAAGTAAAAGTTACGTTTATAATTATCATAATTAGTAAAAGGAAAATCATTCCAATTTGTGTATGGCTGGTTGTCTAATTCATTTTAGTTTAGCAATACGACAACCACGATGACATGACAATTTGTCTCTTGTCACCAATTAAGGGTGTTCGTTGTTGTTGTTATTGAGGTGAATTTATCTATCTCCAAATGTTTTACTTCAAAAGTGTCTATTTTGCAGTGGTGTGTGACGCGAGGCCCCATCCTGCATGTAAAAAAACCCTTGCTAAGTGCTGGACTCTACTATGACAGACAAAATCTCATTGGAAAACCAAATACAGCGCGCCCCAAAATGCCAATCCACACATTGACAACTTCTCGACGTTGGTCTCGGTTGTCCTGCACTGTATGTGGATTTTAGAGAGTCCAAACTCATTCATTTTGTTGATTTGAGGGACCCATTAATCCAAATTAACATTTATTGGTGGAACAAATGTTTATAGCAAATAAGCAAGACCAGTAAGCAGATAGCGATGGATGTTTGATCTGCGAAGACCAGTTTCTTTCATGTTTTATCTATGTATCTGTAGACTATAGTGCCTGTGAAAAAAACTCTTTTCAGTGATAACAAATCTTGCCAAACTGGCCACAAACAACTTGAAAAACTGGCCAAAAATTGGTTTCATTCCAATCGATTGCTGCTGAATGCAAGACACAGAGGATGGTGTGACGCCCCATCTTGCATGTAAAAAACCCGTTCTAATGGCTGGATGGCTTCTACAGCAGGCAAAATGTGATTGCGAAGCATATTACCAGATTTGTTGGCGTTCAAACTGCAATCAATGAAAAATGGACCTATAACATGGCGCCCCAAAATGCCGATCCACACGTTACAGTTGCTCGACGTTGGTCCCGATTGTCATGCACTATATGTGGGTTTTGGAGTGCCCAAATCCGATCATTTTGTTGATTTGAAGAGCCAGTCAATCCAAATTAGTATTCATCCGTGAAACAAATGTTTCTAAGAAATCTTGGGGCTGCAATATTTTTTCGGTTAGGATTTCACAAAACTCCATTGGGGGGAAAAGGTGGGTCGGTACGAGTTGTTGATGGTTCTCTTGTTTGTAGCTTTCAAAACCTTCTTTTTGCAGATAATTATGGATAGTCGATCTACTAAGTCCAGTTTCTTGGCCAATCTGTCGAATACTCTTGGAAGGATCATCGTTTACTGTAGCAAGAACAACAAGTTTTGCCACATTTTCATCCTCTGGAGCCGCACCAGCTTGAAGTCGTCGCTTTCGCTCACAGGAACATATCGGCTTAATACTCCCAGTTTCCTCAAAACGAGCAACCACCGCCTGAAGTGAACTGCATGCTGGTATTGGTTGTTCAGGAAACAATGCAACAATGTTGTCTCGAATTTGAGCAAAGGAATTACCAGCCCAGTATTGTTTTAAAACAAGTTTCCTCTCCTCAAAATTCATAACTAATGAAACATTTAAATAAGAAATAATAAAAATAAAATTTTACACTGTATCAACGAAATGGTTCCTAATTTCCTTACTTTTAATATCAATAAATACAATGTTTCTGTATACATTACATTTTTATTTCGGGGAAATCGTGTGTGAAAAAGTGGATACAACAAGTACCAAAATAAGTATATTTCCATAATCAATCTATACATAAATATCTTAACAGAAGAAATTAACAAGTGGACATGAAAAAGAAATGTAACATAAATTTAGGTAATAACACAGATAACAACAATTATTCCTATAAAAACACTATCACCTTTATTAAGATTCAATTCAATTCAATTCAAATTTATTCATGTTTACAATCACCAAAACAGCAATGTACATACCTCAAAAATAGAATAGTCTACAAATTAAATTTAAATAAATTCAGTCCAGATGTCATTATTTACTTAATACTAAAAGCTTACAGTCAACATCCTAAAATAGACTATACAGAGAGAAGAAACAAAAATTGATAATTTTGATTAAAATACTTAAAATACTCTTCATCACAATAAAAAACATTTACCATTAAAATTTGCTTAATTTCCTTTCGGAAACTATCCACTGTCAAGGCTTTAATTTTTATGGGCAGTTGAAATATTTTACCGCCCAGTAGCCAGGACCATTCTGGCACGTTCTCAAACGACAATATGAGGTTATTAAACTTTTTCGGCCTCTAGTAAGGTAAGCATGCATGTCCTCGTGAGCAGAAAACAGATACATGTTATTTTTCACAAACAGCAAATTCTCCAATATAAACATGGAGGGCAGGGTTAGTATGCTTAGCTCTCTGAAGTGCGCTCTGCAGTCATCCCTGTAGCCCAGGCCAGCCAACAATCTGACCGCTCTTCTCTGAAGCCCGAACAAACGCTTAGCCCTCGAGGCGTGGCCCCAAACAACTACAGCATAAGAGAGCCATGCATGAGAAGATGCAAAGTAAGCCGATCTAAGTACCGTACGAGATATCCTATCTGAAAGCTGACGTAGCAGGTACAAACTTGTATTGAGTCTTGAAGCCAAGTTATCAGTGTGTAAATCCCATTTGGCGCTCTCATCCACAAGAACCCCAAGAAATTTAACCTGGGATACGTGGTCATTTACGGTTCCAATCTCCCTCAATGCAAACACCATCCTCTGTGCCTTGCATTCAGCAGCAATCGATTGGAATGAAACCAATTTTTGGCCAGTTTTTCAAGTTGTTTGTGGCCAGTTTGGCAAGATTTGTTGTCACTGAAAAGAGTTTTTTTCACAGGCACTATAGTCTCCAGATACATAGATAAAACATGAAAGAAACTGGTCTTAGCAGATCAAACATCCATCGCTATCTGCTTACTGGTCTTGCTTGTTTCCTATAAACATGTGTTCCACCAATGAATGTTAAATTGGATTAATGGGTCCCTCAAATCAACAAAATGAATGAGTTTGGACTCTCTAAAATCCACATACAGTGCAGGACAACCGAGACCAACGTCGAGAAGTTGTCAATGTGTGGATTGGCATTTTGGGGCGCGCTGTATTTTGTTTTCCAATGAGATTTTGTCTGTCATAGAAGAGTCCAGCACTTAGCAAGGGTTTTTTACATGCAGGATGGGGCCTCGCGTCACACAGCACTGCAAAATAGACACTTTTGAAGTAAAACATTTGGAGATAGATGAATTCACCTCAATAACAACAACAACGAACCCCCTTAATTGGTGACAAGAGACAAATTGTCATGTCATCGTGGTTGTCGTATTGCTAAACTAAAATGAATTAGACAACCAGCTATACACAAATTGGAATGATTTTCCTTTTACTAATTATGATAATTATAAACGTAACTTTTACTTACCTATAATTTAAGAACATTATCGTCAGGTTTTCAGTTAATTTTCTCTGCATAATCACGTTAATTACTACATGATAGTCCCTCAAAATAAATAAGAAAGGAAAATCAGCTCTGGGTCTGACATAAGAAATTATAATGTTGGCGACACTGCACATGCATGGTGGGGGTGACGCGCCAAATTCAAATTTTTGCACTTTTCGAGGCGTTTTTCCAAAAAATAGCCAAAACTGTGGTATTGAAAAAATTACAGGATGATAACTGACTATAAACTCTACAACTTTACTCTTAAAAGTTTTTCAATCAAATCAACCGTACAGGCGCAAAAAAATAAAAACCGATTTCCCATGTTAATCTCCTATGTCCAGGGTTCTGCTGGACACCCAGTATGATAATTGACATATATTTTTTTGCAGTCAGTATCTCTGGTTAACTGGTCTCTGGTAACCCAGATGGACCAAATTCGGACTTAATCAGATATACAGGGATGGATCAAAAATTTTTTAAATTATGCAATATTCAATATTTATCGCACATAATTAGTTTCCTAATGCATTATTAATACCAAGTAATGTATTCGCTAAAAATCAATTCAGGAATAATATACAATGTGGGTAATTATTGATAACTACATCCCTACAGGTTTAAACAACTTGGCCACCTGTTCGGTCAAGCTTTCTTGATAAGTTATGTCAAAAATTATTTGACACAGTTTCATTCACCTGAGTAATTGAGCATACAATACTTCTCGTTAACGATAATGCCACGTTTAACGTTTTTGGAAGTGGAAAATATAGTAAGGGAATTTTTGTTCTTTAATTTCCTTTATTCATTATCATTAGCAGTCGGTACGAATTTATTAGATTACGAGCGATGGGTCAGACCCTTGAAAGTGTAGCGCTGCTCTACAACTGTTCGAAAACTACGGTTCATCGAGTTTTGTGTGTCTAGTAGACAGCAGCAATATGGACACATAACATACCGACATGGAGGCGGCCGCAACCGGATCTGAAGTAGGAGAAATGACAGGAGAATTTTGCTGGCCGTAAACAGAAGAACAGTTACATAAACTCAACTGAGAGCAATAACGGTATCCCTGTTTCATCTCAAACAATGAGACGCCGCCTGCATAAGAGGCACCTTCAAGCTACGAAACGTGCTGCTTGTCCTTTACCTTTACTACAACCGCACCATAGAGCTGTCAGAAGAGCTTGGGCAGCTGATCACACTAATTGGCGATTGGCAGAATGGGGTAGATGCTTATTCGTGGATGAATCAAGATTTTGTCTTCATCGGTCAGATGGGGGAATTTTAGTATGGAGAGGAACGGGTGAAAAGTATAGAGAAGAGCATATGGAGCTGAGAGTAGCATTTGGAGGAGATGGCGTGACTGTGTGAGGCGGGATAAATGGAACTGGAAGAACTGAAGTGGTTACCTTAGTGGGTGAAAGCATGAATGCAAGGAGATATAGAGACTTCGTGAGAAATATTATTGTGCCCTATGCCAGAGAATTTGGGAATCTAGCCACATAGACCACATCGAGCTAGAATTGTCACTGACTTGTTAAGGGCGCATAATATTGAACGAATGGAGTTGCCTGTGCGCTCACCGGATATGAATCCCATAGAGCACGTGTGGGGTAAGCTAAAATTAGGAATAACTCAAGAGCAGAGCGATTTTCAAAATTTGGTTGAAGTGGTGAATGCAAATTCAGAATGCGTGGGAAGTCATTCCCCAACATTTTATAACAAATATCGATAGTATGCCTGGCCAGGTGGAAGGAGTATTAATGGCTCGAGGAGGTCCAACAAAATATTAAATTTTTCTACCCACTTTTTTTGTTGAAAAAACGTTGAAAATTTATGAAAAAAGTGCAATATGTCATTTAAGTGAAATTATTATTAAACTAGTGAAGATATCATCAAAAATCGAAAAACGTGCCGAGGCAAGAATGTGCTCTTCGATGTCTTGCATGTCATTCCCGAAAAGACCGTCTATCCTGGCGTCAAAGTCACTGATTTTGTGTTGATTTAGTATGTTAGGCATTTTTTGCTAGGTTTTTACTTTTTACACCCCACCATATATCTTAATTAATATATAATTATTGTATAGTGAAAACATAATTCGCCAAGAACCTGCTGCATACGCTCAGAATGAAAACGGGTGTAAATTTCTTGCTCAGTATACATAGCAGCGCCAAATATTGAGGAAAGACGGTATTTTCCAAAAAGCGATATTTCTGGTGAACCCGAAAATAAATCAAAAATTGGCCAAACACGTCTCGAGATGTTAAAACACTCTTTATACAGAGTTATACGTCCAGGAACTTTTTTCAAAATTACATAACTTTTTTTCTCCACCCCGTAGTAACTATTCTAGGAAACGTATGGGTTTTCGACTATCCCTGTACGATAGCCTAAGGATGGTCATATCTGAATTAGTATTACTCTTAAAAATCGGTCTAGCCATTTTAAAGGAATTTAACTTCAAATTTGACCGACGAAATCGAGTGTTACGTTTCAATTGTTGCTTAGTTTATTACAACACGATTAAAATACAATCACTCTCTACTAACAATTTATTAAATTCGCACTGTTCGCTTGTCCACTTATTTCGCTTATTTACTACACTGTACTATCTATACGATCCCATCTCGCGAGCGTCGCTGGTTTCTGTACCCGGCCTGAACACACTTTCGTACTTTCGAGAACGGAGGCGACTGTTCCCGGTTCTCGTTTAGTCTAGATGGGTTCCCAGGATCGCGGTCGGTGCTCGGCGTTGCCGTTTCGGCCCGAATCTTTGTGAACTGACGGTCGGGCGTAACATTGCCCCTCTCTTAGTTCTGACCGTCCCGACCAAAGAAATCTCCACGACTGTAAGTCTTTAACCGTTCAAGATAAACCAATTTCATCTTTGCCCTAGGGGACGTTGGAACCCTGTATACCACGTCGTTGATCCGTTTGATGACTGTATATGAACCCTCCCAACTTGTAGACAAATTAGGAGACTTTTCTTTTTTCCTCTGTGGATTATACAGCCAAACCAAGTCACCTGCCTTAAATCCTGCAGAATCCGCCCTTAGGTCATATCTGGCTTTCATCCGATCGCACAATCTTTGTCCTCACGTTTCGATGGATTTCCTTTAATCTTTCTCGAAGATCATCAGCATAGTTTACTATTGTTTTGTTGGTAGTATCCAGGTGCTAAATAAACTATTATTTACTTACTTTCCTTTGTTCTAGGTTAAGGGTGACTCTTACAACTATCAGTAAAACTTCAGTTTGAAGATAAAACACCAGTAATGACCTAGATTACATTGTTGGTAACAATGCAGTCTACGCCATTACTGGTGTTTTATCTTCAAACTGAAGTTTTACTGATAGTTGTAAAAGTCACCTTAAGAAGTAAATCGAGAGTGAATGAATGTCAGGTAGGTCGTGTGAGAAAGAAAATATTCAGAAAGCGATAAGGCGTTCATTTAAGTCAATCCCAGGAGAGAAAAACAGGAAATATCAGTTGCAATTTATTACCAACTACTTTAGATCCAATCTATTACCTACTAGTGAACGAAATTTTTAGCTTTTTCGCAGGAAACTCTAGTTTAAATTATGCAAAAAGGCAATATTTACTATTTGGAAATTGAAAACTTATCTGCTTTCAATATTTCCAAAAATATTGCAGCGTTTAAGAAGGAAACAAACAGAAACAACTACCCCGAGGGCTAATACCCCTACCGGCATTGAATTACACTGTTTGTTTCAAAGCTTATTTTATAAAGCAAAAAAAAATATTAAAATGAATTAATAAAGTAATAAAAAATCTATGCTAAAAAATATATATATCATATATTATTACACACGACAAACCTCAAAATTAATAAATGTGTTCGCGTCTTTTTCGGTCATCTCTTAGACGATGCTGACGACGGAGGTTGAGGTTTGTCGCCTCTAGAAAGTAATTACGCAATTACTCCGTCCAAAAGAGAGTAGTAAGTCCTTTTGGTTAACATATACATTTAGTAACTTTGACCCATATTTCAAAAAGAAACTTTAATTTATCTTTTATGTTATTTTTTTTTGTTTTATTCTAGAGCACTTTCTTGTATTTCATCTTTGCTTTTAAGTATGTTTTCTGTAATATTTAAGCTTTTAAACAAATAGTATAATTCAATGTCGGTAGGGGTATTAGCCCTCGAAGTAGTTGTTTCTATTTGTTAAGAATAACTACAAAGTTTTGGAAATGCCGAAAGCAGACAAGTTTTCAAATTCCCAAATTGTAATTATACATGTGCATTTCTCGCATATCTTAATTAAACTCTGGTTCTATATTCTTTGCAAAAAGCTTAATATTTTTTGGCTTTTTAGCATTAATTTTTTATTACTTTATTAATTCATTTTAATATTTTTTTTTGCTTTATAAAATAAGCTTTGAAACAAACAGTGTAATTCAATGCCGGTAGGGGTATTAGCCCTCGGAGTAGTTGTTTCTGTTTGTTTCCTTCTTAAACGCTGCAATATTTTTGGAAATATTGAAAGCAGATAAGTTTTCAATTTCCAAATAGTAAATATTGCCTTTTTGCATATTTTAAACTAGAGTTTGCTGCGAAAAAGCTAAAAATTTCGTTCACTAACATATTTCCCAGAAAATATCTTTCTTTTAACTTTCATAACCTATTACCTACTAGTCCTATTACTAATTTTTGTTATTTTTAGAGCTTTATGGAATATCTAACAGCGGCTGAGGGTTTTTTCGAAGAGTTATTATTTGTAGGATTGGCAAGTTATGCTTTAATTAGGACTTCTAATTTCGCAAGAGCCACATTATAATTACGTTATTATAATGTTGTTATTATAATTATCGTCTAGTTGCTAATAACAGAATTGGCTATAAATATTCATCCTGTATAAGCTTAAAAATAAGGAAAAAATGTCAAAATCTGGATATTGAAAAAAACAAGGACTGTTAATTAAGAGAATCATCGATGACCTCAAACCTAAAAGTTGGTATAAATATAAAAAAGACAGAAATCTAAAACAAGAATCCACGTGTTCGAGCGTTGTTTCAAACAATAACTGGTGTTAATTACAAGTCTCTAAAGTCTGTAAAGAAAACTGAATTATTTATTTAATTTAAGCGTCAGTTTATTTAATTAATTTGCCTCTCAGCACCTACGCCAATGTCGAAGCGGAAATAGAGAGAAATATATATATACATTTCGTAACTTAAAAATCAATCAACATGAACAAATACTTTTTGTACCTATACCCACCATTCACATTATTTCCTGTTCCAGATGTTTTTATAAATTTTTCTCGAAAAGCATAACAAACATATCCGAAAATAACTCAAGACAAAGCAGTTTTAGTTTTAGATGTTTGTATGTCTGAAGGAGATTTATTCAGAATGTCTTGTTGTCACGATATGCTGGTGGTGATATGCTTGTGGTGATGGATCTTTGCGTGTAGGTTTTTTTCACGGGACGCAAGTTTAACCATTTAGTTATCAGCAAAAATAATAAATGTTTAGGCATATAACGTAAATTACTTTTTTTTCTGATAAATGTCACGAAAATACGTCTATTATATTTGATGAGCCTATGCAATTTCGAATAATTTGTTTACCATCTAGCAGGCAGTTAATAGTCATGTACAAACGATATGTCCATGGTAGCACAAAACTTTGCGTACCAATTATAAGTTTTTCTATGGTAGATATTATTTTGCTAATAATAGGTACCTAATGTCTGCATTCAAGTCACAAACATAACTACGAAAATTTAGCAAAATTTCAACGCATTACACGACTCAATCGAATGATTAATCACCATCGACCAAATCACAAATTATTACAGGCAGTTTACAACACACCGGTTATTAACCTTTCGTCTACGATTAGGCGTGTTAAACGTACGTACCTACTCAAAAATAGCAAAACACGTGAATATGACCTGGTTATGAACTACTTAAGTGCCGCCCAAACCTATTATTTTTTTAAAAACAGCTTTTCCGTTTTTTTTTAATTTAACAACCATCGTCCATTCAAATAATAAAACCTGCTAATGGAATTATAGTTTATTATCGTGGACGCTAACGTTCACTATCTATTATTGAAAACACGGTAAATTGCAATAAATGACAACACACACACAGTGGTGTTTTTGTTGTCATTTAAAATTACTTATTTTAAAATCAATTAAATAAATATTGAAAACTCACCTGTTAAAATGCCAAAGTTAATCATTTTCCAATATCTGAAACAAATAGAGGTACAGTTTTTAGTTATGTTTTACAGTGTAAAAGGTAATGAGGTTAATTGTATTGAAAACCTGCTCTTGTTTATAATTAATATTTAATTGCCACTTAGCTCTTGCTAAGAGTTAATTATATCGCTCTGCCCCGGGAAACTACCATTACCATTTTACAAAAAACATGGAAATAAACATTTTTCATAGCGTGATACTTGTAATTCCAAAAAATAACAAGGCTCTTAATTTGAACTAAACTTAGCAAAGCGTAATGAAAATCTGTAGCTTTCATTTGAAGCTAAATAAACTGCTCAACTTAAAAGTTCGGCACAAGTTATTTTTCGAGTAATTTTCAATCATCTGTAACTTTTTAAGCAATGAATAGTTATAACTACAATTTGCACAGTCGGAAACCTAATTTCCTCTAGATTAATGAAGCGGATAATTTTGAAAAAAAAAATCGTAATTATTTTTATTATATAGGGTGTGAAACAAAGTGGTGCAAAAGATGCAAAATTTTCATGCTTTGCCATTTTGCAATAAACTTTTTTTTCTTTATCGTTTTCCGGTAAGGAGTAAGCCAACATCCATATCTAGACACCCTTTCGCCAGATTTTTTTATTAAAGCACTCTGAATTTTTATACATAGCGAAAGATAAAATGTGTGAAATTCTTGTTGCTGATATTTGTAAAACGTTGTAGTTTGAAAACCTCGCAAAGAATCTTAATGTGTCTTCCTTCGTTTGTTGACATATTCTGTGCGGATTGTTACCCATTCAAAAAATTTAAAAATAAGTGACGTTTTTTCTAGTAAACAGATTATTTCTCACCAAGAGTATTTTCCAAAAATGGTTACTAAATTACAGGTACGGACTTGACAAGTAAGTATACGGGGCAAGTCATAATGGGTGGTCGAAAATGAAATCTCATATTCTTTGGTCGATTTTAAGGGGAGTCTGTCATACAATTTTGGTTACCTATCGAGCTTCGTTAAAAAGTTACAGGGGGTTGAAATTATAATTTCAAAATTTATATGTATTGATTATTCAGAAAGCGTAAGAGATATTTTATTAAAATTTTGTATGTTTTGACTGCTACGGAACGCGTACATTTTGAATTTTTGAAATACTATTGGTTTGCAACATAATTCAAGCTATAATTAATGGAATATTTTAGATTTTTCATTAAAATACAATTTTTCGGGGCTGTTCTTACATGCATTACAATGGTTTTTATTTATTTACTCGAAAACGGTGGGTCGTACTAAAAAACCCAAAAATGGATCTTTTCTTTATAGTAGAATGAGTATTAAAAAACTGTTTCATTTTTCAAAAAATCAGTGACGTGCTACTTTTTTTCAAATAATGTAAATTGACGTGCTGGTTAGCGCGCCACTGTCGAAAATAAAAATAATTTTTTATTGCAAAATATGCACCTTCTGTAGCAGTCAAAACTTACAAAATTTCAATAAAATATCTCTTACTCTTTCGGAATAATCAATACATATGAATTTTGAAAATATAATTTCAACACCCTGTAACTTTTTAACGAAGCTCTATTATATGACAGACCCCCCTTAAAATCGACCAAAGAATATGAGATTTAATTTTCGACCACCTATTATGAGTTTCTATAGGCGTTTTGAGGCATTTTTAATCGTTTTTGGCCCTAACCCAACCAGATTTTTTCAAAAACTTAAATTTCCTATTTTTGGACCATTGAGTAACTTCTAAACGATTATGGACTCAAAGCAAAAACCAGAACTATTTCAAAAACAAACTTGCATTTTTAGAATTTTTGTCTAATTTTTAACTAATTCTAACCTGATTTTCTTCAAAAACTCATAAATTGCGTTTTGATTTTGACCTAAACCCCAACCCGATTTTTTTCAAAAACTTAAATTTCTCATTTTTGGACGATTGAGTACCTTCTAAACGATTATGGCCTTAAAGAAAAAACCATATCTTTTTCAAAAACTGCAAACTTTGAATTTTTTTAATTTTTGTGTAATTTTTAACCAGTTTTGGTCCTAATTTTAACCTGATTCTCTTCAAAAACTTCAAAATTGCGTTCCTAGGCACTTTGAGCCATTTCTAACCGATTATGGCGCTAACCCCAAATTTTTTTCTTTTTCAAAAACTTAAATTTCTCATTTTTGGACGATTGAGTAACTTCTAAACGATTATGGCCTTGAAGCAAAAACCAGAATTTTTTCAGAAACTGCCAACTTGTATTTCTTGAATTTTTGTGTAATTTTTAACCAGTTTTGGTCCTAATTCTAACCAGGTTTTCTTCAAAAAGTCCAAAAGTGCGTTTCCAGGCGTTTTGAGGCATTTTTAACCGATTTTGGCCCTAACCCCAACCTGATTTTTTTCAAAAATTTAAATTTTAGATTTTTAGACGATTGAGTAATTTCTAAACTATTCTGGCCTTAAAACCATAACCAGATTTTCTCAAAAACTCGCAAACTTGCATTTTTTTTAATTTCTGGGGAATTTTTAACCAGTTTTTGTCCTATTTCTAACCTGATTTAAATTTCCCATTTTTGGACGATTGAGTAACTTCTAAGTGATTATGGCCTTAAAGCAAAAACCAGAACGTTTTCAGAAACTGCAAACTTGCATTTTTAGAATTTTTTCGTAACTTTTAATCAGTTATTATTCTATTTCTAACCTGATTTTCTTCAAAAACTTCAAAGTTGCGTTCCTAGGCGCTTTGAGCTATTTCTAACCGATTTTGGCTCTAACCCCAACCTGACCTTTTTCAAAAAATTTAATTTTATATTTTTAGACGATTGAGTAATTTCTAAACTATTATGGCCTTAAAACAAGAACCACAATTTGTTCAAAAACTGCAAACTTGCATTTTTTGAATTTTTGTGTAATTTTTAACCAGTTTTTGTCCTATTTCTAACCTGATTTTCTGCAAAAACTTCAAAATTGCGTTCCTAGAAGCTTTGAACCATTTTTAACCGATCTTGGCCCTAACCCCAACCTGATCTTTTTATCAAAAACTTTAATTTTTTTCATTTTTAGATGATTGAGTAATTTCTAAACTATTCTGGTCTTAAAACCAGAACCAGAATTTTTTCAAAAACCTGCAAACTGGTATTTTTTTGAATCTCTGTGATATTTTTAACCAGTTTTTGTCCTAATTCTAAGCTGATTTTCTTCAAAAACTTCAAACTTGTGTTTCTAGCCGCTTTGAGCTATTTTTAACCGATTTTGGCCATAACCCCAACCTGATTTTTTCAAAAACTTCAATTTCCCATTTTTAGATGATTGATTAATTTCTACACGATTCTGCCCTTAAAACCAGAACCATAATTTTTTCAAAAACTCCACACTTGCGTTTCTAGGCGTTTTGAGGTTTTTTTAACCGATTTTGGCCCTAGATCCAACCTGATTTTTTCAAAAACTTAAATTTAGCATTTTTGGACGATCGAGTAACATTTAAACGATTGTGGCATTAAAACAAGAACCAGAACTTTTTCAAAATTTGCAAACTTGCATTTTTAACCAGTTTTGGTCCTAATTCTAAGATGATTTTCTTCAAAAACTCCAAACTTGCGTTTCTAGGCACTTTGAGCCATTTTTAACCGATTTTGGCCCTAACCCCAACCTGATTTTTTCAAATTTACATTTTTAGACGCTTGAGTAATTTCTAAACTATTCTGGCCTTAAAACCATAATCAGATTTTTTTCAAAAACCTGCAAACTTGCATTTTTTGAATTTCTGTGTAATTTTTAACCAGTTTTTGTCCTATTTCTAACCTGATTTTCGTCAAAAACTCCAATCTTGCTATTTCTAACCTGATTTTCTTCAAAAACTCCGAATTTGCGTCTGTAGCCGCTTTAAGCTATTTTTAACCGATTTTGGCCCTAACCCCAACCTAATTTTTTTCAAAAACTTTAATTTCTCATTTTTGGACGATTGAGTCCCGAGTTCAGATAATGCGGGATTGGAATCACACTCGTTTATAGGTTAACGTAACTCGAAACTCAACCCAGAAAACTTTTATTTGTTTCATATGAAACTTATAACCTTGCATTGACGTCACACCGGCATTCTTTTAGCAGTTCAATTGTATGTTTAATGGTCATAGCAATAAATAATAAAATTAAGAATAACAAAATATTATTTGAAACTCATGTTTTCTATCGTAAGAGTGGTGGTAAAGGTGAAGTACACTCATGATTAACAATACAACTTAAAAACTGATATTTTATTAACAAGATTCTAACAAATTCTATACATTGGAGAAATAATCATTAATTAGTTGCTCTCTTGTTGCATTTCCTGCATTTTCATTAAATCCTATAACATCTAGAACATTTCCCCTTTCAATCAAGTAATTTAGAGGCGCCAAATCCATATTCTCTTTCCCATTAAGTACTACCGTGCCATATATGGCACGCTTACGGTGGTGCCAAATATAGGTGTATAAAACATTTCTTCTTGGACCTATCAGCTCTAGCCCAATGTTTTCCGGTCTGGTAATACTTAAGTCACTTGTCGGAGCCCGCAATTACGGTTGAAGACCAATAGCCATTTCTATTTTGTGCATTTTGTAAGGGTGACTTGTGAAAAAGTGTAAATATGAACTTTGATAAGAGTTAAGGCGCTGTCTTTTGTATATTTTTATTAAACAATCATGTTTTTTTTACCAACTCGTTTACGTAATATCTAGATAATATTGTCATATGCATAATTGTGAGTTTACGTCTTTATTTTTTGTTGAGTGACAGCGAGTGTGTATCAGTTCCTTATATGGCACGCTAGTCTCTTAAGGTATGATGTGATTGAAAATCTGCTATAAATAATCTTTTTCAGCTTGACTGTGCAAAATATTGCGGATATGCTGGAGACAGAAGAATTTTGGCAAGATTTTGAAAATCAAAATATTGATCGGGTATATATAGAACCACCTGAGAATAGAAGCGTATCAGATGAAGATTCAGGAGATTAGTCAGGCGGTTTACTAGACAACCTTTCTGAAAGACAGCTTCAAGCTGCCGCAGAAGTAGTACTGAATGACGGGCAACTAATTGGCACTAAAAATAATTGTTCTCCACTGCCTTGCAGTTTTGATAACGGTGATCATGAAGAAGCTACTAGATCAGATGCTACCGAAGACTGGTCGGATGAAGCCACTCTGCACTTTTGTGTCTAAAAGGAGAGTTTTGGTCAGTGAACCTATTCAGTGGTTACATGAAGAAGATCTGCCTGAATCAAGTACTGGTCCACCATTTCCGGGTGTAAATTATTCAAAATACAACAACATGTCGCCGATAGAAATATTGGAAAATTTCGTGACAGAAGACGTGATCCAGTTGCTAGTAGAAGAAAGCAATCGCTACGCCCTCTTTGTAAACTGTCTTGATCAAAAAAATTACCAGTGAGGACATTCAATGTTTCTTAGCTGTACTAATTGTAACCGGTTATGATCAAAAACCATCCAAGAAAAGCTATTGGGATTCTGGAGAGGATTTACGAAATTTGGCTGTCTACCATGCTATGCGCCGTGATCGTTTCATACAGATTATGATCTTTCTTCATTGCGCAGACAACACCAACTTGGACCAAAAGGACAAGATGGCAAAACTCAGGCCCTTGATCAATAAACTGAAACGAAATTTTATGGCAAACTTCGTTCCAGAACAGGAAATAGCTTAGAAATAGCTTACAATGAAAGCATGATAGAGTACTTCGGGCGCCACGGATGTAAGCAATACATTCGCGGAAAGCCCATCCGCTTCGGATACAAGATGTGGAGTATGAATACGGGGTGTTCATTATAAAATTTCATCTAGCCACCTATGAAATGCATTTATTATTTTGAAGCACGTCGTGAATTACTTCGTTCCGTATGTTTCCGTCAAACTTTCAAATTTAGGCACGTTCACACTTTACAAACGTTTTACTGGTTGCCTACCATTACGCGCTCCGATAGTGTCTCCATCCTTTTTTTCTCAATAATAATATAAGGACGGGAATGTTCAAATAAATTTAACAAAATAATAATGAATAGCAATTGACATGACATTCCAAACAATCCAGACTCATTCAGAATGTTGATAAATAAAAAATAAATAAGTCGGCCTTAATTTGTTTGATTTTTTTAATTATTTAAAGATTTTTAAGATTCTATAGGCTGTAAAATTTACTTGAGGTATTCCCGAGCTAATATCCATAGAGAACTTAGAAAAACACATCAATCTTTGTGCCAAATTAAGTGTACGACGGAGATAGTGGACCTTGGGAGGTGAGATAAACTAAAATTTTGCGACCCTGAATGCCTGAACAGGCCTTTCGCCCTTAGAAGTGGCGATTTTCATATTGATCCTTTGACTTCTGACGACGACAAAGCACCCCAATCACCAGCCCCTGCACGGTGTAGTCTTTGGGGATAAGAGTTTTTAAGTCTTGGCCCTACTAACTACAACTGCAACCGAAAGTACCTACAAACCATTTTGTGTTTGAAAAACTAAAAACTAGTTTTAAAATCATTAAAACAAGTGTATGATTGTAATGTTTTATCTCTGTAGAATCGGAAATGGAATGGATTTTCAAAGGTATGTAAAATTAAAACATTAGAGCTGAAGACGAAAATAAGTTTATAAACATATTGTAGGCTCAATTCCTGAAGCTAAACCTGGAAATTTTGCACCAAAATCGGTATTGACTGCGTCCATTAGGACCTAGAAGAAAAGATGTTTCCAAAAATGTATGTGTCAGTAGATACTCTCGAGGCTTAAATTTGTGTACAAGTGTAATAGTTCTCTTAGCTCCCCAGCCTGGAAAAGCTATATGCGACCATACTAATAGCAGTTTGTAAGGCACATGTGTATATGCATAAACCATTTTGAGTTTGAAAGCCAGTTTTAATGTGATTCAAATGTATAAATAACTGAGATGTTTTGTCAGCATCACTATGAAGTCAGAAATTGTGTTGATTTTAAAAGTAAAATAATAATTAAAATATTAGCAGTATAGACAAAAAAAACTTTATAATAATATCTATTATAGGCTTGAATCTTGAAGCATATTCCAGAAATCTTGGAACAGATCAGTATGGACTTGAGTTTGCAAGCAAGAATGTAGGAAATATCTCTATTGGTATATGGTATTTTCATGTTCAATAATAAATGCTAACTTTTTTTTATAATGACAAAGTAGTTTAATGTGTGTTAAATTGCATCAATAGCTACTAAATAATGCAGGATCATCCAGTTTCATATTCCTAATTTATAGTTATAAACTGAATTTGTTTAAAAATGTTATAGACAGAAATTAAGTTTACAATGATAAGTAATTAATAGTATTAGACTGGATAATCTTGGTCAATGATCAGATCTATAGTTTAAAGGGTTGCTGTCCACCATGTTTCAAATCAACAATTTACAAATTGGCTGGTTAAAACCTGTTTATTCAAAAGCAACAGTGCTCAATTCTATGATCATAAAAGTCCTATTTGGAAATTGCAATCCATATTGGGCCGATCATTACTATAAGCTTATTTTCAACCAACTCAATTGGCTGTCCTATTATCTCGTCATCAATCGAGTTGGATAAAAATCAAGCTGTAGAGATCAATCTGATCCAGGTTTACCATTTCTAAAAAGTCCTACTGCGTCTATACTAATAGGAACACACACTTTGTCACAACAGGACTTTTCGAAAATATTGATCCTAGTTCAGACTGATCCTTGCAGATAATTTTCAGGAAACCAGATTGATGACAGTTTGAATCTGATTTCCACTCAATATGAATGGTAGAAACTCAGCTGATAGTTATCAATTTGATCCGAATTACAGTGTTTGAAAAGGGCTTGTATCTCCTATTGGTATACGGAAAATTGACATATAGGTTCAATGGTATATGTGTTCGATAAGAGTTTTAATAAAGCTAATCACATTTTGTTAATTTGTTTTGACATTTTTATTGGGTTTTGGGAAGTCATGTTTCTATTCGCTTATCAACTGTTTAACAATAAATTGATCTTCGTTATTAAACATATTTTATAAATGTTCACAAATAGAAGAAATATGTTTGACAATTGAATAAATTGAATACAAAAAATTAATTGATATTAATGAAGAATTTTATGTAATTTTTTCCAAGTGCTAGCAAAATTCAGTAGCTTATACAGGTACCTATCCAATTGGTAATGCTTGAAGTGTCCTAGTGATCAGCCACCTTCACAGAAAAGCAGACCAATCAGTCAGCAAGCTGTGATTCCTACCCAAACTCTCAATTTTGTTAGGGTGTAGTCCTTTTTCAATTATTTCATGGGGGTGTTTTCACTAATCTAAGTTCTCATGTTTTGCGAGTTCACATGACCACATCACTCAAATCAAGCTTCATCACTAAATGTGGATTTTTGGAAAATGTTCTGGTTATTATCCCTATCAATACACCAATTGCAAAATTGCATGCAGTCTTCGGGGAAAGGCAGCTTCATGCAATTCTTGCACATCTGTGAAGCAATATGGGTACACTTGCAGATCTTTATGTAAAATTGCATGGCTGGCACCTACAGAAAGGCCTATTTGATGGTGTAACTGTCGAATAGAAGTACCAGGTGTGTTTTGCATTATTTCTTGTGCCTATGTAACCACTTTATTGGTGTGTTTCTTGTGAGATTCACTGCCTGGTCTTTGTAGACTACCTGCTTCTGTAAGCAATGCTAGAACATGCTCCAAAGTTTTTTTGAACTGCATATAGACCACAGCAAAGTTTGGAAATTGAGCCTGGAAATCCTCCTCGTAGTTTCGAATGGAATAAACCTATTCGCCATCCACTTTCCATCAAACTAAACATAAAAGTAAAACTAGAAAACAACAACAAAAAGGTGGGAAACGGGAAAATTTGCCAACAAGGATAAAGACAACACAAGATGGCCGATAATAAAGTTGAAGCGCTGAAAGCTGATTTGACAGTGGCAATGACAAATCTGTTTTGATGGCGAGTCAAGTTATGACGTACTTTTATAACTCTCTTTCTTTCTCTCAAAAAATCATAGCTGGCTAGATGAAATTTTATAATGAACACCCCGTACAGTGAGATTTTTTTAACTTTGAACATATAACGCTATTTCCCCTATGTTCAATTTTAAAAAAACCATCTCAATGAATTGCTGTCAGATCTTAATTTCTAGGTTCAGATATCTGTACAGGTAACTTTAACAGCTTGAAAACTTCATACTTTATTTTTTATAACGCTGCTTTTAATAAACTTTTTGCTGAATATTTTTCATACACTTTAGATAATGTATTCTAAACAGGAAAAAATAGAATTGTTTAATCTTTACAAAAATGAAAGTAGCCTTAGAAGAGTGCGTGATTTATTTGCAACGAGTCATCCAGACAGGCCCATTCCTTCTATTGGAACGATACATAATATCGTCAAGATGTTTAATTCAGAAGGATGTGTAGTTAACTCTCATAGGAAGAGGAGCAAACAACCGCATGTCCTTACAGAGGAATCAAAACTGGAAATTTTATGTTTTATGGAAGAAAATCCTGGACCCACCTTAAAACAAGTGCCCGATTATTTCCAAATTTCAAAATTTTCTGTGCGAAGGACTCTAAAATAATTCAAGTGCAAATCCTACAAATACTCTAATCATCAAGTGCTCTATGACGACGACAAAGAGAGACGAATAGATTTCTGTGAAAGATTCCTAAATTTACTCCATAGGAATGGAATCATCCTTTTCATTAAATGGTTGTGTAAATTCCCAAAATTATAGGTAAATAACTTTTTTAGCAATCGCCTGACTTCTCTTTTTTAATATCCTAATTACCTACTGTTTTTAGATACTGGTCTCATACAAATCAGCATTTATAAAATGTAACTCTGCTTAAATAATTTAACTCTAATAATGCAAGAGTCAACGTGTGGATAGGCATAATTGGAGATATACTTATAAGACCATTCTTTATTGAAGGGAATTTAAATTCGGCTAAATTTGTAAACCTGCTCCATGACCAAATTATGCCAGAAATTGAAAATTTGAATATTGTAAATCCGTGGTTCCAAATGGATGGCGCTCCTGCTCATTCCACGAACGAAGCTAGAAATTTCCTCAATCAAGAATTTCCTGACGGATATGAAGGTTTGGGTCTATTTCATGGCCACCAAGGTCCCCTGACCTCTCCCCAAACGACTTCTTTTTATGGGGCTATCTAAAGTCGAAAATGTATAACAATGTTGAAATTGAGAATGTGGACGTTTTAAAACAACGTATCCGAACAGCCTGCAACGAATTTAATCAAAATTTCTTAAAAAACACAGTTTGTGCCTTTCAAGATCAACTTGCATATTATTTAGAACGCGAAGGGGGACATTTTGAGAATTTGTTATAAACTTTTAATTTTCTAGTGTTTTTAATAAATGTTTTCTTATTATAAAAATGTTATTTAATTGGTGGATATCATTGGCGGATTAGGACAAAGCAGCAAATTACACAACTATCTCTGTGCCTGTGCCTCTCTGCTTTGGTAGAGAGATAGTTTTGTAATTTGCTGCAATGTCCCAATCCGACAACCATATCAACCAATTACTTTTCTAGGACTGTATACCTTTTTATCAATGTTATTTAATGTTTAAAAGGAATGCCTAAATTGAAATAATTAACGAAATATATTTGGAGGCTTTTTTGATGTTTTACCTTTACCTAAACATCAACGTCTGACACCAATGCTTTGAGATGATTTTTTTAAAATTGAACATAGCGAAAATTGCTAGTATGTTCAGAGATAAAAAACCCCACTGTACAAAAAGCGGATATCTTGTCAATTTCGAAGTTTATCAAGGTTCAATTCCACATGCTAATGAAAACTAGCAAAAATAGTTTGGAAAAGCAGCAGCTCCACTCCTCCAGCTGGTTGAACAAATGCCACCAGATATTCAGTCATTACCGTTCCGATTCTACTTTGATAATTTATTTACATCAATCCGTCTTTTGAGGCATCTTAGAGAAAGAGGATTCGATGGGACAGGAATAATCAGGGAGAATCGTTTACCAAAAAACTGTCCAAATCGTTCAGTGAAAGAAATGAAAAAAGCTAAACGAGGATCATATGACAACGCTTTTACTGCAGACGGATCTATTATCGTAACTCGCTGGATGCATAATTCAGTGGTAACTGTAAGCTCAAGTATTCATTCAGTTCTTCCAGTTTCGAACGCCAATAGGTATTCGTCCTCTGAAAAAAAGAAAATTGGGATTCCCCGACCACACTGCATTGGAAAGTATAACGAGTTTATGGGAGGGACGGATCAAATGGATGCAAATATAAATGTCTACAGGATCGGCAGGTAAAAAGTGGTGGTGGCCAATTTTTACATGGCTAATTGATTGTTGCATCCAAAATGCTTGGATTATTTACAAAAAGCACAACCCTAATACAACTCGATTGCATTTCGAAGACATATTGCACAAGTTTATCTGAAGTAGATTCAAAATTTACCTAAAACTGCCGGGCGGCATCATTTTCTGACGAGAGTCGTGTCTCCTATGATATAAGATTTGATAACATGAATCACTTGATTGAATATGTACCAAACAACAAGCGCAGATGTTGTGACGGTAACCATACGCCTTCAAGTGCTGTCAGAACTCAGTGTAAAAAATGCAACGTAGGTCTTTGTTAGTGAACGAAATTTTTAGCTTTTTCGCAGGAAACTCGAGTTTAAAATATGCAAAAAAGCAATATTTACTAATTGGAAATTGAAAACTTATCTGCTTTCAATATTTCCAAAAATATTGCAGCGTTTAAGAAGGAAACAAACAGAAACAACTACTCCGAGGTAATACCCCTACCGGCATTGAATTACACTGTTTGATTCAAAGCTCATTTTATAAAGCAAAAAAATATAAAAATGAATTAATAAAGTAATAAAAACAAAATCAATACTAAAAAGCCAAAAAATATTAAGCTTTTTGCAAAGAATATAGAACCAGATGAGTTTAATTAAGATATGCGAAAATGCACATGTATAATTACAATTTGGAAATTTGAAAACTTGTCTGCTTTCGGCATTTCCAAAACCTTGTAGTTATACATAAAGAAGGAAACAAATAGAAACAACTACTTCGAGGGCTAATACCCCTACCGACAGTGAATTATACCATTTGTTTCAAAGCTAAATATTATAGAAAACATACATAAAAGCAAAGATGAAATACAAGAAAGTGCTCTTGTATAAAACAAACAAAAAATATAACATGAAAGAGAAATTAAAGTTTCTTTTTGTAATGTGGGTCAAAGTTACTAAATGTATATGTTAACCAAAAGTACTTACTACTCTCTTTTGGACGGAGTAATTGCGTAATTACTTTCTAGAGGCGATAAACCTCAACCTCCGTCGTCAGCAGCCTCTAGGAGATGACGGAAAAAGACGCGAACACATTTATTAACTTTGACACACAAATCAAAAGTGACAAGCAAAGTTATCGCAGGTATTAAAAAGCAAGGTAATAGTGAATATATAACAAAAAGGTACAAAAAACCTGATTGGCGCTATATACCATAGGTTATGAAAGTTAAAAGAAAGTTATTTTCTGCAAAATATGTTAGTGAACGAAATTTTTAGCTTTTTCGCAGGAGTTTAAAATATGCAAAAAAGCAATATTTACTAATTGGAAATTGAAAACTTATCTGCTTTCAATATTTCCAAAAATATTGCAGCGTTTAAGAAGGAAACAAACAGAAACAACTACTCCGAGGGCTAATACCCCTACCGGCATTGAATTACACTGTTTGTTTCAAAGCTCATTTTATAAAGCAAAAAAATATTAAAATGAATTAATAATGAAATACAAGAGCACTTTCTTGTATTTCATCTTTGCTTTTATGTATGTTTTCTATAATATTTAGCTTTGAAACAAATAGTATAATTCAATGTCGGTAGGGGTATTAGCCCTCGAAGTAGTTGTTTCTATTTGTTTCCTTCTTTATGTATAACTACAAGGTTTTGGAAATGCCGAAAGCAGACAAGTTTTCAAATTTCCAAATTGTAATTATACATCTGCTTTTCGCATATCTTAATTAAACTCTGGTTCTATATTCTTTGCAAAAAGCTTAATATTTTTTGGCTTTTTAGCATTGATTTTTTTTTTATTACTTTATTAATTCATTTTAATATTTTTTTGCTTTATAAAATGAGCTTTGAAACAAACAGTGTAATTCAATGCCGGTAGGGGTATTAGCCCTCGGAGTAGTTGTTTCTGTTTGTTTCCTTCTTAAACGCTGCAATATTTTTGGAAATATTGAAAGCAGATAAGTTTTCAATTTCCAATTAGTAAATATTGCTTTTTTGCATATTTTAAACTCGAGTTTCCTGCGAAAAAGCTAAAAATTTCGTTCACTAACATATTTCGCAGAAAATAACTTTCTTTTAACTTTCGTAGGTCTTTGTGTTTCATGCTTTGCTAGCTACCACACTAAGTAAGAAGCTATTCATGTTGGTAGTGTAATAATGAGTAATGGAAAATATATTATATTTTTTTGATATATAAAATTGTTTTATTGGATTTACACCCTAAGGTACTAGCGTACCATATACGGCATTGTTCATATTTCTTTTTTTAGTAATTTTATATTTATAAAACTATTTTACCTAGGTTTTTATGTTCACAAAGACATCTGGTATTGACTTTTTAAATTAAAATTTGATATTGAAAAAATTCAGTCTTTAATGGGTTAATGGGGGGCTCTGGTTCATTCCTTGCAACTGCTATGTTGTGGACGACAGTTGTTGCCACAATGATACTCAGAGAGGTTCTCACATGTACTCTAATATCATAAGCCAAAATTGGAAAGCGTCGTTTCCAGACGCCAAACAGTCTCTCTATCGAATTGCGTGTTCATATATGCGACTCATTGTATAGTTGCTGGGACTCACTGAGAGGTGTCAGGAAGTTCGATTTTACCATGTAGCCACTATCACCTAAAAGTAGTTGAGATAAATATTGAAATTTTAAAACAGATTATTCTTTTATCCTCACAACGTTCCTATATATATTTCCATTGTTCAAAACTTAATAAAATGTTTCTTACCTAGCAAACCAAAATTAGGAAATTCATCAGATTCAAATCTAGCTCTGATCCTACTATTGGCATAAATTGTGGCATTATCGTAAATTGAAACAATATCATTTATGTACAAACGGACATCTCCAACTACTTGGGTATTTAGAAATTTATTACTAGAAATTCGATTTTTACGGTTTCTATAAATTTCAGAGTCATTTCCAGCTGAAACAAAATAGCACTTGAATTTAGTTAGGTACAAGATAACAATCTAACTATAAATAAAAAATAATGAATGAATGAGTGAATTAATGAATTAATGAGTGAATGAATGAATGATCTTTTATTTAGCATCCTTCCTACATAATATGATTTATGTAGTTTCACATTGTAAACTTTTTCTTATAAGGCGTGGTTGTTCAATCTCTTGGTAACTGTGAAGGAATCCTGTCAAAAGTTCACCACATAAGTGCTTCGTAGCTCTGCAGGATTAATAAAAAAACCAAATCGATGCTAATCTTCATGTATTCAAACACTAACACGAGTTATTGTTACAATCAAGTTTACACTGCGATTTGCACGTATAGAAGAACAAAAAACAAAAAGTGGACTGTATTTTTCTGAACGGGTCATGTATCCCGGAGTATTAAGTATGTTACAACATTGAAAAACTAGAGCATCGCACTCTAGCTGCGTAGACTTAACACTGACTTAAAAGCTAAAATTAAAAACATAAAAGGCACCCTGCGGCATTACTCAAAGAGGACATAACGTAAATAAATTAAATTCCAGAAATATAAATGAACCGAACACAAAGCTACAGTATAAAGAATAATACATTATATCAGTATCGTCAGTTCGTGTCGGCACTTTTGATATTACCAAAACTAGAGCGTGCCGCGCCCGGCAATTTTCTCGAGTAGTTACGAGGGAACAACCACATGAGATGCACTGCCAAAGCATTGCCAAAACCGCCCAAAACCGATTTGGTGGTGCACCGGCCGGAGGCCGGGCGGACGGGGCAAGGGGAGGGGAGTTTCAATTTTTCGACCGACTGACGTTACTGATATAATGTGTTATTCTTTATACTGTGACAAAGCGTCGTGCCGCCCTTGCATTCTTTGTCGGCGTCGTCGGCGCGTGGGTCATTAAGTTTTTACGAGCGCACAATTCTTTGATGATTTCCGAACAGTAACTTTATTAGCAATATACATCAAATTACAAAATATACGCAATATACAACAATTGGTATAGACACAGTATAAAGAATAATACATTATACCAGTATCGTCAGTTCGTGTCGGCACTTTTGATATTTCCAAAACTAAAGCGTGCCGCGCCCGGCATTGTTCTCGAGTTGTTACGAGGGGACAAACACATGCGATGCACTGCCAAAGCATTGCCAAAACCGGGCAAAACCGGTTTGGTGGTGCACCGGCCGGCGGCCGGGCGGACGGGGCAAGGGGAGGGGAGTTTCAATTTTTCGACGGACTGACGCTACTGATATAATGTATTATTCTTTATACTGTGGTATAGATAAAACATCAAATAGATACTTACAAATTATCTGGATATTCTAGAGAATCTTCTAATCTTTCTACCAAACACAAAACAGTGGGTTGACAATAAAAATTCTTTTCTTTTTTTAGATTATATTGAGTTGTAATTTTTGTTTGACAGTTTGACTTTCTTTTCAACTTGCACATGCGAACGATTCTCACTTACACGATTTACACTTTTCCTTGTGGCGAACGGGCATTAGAATAGTTTAGTTTTTAAGTTAGACGCTTTTGGAATGACGAGCGCTTTTGACATATGGAATAAAACTGCTATATTCTAATTAAAAATTTTGTTCTATCTCTAATAGTTCACGAAATACAGGAGATTGAAGTTTTAAGAAATTTTCAGATTTTTCCAAATAACTCTATACTACTAACTAATAAAAATGTGGCAATCTCAAAGTGGAATTTTAAAGGAGCTCAACAAAGGCTACTTTTTCCTAATTTAAGAAACCTTGTAATTCTTAACGTTTTGGAGATAGCAACGGTGGAAGTACATAAAACAAACTCCATATATGATAGTATCTATAAGTTATCCGTAATCGAAAAAAAATATCCTGTGCTCATAAGAAAACGTCTTCTAAGAGGCTATGAATTTTTTACAGAAAAGTATGACTTACCGAATCAAAGTAAATGGACTTTTCTTCTTTCATCCTGTTCTTTTGACATTTCACAGCCAACAGATGACGTTTTTAAATGAACGCCTAACGCCTGTTGACATCTAAGTCTTCAATTATTCTTCAATTAAACCGCTCAACTTAAAGTTCGGCACAAGCAATTTTTCGTGTCATTTTCAATTAGCTGTAACTTTTTAAGCAATGAACTGCTTTAAATGCAATTTGCACGGTCTGAAATCTCATTTCCTCTAGATTAAGCAACCGGATAATTTTGAAAAAAAGCCGACATTATCTTTATTATATAGGGTGTGAAACAAAACGATGCAAAAATTTCAAAATTTTGTGTTTTTTGCCATTTGGCAATGAGCTATTTTTTCCTTCCAATGAGCCAACATCCATATCTCGGGACCTTTTCGCCAGATTTTTTATTAAAGCTCTCTGAAATTTTATACAGAGTGAAACGTAAAATGTGTGAAATTCTTGTTGCTGATATTTTTAAGGATATATTTTTAAGATAGTTCGGAAAAGCGGTAAAGAATCTTTGCTGTCTGTTGAATTGTCTGTGGACTGATACTCATTCAAAAAATGTAAAAATATGTGCCGTTTTTTCTAGTATACGAGCTTTCAAAAAATATGATAACGTTTTTGTTGATACTCGTGACTTATAAATACTTATAATAGCAATATTAAATAAAATAACCTTTCTAGGGGTAAAGAGGAAATGAGTGATGCCGTCGCAGATAGCCAACATCAATATCTCTAGACGTTTTCGTCATTTTTTGTTTTTAATGTATTAGAACTCATACAGAGGGAATCAAAATATTCTTAAAATTTTCGTTACTATATTTTTTAAATCGTCGTAATTCGCGGACAAGTTGACGGATTATTATTTTTATTCTTTGGATCGACAGCATTATCTACAAATTGCTGCTCAACAAGGGAGTTTTTCAAAAGTGATTACTGAATTACAGGTACGGACTTGACAAAATTAGTATACTGGGTGAATTATAATGGGTGGTCGAAAATGAAATCTCATATTCTTTGGTCGATTTTAAGAGTGTTCCGTCATACAATTGTGTTATCTATCGAGCTTCGTTAAAAAGTTACAGGGTGTTGAAATTAGAATTTCAAAACGCATATGTACTGATTATTCCGAAAGCGTAAGAGATATTTTATTGAAATTTTGTACGTTTTGACTGCTATATAAGGCGCACTTTTTGCAATAAGTATATATTTTTATTTCCGCCAGTGGCGCGCTTAACAGCACGACAATTTACATTATTTGAAAAAAAAAGTAGCACGTCACTGATTGTTTGCAAAACAAAACTTCGTTTTTTAATACCCATTCTACTGTAAAGAAAATAGTCCTCTTCGGTTTTTTTAGTACGCCTTACCGTTTTCGAGTAAATAAATAAAAACCATTGTAATGTATGTTAGTTAGTAAGCAGCGAATAATTTCGTTTTGGTGAAAAATCTTAAATATTCGATTATTTATGGCTTGAATTATGTTGCAAATCAATAGTATTTTAATGGGAATTCAGAAACTAAATTTAATTTTTCGAAAAACCAGTAACGTCCCACTTTTTTTTCAAATAATATATATCGACGTGCTGTTAAGCACGCTACTGGCAGAAATAAAAATAATTACTTATTGCAAAAAGTGCGCCTTATATAACAGTCACAACGTACAAAATTTTAATAAAATATCTCTTACGCTTTCGGAATAATCAATACATATGCATTTTGAAATTCTAATTTCAACACCCTGTAACTTTTTAACGATGCTCGATAGGTAACACAATTGTATGAAAGAACACCCTTAAAATCGACCAAAGAATATGAGATTTCATTTTCGACCACCCATTATGATTCACCCCGTATACTAATTTTGTCAAATCCGTACCTGTAATTCAGTAATCACTTTTGCAAAACTTCCTTGTTGAGAAACAATTTGTAGATAATGCTGTCGATCCAAAGAATAAAAATAATAATCCGTCAATTTGTCTGCGAATTGCGACGATTTAAAAAAAATACTAACGAAATTTTTAAGAATATTTTGATTCCCTCTGTATAAGTTCTAATAACTTAAAAACAAAAAATTACAAAAACGACTAAAGACATTGATGTTGGCTATCTGCGATGGCATCACTCAATTTCCCTTTACCTCTAAAATAGTTATTTTCCTAAAAAGTGCGCAAAGTAACACTTTCGCGCACGCGACTGCCGTTGCCCGAACGACGCGAAGCGGTCAAGTGCGCGAGGCAGTCAAGTGCGCGAAATACACTTTGCGCATGAAGTAAGAACAACATTTTTTCTACAACGGTATAAAAGTCCAGCTGCCACTAACATGGAACATCTTTAACGATTTTATAAATGATTAAGCTTCACAGATCTTTTCTGCTACCCCTGTACGTGTCCTATGGCAACCAGTAACTTTTTTTTACGCTGCTATGGGCGACGTGCGAGAAAGATAACAATGAAAATATGTGTCAGTTTGCATACTGTCAGTAATGCGCGAACCGTGTCATATTTTGACGGTTGTAGAAAAAGGTTATTTTATTTAATATTGCTATTATAAGTCACGAGTATCAACAATACTGGTATCACATTTTTTGAATGCTAGTATACTAGAAAAACGGCCCTTATTTTTAAATTTTTTGTATGAGTACCAATCCGTAGACAATATGTCAACAAATGAGGGAAACACAGTAAGATTCTTTACCTCTTTTCCGAACTACGATGATTTAAAAATATCAGCAACAAGAATTTCACACATTTTACGTTTCGCTCTGTATAAAAATTCACAGTGCTTTAATACAAAATCTGGCGAAAGGGTCCCGAGATATGAATGCTGGCTTACTCCTGACCTGAAAACGATAAGGAAAAAAGAGTTTATTGCGAAATGGCAGAACATCAAAATTTTTAAATTTTTGCGTCACTTTGTTTCACACCTTATATAATAAAGATGGTGTCGGTTTTTTTTCAAAATTATCCGCTTCCGTAATCTAGAGAAAATGAGGTTTCAGACCGTGCAAATTGTATTTAAAACAATTCATTGCTTAAAAAGTTACAGCTGATTGAAAATGACATGAAAAATTGTTTGTGCCGAACTTTTAAGTCGAGCCGTTTATTTCAATTATTCTTCAATATCCAATCTCCAATCACAATTTAATGCCTCTCCCTTCTCTCACTTAATTCCAAGCAAACAACAAAAATAAATATGCCAAATAAAAAATTATTTATGAATAGAAGCCAGTTTTTCGAAACAGTAAATTTCATTCGGCTGACTTTCTTTGAGATAAACATCCTTGACCGAATTTTATTATCAACGACCTTCAGAGCGGATCATCAGATAAGACTTCAACATACGACGTCACGTTAAGAAGACAATCGAAAATAATGCCACATGCCACATGCAACCGGCAATCCGGATTTGACGCCGGGCTAGACCATGAACTTCCCTAAGGCATGGTTGTCGACCTCGAAAGTTATTACACAACCGTCTACTAACCTGCGTTCGAATTTCGGTGGGCCACTTTGTGTGTTGAAGTTCGTACACAAACAACAAACAAACACAAGCGCACAAGTTTCCTATATCGGACGTGTATATTCGCTTCTCAGAGCGCGTTTTCAGGGACTTGAAACCAGTCGGTGGTCGAAAGCGCGGTCGCGAACGTTGCCAGCTATGAATCGCTTCACAGCAGCGAACGCACCGGGAAGACTGAATGACGAGAAGCAAGTACTGAGATAACACAGAAATGTTGATGAAGAATAATTGCGTTATCTTTATTACTGCGTTCTTTTGCATGGGAACGTTCTTGATGCCCCCCGCTAGCGGAAAAATCTGCAGAGATATCGACGTTAGAAACTTTGTGAATAACTTGGAAGTACTCAGAAACTGCACAGAGATTACCGGAAAATTGTCTATAGTACTCTTGCAAAACACTCAAAGCGAAACCGATTACGATGGTTACGTCTATCCAGAACTTCAGAAAATTAACGGATATGTGGTGCTTTACAGAGTTAGTCACTTGACTTCTCTCGGACAACTTTTTCCAAACTTACGAGTGATTAGAGGTGCAGAACTTCTAGACAATCAAGAGAAAGCTGTTTTAGCGGTATATGATATGCCAAAGCTTCGTGAGGTGTGTACATAAATCCATTTTAGTATAACTTTAAGTTATGGTTTGGCTGTTGGCTCTGCGATGGCTCCAGCAACTCCAAAGCGAACCGCACTTCTTGTTTATTGCATTGCCATTGGCTCGAATTTTATTACCATCGGAACCCCAATGATTATGATAATACCTGAAACTTTTAAAAGGAACATGATCGGCCCAGATATCAAAATAGTTTACAGAAATAACCAACACATGTTTGTGGGTAAAAGGAATTTAGTTTTAGGAAGTGACCATGCACAAAGCGACTTCTAAAAATAACCCAATGTGCCGTTTATTAAATCCTCTCAAAAACAATTTCTTTTAAGTAAATACGGCTTTTTTATAAACTTTCTGCTAGTTTCATTTAAAATTGTTTGTATAAGTATTTAGGATGTTTGGAACAGATAAACGCCAAAATCATAAAACACAAGTTAACAGCTATCCACTGTTCTTAGTAGAAGATTCTTTAAAATAATAATTAGTTGCGTAAAAAACTCACTAAAAGTTCTAATTTCATTCAGCTTGGTACATTTTTCACAGTTTGCAAATCATAGTTGGACAAAATTTGCTTTTAATTAAAAAAATCATATTAATTATGATTTTTTTGGTTTTAATAAAAAAACTCAGTTATTTTATAAGATTGCCAAGTGATTTAAAATTATTTCGATATTGGACTAAAATACCAGGGTTGACGAATGTTTGGGGTCCAAATCGGTAAAGAATTATGATAAAAATCGGTAGTTTATTGCTTAAAATCGGGAAATTTGATTTTTCTGGTTCTGCTCGCTTTCTTAATTTTGAACATATTTTGATTTCATATTCTGATTCTATTTCCCATATCTGTGATCGGTGAAAAAAACCTATTTATGAAAATGTGTCACATTTAACTGAATTAGGTAATCAATATTCTCCCGCAGAGACCGACATCTGGCTTTGCCATACTTTGTCTTTTGGTTTTGATTCAATCTTTAAATGTGAAGATTTACAACGCCAATGGTAAGATAATTGCTAGAAATTAGAAATTCATATTTAATGTTGCCAATACTTTTAAAATTTTGACTTAAAAAGTCTTAAAAATTTTTTTTTGGCTTTAGTGGCAGCGTCCCCTTATATGAATAGATCTGGCAAGTCGGAGGATTAGGACAAACAAAAACCCCCTTGTAGTTTGAAAAATCTGTTTCGACGTTCAATCGGACGTCTTCTTCACGGCTAAAATATATTTAAACAACATATTTAAACACCACAGTAATTACAAAAAAGATCAAAGCAACCATTACATTTCACAAAACTAACACTTTAAGACATGATTCTTTTCTGCATAAATAATTTTTTTTTCATTTTTCTTAACAAAATAAAAAAAAAACATAAAAAATCAGTTAGGATTCTACATGTAGTTAAACAATGACAACAAAACTATTTTCTATCAACAAGAGATGATGTCAAAAGGATGGTATCACCGTGATGCTGGTAGAAATCACTACACAACTTCATCATCCACAACAAACACTTATTGAAATTACTGTACTACTTATGCGTTTTTATCAATTTTTTGTCGTCATTGTTTAACTACATGTAAATCCTAACTGTTTTTTTATGAGTTTTTTTTTAATCCATAAAAGAAAATTTAAAAAAAATATTTATGCAGAAAAGAATTATGTCTTAAAGTGGGAGTTGCTTTGGTCTTCTTTGTGATTAGTAAGTTGTTTAAATATGTTGTTCAAATACATTGTTGCGAACTCAGGGTTCAATAATTCCACTGTAACGATTTAACACGGAAACACTATTTATTTATTCCACAGATACTAAATAACTCACTACTTAACACTTTATAACCTTCTATTATTGTTTCGTACTTTAGCTTACCTATAGCTTGAATAAATAAAACTACTACTATCGGCGCTATTCGCCTTTTACCTATACAAACGGCGGAGCGACAATCTCCATTGTCGCTCCGCCTTCCGGCGCCCGCTCATCATAACACTATTTTAGCCCTGAAGAAGACATCGATTGTTTGCCTTTTTCAAAATATAAGGGAGTTTTTATTTGTCCTATTCCTGCGACTTGGCAGATCTAAACATTATTTTGTCACTGTCAAAAATCGGTAAAGTTAAAAGTAAAAAGACATCAGATTTCGATATTTCGGTAGATCTGTAATAACACTGTAAAATACAAGATATAGCTCTTATAAGGATCAAAACGCACTTCTTGAAAGAAAACTCTTGTCGTCGCGTGCTACCAACTTGTTCTTACACGATCCAGGCGCGATCTACAAAAGGCGATCGCCTGATGCGTTTGGCTCATTACGTTAATCCAAATGTTAATGAGTGTGAGTAAAGTCCGGTAAAGAGTTGCGATTTTTCTCGTTCACGTAAGTAATTGATATTGAAAATAAGGCAATGGCTGGAAGAAAAGAAAACAACTCGGAAAACAGCGATTGGCAGCGTAACAACGGCAAAAAAGAAATTCAAAAATTTGTAAAAATAGCAAGAAGCAAGTGCGGACGTTCAATACCTCGACCCTGTAACTGCTAGAAATCCTGCTTCGATACCTCCCTCTACAAGTTCCATTTCAGACTGTTCAATAGCAACTACTGAGTCGGCTCAAAAGAAAATAAAACAGCAGCTGAAAAGCATAAGATTGATAAACAAATAGCCAAGGCAATTTTTGCTACCAATTCAAGCTTCAGATGCATCGAAAACTCACAAGTGAAAAAAGACATTCACTTATTAAGACTCGGATATACGCTTCCTTCTCAGAAGGTGGTAGCACCAACCCTTCTGGATGCGACCTACGAGGAAGAAAAAGAGGTGAGTTTTGCACCTCTGACCGGACAGTGTGTGAATAGCAAACGGTGAAAGTACATACGTCCATTGATGGATGGTCGCACACACGTACTTGACTAATTTAGTGTGTGATTGAGTTTCTTCCTGAAAATCAAAATATCAGTGCAAAGTTAAGTTTTTCGTGATAGATAATGTTGCAAACATAAACCTCTTGAGGAAAACTTCACATCTATTGAATTTACTGTGCAAGAACTTTCAAGTACAATATGTTAAATAACATATGGTCCAGATTGTCAAGTACTTTCGCAATAATCAACTGGCTAAAGCAAAATTCAGTCAAGCTGGAGGCAAGACTGTAGAACTACCAAGTGATGTTCGTTGAAATAGTGTTGCTGACTGGTAATGTATGTCACTCAATGGGACTTAATACTAAAAATGTACGAGGAAAATAAGGAAGAGAGTGATGCAACTATCTACTAAAAGGTTTCAAATATTAGGCTTAAACGTGCAGCTCAAGAATTTTTGAGCATTTTGAAACCCATTGCAGTGGCTCTTGACTGCAGAGAAAACATGACACAATTTCAGCTGCTGTAGAGCAGTGGAAACATTTAGTTTTCGTCTTCGAAGATGATTTAGAATTATCTCTAGAGCAGCTGAAGAAATTCCAATGTCGATACAAGCAAGCACTCACGCAATATCACGTCATAGCCTATATGTTAAACCCACCGAAGCAGAAATACAAGTGAACACTTGAAGAAGAGAATTTAGCCTTAGAAACAATCGACGAGCTACATGGAAATACTGGTTTTCGGACGACATACTGATTAAGTTAATAATCAATAGCGCAAGCTAAAAAATGTACTAAAAGGTCTAATTTCATTCGACTGAAGATTTTTATGTTCTTCACAGTTTGCAAACATCCTATTTTATCAAAAACAAGAAAAAAATCAAATTGAATAAAAAATGGGGGGAGGAATAATACGTCTTTTTTTCAATTTTCAATTTTGAGTAAATTCAACTGTTGTTTGCTCTTCTTGATATCGACTCTCATCTCCCACCAACGGAAGTAAGTCCCGTAGAAGTAATATTTTTCGGAGTTAGATCCTTTGGTGATTTAGTTTTAAGCAACTTTTGAATCTGAATTTCGTTAGAATTAGATTTGTTATGTTCTTAGGGGATTGCAAATATTTTATTTCGATCAAAAAAAAAAAAATAATAAGAATTTTTTAATATGTTTTAAAAAATGAGTGGATTTTACATTTTTTTCCATAATTTTGAACTTTCACCGAATCTAACCTTAAAACGATTGGACTGATGGAGGTAAGTTCAACTTTTTTTGCTCTTCTTGATATCCTCTCCCACCTTCCACCAACGAAAGTCCTGTAGGTGCAATATTTTCGGTGTTAAACCTCATTGGTTATTGATTTCAGGCACTTTTAGAATCGAATTTCTCTTTTTGAGTTTTTGAGAGAAAAAATCTCTTTTTGAGTTAATTTTATTGGGATTACCTAAGTTTGTAAACTAGGCATGTTTGGAATGGATTTTTTTTCATTTTTGAAAAAGCTCTCGTTTGGGTCATTCCGATCAAAAACAGCAAAAAAATTATCTCGAATTGTAAAACAAAGGGGAGTGAATTATCTCTTTTCTCTCATTCTTCTCAACTTTGATTGGACATGTACACCGATCGGAATAATCAAACTGCTTTTTTCCTTTTATTTGTTCTTCTTTTTCATCTCTCTATTTCGATGGATGACTATTCTTCTATATCATCATCAGTAGGTCTGTTAAAACAACATTCATATCAATGACGATATTAAGTGTGTTAAAATTAAGTCCCCACAAGACGGAGTTAGGCAGTAAATTGCGAAGTAATTAATCATTTAAATCTGATAAGATAAAGTACATTATTTTCGAAGTTTGTCTATATAATAGGTGGGCATGACTATCATTTTATTGAGTGCGTAAAATTTCATTTAACGTGAACCTCTACAAGCTGTAGTTTACCAGTACATCGCGAAGATATTGACATTGTTACGTTGGCTGTTGCCATGTGGAGTCAAAGGAAGTTTTACGAGGGCGGTTTGATAAACGTTTTGGTTCAATATAAAAAACAACAATTTTATTTTCGTATCATACGTCGTATTTTTCGACATAATCTCCGTCAAGTTCAACGCACTTGCCAGGCTCTCAAAATTATCGTTTACTTCCTGTATGACTGCTTCATTTGATTGAAATTTTCGTCCTGCTAGAAAAGTTTTCAGTTTCGGGAACAGGTTAGAACCTCAATTCGGCCAATTTTTGCTGAGCGATACGATTTGAATGCACAGGAGCATTGTCCTGGGGAAACAACACTTTTTTCTTTGCCATTCCTGGGCGTTTTTCACTATTGCTGCCTTTAATCGGTCTAAAAGAGGGGCATAATATTCTCCGGTAATGGTTTTTCCTTTTTCCAGGTAGTCAGTTAGCAAAATTCCTTTTGCGTCCCAGAAAACGGAAACCATCACCTTTCCGGCAGAAGGAACGCTATTTGCCTTTTTTGGGTCTGGCTGGCCATGTGAAATCCACTGTTTTGGTTCCAGGTTTCATCCACTGTTATGAAACGACGCAAAAAGTCTACTCGATTTTTCATAAGCACTTGCAAGTTGGCGGTAGAGTTTCGCATTCGAGTCCTTTCTTGTTCCATACTGAGTAAACGCGCCACCCATCTCGCGCAAAGATTTTTCATATGCATTTTGTTATCTAAAATGAAGTGAACCCGTTCAGTTGCGATGCCTGTGGAATCTGCTATTTCTTGCACTTTGACTCGTCTGTCAGCTAAAACTATTTCCTGATGATTGCAGGGTCACAGCGGATTTTGGAGCTTCAGGACGTGGTACATCGTCGATGCTTGTTCTCTTGCATTTGATATCATTTACCCAAAGTCTAACAGTTTCATAAGAAAGACATGCCTCACATAATGAAGGTGAAATCCTTTCGTAAACTTCTTTCTACGTTTTTTTCCTTCCAAAAAGAAAAATTTTACCACCACGGACCCACGGATTCCAATTTTATCCATTTTTTCTTACAGTGGAAATACTACTGTTTTAAAAAATTGCCAAACAACAAATTACTGTCCGAATGACTTGAAACCATAGATAATTAATTTATAATAAATGACGTTTATGATGATATATTTAGATTATAGCAGCGCCATCTATTAATATGCGAACCAAGTTATTTAACAAAACAATCCTCGTAGTCCTAAAATTTTCTTTAATTTGAATTTTTACAACCTAAAATTAGCTAATAAGTGGGCTACGATGAGAATTATTATGATGAACACTGTGTCATCAGATAGATAAAATAACTTTTGTAAAACATTAAAAAAAATAATCCAAATTTTGTTTGCTTTGGTATTAATGGTTTAGTGTTCAACATCAAGAGTTACAACTAATGTTTTTCTATAAAATGAAATTTTGTTAAATACTGAAAAAAATATATTATGACAGGTTTTTCAGGATTAACGGACTGACATCAAATGTAAATATACCCGGCCAATTTCAATTTTTATTTGCTTTTCAAATCTCAAAACTAGAAAATTACCAAAACCTAAGTCCGTATTGCAAACTCATATTAAGCTACTAAAATTGGTCACTGGACTTCTCTCGGAAAACTTTTTCCAAACTTCCAAACTAGAGGTGCAGAACTTCTAGACAATCAAGAAAAAGCTGTACGTTTTTCCAAAATATCGTGAGGCGTGTACTAAATTCATTTTTCTACGACTGCCTCGAAAATGAACAATGGGCATTATTAACTACCGTTGAAAATCGGAAATTGCAAACAGCGTGCGTAAAATACACATTGCGCTCGCTCTCATACAGAAGCGCGTGCGAAGTCCACTTTGCGCACGCTTCTGATTGCTTTGCACACGCCTTGCATATATTTTATAATACAAATGATCATTTATGAAGCAAAATCGAAGTCGTAGAAAAAGTATGGTGTGCAACACGTACGAAAAGGTCTCTTCAACTGTGCAATTTTCGACACTAGTTGCACAAGATACTATTTAGTATAACTTTAAGTTGTGGTTTGTCTGTGCGATGGCTCCAGCAAACTACGAAGCGAGCCGCATTTCTTGTTTATTGCATAGCCATTGGTTCAAATTTTATTACCATCGGAACCTGAGTAATTATGATAATGCCCGAAAGTTTTAAAAGGAACATGATCGGCTCAGGTATCAAAATAGTTTAGAGAAATAACCATCACCTGTTTGGGACTAAAAGGACTTTACGTTTAGGAAGCGACTATGCACAAAGCCTCTTTTAAAAATAACTTCATGTAGGGTTTGTAAAACACTTCTTTTAGAAAGTATATAAGTACGGCTTTTTGCGTGTCTCTGGAAACAAATGAATTTCAACTTTCTACTAGTTTTAATTGTAATTGTTTGTATATTTAGGACGTTTGGAACAGATAAACGCCAAAATCATAAATCCTAAGTCAACAGCTATCCACTGTAATTGCTTCAGTACCTTGAATTAATAATTATAGCACAAGCTAAAAAATTCACTAATGGGTCTAATTTCATTCGATTTAAGATTTTTATGTTCTTCACAGTTGTGTATAGGTGTATTCGTCTCAAAAAGTGGCTTCAGAAATGTTTTTACCAATTTCGATTATCTCCCAAAAGTAAAGAGTTGGTTTCTATTTACACCTTTTCAAAAATTTTCAAAAACTAGAATGTTTAGGCAACTTTGTCTTTGTCATTACGTTACATGGAAGGCCAATTTGGGACATACAGAATATATGGACAGAAGGCCCTATTTCACTTACTCTACCGATACTAAATATGTTGAAAATAAAAAGTACTATATGGCGTAGACTATCACATTGACAATAATGTAATGTATCACACCTACTGCAGGATAGCAGGGCACAATAGAATTAGTAAGAATTGCGGCTTACAAGATGTAAAGTCCATACACCAGAGAAAGTAAAGGATGTTTATAAACAATAACTCGTAGCAAGCAATGGAATAAAAACTCATGTCTCAAATAAGTAAAAAAAAAAATGAAATTCTGAACAATTTATGAAATTTTATGACATTTTCGACTTTCAATTTCAGATCTACTCTTCTAATTCCATGTCCCACTTGAGGTTTTTTTTTAAATGAACGCATGATAGTTTGATGCAGAGTTTAGCTACCTACCTAATTAATATAGTCGTCCTCTCAGACCAGAATGTTTTGAAGGATTACTCAGAAAACTATGCGGAGCATATCAATCAATTTTTTCGCAACGGGTTGCTCCGTCTACATTCGCTAAATATCTGTGGTCAGCCATTAACGGCTTTAATTGTTAGTCTTTAAATCGGTACTTTGATAGTAAAATAAAAGAGATAGAAATGGACTTTATAGTTAATTTTTTATTTGTTCGATGCAACCAATTTGTCTTTTAATTAGAACAACATTTTTTAGAGATTGAAATTTTTTAAGTTACTCTAGTTTGAAAAATGCAAAAGGCAACATTTACAATATGGAAATTAAAAGCTTATCTGCTTTCTATATTTCCAAAATATCGCAGCTGTTAAGCGGGAAACAAACAAAAACAACGATTGCGAGGGCTGATAACGCTTAAAAAATACTCCTAGGAGTATTAGACATGCATAGTAGAAACAGCCGCTCAAACAGGCAAATTTTAGATCACCCATTATTTTTGACGAGCAGTTTATATTGTATATAACAGGTGTTAGTGTAATGCAAATCTGGTTTATCTCTCTATAACTATATAAAGTTTTTCTATTCGCGTGAGCAAAAACCTACTTTTCCACACGTAAAACTTCGTTTTGAAAGATTCACTTTTCCGCAGTAGTGTGGAAGAGACACACGGAGAGGCATAGAAAAAATATTGTTCCTAACTTTTGGCGGAAAGTCTCTTTTTCGCACTTGATTGCTTGCCCAAACTCCGCTTCGCGTCGTTCGTGCAGCTGCGCAAAAATGAAAAGTATCACTTTCCGCACTTGTTAGGAAAATAAGCATTTTCTATTCGCGTGCGGAATTTGCACTTTCCCGCACGCATTTTAGAGTCTATCATTTTAATGTGGAAAGTTGTACTTTTCCGCACTAGTGCCAAAAAATGTACATTCCCTACTAGTGCGGGAAATTGCGAAAATGCATCATAGATACAATACATACCATTGCTTGTATTCAACAATCGAACACCATAACAACAACTCGTTATTTTTTTTTAGTATGCCAAATTCATTCCCACAATTTGTCGAGACTTCAGTTTGTATGCAATCATAAGAATTGCAAATAAAATGAATTCTTCCAAAGAAGTCACTGAAGAGTTACCTGAAAATGTTGTAGAGGCAGCAGCAGAAGCAAGTTTAGAGCTATTACCTGAAAAGTCGAAAGAAAGGTACGAGAAACAATATGCTCATTTCTTAGCATGGTGCCGGGGCAAAGGAATAAGGACCTTTCAAGAGGAGGTGTTTTTGGCATACCTTGCTACTCACATCCAATACGCTTTGGTCGCGGTACTCAATGATAAAAAGTTTAGTAAAAATAAAACAAAACGTAGACATAAGCAGATTTTATAAGATGACGACCTATTTAAAGAAGCAAAATGTTGGAGTTGCAGAAGGCAAAAATGGCCTGGTACACTTGAGGGAAGTCGTTATTACTATTTTTTTTCGAAAATGTTCTTTAGGAATTAATAAAATGCACTAAATCGAAAATTATAGGTGCTGGTAGAACTTAATAGTATATTATAAACGAAGGTTGTGAAGTACATTATTATGACTCGAACGTCAAGTTTAAATCCCGAAGCGCGTAGCGCTAAGGGATCTAAGACGTGAGGGTCATAAGTAGTTCACAACCGCGGTGTATATAGGATTTTTTCCACTACTAGACTCGATAAATCTACAACAGAAAATTGCCTAAATTAGTAAGATAGCGCTCCGCATATTTTATTACTAAGAACAGGCGCGTCTTCAATCCATATGTAGGCTTCGTTATCGTGGCAACCGATAAACAAAATCGTATTATCACGGCGTCTAATTCGCCTGACAACTGACAGTTTTATTTACCGGTAAATAATCGGCCATAACGTTGTCATTATAGACCGCTTATGTTCAATTGTTTTATAAGCAAAACAAGAAAACCTACTTTACAATCATTTTATTGGCCTTTAACGGTCCGTATTAAAGCTAGTAGTAAAAAAAAATATTTATAATAATATCAGTTTTGAGAATAAGTATAATAATAAATTTCGCTTACCTGAAACAAACTATACAATGGAAGTTTACTTGACTAACGTAATGTGAGCTGTGAGGTTATGTTAAAACACTGTCATGGGGATATAAATTGAAACGATATTTGTCAAAAATGTCAACAAGTGACATTAGTGAGAAACTCTGGGTATCCTTGTAAATTATGTAGATTATCTTGAACAATATGGTAAAAGTTATATTTTTCCTTTGATCAGGTTAGCTAACGACAAAGCACCCCGTCAGGGCCGCTTTGGCCATAACGGCTTAAGTAGCTATATGGACCGCGTTGTTTTTCTATGAGAAATCTTTTGGTTAGGTTAGTTTAGGTTAGATCAGGTTGGTTCAGGTTGGTTCAGGTTAGTTCAGTTCTAGTTTTCTTTTGGTTAGGTTAGTTCAGTTATGTTTTTCCTTTGATCAGGTTAGTTTAGGTTAGATCAAGTTGGTTCAGGTTAGTTCAGTTCTAGTTTTCTATTGGTTGACGGTATGAGGGATTCTTTGGTTAGGTTAGTTCGGATTAGAAACGGCTAAACTCTAAAGTAGTACGTTTTCCCATATTTTTCAAAATAATCTACATAAATTACAAGGTTACCCAGGGTTTCTCAAAAATATCACTTGTTGACATTTGTGACAAATGTCGTTTCAATTTATATCCCCATGACCATAGAGGATTTATCAAGGTAGAAGTCTTTATTTACATTTTTCAATATTGGCGTGATAAACAAACCCTCCATACAGTGTTGCCAGGATTACTTTGCTAGTAAATTGGCACATCCTTTTTTTGAATGATATCTTGCGAATCTTTACACCACGAGAGTACTATAATATCTATAGCTGTCCAAATAATTTTTTAAGGGTGATTAATAGAACACTTATGGCGATAAAAGAAAAAAAATACGTTTAAGATGGCCAACTAGTCACAATCGGCAACATTGCAGAATCCTGTGATACGTGGTGTATGTCAGTTTATGACAATTATTTAATGGATTTTTTTTCTGGTTTCCTGAATGTTTTAAGAGTTTTCCGCCGACTTTTTCGCTTTTTGCAATCGTTTCTGTGTTTTAATTTGTTTGTCAGCCATGGTGAGACAATGTTTTGTGTGTAAAATCTGGGAAATTACCTTTTCACCGGTAAGCTCATTTGTGTTTTGTGGTTATGTTGTTACACGGCCCTTGGCCTTTAGCCATTGACGTCGTTTGTATTGTATATAAAAATATTTGAATGTTTTGGTCTGCATAAAAATGCAGACGCATGCCGCGTAAAAATCGTATAGTTGTTTCCTTGAAAAATAATACGCCTATGTGTGCTTATGTCATCTGGACATGTGTCCTTGGAGATTCAAATTTCGCCATATTGTTTTTAGCACTTTCTGCTTCCCCTCTACCCGAACAACCCGCAAGCCTACAAGTATGCGGTTTGTATATCATGCCAAGTAAACAAATGCCAATTTATGATTAACTCGCGTGGTCTATTTATTTACTCCATTGTCAATGCCCATGACAGTGTTTTAACATAACCTCACACCTCACATAAAAGTTGAGTTCGGTAATTACATCCCGAGCGCTCGGGATATCAGTCTATCTCACTCTAGCTTGTTAAGATTTTGGGAAATGATCTGTGTCAGGTAAGCGAAATTTACTATTATATTTATTTTAAAAATTGGTATTATTATAAATGTTTTTAAGTTCTACTACCACCTATAATTTTCTATTTTGTCTATTCTATTAATTCCTAAAGAAAATTTTCGAAATACATGAGTAATAACGACTTTCCTCAACTGTACCAGCGCCGGCAAAAACTTTCAGTAAATACGATATTACAAAGTTTATGCAAGCACCAGACAAAGTATATCTTATGATGAAAAAGACGACCATTTTTGCTCTGGCTTGTGCTTGTCGAAGAGAGGAGCTTACCAATATCACAATTGATGACACAGATGATAAGGGCAATCTTATCATCATAAAAATCAGGGATTCTAAGAACCATTCTGCAAGATCCTTTGTTATCACCGAAGAAGTAAATACCGGATACTTTTTCATGCTCTACAGAAAATACGTCGATTTGAGGCTGCAGAATACCCCACATCGTCGTTTTTACGTCAAATATGTGATAAAAAGTGCACCGTTAAATGTGTAGGTATCAATACATTTGGGAAAATGCCTTCGAAGATAGCAGCCTATTTAATAGCACATCTTCAGAGGTTCTTGAGCAACCTTCCTAGCTGACGCTGGAGAAGAAATAACTGAGGAAATAACCAATATTAAAGGGCTAGACAGCTGGAAGTGAACTTCTGTGGCCGAAAGTTACCTGAAGGAATCTACCCATAACAAAAGCAACTTGTGGAACAAAATTCCTTAAAAATAAAGAAGTTACATTTTTCTCTAATAGGGCTAGAATTACAGCAAATCTATCAGCTGTTTTGTCGAAAATAGAAAAAATGAATGCAAACTCGATGGATCTATCTTTAAAATTAAAAAAGTTACGTTTTCCTCGAAAAGGGCTAGAGATACTACGACTCCAACAACTCCTTTGTCGTAATTTCAAAAAATGAGTATGAACTCGGTGGGTCTGTCTTTAGAATTAAAAATGTAACATTTTTCTTCTTCAGAGATACCCTAAACCTAACAACTTCTTTGTCATAATTTGCAAAAATAGTGTGTCTTTAGAATTGAAAAGTTAAATTTTGCTCGAATAGGGCTAGAGATACTCGAAATCTAACAACAGTTTTGTCGACAATGGAAAAACTGCTTGTAAACTCGATGGGTCTATCTTTAAAATTAAAAAAGTTACATTTTTCTCGAAATTCTCCATTTACTACAAAACGGACAACAACGGACTTTGGGTCCGACAACTTTATCTGTGAACTTCAAACCAACTGCATTCTCTACTGTCTCCTCTGTATGTGAAGGAACATTGGATGATCCACCGGTGTCCCGTGATTTGGAAGAAAAGCAGCTCAAGTTGACTCAGCATTTGGCATCAGCAATACATTTACAAAATGCTCATAATTGTTCGTACGTTCAACATCAATAAGTCTAAATAGTTAAAGTTGTATTGCTTCTGGGCTTCTGTTACCTACTACCTAGTTTAAATAAAAACTAATTTACCTATGTTTTGTTTTTAATAGAAAACAGTAGGTACGCTCAAAGAAAAAATATTGTTCCTAACTCGACCGGAAAGTGTCTTTCCCTCACTTGACTGCTTGCACAACTGCAGTAGCGTGCGGGAAAGTATCACTTTCCGCACTTGTTAGGAAAATAACTATAGCCTTTCATTCACTAGCGTCATACTAATGAGTTTTGAGTTTTTTTTCAAGAAGTGGTGATTTTTGACGGAAAACATGCACATTGTACACAAATTGTACTTTACACAAAAACCAGGTACACACAAATTATGTTTACTCGGAAAAAAAAGTTTAATCTAAAATTCTAGGCCATTTGCTAAGCTACAAAAGGGTCCCAACAAAGATTACTTCCCACTACAGGATATTCCATGAAATATAGAACAAAATTGAACAATATTTGCTTGACGTATTCTAATTCAGTGCCTCTTATGCTTTACGAAAATATAATTTAAAATGTTCTGGTACAAGGCACTGCTAATACATACAGTTGGATCGCTGAAAGAATGCCGGTGTGACGTCAATGCAAGGTTATAAATTTCATATGAATCAAATCAAAGTTTTCTGGGTTGAGTTTCGAGTTACGTTAACCTATAAACGGGTGTGATTCCAATCCCGCATTATCTGTAACCTGGACTTAGTTTAAATAACCGGCAAATGGTATTATGGATATTGCTCAGGAATAAAACAAATAATACAAAAATAAATATAATTAAACTCTTCCAGTAAAACTCAAAGGGTCAAACTCAACAAACCCTTAAACTTTACTTTTATTTTCTATCTAAATATACCTATAAGGAAACCGTCCTTGCCAAGGCATACTGATGAGTAGAACTGCAGAAGCGGCTAGAAAAACGCCATTCCTCATCTTTCGCTTTATTGGACATAAACACTGGAGATGCGGATAGTACAAAGTCCTATGTGCAGCAACGATTCGGGAGGGGGCCTCTAGTGGTAAAAGATGGTTGTAAAGTAAACGTAAAAGATAACGGCCCCACTAATAAGGCATGCTAGCAAGGTTCATATCATATAATCCGCATGCCCGTTATGGTTTTATTCCAACTTTTGGAGATGCTTTTGTAAAAAGCTGTCGTAAAATGCTTTTGACTACAATAATCCGTTTTAACTCTTGTACTAGCACACTTTGGAACACATTCCTCTGCCTATAAAGATTGCTTTAAGTATATCGTGCAAGGAATATGGTTTGGACATAAACATACAAAAGACCAAAATTATGGTCATTAGCAAAAACAAGATCGACAACATCCAGTTATCCATCAACAACCAACCAATAGAGAGAGTACCACACATCACGTACCTGGGAACACGTATAAACGAGAACTGGGACGCAACTCAAGAAATCAAATCACGAATCGCCAAAGCCACAGCCGCCTACAACAAAATGAGCAAACTCTTCAGAAGCCATGATCTTACACTGGAAACAAAAATGAAACTTCTCAGATGTTACATCTTTTCTATCCTCTTATACGGGACGGAATCTTGGACACTCAATGAAAACACATCCAAGAAAATAGAAGCCTTCGAAATGCGACTCTATCGAAGAATGATGAGGATATCATGGACCGAACATATCACTAATGAAGAGGTACTAAGAAGGATGAATAAACAAAAAGAAATTATGAACACCATCAAGATCCGAAAACTGCAATATCTGGGCCACATCATGAGAAACGACTCCAGGTACTCCTTACTCCAGACAATCATCCAGGGAAAAATCGATGGAAGAAGAGGTCCAGGAAGGAGAAGAATATCTTGGCTGCATAACCTCAGGAAGTGGACCGGAAAAACATCAACCGAACTCTTCCGCATTGCCGTAAACAAAGTTAGGCTCGCCATGCTGATTGCCAACATCCGTAACGGATAGGAACCACAAGAAGAACAAGAATATCGTGCAGGGGTACGATTAAGGGGCCACATTAAAGGCGAGGGCAACCTTGCCTTTAATAAAAGCTGCTGTTATCATCATACCTACTTATTTCCGAAGTTGGTTGCCAGATGCTATTAGTTTTGCTTGATTACTTTTTCTAAAGGGTCCCAAGCTTTCTTTTTCCAGAGCCCCCCTTGATTCTTCTACTTCTTGCGTGCTTCGTGCTTCACTGCATTGGTAGTTGGTCGACTGAGCATCAATTAGTGGAGGTTGATCGCTTGAATAGGGAGTGGTTTGGAGGTCCAATATCTGTAATTCAATAGCGCGGCCCTGTTTGTTAAAGTTTTTCTTTATCTGGAAGGAGCACGTAATATTCTGTACAGTTTCCTCCTGTATGTACGTACCTATAGAGACACAAATCATATAGATTTGTTATTGCTGACTCTGCAGATTTTTACCTTAATTTCTGTTTGCGGCCTATAGGATTTTTTTTCTTCCGATTCTTGCGATATAATCCTGAGGAAATTTTGTGGTATAGGATTTCTTTTGTAACAACTAAATCTTTTTAAATGTTTCATGGTGGATATGTGTATTTTACAATCGTTAATATCAACAGTTTCTTTTACTTTCACTTTCCCAACTCTTCATTCGCATTTAGATTACTTTTGGGCCCTCCTTATTTAGACATCGCTATTTTCGTAATTCCGAGTGTCTCAAAAGTGGTTCTTAATCCTATTATGCGCAAGCAGGTTCTTCCTTTTGACGAAACAGCTGGATGATGTTCTTTTCCCTTTTTGGTAACATACACCATTATTCTATAATTTCTAGACCAACAGCTATACTCTAGAATAAGTAGGTATTCATTAATAATTAATGGAAAGCAGCATGAAAAATTGCAGATGTTTCTTAGTACCTCTCTCCTCTCTTGAACAGATAAAACCGATTCCAAGCACTCGTCATTTTGTTCCTCCATTTGAAAGTACCTGTTGATATTTTATATATTAGGTTGCTGCGTTTGGAACTTGTTTGTTTTCTGGTATTAGAAACCTGCACAATTGATCTCCGTTAGATTTAGATTTACAGATTAAAGACAAGAATTTGCGTCTTACAATGCAGAGCGAAATTGGTCCGTTGCCGTGACTGGAAACATGCCCAGAAATTCGCATGTTTACATTGATCAAAGCAGGATCTATTCTATGAATTAGATTGAATATTCTCACCAATAAGAAGCCATAAAATGCTATTTATCGAGGACGTACTTCGTAACCACCAGACAATATTTCATCTGTTGTTTCTTTTCTTATTATTGGGTGAAAAATAGGCAGGCAAATCTAACATACGTGTCGCATAATTTCATCGGATCGGCATTCTTTCAGCGATCCCACTGGATCTCTATTTCATTTCCGTAGGAAAACCTTTATAAAGCGCTATTAGTCCTGGCCTTTCTAGGAAACTGTCTAAATTGAAATCTCTCGTGGGTAGTATAGGTCAAAGGAGTATCTCCTTGGTTAAATAAATATAAAGGAAAAGACGTGATAAATAAAAAAATAAGTACTCTACATGTTGATCTATATAATTGTTCCAAATTAATATCTGAGGATTTAAAAAATTTCGTATAATTGGGCGATCGTTCTTTAATGAAGCAAAGTTTATATGTACAGGATGTCCCAAATTGGTTCTCCGAATAGGGTATCGGTGCTATCATTAAAGATAGAATACAACTGTTTTCAAAATGCCTTTTATGGTGTTTTCAGATTTTTCCGATTGTCATTTGTTTGGCGCTACGAATTTTTGAATTTTGCCCAATTTGAAAATAGCTTGTGTTTTGCTTAATATCGAAGATCTCGCAACGGTGTAAAAATATTTTATAGACAATTTTTAAAACAGAACTCATTGGCATAGTCAGATTTTTTGTGCCTCTTCACATTTTTAATTATGACCCACATATCTTTTTTTAAATGGCCATCATAGTTTTTTGTTCTCCTTTTTTACAATGTAGATTGTATTTATTTTTCTTTTAGTAGTATTATAATGTATTACCATGTAAAAGCACTACATAACCTTCATCCAGCATTTTGCCTCACGGACTGTTTTATTCATAATAAAATGTTTTTTAATCAATCAATAAGCTTTATTGTCTCAAAAAACTTAGTCTTATTGACAAGGCATGAACTGTACCCTAAACTACAAGTAAAAGCAAAATTAAAACTAGCACACAATCATATCCACATCATCTCTCAAAATAACAACTCAATACTATATAGTACGAAGGCGTAGAAGGGCCAACAAGATTTTTTTTTCTTAACTTCCGAGTTCAAAGTCGGAATTTAGTTAAATTCCGAGTTTTAAAGTCGGAATTTAGTTAAATTCCGAGTTCAAAGTCGGAATTTACCTAAATTCCGAGTTCAAAGTCGGAATTTAGCTAAATTCCGAGTTCAATGTCGGAATTTAGGTAAATTCCGAGTTTAAAGTGAGTTTAAAGTCGGAATTTAGTCAAATTCTGAGTCTATGATTGACAAATCAGTGGCGTAGACGCAAGTTTAATAAAACATTTCTATTCCATGTTGTACAAGAACGGCAAAATATTCTTTGTGAAATGGATCAATATTTTGTTAACTAGACGTCCTCTTTAAGACTCCTATTGCGATTACTTTTAAGAGCTATGATCGATATCTCGGGACGTTTTTTGCGGGAATATCCGCGTTAATAAAACACATAGGCTTTAAAAGTTCATTTATTTTTAAATCATTGGCGTATATTGAGAGTTAATAATGAGAAAAAATAAAATTGTAGAGAAAATAACATAAAAAAGAAAAATGCTAACATTAACATTAACATAAAAGTCGATACGACATAATTTTTCGTAACTTTGAAAGCGTTTTATCTCAGAAACCACTTATGATAAATTCATAGTTTAAAAAAGCTCTGAAAGAACGTTTCTTCTCTTCGGAAATGGAAAGACTGACTTAGTGGTTTTGATTGGTTTTAATTTTAACCTGAACTAACCTAAACGCAGCTAGATATCGATATTTGTGTATGAATGAAATTGTTATTTCCTTCGCTCAGAACTTTGGAGATGGTTTTATCTTAGTTGACGATAATGCATGTCCACACCGGGCTCAAATGGTTAATGAAGTTCTGAGAGAGAATGGCATCGAGGGCATGAATTGGCCTGCTAGGTCGCCTGATATGAATGTTATAAAGTGTGGAGCAGAATGAAACTAAAACTGAAAGAAAGAGAGCAAGAATTTCAAAACTTGGATGAGTGGCACTTAGGGAGGAATGGGAAGCCATTCCCCAGGAGTTTATCAGAAATTTCCGGCCTCCCCAAGAAGGGCGGTTGAGGTAATGCGAGTTTTCGGTGGGCCCACACATTATTAAGTAAATAAATTCGTAGATTTAGTTTACCTCATTAAATTTTTGAAATGCACTCATATCTTATTCGAGACCAAAAAACAAACATCCCCAAAACAGTTCTGACATTTATCAAACCTATTAAATAACACTTCACTTAAGTTAATAGTACATTTTTGAAGTTACAGCAAAGGAGCTGGGAAATCATTATCAGTGATGATGTCACAGAAGTAATATTAAAGTTTTGGGAAAACATCCGAAGCAATCTTTATGAACTAGAGTTCTACGTCACTGATTTTGTACTAAATGAGCTTTTAAATTTAGTTTATATCATTAAAATCATCAGGTGACCTACACTGCTATACAGAGCAAAAAATAAAAATACTCCGAACTTTCTGAAAATACCCTGTAACTTTTTCTCGAGCATAAAAACAAAAACCGCCGAACATGTCCCGAGATATCTACCAAGCCTAGAAAATGACATGACAAAGTTGAAAAGTTAAGATTTACCCTAGATATCAAATAATGCAATCAGTTAAAATTTTACATTTTTGCGCCGTATCACAATGATAAAACTGGTTTAGTTAAAGATTGGTTCAGGTAGTTAGTTCTAGAAGAAAAGTTCTTTCAGAGCCTTTTTAAACTATGAATTTTTCATACATGATTTCTGAGATAAAACGCCTTGAAAATTACCAAAAATTAGGTCGTATCGATCTTTTTTGTTAACAGTGTTTAATTTTTTTTTTTCGGAATTTATCTAAATTCCGACTTTAAACTCGGAATTTAAGAAAAAAAATCTTATTGGCCCTTCTACGCCTTCGTAATATAGCAATCAATCATTTAAAAAATACTTGATTGTTTCAAGTTCTGAACACACAGACAAAGTAACACCCTACTACCAATCATCCGTCACAATCGTTTGCTATAAAATTCCTCCAGCGAGTAAATGGCTAATGGCAAAAGTAAAGACTTCAATTGTTTTCTAAACATCTCATAACTAGCAATTTGTCTGAGACTCAGTGGTAAATGATGTAAATATTTTCTTGCCTTTATATATTACTGAGTTACGAGTTTGGGCGGACGTTGGTGTCGGCAAACGCATGCCAAACACGGTGCGGGTTCTAGAAACATCTCTCCTATCGATACTTTCTGAAGATTAATGAAGCAACAGAGAGGTTAACGTGAGGATCCTGCATCGCACAAACAACGGTCGGCATGACACTCTCTCGCCCCCACTCCACAAACGTACCTCACCGCTCTCTTCTGAAGTTTGAACAATGCACTAAAAAGCGTCCCCTGAGAAACTCCACAAAAACAAATTTCGTATCTCAAGTAACTTTCGACCAAGGCAAAGTAAGCTGATCTGGTTACAGAGTTGTCCAACTCCCTAGACATGATCCTCAGGGCAAAGCAGCCATTCGCAATCCGCCCCGCAAAGTCTACATGTTTTTCAAACTTAAGCCTATGGTCAATCCAAACTCCCAAGAATCAGCTCTCCGAGACATCATCAACTGGATAGTGACCGATGCTGAATCCACTCAAGCCACACTTAAATCTCCAGTCTTACCAATATTCAATGAGAGGTGATTTGCCCTACACCAGTCATTCACCACTTGCAGGTCCCTGCCAACCCCATTTAATATATATTAAAATATTAAATATATAGGATTGGTCCAAGCACAGAACACTGTGGGACGCCTTGTTCCATCTTAACTTTCCCTGACGGTTGGTTTTCAAGATAAACTCTTTGAACCGTAACTCTCTAAATATGAAGAAAGCCACTTCAGAGCAATGCCCCTGAAGCCGCAGCGATCCAATTTATACATGTCATGCTTTACGCAGTTGAAAGCCTTCGCTAGGTCGCAAAATGCAGCCATCGCAATGTCGCCATCATTCAGCCCCAGGTACAGGTATTCCATAAATGTAAAAATCGCATCACCCGTCCCCCTTCCCTCCTGAAATCCAAACTGTCTCGAATACAGAAGGTTGTGGCTGTTAATAAATGCCATCATTCTCTTATCTACCAGCCTCTCAACAGTTTCAGACAAAGTGGGGAGCAGCGAAATAGGCTTATAGTTTTCCGGTGAATCAACGTCTCCTCGCTTATGTAGCGGAATAACCATGGCTTTTATAAGGGATTCCGGGAAAATTCCATGCTCATAGGAATGATTCAAGGACTCGGCCAGTTCCGTAAGCACGGCAGGCGGTAATCTCTTGAAAATATTTATTGTCATTCCGTCTTCCCTCTTTGCTCTTTTATTGGTAATTTCATTCACCTCAATCTCGTTTGTAGGCTCAAGAAAGAAAGATTGTCCGGACTGTGTCGGCGATGAACCCCTCATAAAGTTTTCAAATCCGATTCCATAATCTGCTCCATCCGGTGTCTCAAATCCAATGGAACTGTAGTACCTATTTAATTCATCAGGAGAAAGACTCGACTCCCCCACAGGACCGTTATCAGATTTTCCTCTCAAGTCCTTCACTATTCGCTACGCCTCTCTCTGCCTAATCGGTGCACTCTCCATTCTATCTCGATAGAAATTATATTTTGCTTCCACCAACGTTCTTCGATATATTTTGTTGTATCTCCCAAAATATGTCAAAAAAAACTGTGGTGTCCGAAAAATTTCTTTAAATATCTCAAACCTCTCATATTTCTGCCCGAGACTTTAAGACCCTTATGCCCGTATTTATAGTCTTGGCTTAGCTCCGAGTAAGCCACAAGTCTGACTTTGACATTTAGTCTCCATTTAAAATACATAGACTTACGTCAATCATTTCTGATTAAGCACGTGCTCGTGCTCAAGTTGCGATTATAAATACGGGCATTAGTCATCCAAGAATTCTTTTTTCTATGTTTCAGCTTGACCATTGGAAAGCTTAAATTAAAAATGTCCAGCAGCTTTCTATAAAAGAGCCCTAACGAATCGTTCTCGCCATCCGAGCTTGACCAGTCAGCTGCGGAGCATAACTCGTCAAACTTGCCAAAGTTTCTCTTAGTAAACTGCCTGGACGATACCTTACCCTTAAACCAGAGCTTATCTCCCTTCAATACTTCTGTATCAAAGATGCCAACAACAATTTCGTGGTCTGAGAGCGCCGCTGGAAGAACCTTACATTGCACACTTATTCGCTTATAAAAATTACAACACATACGGGGTGTTAGATCTCCATATTTTATAAATATACACTCATATCACCGGAAGGCGATCTGTAAAAACATACGATATACAAGCCCAAGATTGGCGAATAGGTAATACAAGATTATCCACAATCAAATCATCAAACTTATCTAAGTTGACAAACTTATTTCCCGTTCAGTAATCATCCTCAATGAAAATCAAAGTTCCACCACCCCTACCTTGAGATTTGTTATATCTACCGTTTAACCAATACTTTGGTAAGCGGATGATAGGCGGTTGTGCTTAACTTGGTAGTACCCAGCAATCGATTTAATAGAGAAAACAATTGCGACTCGAATTGTCGACCTTGATCTGTGGTTACTAGTAATGGACTACCATATCTTGTTACCCAGTTGTAGAATACTCGAGCTACAGTTTTAGCTTCTTGGTTGTCAATTGGTATGGCTTCAGGCCAACGCGTAAAGCGGTCAATCATAGTCAGGCAATACCTGTATCCTTTTGATAGAGGCATGACTACGATATCCATATGAACATGCTCAAACCTTCCAGATGGTAGTGAGAATTTTCCAGGAAGTGCTGAAACGTGCCTTGAAACTTTGGATTTTTGACACTGAATGCAGTTACGAGTCCAATTTTTGTAATCTTTTTTTATGGATGGCCATACGAATCGTTGACTAACAATCTTTACAGTCGCGTTGCCTTTTAGATGAGATAATTGATGAACAGTGTTGAACGTGAATGTCTGCGATACGGCTGAGGTACAAAGCCTTTTAGATGAGATAATTGATGAACAGTGTTGAACGTGAATGTCTGCGATACAGCGAACAACATCGCAAAACAATGGTTGGCTGATGGAGTAGGTACTTTCTTTAGATGTAAAGATAAGTTACTTTTCAGTACCTATCGTTTGCAGTTCCTTGTCAGTTTCCTGAGATTTAGCAAGTGCTTCGTAATCCAACGATGATTGTATGTCTTCTATTCTGGAGAGTGCATCGGCAACCAACATTTGTCGTCTCTAGAGATGTGCCTAATGTCGGTTGTAAATTGACCAATAAAATCCAGGTGACAAAATTGTCGTGGTGTGCATTGATCATTCTTCTTTCGAAAGGCAAATGTTATTGGCTTGTGGTCAGTATATACAGTGACATATCGAGTTTCAACCATGTGTCTAAACTACTTAATGGACAAATATATAGCCAAAAGGTCTCGATCATATTATGCACCATATTTTTGTTCACCAGGACTTAATTTCTTGAAAAAAGATTCTAATGGTTGCCACGCATCCTCAATTCTCTGCTGTAGTCCCGCGCCAACTGCAAAATCTGATGCATCTGTAAAAACGGTTAAAGGAGCATCGAGCAAAGTGGCCTGCACTAAGCTATTTTTGCACTCTTCAAATGCTTTTTCTGCTGGGAAACACCAATTTATTGGAGTTTTGCCTTTGATGTTTCCCTTGAGTAAGTCATTCAGAGGGGTTTGAGTTTGAGCTGCCTTGAGTAAAAATCTACGATAAAAATTTAACATACCAAGGAACTTCCGCAGTTGTTTTGCCGTTTCTGGTCGAGGATATGACAGTATTGCTGTGGCTTTTTCTGGAAGAGGACACGTTCCCTTTTCAGTCACTAGCTATCCTAAAAATTTGACCTGTTTTTCACCGAATATGCACTTTGTTGGATTAATGACTACTCGAAATTCTTTCAAACGCTGAAATAGAGTTTTTAAGTGCAGCAGATGCTCTTCAGATGTTTTTGACGCAACTAAGATGTCATCAATATATGCGTAACAGAAATCCAAGTCTAAAAGGACTTCGCCTTTGAATCGTTGGAACGTCTGTGCTGCATTTCGGAGTCCAAAGGTCATGAACTCGAATTCAGATAGTCTGAAGGGTGTTGTTATCGCTGTTTTTGGAATGTCTTCTGATGGCCCGATAATCACCACAGGGCCTTGAAGCTTCGCTTCCTTGTTTAGGTACCAGATGCAGAGGAGAGGACCCAAGGACTTTTAGAAGGTCTGACAACTTCAAGGCGTAGCGTGGCTTCCATTTTCGGCTTGGCTATTTTCACTTTTTCGGGAGTGAGTCGACGTGGCTTTTGAGCTTTTGGGCAGCATTGGAGGTCCGGGAGTTGTTGTAATGTCATGCTTGGTGGAATGGGAAGTATTTCTAGATATTCCACTGGGCCTGGTCAATTCTGGGAAGTTTTGGAGTAATTGACTATAAATCGACTCCGACTCGAGATACCGTTTTAATGCTAGGCACGTCGCACTCAGTCACCTTGCCGACCGAGGTAAGATGAGTGGTTTGATCTAGTATTCGTTGATTATGTACGTCAACTAAGAGTCCATGATACGCAAGAAAGCGTCCAATACACGATAATTGGTGTGGCGACACTCCACAACCAAACCTGGCTGGCACCAATTTTATTACCGGCTAAATTGAGCTAGACGCTCATCAAGCACTATGCATTTATTGTGCCAATTCAATTTTTTTAATTTCGAAGCTGCTCAAAAGCCGGTCAATAAAGGTGCACAGAAACGTGCTTGCTTAAGTAGCACTAAATATTATGGGAAATTCCAGCATTTAGGAACCAATGTATAAAAGGGCAAGGAAAAGAAATTCGACAGACAGTACTATTTTTCGACTTCGGTTCTGCGGCTCGTCATTTTAGTTAATTTACTTCCTTTTTTGTTAATTTGTTTTAAATTTAAAGGTTACCACCAGTGTTAAAAATAAACACGTAAAACCAGTTGTGTGTTCAACTGACTGAGAACTACATCACCCACAGAAAGACCGGTTTTCCATGCCTCAGCCAATGTTCACACAGCGAAACTATCTGCGGACACTTGCATTTCTCTAGTTCCAAAAGTAATTGATGGTCACCCACTTTGTATCTCAATGACTCTAGATTCATAAACATCACATTAAGGTCTTTACCACCATGGGAAGTTCTAAAAAATGTCTTTGCACCACCTCGTTTAAGGTATTTGGATGTTCTGTTTCAGCCTGCGTTGAATCAGTATCTGTCAAACTGACACCAGCCAATGGCTCGATGGTGCCACTGCTTCTACGCACTGTCAAAGGTGATATACATGTCGCCGATCCCTCCAGCAGTCCTTCATCCGTGTCCTTTCCCTGTTCAGTCAAAGTCACGAGTCCTCGAGTACTATTGTCGACATGAAGGGTTTTGTTCGTCCTGAGCACAATTCCGGAACTGGAACATATCGAGCTCATGTCAACCTACAGAGTCAACAGCTCACACATGGATGAGAGAGTGAGTCTATATCCATTGAAATGCCGCACATCGGTAATCATTCTTAGAGAGATATTCCCGTTAGCAGCACTAAAATTCGCAATCCGTCTCATAATTCCAGCTACTACTGATGAAGCAATTACTGTTTGCAGCTATTACTGATGAAGATGCCATAGGGCATCGAAATGTTTAAGATTAAAACAAATTTGAGAAAAAAACATATTACATCAGGACCACATCCCAAGAACTACTCCCCGTATAATTTTTATAATGTACGATGCGTCGCAAACCTAATTACTAAGTGTATGCCTGAAAATCCAAGTGAATAAATAATGCGATTCCCCCTCAGGTGGAAAAAGCTCCGCTATGCTTCGAGCTGCAAAGTCCCCTATCGAGCACAAAACTTTTTGCTCTCAATACATAATTAAATATTTAAATATTGAGATTTTTTTTTACAAAGTTTCGACACCCTTGAAATCGGAGCATTTTCGCCTGCATGTTTATAGAACTAAAGAAATAAAAATTAAATGTTTGTTTTGATGTCCCCTACAACTCCTGAAAGTTTGATGGTATATTTTTAAGACTACAAGGTATCGAAGAAAAATATACCATCGCTTTTTGTCGATAGAAAGCAGATCATGATGACATACTTTAATAACTTAATCGCAAACACACCTTAAAGCATTTACTAAAGCCCAGACGATCCCATTCACAACAAAATCGCACAATTTTCTATTTAAATCTAACCCAATAATCTCATCGACAGTTCCATTAATCTTAGCGATGGAGTGACGACAGACGACATCTCTGAAACCAGAAAATAGGCTCGATAATGGCCAATTACTCGCATATGGGATGCAATAAGGTGTCAAGTATATTTTCTTAGATTGATAGCCAGGTTAAAAGGGGTCAGATCAATTCCTCCAATACTCTAATAGAACCACTTAATAGTTTTAATAAACGTTCCACTTCTCGCCTTTTGAATTCGCGAAATGAGCAGCAGTATTTTTTTCGGTTCGGAGCTCGCACAACTTATATAAAGTGTGATCGATAAAATAACTATTTGACTTTGAACTTTGCAGTGAAAATAAAGTGCATTTACCAGAGGTTTGCTCAGTGTGGGTGTAAAGTGCTAAATTGATCTAGAGTTCGATGGGAATCTAGAGTATTGGGTTTCAAGGATGATAGCCTATAACGTAAAATACTCCATCGTTATCCTCTAAATTTCAAATCATTTTTGAGTTTTGACGGGCTTATTGCCTTCTCAGTCAATGACACTTTATGGAATTATTACTCGGAATAAAAGTTTCCCTCAATTTGATCATCACTCACCTACTAGAAATGAAAAAAGAAGTACATGTATTGTTCGAAAGGAAGGTCTAAAACACACGAGCTCAGCAAGTGGCGCGATTCACCTGAGGGAATGATGAATATAATATGCGAGTTGGATATTATAATTTGTCGCCGTCAGGGCGGCCATAATAAACTGCTGGCCAATGCTTTGCAACACTCGATTTTTGCACCAAGATTGAGGGGGCATAACTCTGAAACGTACCAACGGATTTCTTCAAGCAAAGCGAATTTGAGTAGACCTGCCCCTGCACTATTTTACGTGGTATGTTTAAACAAGATAAATAATTTGCGTTAAATTATACAGGGTGGAAAATAAGGTGATATAATTTTGCTTATACCTTTCGTTTGCGCAACTTTCAGAAAATAAATAAAAAATTATTTCTTGATACAGGACTATAAAGAATGATGTAACACCTCGGGACATGTTCGATTTTTTTTCGATATATTGCTTAGTTCGATAAATATTTCATATTTTCGAAAAAGTCCCAAGGTACAGTTGACAATTTTTTTCAATGCATCATGCAGAATCGATGACTTAAGATCACAGGAAATTTATTCATGAGCTAAAAATGACTTATACATCGGGTAGATATACCAGTGGAAAGAAAAATGATGAAATTTTACAATCATTTTTAATCTGTTAAAATCGACACCGATGATCGAGATTTTTCATGAAGGTTCTTATTGCTTTTGAAACTGGTTTGTAACATTTCTGAGCAATTTCATAATTATCTATTACTAAACAAGAATATTTGGAAGTTTGACCTTGAAGCATTTACTACATTATACGGCAGAATTGCATTTCAAATGATATTGATGTAAAAGGGACTTATTAAAAAAAAATCGTTCTACTTCTTAGGTATAACAAAACATCAGTAAAAACAAAAAAAGGTCCCGAGAAAAGACTTCGCTTAACAACTTTCCATTCGCAAATTTCAAAAACAAGAACAACCTTTATCAATATATAAATAAAATAATGTTCATCAAGTGTGTATGTTTGATCAGATTAAAAAATGTGGTGCCAGTTTAACATTTTTCTTACCCCTGGTATATCTGACGGATGTGGAAGACGGAAATGGAGCATTCAATAAAAACTTCATGTTGAATCCATTCATGCTAAAATGTTCGAGAAAATGGACTTTTTCGAAAACATGGTATATTTATCGAACTAAACAATATATCGAAAAAAATCCGAACACGTCCCGAAGAGTTACATTATTCTTCATAATCCTGTATCAGAAAGTCAATTTTGATTTTTTTTCTGAAAGTTGTGCAGATGAGAAATATACGCAAAATTACATCACCTTATTTTCAACCCTGTATAATTTCACTTGAGTAACTTACCTTCTTTGTTCATACCACGTAAATTAGGACAAGGACGACACTACTCAAATTCATTTCGATCAAAGAAATTCGTTGGTTCATTTCAGAGTTAAGTTTTCTAAAACTGAAAAAATCGAGTGTTGCAAAGCAATTGGCCAGCAATTTAGTTTACATGTTCTGTGTGTAATTTCCAACATAGCTCTGCTTGCACCCGATTCTTGTGAAGTGTGTAATGAAAAAACAAAAGATGCAGCATTAATAATAAATTATATTCATGTTGTGACATCCGTTTCAGTTTAAAGGGTATGATGCACTCTGTTATGTATTTACAACTCCACGTATGATGACCATATTACTGTTCAGCTTTGAACAAGTATTTTTTAATACAGAATTTTTCAATTTTGCCGTTCTTAGGTACGTAGATAATTAACTGGAGAACAATAGTATATTATACATCAAGGGACTAAAGTGAGTTATTTCATTCGAGAGTAGAGATTGTGAATAACTACTCGAGGGATGTAATGACACTTTTGTACTAGAATGAATGAATTAATGTTTTTCACTTTTAAAAATCCATTAATCAACAAATCGTATCAGTTTAATAAAGTAGCCTGGACGTAAAATATGTAGTGGCAATATTTTGTTTTTGTTCTTTTTCCGATAACTTATTTGAAACTTATCTCAAGGGCGATTCACAAGTTTCACTAATCTTAAGTAATAAAAAAGTTTTTACTTTTTCAAAAAAATGTGTTACCTTTCTAAGTCCAGAGGAAACAAAAGTTTATCGATTTTCATCAAATCGCATAAAAAGATAGTAATTAAAATATAGATAGTAAAAAAAACAGCTTTTTGAAAAAGACACTAAAATCTGCCTTTGTCGTACATTTTATTGCCTGGTTTATATGCAGTCATTTAAACCATCAGAGTGCTCGCAATAATAAAAATTCCACATTTGAAAACCAAGTGCATAATCATATCAGCCATCGTTTTATTCGTATCAAAACAAGCTATACGCTTGTTTTCAATCGCACCCCTCGCAATGAAAGCGAGAAATTTGGCGGCTACAAACACGGATATTTTGAATTATACGTACATGTAAATTATTGACATGTTCAACTACGCACAATGAGTTTCAATGACATTGAAAGTTTAGCTTCCTTGTTGTGTGATTAGTTATTCCTATTAAAGCCAGCAAATCTATGCATAATCCAAGTTATTCTTATTTACCTAAAAACGTAAATATGCCATTAGTCACCCTTTGTGCCCCGAAAAGGTTATTGTGCAGTTTCTGACCAACTGCACAATAACACTAAAGAGAAACACTACACACTAAAATCACTTTAGATTGTTTTGTCGCGAACTCAGGGTTCAATAATTCCAGTGTAGCGATTTAACACGAAAACTCTTATTTATTTATCCCACAAATACACACAAGTACAATTCGCGTACTAAATAACTCACTACTTAACACTTTACAGCCTTCTATTATCGCCTGGTACTTTAGCTTACCTATAGCTCGATTAAATAAGACTACTCCTAATGGCGGCGCTAACAAACAGAGCAATAAATCACTCGTGACAGTTCCCATGCCGCAGCGCCCGGATAGGCGGCGAAGGTCCAACCTCCAATGTCGCTCCGCCTCCCAGCGCTCGCTCACCGTAACATTGCTCTCCTCCTAAGTCTGTTCGTCCCGAACAGATAGAGTTCCATGGTATCGTGCTAATCAATCCAGATGAACAACCTTCATGTTTGACCTGGGGGTCCGCTGGATCCTATACCACAGTATAAGGAATAATACATTATATCAGTAGCGTCAGTCGGTCGAAAAATTGAAACTCCCCTCCCCTTGCCCCGTCCGACCGGCTGGCGGCCGGTGCACCACCAAACCGGTTTTGCCCGGTTTTGGCAATAATTTGGCAGTGCATCGCATGTGTTTCGTGTTTGTCCCCTCGTAATTACTCAAGAAAATTGCCGGGCGCGCTTTAGTTTTGGAAATATCAAAAGTGCCGACACGAACTGACGATACTGATATAATGTATTATTCTTTATACTGTGCCTATACACCACGTCATTAATCTTCGTAATGATTGTATTCCCTTCCCAATTTTGGCTAAGTTTGGGCACAGTATAAGGAATAATATATTATATCAGTAACGTCAGTCCGTCGAAAAATTGAAACTCCTCTCCCCCTGCCCCGTCCGCCCGGTCTCCGGCGGTGCACCACCAAACCAATTTTGACAGTGCATCGATGGTGTTTGAGTGATACAGAGCGCTCGCCAGCTCCGCGGTAAATTTAATTTGCGCGGATATTCCACACTGTCTTTTAAAAATGTGAGGGAAAAATTTGTGTTCAGTGGATCGCTGCTAAAGCCGTTTAAGAGAAGGAATGACATTTTTTAGATGTTCACAGATTAAGAAAGGTAGATATGTATCGAGATATGTATTAAATTCTATAAATCCGAAATAATATAACACAGAAAATGGTGTATTACAAAAATGGTCTCTTAATAAACTCATTATTTATTACATTATCTATGTACAAATACTACAAAGGTAAAATTATCCATAACCAAAGAAATAAAATTACGTTTAAAAAAGACAAGTCCCTCGTAACTACTTGAGAAAATTGCCGGGAGCAAGTGCGCGCGGCACGTTTTAGTTTTGGAAATATCAAAAGTGCCGACACGAACTGACGATACTGATATAATGAATTATTCCTTATACTGTGGTTTGGGCGACGTCCCCACCTTTCGCCGCGGATTGTACAGCCACACCAAATCACCATCCTGGAAGCCGCGGGAGTTAGCCGGTAAGTCATATCTTGCTTTGGCTCGATCACTGGAGATCCGCAGTTTATTCCTGACTTGTTCATGAACATTGTTAGCCTCTCCTTGAGCTCCTCCACAAAATTCTCAGAGTTGAGCGAATCTTTTTCTGGTGTTCCATACATCAAATCCGCAGGAAGCCTCATTTCGATGTTTATCATATTATTTACTAATTTTGCAGTTAATTACTTATTTTTTAAGGAATAGGAACATTGAATTTATTGAGGGTGCATTTAAACTGACTAATAATATTGTCTTTTGTACGGGTAAGCTAGAATAGGCATATGTCGATTAACAATTTAACAATATTCCCTCATTCATCCAGGCATTCCACGCACTCAACTCGACTCATACCCGCATGGAGTGTTTTCCAGTCCAAATCTTCTTGAGAAAAGCATTTTACTTCATAGTGTATCATTTAGAACACTTTGACATACTTAATGTTAATCCGGTAAATAGCTTTTTACAGGATTGGATATCGTAATAGCTATTTATGTAACCAGTTACGAAAAGTCCGATTTTGTGCGAGTTCCCGCAATTTGAATGAGATACACAAAAAAGGTTCTTCGTCACGTGTTTCATACAAGATTTTTTCTAATTTTGACTACAAATACCTACTTAGAGAGATAATTATTATTATTAAACTTCAATATTTACTTTTAAACCACTTTGTATCTACTTAATACCCTAAAACTATAGCAACGGTGTGCCACAGCCGAAACCTGCAACTGATGGTGACACCAACTTTTCATCACTAGTTACGAAAGATTTTACTTTTCGTAACTAGTTACGAAAAGTAGGACGTTACGTCACTGCCATCAGTATTGAAAAGTGCCACTTTATATGTCAAAATTAGAAAAAGAAGTTTTACATTATTGAGTACCGGCACATCTTCTATAAATCCATTGTATCTATGGTAACCTGTACGGACTTATAACGTAAATAACTATTGAATTTGCCGCTAAAGTTACAGTTGTCTCCATTTTCGGAAAAGGAACGTGTACCGTATTTGGTTATTATGCTATATATAAGATAGTATAGTCAAAATTGATAAGAAAGAATAGAAAAGGACACCGCTAAATCACTTGCATTATTGCCAAATGGCATTCACAGTCCTCGAGACTCGTGTTCGAGAAAAAATGTTTCCTAAAGCCAATATCAAACACATTACCCATAATGAATAAAATATAATCTTTTTACTAAGAATATTAGGATAGACCGCAAATATGAAGCACTTTCTTGCACATACTAAATACTTTACCGTCACATGATTTCGATATTTTAGGGATAATTCTGGTAATAGTGGTAATGCTGGCAATCCACAGTCCATGAACTCGCGCATGCGCAACGGATATCTAGTCTACTGTTGTAAGGGTTCCCGGCACTTTTAGCCTTCTTTTTTTCTGACATGACATCTTATATTCAATTGTTTTTGTAAGCCCGGAACAACCAACTGACTGACTACGTTCTTGCCATCCGGACTCTCCCACGCTCTCTTCAGTTATGCACTTTCTATTCTAAGAGAGTGCCACTGGGCCCATAGCGCCTTCAGGTTTGGACTTTTACCAGCAATTTCTTGCCACTCTGGTCTCTTGTCGTCAGTCTTTGCCAAGAGTATGGGTCCAATATCTGGATCATTTATTTGTTCGTCTCGAAGCGTCTGTGTGGTCCAGCCATCGTTTATTTCCACCGACGTTCTCCTTACAGAAGGAGGTCACTCGCGCTGCTCAGTTCTTTGACAATGCTGACTATCTTCTTTACATGGCCCTCTAGACAATGCATCGGCATTTCCGTGAGACCTTCCTGGTCGATGTTCAATTTGGATCTTCTGTCCCTTAATGCATCCGGCCACTGTAAGACTTTTGCCATCCAAATTATTGATTTTAGAGATCCTAGGGGTCTTAACAGGCCAAATTTCAATCAAAATTTATCCAGTTATATCCAACGAATTGCATTGAAAAGATCTATATTACGGACACAGACCACTATGCCCTAAACGCCTATCTGTGAAAATGCAATAGACAATCCTCTATTTATTTTTAATAAATTTATATCCTCTCCATGAGGCCGGATTGCTATTCATAACCACTGATGCGACTATGCGCACCCTGCAATGCCCCGAAGATGTGATAAACAATCCTTCAATCCCTATCAAGTGGCTGGATGCTTCCACATCAACACAAGTACGACCACGTACCAGAGGCACAAGTTTTGAGTACTGGTACAAAAAAAAAACAATCGGGCGTCCCCACGGCGGCAGGCGCACTTCAACTCATCACAAGAAGCCAACTTCAAGATCTGAGTGTTCAGTTCGAAACCCCCAGTCACGACCACGTGCCATAATCGCCAAAACACGCACACACAGTGCAAAAGGCGATGGTAAATTCTTTCAGTCCTTATCAATGAACAGCAATTAATAGGAAATGAGTCAAACATCTCTAAGGACTGACGTCCTAAACCAACGGTACGACCACGTACCTTAATCGCCAGCAATGCGACCACGCATTGCAGCAATACGACCACGTATTGCTAAAAAAAAACATACCAAGCCCCAAAACAACGATAAGCGGTAGAATAGAAATTAACATGATGCCTGACTTTTAGTTATTGAGAAATATTCATCAGTTGATATGAGATGACTGAGATATTTCATTAAATAAAAGATAAATAGTATAACCATGATAAAAACAAGTTAAACTCAGTGAGAAAACTCACCTATTCAACAGAACTCGGGCACAAAACACACCACAACCGCACAGTTTCGTAAGCGTCACACTAATCAACTCTAAATATTTCTTTAAAGCAAAAGCCAAAAAGACTAATAGGCCATCGCTCCAGGCTAAATTCCCAGGACGAGGGTAGAAATCATAAGTGCCTACATGGTCACTTGACATATTTATTACCAGTTAAAATAACAAACCCTCGAGATATCGGGTTCTGCTTAAATTTCGGTTCTTAGAAACGCTCATTACGGGCGTTGGGGAGTGTTGTGCCGAAATATTATATTACAACAAAAATTTGGTTCTTACACAACTATCAGTAAAACTTCAGTTTGAATTTAAAACACCAGTAATGACGTAGATTGCATTGTTACCTGATAGATAAACAATGCAATCTTCGTCATATCTGTTGTTTTAACTTCAAACTGAAGTTTTACTAATAGTTGTAAAAGACGCCCTTAATGTAGACTGGAAGCGAGTTCTATGACATACACACTTCAAGTGCACTGAAACCCCGCCCCACCCCTTCCCCCACCGCAGTCCCTCAATTGCAGTGCGAAGGCAGGGGAATAAATACCACGAAGCTCACCACAGTCGAATAAGAGATCCCTTCGCCCATTGCCTCATCGCCTTTGATAATGTCTGCCCCAGCCGCAGCTCTAGACGAAACGTCAGGAAAAAATTCCATTGGACCACGGCTTCAAAGCCTGGAAAGCACTTCAGATTGTATAAATTACACAATTTTAATAAGTATAATTTTGTAATTTAGAGTTTATACAGTTGTTTTCTATTAGTTCTGAAGAAGGCAATAGAGAGTTGCCGAATCGTTATCTAGGGGTTTTCTTCCGAGCCCTTTTCAGAGTAAATTGAGGAATTGCAATAGCAGATGACTTACCACCCAACGTAATTTGGAGTAATTGAAAAAAAAACTGTGAGATAAACTGCCAAACATGGAGAATAAATTTTATTTTTTGAGCCTTTATATAGGTATTACCGTGTTCCAGTGCTGAACCAGTAAATGTCTCGGTTGAGCCCTTGATTGTTTGTGGTTTTTCTTTACAAATGGCTTGACAAATTTGTGTTTGTTCTTGACATAATTGTGACAATTGAGTGTACTAAACTCAAAACCCCTTAAATCCACTTTTTATCAAAATTGTTATACCCGCATTTTTATTTACATATTTTTAAGTTAATCTAAAATAAGTTAGTCAAAGTAACGGTGACAGACTGATCAGATCACCGTTAAAAAATATTACAATTTAAAACAAAATTTAAGTTTTTATTAGAAATTATTTAAACAGCTTTCCTGCTTTCCTGAAAATTTAGTTAAAGTGGATTTAGTGGGTTTTGATTCCAGCAGACTCAATTAGAAAATAGTTTTACGTTGAGTTAGATCTGTGGACTATGAATGAACTTCAATTCGTCATATTGCCCTAATTCCTATCATTGGAAAATAGAATAAATAATTGCTTCTTCAGTGACAGAGAGATCAAGTGATAATTTAATGTTTGACCAAGTGTTAGATATTGATTTTGTGCACCTACTATCTTTAATCTTAGACCGCAAACGGAGATTATAAAAGTTTTTGTATTTTGACGTTGGACTAAAATAACGGAAGAATAATAACTTAATGATAATCGTTAAAAATCTCTTTACTGGCAGAAACATTATTAATAATCTATTGGAGGATAAAATTTATTGCTTATCGGTCTCATATTTCCATTAAAAAGCTCGATGGAACAGGAAGCAACACAATAAAAAAAAAATGTATGTCAATAACGATTTATTCACAGTTTTACCACACGATACATTTTTTAATCAAAGTTTCATTAATACAGGGTAATTCACTTATTCGACACGGAAGATTATGGCTAAACTTTTAGATTTAAACAAAAATTGTATATGGAATGGATGGGGGTCTATTGGAAGTACATTTTAAAATTATTGTCATTGTATACAGGTGGTCCCAAAAGTATAAAATTTATTAAAGTCGTATTTTTTTAAATGAGACACCTAGTATGTTAATGTATTTTCGGTACCTACGGACAAAAGTAAAGGTACTTTTATTAAGGTTTATGGCATCTAAACCGTACCGTTCTTCAGATATTCGTGATGTTGTGAAAATGCAGCATCAAATTAAATGTTTAAAATCTCAGCACTTGGTTTCTTTTCAACCACCAAAATTGGCTGGTGGGCTAATAGTACATTGGATTTTTTGCGGTGTGTATTAAATATTAACTACTGTGCACCGAATGTCAATAAATGAACACCAAATTATTACAAACTTCAAACAGTAATAACTCGTTTAATTTAAATTAGACACCCTGTATTTTATAGTATCATTAGATGCAGAATTTAGTTTCATATCAAAACTATTAAACATTCCTATGGCTTGGTATTTGCGTTTTCTTGAAAAATTGATTTTTTTCTGAATTTGGGCTGACGTAAACGAATTAAGTAATCTACTTTACCTGTTACGATACCTGATTTTGAGAAAGCAAAATTTATTATCATTAGTACTGGGTGTTCACTAGAAAACTTCATTTAGGAGGCTATAAAATGTTGACAGAAAAGGATGGCATAATGGAAGTAGATGGACTTTTGTTTCTCCATTCTTTTCCTTTGGCATTTCACAACCAACTAGACGAAGTTTTCTAATGAACACCCCGTATTTGTCAGATATTAATTTATAAGTTACAAAATTATGATCATGAAGATTATTTAGCAGTCATCTGAATGTTAAAGTGTCTTTATTTAGCAAAACATCTCAAATAAAACAATAAAACATTATATTACAAGAGTTCTTATAAAATTTAGCATCTCTATTACATAAAAATTAAGTGCAATAATAGTGGCAATTTGAAATACAATAAATAACAAGTCAACATAAGAGTAAAACAAACAAAAACAAACAGTTATAAAATTTGTTCAAAATGACGACCGTCTGATTCTAAACACAAACGTATTCTGTTTTTAAATCCTTCACTCACATTGCGTAACATCTTCTGAAGGCCTCTCTGATTCGTTCCTTCATAGTTCCTTTTGTGGTTGGTGGCGTATTATACACGATTCCTTTCACATATCCCCATAAAAAGAAATCGGGAGGCGTTATGTCAGGGGACCTTGGTGGCCAATGTTGTGCTCCATTCCTTCCAATCCATCGATTTTAGAAACGAACATTTAAGAACTCCCGGACTTCACGATGATAATGAGCAGGTGCCCCATTCATTTGCAGCCACATGGTTGTTTTTATATCTAGAGGAACTTCTTCCAGTAAAATTAGAAGCTGATTTCTCAAAAAATTTAGAAACGACATTCCGTTTCAATGTTCGTCAAAAAATTAAGGTCCAATCACATACTGTCCCATTATGCCCCCCCATACATTTACTGACCACCTACGTTGGTTATTAATAACTCTAAATTCATGGGGGTTAAAATCAGAATAATAATGAAAATTGTGTCGGTTAAAAGAACCATCGTTATGATAAGTACGCTCATCACTAAATAGAACTGATTCAGAAAAATCTTCTTGTTCTCAAACTTTTTCTAAAACCCACATACAAAAGTCCACTCGTTGGCCAAAATCGTTATCGGAGAGTTCTTGATGTAGTTGTATCTTATAATCGTGATATTTATCTTTTTGAAGAATCCTTGATACGCTTGCTTGGCTAATATTTAAGTTTTGGGCAATTTCTCGTTGTCCGACAAGGGGATTTTCAACTACAGAGCCAATAACAGCTAATTCACTTATCTAACTGGTCTCGTTTGGGAAGTCGTTTCATACTGAACACTACCAGTTTGCCTAAATTGAACCAACAGTCTTTAAAAAACGGCTCTATTCGGTCGAGTTCGGTTAGGAAACCTTTCAGCATAAACCCTTGATGCTAAAAGACAATTTTGCAAGTATTCTCCTAGAATGAAGATCGTATCGACTCGTTCTTCTGTTGTGTAAACCAGCATTTTGATTAAATAAAAAACTCGCTGTTAACCACCAATTATAACAGTAAAAAAAAATTTAACTTTAAATTAATATGTGACAACTAGAAATGACAATAAATTTTGCTTTGTCAAAATCAGGTAACACCTGAACAGACCTGAACAGGTAAATTAGATTACTACATTCGTTTATGTCAGCGCAAATTCAGAAAAAATTAATTTTCCAAGAAAATACAACGACCAAGCTATAGGAATATTTAATAGTTTTTGCTAGGAAACTAAATTCTGCATCTAATGATACTATAAAATACAGGGTGTCTAATTTAAATTAAACGAGTTATTACTGTTTGAATTTTGCAATAATTTAGTGTTCATTTTTTTACATTTGGTACACAGTAGTTAATACTTAATACATACCGCAAAAAAATCAAAGTACTAGTAGCCCACCAGCCAATTTCGGTGGTTGAAAAGAAACCAAGTGCTGAGATTTTAACCATTAAATTTGATGCTGCATTTTCACAAAATCAAGGATATCTGAAGAACGGTACGGCTTAGATGCCATAAACCTTAATAAAACTACCTTTACTTTTGTCCGTAGATACCGAAAATACATTAATATACTAGGTGTTTCATTAAAAAAAAATAAAACTTGAATCAATTTTATACTTTTGGGACCACCTGTATACAATGACAATAATTTTAAAATGTACTTTCAATAGACCCTTATCCATTCCATATACAAAACTTTTTTAAAATCTAAAAGTTTAGCCATAATCTTCCGTGTCGAATAACGTGAATCACCCTGTATATGGAAGCACTTGCTGATTTTGTAAGGCAAAGGGTATTAAGTGCCCTGTGGTTTACATACAGCTCAGAACCGTTTGATGTTTCATTGATGAAAAATTCGACGGTCGTTCCAGCTCCATTCCCTTGAAGCTGATTGGATAAATTTGAATCCGGGACCCTTCATAGTCCGCAACTTTTAAATTTAACCCTGTGCGCCAAAGAATCTCCTTTGAGGAATATCAGCATCAGGAAAAAGCGAAAGCTCAATTTTTCATTTATGGGATTTATAGACGGACTAACGGAGAAAAGTTGATACAGCCAATTAAAATATATTGAACTGCAAAACATTCTAGACCAAATCTAAACCTCTATTAAAGCAAAATTAGTTCCAACAACAAGGCTTTAACCTTCCCCGGTATTAATTAGTTCTTCTGTCTCTAGACTATTCACATGTAAGTTTACGTAAGAGGAACTAATTGACTGGTTGAAATTGGCATTTCACTTAAGTTAGACAGAATATTAGTACGTATGTAGATAGTCGTTTAGCGGAATGAGTGGAAAGTCTTTGTATTTATTTGCGTATTATCATTAAAAAAAATCTCAAGTTGGCCATGAAATTAGAAAAGTAGGTCTGAGATGACTTCATAAAAAAAAATCGAAAATATTATAAAATATTCCAATTTTATGCCATTCCAACATCTTTTATTTTTATGTTTTTTTTTATGTCATAAAACTTATATTTGTATTTGTAAAAAGTGGTTACTAATAATTGTTTCCTTGAAAGAAAATTATTGAGATAATCAAATTTAAGCGTCATCTTTTTTCCTCAGCTAGGCACGAATTTAAAAAAAATGGTCCATGTTTGTTTATTTTGTAAGAATTAGAAAAAAAAACTCAAAAGGATATCTTGCATTTGAACCCTTTCTTTTCCATCTTAAGTGTGCTTCATCATGCACTCGACATATTCGTATCGGTTTTCCTTGTCCATGCTTTCAATTTCTTGCACCTCCTCTTCAGGAGATTCATCTGGTTGGAGTATTTCCTTTTTTCAATCACCATGTGGTACCTAGCACCAAACGCTCGGTATTTCTTCTGGTCATGGTAACTGCCGATCTATGATGAAGGATGAACCAGTCGAATCAGCATCCATGACGACATCTTTTGCGACATCCTCCTCTTGTACTCAGCATATTTTTCTGGTACCTACCTACTCACTCGTTTAACCATTTAGGTCTTCATTTGAAGACACTTTTAATTATACCATTTCCCTGTTCGTCCTTTGTGAACAGCAAATTTTGATTTGCGCATTGCAACGCCATCAGACCTCATTTTCTTAGAATATTATAAATATTGTTGCGAACTCGGGGTTCATAAATTCCAGTGCAACGATTTAACACGAAAACACTATTTATTTATTCCACAAATACACTCGACTACTAAATAACTCACTACTTAACACTTTATAGCCTTCTATTATCGCTTCGTAACTTTAGCTTACTTATAGCTCGCTTAAAATAAGACTACTCTACTCCGCGCGCTCTATGCGCCTTTATATACAATCCTAAAATTACAGAAAAACCTAGAAAGTTCTTGATAAGAATTCTTGAATAATCTCACATAAAAAAAAGGTTGTAAACAACTGCCTTCTAGATTAAACCGAGCAATAAATCACTCGTGTCAGCCATGACGCAGCGCGGATAGGTCGCGAAGCTCCACCAACCAACGCGTTGCCCCGCCTCCGATGCGGCGTCGCTGCGAATCGTAACATTGCCCTCCTCCTAAGGCTGTTCGTCCCGAACAGATAGAGTTCCATGGTATCGTGCTAATCGATCCAAATGAACAACCTTCATCTTTGACCTGGGGGTCCGCTGGATCCTATACACCACGTCATTAATTTTCTTTATAATTGTATAAGGGCCTTCCCAATTTTGGCTAAGTTTGGGCGACTTCCCCACCTTTCGCCGCGGATTGTATAGCCACACCAAATCACCATCCTGGAAGCCGCGGGAGTTAGCTAGTAAGTCATATCTTGCTTTCGCTCGATCACTGGATATCCGCAGTTTATTCCTGACTTGTTCATGAACATTGTCCAGTCTCTCCTTGAGCTCCTCCACAAAGTTCTCAGAGTTGAGCGAGTCTTTTTCTGGTGTTCCATACATCAAATCTGCAGGAAGCCTCATTTCCCTTCCGAACATCACTTTCGCCGGAGTATAACCAGTGGCTTCATGCGTAGAGCCTCGGTATGCCACCAACATGAGAGGTAGATGTTGGTCCCAATCACGCTGATGATCTGCCACCATTTTAGACAGGTAATGTTCCATGGTCCGATTAAATCTCTCTACCATCCCATCCGACTGTGGATGCAAAAGAGTTGTCCTGGTTTTGCGAATTCCGAGAAGTTCCATGACCTTCTGGAAAACAGCCGATTCAAAATTTCGGCCCTGATCAGAATGAAGTTCGTGGGGAACTCCAAATCTGCAGAACATTTCATTTACTAGCACCGTTGCCACAGTCGTTGCTTCTTGATTAGGCAGGGCGTATGCTTCAGGCCATTTAGTGAAATAATCGATGGCGACCAAGATGTATTTATTGCCCGACTCAGTCTGAGGAAACGGTCCTGCGACATCAATTGCTACCTTCTCGAATGGAGCACCTACACACGAATGGAGCACCATTCGGCCGCGTGATCTTGTTCGAGGTCCTTTTGTGGCACAACAAGCTTCGCACTTGCGGCACCAAGATTCGACGTCTTCATGGTAATTCACCCAGTAGAACCGCTCTTTAATTTTGGCCAAAGTTTTATTGACCCCAAAATGACCTCCACTGGTTCCGTCGTGCATTTCCTGTAGTACATCCGATTTTCTGCTACCAGGAACAACCAACTGACTGACTACGGTCTTGGCATCCGGACTCTCTCACGCTCTCTTCAGTAACCATTTTCTATTTTAAGAGAGTGCCACTGGGCCCATAGCGCCTTCAGGTATGGACTTCTACCAGCAATTTCTTGCCATTCTGGTCTCTTGTCATCAGTCTTTGCCATGAGTATGGGTCCAATATCTGGATCATTCAGTTGTTCTTCTCGAAGTGTCTGTGTGGTCCAGCCATCGTTTCTTTCTACCGACGTTCTCCTTACAGAAGGATGTCCTTCACGTTTCTGAGTTCTTCGACAATGCTGACTATCTTCTTTACATGACCGTTTAGACAATGCATCGGCATTTCCGTAAGACCTTCCTGGTCGATGTTCACTTTGGATCTTCTGTTCTTTAGTGCGTCCGGTCTCTGTAACACTTTTGCCACCCAAATTATTGGATTGACTTGATTGATTGACTTGACTGATCCTGGGATTCTTAACGGGCTCGGTCAACTGCCCCCTTACATTGACCGGAATTGCTTTTTCCTGGAATCTAAGGCGTTCTTGGTTGCCGCTCGGTCTTCTAAACAACGGCGACGGACTTCTTGCCATATGAAGGCAGTTACTCTTGACGTGACCCAGTTTACCGCAGTTAAAACATTTTATGCCCCGATTGCCTGTTGATCGAGGAGTTCTTCCCAACAGGTCTTGCATATTTACTGCAATATCCTTCAACGCTTTATGTAAACTGGCCATGGATTCAGCCATAGACGTATTCTTCTTGTAACCGCAAGTTGCCACTCTTACACTTGCAGAAGAACTAGATGACATTCGTGACGCCTCGAATTCCAGGGCCCGAACTAGTGCCTCGCTGATATTCTTGGACCTTACTAGACGTAAGTGGTATCTCATGTCACTATCGCGAACTCCATCAATGAACCTTTCGGCGGCAAATTGCGTTTGAAAAGATTCAGGGGCCGATGGATATGCTAGGTGAATTAGTCTGTCTATGTCCGCCTCAAATTCTTGTAACGATTCACCTGACTTCTGCTGTCTCATCCTCAGCTGGGCCAGGAACACGGTTTCTTTGTGCTCATTTACAAATCGTAGTTGCAGAGAGTGTACTAAAGCTGCATAATTACTTTGATCCGCTGCCGACAGAGAATGGAGTAACTCAGCCGCTTTTCCACGAAGTGCTACCACTAATGATGTAGTTTTGTGGGGCTCGGACCAGCTATTAGCTTTGGCAGCTGCCTCAAATTGGGTTTTATAGATTTCCCAGGCCGTAGTACCGTCATAATCGGGAGGCTTAATTTTAGCGTTGGCTGTGCTAAAACTCTCTGTAGACACGTTGTCGTCCTCAAGTTATTCCCGGAATTTCTTTTCTAGCTCGAGAACCCTCTGGTTGGCAGCTTCGAGTCCCTTGTTGACGCCGTTAATGGATTCGTTAACGGATTGCATTATTTTTTCTTCCAATTGTTGCTCCCTAGCTGCGAGATGGTTCATTAATTCTTGTTTGAATTGTTGATGACGTTGCTCCTGCACTTGATCACGTTTTTCCTGCTCTTCTTTTTGTTCTAGATAACGCCTTTCCTGCTCTTCCTTCTGTTCTAGACAACGTCGCTCCTGTATTTGATCACGTTTTTCCAGCTCTTCCTTCTGGTGTTGATAACGTCGCTCCTGTACTTGATCACGTTTTTCCTGCTCTTCTTTTTGTTCCTTATAACGTTTTTCCTGCTCTTCTTTCTGTTCTAGATAACGTCGCTCTTGTATTTGATCACGTTTTTTCTGCTCTTCCCTCTGTTGTTGAATAAGGGACAGCAGAGCGGCAAGTTGATCCTTGGCTTCTGGTCACTGGCATAAACACGTAATGTCCGGCTATGAAGCACTCACTTACAGTTCAGTAATATTAGTCCTCAAATTCCCACTGGAATCCCACTTCTGACACCAATTGTTGCGAACTCGGGGTTCATAAATTCCAGTTCAACGATTTAACACGAAAACACTAGTTATTTATTCCACAAATACACTCGACTACTAAATAACTCACTACTTAACACTTTATAGCTCGCTTAAAATAAGACTACTCTACTCCGCGCGCTCGATGCGCCTTTACATACAAACCTAAAATTACAGAAAAACCTAGAAAGTTCTTGATAAGAATTCTTGAATAATCTCACATAAAACAAAGGTTGTAAACCACTGCCTTCTAGATTAAACCGAGCAATAAATCACTCGTGTCAGCCATGACGCAGCGCGGATAGGTCGCGAAGCTCCACCAACCAACGCTTTGCCCCGCCTCCGATGCGGCGTCTCTGCGAATCGTAACAATATGCTCTGCGAACAGCTATAGTAGCTTGCAGCAGTATGCAGGTTTATATGTCATGCATAAGTTTAACATTTAAATGGCTTTAATTTTTTTCTAAGGTGAGCCTATTTTAGAATGTTGACCATTATCAGTGCCAAAAATCTGTGGTGATTACTCGTCGCAACAACATTCTTTGTAAATCAATGGGTCAAGTCACCATAGCCAGAAAAGTTCTCTCTCAAGTTGTTGAAATCACATAACATGCCCGATACTTTAAAAACAAATACAACTAAAATCCTGGCGAAAGACTTAAAATTACATATTTGGTCACAGGATAAAATGGTTTTTGTATTTCTATTTTAGAATTATTTAGAATGCAACCTACATCCAGTGCTTCGCTTTTGATTAGCTAAAGATTGAATGCATAAATTGAGTCTAAACTTTTTCTTTTTCCAAGTAGATTATATGGTGATGTTTTCAAGAATGTTGTACCGGTCAACTGGCAAAATATTATTAAATAAATAATAATCTTTGTCCACGACCACTTAATAATATACTGATATTCAGCTTGTTGACAAAAGTTAAATAGGGCTCATATAGCGTCAGAGCGATATATGAATTGAAACAGCGGGAATAATATCATTATTCCCGCTCGCCATTTAAGTTATATATGTGGCGTTGGCAACCAGTAGGAGTAGGCAACAACGCAATATCAAATGCCGCAGCGTAAAAAATGCACTAGTGGCACCGGTTTTGCCGTCAAACGCGAGTGTCACTTTGACATTTCAATATTTTTATTTACACTACCTATAGATTTTATAATTTGTAATTATTATTAGACAATGGCCGTGGACAAAGTATAGTATTATACTCGCTTTTTATGGCCATTATTCCCACGGGAGACTTGCGCCTCTCGCTTGAGGCTCGTGACGCAAACGTCCCCCTAAGGGAATAATGGCTATGATAAAAAGGTCGTTTAATAATATACTATTATAGTAGAGTTTTTACTTTAATACATCACCAAAGCTAAATGAAAAGCGTCAAGGTAAGAGGACAACCCTACATTTGGGTATCCTTTACAATATTATTAGTTGTACCGGGAAACTCAAATAGCACTGAAATAATTCTTCAAACCTTCAATGTTTAACCTTCAATATGAAATTTCTGAAATACTGAATACATTTTGTATTGTATGTTATATTATTGAACATTTTTATGCACACGTACTAAATTATTTTATGTGGTTAACGTCCTTGTTGCCAATGAATAGGAACAGGTTTACGGGTATAGGACTGAATAAAACCAGCTCTCGTTAAAAAATTGCCGACGTTTCGATTGTATGTTACAATCTTCTTCAGGGCTACAAATATAAAAAAGAAATTGCACAGCAGGCCTACAGAATAAATGTAAAATTTGTTCTTAACAAATATAAATATAAACATATAAACATTTAGACAATTATTAACATAACGACAACATAACGTAACAATAGACGATCACTCGTATATGATTTCACTGACCTTTTTTTTTTAAGTTGAGAACATAGTTGTGTCAATGGAGTTTAGTGCACCAGTACACATAATGGAGGAATTGGAATGGACCAAACCAGGCACTGCCGTCTCGAAATAATTGTAAGCGGCGTCTTTCTTGACAGAATGCTCGACCAGAAATGTCGGTCAGCCTGGCCATTTTACATTTTTTTAGTCGGTGTGGATTTTCGGAATCTAAATACTTGTTTTTTTTTTAATATTTTTAATGCTTGAAGTACTTGGGTGCCAGCTAAGAATGCATATGGTGTAGCTTTGTGTCTATGTTATTTTTGTCTTGTTTTAAATATGTTGAGCATGTGGTTGTAGTAGGTACCCAGGCCCGATGTGTCAGTTCTAAAATTTATTGTTTTGTTCAAGGTTATATGGATCATTTCACTGATGTTCCTTTTATAAAAATTCTGTTCTAAATCAAGGATTAGTACTTTATTGAAATCGAAATCATGGTTGGTAGAGAAATGATGAACAGCTAGCGCGGTCTTTTCATTTCGGTGTTTATTGGACTCTTTGCAGTCATACCTATGTTGGGATAGTCTGGACTTTAAATACTGCCTAGTTTGGCCCACATAACACGTGAACCCCGAAATGAAAAGACCGCTCTAGCTGTTCATCATTTCTCTACCAACCATGATTTCGATTTCAATAAAGTACTAATCCTTGATTTAGAACAGAATTTTTATAAAAGGAACATCAGTGAAATGATCCATATAACCTTGAACGAAACAATAAATTTTAGAACTGACACATCGGGCCTGGGTACCTACTACAACCACATGCTCAACATATTTAAAACAAGACAAAAATAACATAGATACAAAGCTACACCATATGCATTTTTAGCTGGCACCCAATTACTTCTAGCATTACAAATATAAAAAAAAAACAAGTATTTAGATTCCGAAAATCTACACCGACTAAAAAAATGTAAAATGCCCAGGCCGACCGACATTTCTGGTCGAGCATTCTGTCAAGAAAGACGCCGCTTACAATTATTTCGAGACGGCAGTGCCTGGTTTGGTCCATTCCAATTCCTCCATTATGTGTACTGGTGCACTAAACTCCATTGAAACAACTATGATCTCAACTTAAAAAAAAAGGTCAGTAAAATCATATACGAGTGATCGTCTATTGTTACGTTATGTTGTCGTTATGTTAATAATTGTCTAAATGTTTATATGTTTATATTTATATTTATTAAGAACAAATTTTACATATAGCCCTGAAGAAGATTGTAATATACAATCCAAACGTCGGCAAATTTTTAACGAGAGCTGGTTTTATTCAGTCCTATACCCGTAAACCTGTTCGTATTCATACGTAATAAAGATACTTTTCTGTAATGGCCCATCTATGGCCAGGTATACTTATGGTAGCCGTTCTCACATTCTCACCATTTATCAAAAATTAGTTTTTGTGATGGTATAGAAACATAAGGCATTGTATAAACCAAAAACCGTTAATACACCCCCTCGTTTAAATTTGGATCTACAGTTCAAAACATGAACAACAGAGGGCCAATAATACTGCCTTGAGCAATACCTAAAGTATTTGCTACAACATCTGATTTGTATTTAGTTTTATTTTTACAGATTTTGAGTCGTTGTGTTCTGTCTTCTAAATATGACTTTATTCAGTCTAATACTTTACCCCTAATTCCATATCTTTTTAATTTCGTAAGAGATTTGAAATATTTAAAGAGTCGTATGCCCTTGTCAGGTCCAAAAATATGCCTACTGCCATTTCACCTTTTTCAAGATATAGCAATCTCTCCTGAATAAACTGAAAAATAGCTGTTTGGTTGACTGCCCACAGCGGTATACATATTGTGCATGTGAATAATTTTTGTGCTTTAAAGAAGGTTAATATTCTATTGTTTATAATCAACTCCAAAATTTTAGAGAAGTTTGGTAGCAGGCTAAATGACCGTAATTTTCCACGCTCTCAGAGTCATATATCTTCGATTCCATTTCGAAAAGAAAATCTTTCGCCACATTACTTCAATAGTATAATTAAGCGAAACATCTTGGACTTCAATTGCCTTTATTGAGTTTTTTTTTTTCACGACGTTTCGCAGTGGAATCTCTGCTCATTTTCAAGTGAAACTGAACTCAAGGCTACTTGCTTATGTACTAACACAGCTAATCACGCCCACCTTTCCTATTGGCCTGTTCGTCGCCACCGTCACTACAAATGCCACCACACAGCATCACTTGTCCGCCGTATCAACGGATGCCATACCGAAGAGACGTCGTAACTTGGTTCACTAAAAACGCCCTCATTGCTTCCAATGAAGACTGCTTTGTTAACCTTTCGTTTCTTCCAGTGGTGTTCCCTATGCACAATTTTGGATTCCGACCACTTAATATTATGGTGTTCACAGCAGCACTTGTCCGGCGGTATCAACGGATGCCATACCGAGGAGACGTCGCAACTTGGTTTACTAAAGACGCCCTCATTGCTTCCAATAAAGAATGCTTTCTTAACCTTCCGTTTCTTCCAGTGGTGTTCTCTATGCACCATTTTGGCTTCCGACCACTTAATATTATGGCGTCCAAGCGTGCTCTGCAATTTCCGATTTGGATGTTTCTTCTCTTATCGTATGAGTATCTGCTCGTCCAACAATTGCGTTAAGATTGAGTTTGGCTGCCGCTCTCCCTGTACGTCAACTATTCTAGCTCTGTGGCCCGTGTTTATTCTCGACGCCTCATACTCCAATGCCCGAATTAATGCCTCATTTGCACTGGAAGGACAAGTCAACCTAAAGTGGCATTTCATTTCACTGTCGCAAACTCCTTCGATAAACTGCTGGACTGCGATAGCTGGTCAAGGAAATTAGAGGGAGTCGCAGGATACGCTAATCTTGTCAAACGCTCAATGTCCGCTCCAAACTCCTGTAAGTTTTTAGCAAGCAATTGCGTTGTAATTACACTTTTCAGTGGTCGACAATGTATGACAATGGACGACAAAGCTACTAAAAGTTTGGTAGCCTTGCCCGAATCTGTCCATCCACTTTTAACTGCTGCCGCCTCAAATTGGTCTTTATAAATGCTCCAAGAAGTAGTGCCGTCGGAAACTGGTGCCCTAGTAATGTTTAGTCGCTCAGCGGTTGAAGTTGGCCCACTGTGACGTCCCACTGTGACGTGCCACTGTGACGTCCCGTTTTCCAGATTCGCCACCGTTCTTCTGACTCCGCCATTTCTATCTCTACTTCATGTTTTACTTGATCCACGTCTTGTTTGACTTGATCCACTTCTTGTTTGACTTGATCTACGTCTTGTTTGACTTCAGTCATTTTTGGTTGAGACAAGTTCTTGCAACTCGCGACGACCATCCGTTATCCCGAATCTCTGTGGACCGACGGCCGGGCGTAACAATATATTCCCACTTACGAGTATGAAAAGGTAACATAAGCCATATTAACAAGAACTTTATGTGACCCGGAATTTCCCCTTGTAATTTGTTGAGGTAGGTATTATTGCCTTAAGAATACACATTAACTGCACATACGATTGGCATAAATTCCTAAAATTATTTCACGACCCGTTAATTATTATCATTTGTTTTTTGAATCCGTCGTTATAGGAATATTTAAGCGAGGCGTACATCCATAACAAATCGTGTAATGTCACGTTTACATGTTTGTCTCACTTCTTCTGATCGATTTGTTGTGGCTCTTAATAGCGTTGTTCAAAGTTCACAAATAGCGATTAGTCCTAATTCTTTTAACTTATTGTTACTATGCGTTCAAACTAACAGTGATTGACTTGATTTACTATAAACCAGCGATCACGCAAGGATCAATAATAAAAGTCTCCAAATTGGCTGCAAATGATTGAGAGAAAAAGATGGACTAACCAAAGTTAAATCTACTTTCATTTTAAAAATCCACAGCCATCTTGTTGACATTTAATATTGAACTCCTGTTAATAAGAATAAGTTTGATTGGTTCGTTGAATGATGACAGCTAGCGCAGAAAATTTATATATAGCTCATTCAGTTATTTTTGCAATCTTGTTACCTTTGAAATTTTATTTTCTTTATACCCACGTCTTTTTAGCACATTTTGAGAACACTCGAGAAAAATTCTTAGTTAGTTAGATTTCCAAGGCAAATAAGATATAATAAATATGAAATTAATCGAGATTAAGTATTCATAAGTTTCATAAGAGTAAAAAAATGGCCTCTTTTGTAGAACATTAAAATTGATTTTTTTAGTCTGTTTATCTGTTCCTAACTACATAGTAAACACTATCAAAAACAATTTTAGGGGTCAAGAAGTGTACCCAAAATCAAATTTATGGGCAAACAAACTAAATATTCTATCTATTATGATAACTCTAACTTATGTATAATCAAGCACGGGATTAGTGCAACTTTTATGATTATAGAAAATTATGAACGCGATATAAGGATAATATTACTACTGGAATTGCTGATAAAAACAAACCTAGGCGAAATTGGAATATAAAGCTAATATTGCTAGCCATTCCTGTTTCAAATGAAGAAATCTCATTTTGAGCACAGTGGGGATCTGTTTAGATAACTGCACATTCTTAAAGTGGAAATGTTTGTCAGAAACCGAGAAAGAATGTGATAGATAGTAAAAACTTATATTTGCGGATATAAGGAACTAAAGATATCTAACTGTTTTCATTAAGACAAAAAGCCCTCATATTTTTACAACTTGATCGTCTTTTTCTTTTTTCTGTTAGCATGGGGATCGCCAAATAGGCACTAATTTTGTTGTATTATTTTGAATGGCAAAAATAAAAGTTTATATGATATTATATCTTTTTTAGAAAGTTTATAAATTAAATTGTTAAATCAAAAATGAATATCCTAATGCCAATATCATTTTAACATTATATCATAACATAAATAAATGGTTATTGCAGTTGTATTCAGCGGAGGCCTTTAATTCATCTTCAGTGCCTAAAGATCTTCAGGCTAGAAATTATAAAAAAAGAAGTTTAAAAAAAAATAAAAATATTAATTTAAATCATGCTTAAGACATTGCATATGAATAGTTAAGGCATCGGGTTGCCATAGAACAGATTGTTATCAGATTTCATACCTTCAAGCTCAGGTGAAGTGTGAGGTCCGTTGCGAGTCGGGTTGTTCTTTTTTCTACCCTAACCCATTTTAGGCGCTGATATTGGCTTGAAAACCAAAACCGGTTTGCCAAAAAATGACCATATACGAAGTATTGTGTTCTTTACCAATTTGCATATTATGACCTTTCATACAGCAGTAACAGTTCTGAAAAAGATTTGAGTTTTTAATGATATTGAAAAAAGGGATGGAACAGCAAAATGTCGGCAAAAACCACTCTATGAAAACTACTCTATAGAAACTACGGAAGTAGTATCTCTATCCCGGTAGTCGCATATAATAATACTGTTACGGGATACGGGTTCCAGTAATTTATCGTCAATTAATTACACACTTTTATTTACTTTTAACTATTACAACACGATTAAAACACAATTACTCTCTACTAACAATTCGCACTGTTCGCTTCTCCGCTTATTTCGCTTATTTACTACACTGCACTATCTATTCGATCCCATCTCGCGCGGCTCGCTGGTTTATATACCCGGCTTGAACACAGTCTCGTACTTTCGAGAACGGAGGCGACTGTTCGCGGTTCTCGTTTAGTCTAGATGGGGTCGCGGTCGACGCTCGGCGTTGCCGCTTCGGCCCGAATCTCTGTGGACCGACGGTCCGGCGTAATAATACATATATAAATCGAACAGTACACGGATATCATTTTAAGTCGCTCACTCGATGAGCAGGGTTCCTGTAACCCTTCTTAAAAATATGAAACGTGGGGGTCTTATGGCATCTAAAGCCGACCTCGGATCCACGGCTAGCGAGTTTATTGGCTTCTAGGTTTGGCAGATACGACGACATCTTGACTTTTTTTTAATAGAAGCACACATATATTTGAGTGTTTCCACACAAACTGACATTTAAAAAAAAATCAAGATAGCGTCGTATCTGTCAAACCGAGCAGCCAATAAAGTCGCTAGCGCTGGATCCGAGAAAATTTTTAAAAAGTTAACAGGAAAACTGCTAATAGAGTGAACCAATTAAATGATTTTCTAAATTCAACAAATTTACCACCCTGTATGCTTAGAGATATTTCTGTAATCTACGCCTTCAGCTCTATTAAACTGTAAGTAAACATATGAGTGTTTCTTTAAAAAAAAATCAAGATAGCGTCGTATCTGTCAAACCTAGCAGCCAATAAAGTCACTAGCCCTGGATCCAAGGTCGGCCTTAGATGCCATACTACCCCCATGTATCAAATTTTTAAGAAGTGTAGCCGGAAAACTGCTAATCGAGTGAGTCACTTACAATGATTTTTGGAATTCAACAACTTTACTACCCGTATAATCAAAATACCTAGAAAAAGAAACGAAATTATATAATTCTGTAATCTGCTCGTTCTGCTCTATTAGACTGTAGGTAAACATGTGTGTTTCCATTTAAACAACATCAAGATGGCGTCGTATCTGTCGAAACGAGCAGCGAATACAGTCGCTAACCCTGGATCCGAGGTTGACCTTAGATGCCACACTCGATGCCACATGACCCCATGCATCTAATTTTTAAGAAGTTTAACAGAAAAACTGCTAATCGATTGAGCGACCTAACATGATGTCCCTGTACATATATACAGCAATAAGTGTTCTTATTGTATTGTATCATGTGCCACATTATTGGATTTTTTACATCCCATATTGGATTCGCATCTCCTAAAAAAATCTAAGGCTACCTCATTAAATTAATTAAAATCCCACAATGAAAGAGAGACGGGTAAGTTATAAATATAGTCGTTTTCAGGGAGATATTCATCTAGCCAGCCATGGAAATATCGGTTTTGTAGTGGCAGCCCTTCTTCCAAAAATTTTTCAACTGAAATCTAGGGAAATTCTTATTTTCTATTGGTATCAATCACATTATGTCAAAATTTAAGAAATGGCATGACCCTTATTTTCTATCCTTGTCTTCTGCATGTATTTTGAGACAGAGAGCGCAATATTACGTCCGTCAATTCCTTGGATGCAATATGCATCTTTGTAAATATTGTGAATTTAATTCTCATTTTTCTTTTTTTCTTATTCCAATTTTTGTAATTTTCAAATAACTACACTGCATATTATCATCAAACAGTCCTTTATATGACTACTTTTATACTCAACAACTTATATAGTGAAAGCAAAAAGTGAAATAAACCTACGACCTACCACGGATTTGATCCCTTACAGAATGAACCTATTTTTTAACAATTTCCTTAACTCCAGTAGCAGAGCTGCAGCTGCATGCATCGACTGCTTGTTGACTTTTTTATGAAGAGTGTAAGCAAAGTGCTCGATGCTTGAGAAAGAAAGAAAAAAAGAATTGCCCAGTTTCCAGTATCCAAGTGACATCTTCAAGGTGCTACTGAATGATTTTGTATTATCCAAATGAAGAATGATCATTTGACCATCTCAATTATCTGTGAATGTACCAAAGGAAGGATGAACTAACCTAAACAAAAAATGTTTGTTTCCATTTATAAATTAAGTGTTCTGTTAAGTGATTGTGTGTGAACCAATTTGAGGGTGACCATTGTGATCTCAGTTATACAGAGTGCTAATTATGTATGTGTTAATCTCTCCGAAGGATGCATATAACATTTGTCAAAACAGTTTAAAGAGTTGGTAGTCACCAATTTGTCAATCAACCCATCTGCATACTAGTTTCAGGGTCTACTCCTCATCAGTACAGCTTTGGCTTCTCGACAAATTGGAGACCATGTGTTTGCGGCTTAAAGCCAAAAATCTATGGATGCTCTGTACAACATCTCACTATTTGTCAAAATAACACTAAGTTTTTATATATTATCATACTCCTGCATATCATATTAGATATATTAATTTTTTGCTATTGTGATTGCTAAGGACTGGACCTCAAAAGGGGCCTCTTGAAGTTTAGAACCTGGGTTCTAATATTTAAATCACCATACATTTTAAGTGTTTTGTATAATGTATTACTACAAAGATCCCTTAATGTGCCTTTGAAGTGGATCTTCCATTCTTAGAAAAAAGCCAACGGCATGTGTATGGAGTTATTTTCTTCGGCAAATATAATTTTTAATTATACTTGAGATTTTAACAGAAACCTTTTATTTTATGTCATGTCATGGTTCTTTCTCATAACTCATTTCATTAAAAATTCCAAAACAATACACGAGGGAGTTTGAAAGTTTGTATCCAAATCACAAACTCTCAAGTGCATCTTTTGAGCCCAAGGTATGTCCTAGAGCCCACATTGAGAAAAAAATGTTTACAAACAACTTGGTGACCTTGACCTGCTCTATTCACTTCCGAAATCATGTTAAGGTAGACATCCTGTAGTGGAAAGTAAAGTCCTAATATCCAATATAAAATATTTATAGTATGTTGTAATCAATAAAAACTACCAATATGTGTGTTATAATTTTTTAAATATTTGCCAAAATGTGTATAGATTGGTTGTGAAATTTTCATAGAATAGGATAGAACAATGAAAGTAGCCGGTACTTTATTACTCCAGCATTCTTGTCTCCTGATAATTCACAGCCAACTTAATGAGTTTTTCCATTAAACACACGATACTTGTTTTGCTTTGTATATAAAATAAAAAAGTTCTTGCAACTTCAACAGCATTTTTATTCCAGGTATAGTAAGTTAGTTGCAAAGGGGGTTCTTAATTTCAAACTAATAAATAACCTTTACTTGTTTCGAAAAGTTACTTCAAATTCTATGCATATAAGTCGAAACATTTTCAACTGAGTTTATAAGAAATGGCCCCAGCTTATATGCCATTTAGTTTTAAAGAACTGTAGCTCTCTTAGTTGAAAAGTTGTTCCATTCCACCACGAAACCATTCCAGAATGATCTATCATTCTTGACAACTCACTAATATGATATTGAAATAAACAATGTGCTTGTCCAGAGTGGTTGTGCAAACGTCAAGATGGTTCCTCATTTCAATTTGAAATGTTTGCTAGTGAGTCGGCCAAAATGATTTTTTTAAAGGTTCTGCAATGGTTCTCTAGCATTTGTTTAAAGGTGGTAGACAATGATGTAATATTAAATGAAACATCTTGGACTTCTATTGTCTTTATTGAGTTTTTTCACGACGTTTCGAGCAGTGGAATTTCTGCTCGTTTTCAAGTTCATTTAATGGTTCTCTAGCATGTTGGAACAAACCTCATTAAATCACTACACAAATGTTTTAGTTTCTTGATATTTAGGTAGTTTAAGAAATTAAATGCTCAATTAGGCAAGACATCTTTTTGTGTAAGTAATTTATAACTTAAAATCAATAATCATATATAGTTAACAAACAAAATACACTTCTCTAAATACCGACACATACAACTGAAAAGGTCAACTTTTATAAGTTAACCTCCAATAATGGAGCTATACCCAAATGACAACTGAAATGATATAACAGTAAATTCATCTGGTAGAAAATATTCTTTTCTTTACGATGGGGAATAATCTCGACTAATATTAACTCGATCCATAGTGATCATCGAGGGACATTATGGATGGTGTATGAATATAGGAATTATGGATGGCATATGGCATATAGGTAACCTATATGAAAAGGCCACTGGGACTCTCACCACGGATCCTAATCACACAATCCAAATCATATGGCAGTACCAGTACTTAAAGTCTGGTAGAAACATAATCTTTTCTCAGGTGATGTTACTGTGTTTGGAATAATTTTTACTTAACTGCAATCTGCATTCAATTTTAAGCTTGGAAAGTGGTAAACTATATAATATTATGTAAAACATAGGCATAAGCATAGTTAAATGTATGGTCTATTCCCAGGGCATTTGGACACTAAGGTAATTTCTGGGTGAGTATATTTGGTACTTTTGGAAATCTTGTTCATGGTTGATGGTCCAGTTCAGTCCTTCTCTCATCAATAACTGCTTGAATGTGGTCTTCCTGTCTCAATTTTTGTAACTCTACTCTGGCATCTTATTTTGCAGAAGTTGGAGGTTGCAGGTTGCAGATGAGTTTTCTGGATCATGCGATGAATTGTGTTAATAGTTCTGTGTGGTAGTTAGTTGCTTATTAAGCCAGTTTACTTTTTCTACATTACAAACGCAGCATAACAATTGGATTTGAGCAAAATTTGAAAAATAAAGTAGTTATGTTTGAAAATTACAAAATTTGAGGTTAAAATCCGATAAATTCATTCGTTAAGCTCGAGTCGCACCACTCTCCGATCTAGTAACTTTTCTGGTAACTTTTCAATTGTTTTTAAAAGGTGCGTTTATAATGTCATGGTATATGACATGTCATAGATGAATATCTTCCTGAAAATGACTATAGCAATTTTGCGAGTTTTGGATTGACAATTGATATAAAGCATGGTTGGTACATTTTGAACTCCAGGGGTTTATTGAAATATGTTTAAAAGGGAGTGAATCTGCCTGATAATAAAATGTGACTTGATGGTTTATTAAAATTCCCAAAAAAGGCGCTAACAGCAGTAATAGTATATTGTTTAACGAGTGACAAAAATGCTTTTTTCTACAAACGTCCAATAATGACGCATTTTAAGCTTTCATTAGACAAATGAAAACCTAACCTTTCTTGAGGATCAGAATGTGAGTTTACTTTTACGCGCGTTGCCCAGGGCAGCAAGCGAAATAGTTATTTTTCTACAACTGTCAAAATATGACAGGGTTCGCGCATTACTGACAGTATGCAAACTGACACATATTTTCACGGTTATCTTTCTCGCACGTCGCCCATAGCAGCGAAAGAAAAAGTTACTCGTTGCCATAGGACACGTGAAAAAATAGTCTTTCAGGGGTAGCAGAAAAGAACTGTGAAGCTTAATCATTTATAAAATCGTTAAAGATTAAGACTTTTCGCAAAAGTTAGGAACAATATTTTTTCTATGAGCGCACTTACGAAATATAAAATCAAAATTATATTTACTTTTAATCACAAAACGAAACATAATATTATCTACTTATTATTTATAACAAACGTAAAAAACAGTTTTCCGCCTTTTATAGATTAACCACTTAAGCCAACTGATTTGCTTCCCCAATATTGTACTTTTGGTGGAATTTGGGTTTTGTGCTGCAGCAAGGTAGTTATGATGTACAAAAAGAAAAACTGTAGAAAGTAGAAAGACTTGAACTGGAATTAAAATGACATGAGGATGGCTTATCCACGGATATTATTCGCTCGTTGGTATGGTAATGATTATTGACTAGCAGGTTATGCTATTGTTAACATTTATGAATATAGCGGGTTGAAGAGAAATTACGAAGCAAAATAGTAGCCATTTGAGATTTTTTATAGAAACAAAAGTACAACTTTCTGCACTCGAATGCGTGCGGAAAAGTAAACTATCGCGCACGCGAGTAGAAAAAAGATTTTATCGCTTGCTGTCAATAGCAACCTATACCACCACCACTCATCCAAATATTTAAAACGTCATTGTCAGTTTGATTTCAATTTTCAGATTGTGTCTTCAGTTATGCTCAGTTGTGATTCACATTATTTGAAATTGATCGTTTGCAGAAAAAACGTTGTATGCATTACGAGCAAAAGGTAACTTTTTTGCTCTCGAGTGATTGCCGCTTGACGCGGCAAACTTCACTCTCCTAGCAAAAAAGTTGTACTTTTCGCTCTTAATACATAAATAACGTAATTTAACGCTATATACACTATATTTTTTCTTCGATCATGCTAACATTAAGACATCATTAACTTCAAAAACATATTCTATAGAGTATTTCTTTCAAAAATTAAGGCGCGTCATTGTCAAAGTGACACCTCGATTGTCAATGAGTTCAGTTTGGTCAAATTTCAACATTTTGATATGCTTTTCTGAGGCCCGGGCAGGCAAAATATATATGTTTTTGTATAATATCACCATTTTCCATGGTGCTTTACAAGATTAGACCAGTTAAATCGCATTTAATTGTCGATATACAGGCGAAATTAGAACAACTTACTTTCGTCACTAGAGACGAAAGTTAACGCTATGGGATTTTCTCTCACTAGAGATGAAAATTACCTTTTCGGCTAGGGCAGAATATGACGAAATGCCTATTTTTCCATGGTCGTAGAAAAACATTATTTCTTGTTATAGATTTATTCGGCAAGTCTATATTGTAATTTAATAGAAATTCAGTATACAGGAAGTTTTACAAACCGTGGGGCTGCGGTCACAAATAAATTACTAATGGTGCTCTTTCTAATGAGTACACAAATAGCAGTTTTCTAATTTTTATGTAAACAGTGTTATGTAATGTAGTGTACAGTTTTATGTAATTACAAATTAGCAAATAACTATGTCTGCTGTGGATATAGATACCAGTATTACTGCATAACTGCTTAAATGTAGGATGTGTCAGAAAAGCGGTTCATCAAAAATTAAACTGTCTTTTATTAGTTTGTCCAAAGGACAAGTAATATAACTACAGAAGAAGTTTTAGGTTGCCAGAATTAACAACACACATTTGATACTCTTCTAAAGATCGAAAATTAGGTCTGACAATACTAATAGTAACCACCTACGCCACTGAGTTTAAATTTCCAAGACACTCAAGACAGGATTCTATAACTCCCTTTGTCTAGAATAGAAATTCCGGTTTTATATGATTCAGCTTTGGGGTATAGCCGTATGGAAAGAACGATATCAATTTGGTAAAGAGTTCTTGTGGTGATTTGGGATTTCTAGGGGCCTTTAAGTTATAACGTTGTCAAAGGTTTTTCATATTGGCTTGGAACAATTGTGTTTTTCTGTAATATGCATAGAACAAAACAGTTATACAGGGTGTCCCGTAAGCAAATGCTCAAAAGGGTACTGCGACGTTCTCTTGCGATTTGATTCAACTTTCATTAAAAAAAGTGTCTGGTTCCGTCGCTGTTGATAGCCTTAGTTCCTGGAAAAAAATTGTTGACTGTAGAGGACTAGGTAGGTGCTCCAGACTAGTGACTGACACCCAAAAACGGTCTATGTCGATAATTCGACTTAAATACTTTAAATTGGTAAAATACTGTATTTTTGGTAACAATAACGATCCTACATGCAGATTATAAAGAAAAGCTCCATAAAACATTCTCCAAAACGTCTACTATTGCTGTTAGTTATTATATTATAGTAGTTATATTATATAACTATCTATGCTCAAACGAGCATCTCAATAACCTTTTTTCGACATCCATTGTATCCATTTTCTTTTCATTTATTTGAAGTTGGTAGACAATGGTTTACAATTAAGGGAAATATCTTAGACTTCTATGGTGTTGATTGAATTTTACACGACGTTTCGAGCAATAGAATCTCCGCTCAATGTCAAGTAAAACTGAAAACTTACATCGAGCTTACTTGCTTTTAAGCTAACACAGTTAACCACGCCTAGCAATCTTGTATATTGGCTGACGACAGTGTCATACTCAGGTGACCAGCACCGGACCGCTGTGGAAACGGATATTAAACTGAAAATATGTCGCAACTTGGTTTAATCATACATAGGCGAAACTAAGCGCCCTTTGCATGATAGAGTCAAAAACACACAGCACACAGCATCATTAGAAGATGCGAAAGTCTAACGAAGTCTGCCTTCATTGGGAAAAGTCCAGGCATTTTCCGTAGATCGTGTTGAGACGTCTCTTTGGTATGGTATCTGTTGATACAGCGGGCAGGTGGTGGTCACCCGAGTACGACTTCGTCGTCAGCCAATATACGTAGTGGGGCTGGCTAGCTGTGTTAGCTTATAAGCAAGTAACCTCGACGTAATTTTTCAATTTCACTTGATAACGAACAGAGATTTCACTGCTCGAAACGTCGCCATCGTGTAAAATTCAATAGATACAATGGAAATCCATGATATTGCATTTCATTAATTAGAATTTTCCGCTTATTTTAAAGGCCCTAATAAGGCTAAAGTGATAACACTGTTGTTGCACTGGTCAGTAAATACATAGTTTATTATCATATGTAATATAACAAGTCGTAATTGAAAATTATCGGTAATTTTTGAACGATATGCACGAATGCAATTTGGGATGAAAAAATTTGAATATTACTATGGTTACAATTGTTCTATAGCAACAGAATATTGGACAAATATTGAATAATAGGTGGTAATACCACGAAACCTTTAAAATTACCGATAATCTTTCACGACTGCAGTTTGTCCATAATGTCACGAGTCCTTTAGGACGAATGAAATTTGCCAGGAAACATGCCAGACTGAAAAATTATCTGGTTAACTTTGAAGCTCGAGCGGTATTTAGTTAGATTATTTCCCGAATCAAATGCAGCATTAAGAAATAAATAGATGTGAATAGAATATTTCAGACGTCATATTAAATCAAACAGCGACATTTAATAGGGTTTTATCGTTGATTCCATGACAACGGAATTTTTGAATGAAAAATTGTGGAATTAGGTACCGTTTATTAACACCTTGTTTGCTCCATAGCAATAATATGGATGAGTGAAATAGTCGTAGGAATATCTCTTTTTTTATTATTAAATAAGCACTTCCCAGAATTGTCTCAGCTGGGCCACTTTTCTAGATGATACTGTAAACCGAGGAATTACAATTATTGCATTGTAGTTTGTGCACATGATTTTGCACAATTTTAATGCAGGAAGCTCAAACAAATTGTACTTCGCCAGCATGATCGTATTTCATAGGCACAAATAAGAGTAGTCTTGTTTTTCTTTGAATCGCAACTTCGTAGATTGAAATTACACGAGAGAAATGTATTTTGTCCACGGCTGTACAATAATATGGTCATCATTTGTCAGATTATAAGCACATAATAAATTGTGTTATAACCTTTGGACTGGAACAGCGTGAATAATATCCATTATTCACCCTGCGTCTTTTGTTTTTTGTGTACAATTATAATAAAGTGACTAAATTATCGATTGGGTAACAGGAGGAATAAAATTACCCCTCCAAATTTAATTGTAACAAAGTGACAAAAAAAAAGGAAATAAAACGTGCAAACGTGATGTTTGCGCGATTGGGCAGTAATTTATATTTTACCTAAATACTCGAATTGGCAAGTTTCAAGTTTACAAACAATAATTTATCGTGAGCAGGATAGTTTTGGTAATTTATGCAGCATGTGCATAATTTATGCACCATTATTGAATATAAAAACGAGTTCATACGGTTCAATTTTATTGATAACTTTGGATGAAACATCTAAAGTAAAATACAAATGAATCGTCCAAACTAGCATTCGGTACTAGTTTGGACGATTTTTTTGTGAATTTTCATATTTTACTTTAGACGATTCATCCAAAGTGATCAACCAAGTTGAACTGTGTCAACGCGCCTTATGCAAAAGGTGTAATATGATATGTAAGATACTTTAACGTTTAATTTAATTTAATTGAAATTCAACATCCATATAAATATCTATCACCTAAATACCCGAAATACTCCACCTCTAGAAAACCGTCTTTAAGCGATTAGACGGGAGAAGATGGAGTATCGCAAAAGCCCATTAGCTTCGACTTAAGTTTTCGAGCGGTATACATCTAAAACGTTCAGCATAGACAAGATGAGCGCTATTTAATTATACATCCGAGGCTCAAATTTCCTTTGTCTCCCTAATTCCAGAAATAGTTTCTATTGAGGGAATGACTAAATGTGACAAGCTCAACATAAAATAGTGTAAATTGTAGAATTCAAAATTTGTCTGCTGTCATCTATCAGTCGGATGACTTAAATGATAAAACAACGTTTTACAATATATTTAAGAAAATATATAAAATGCTCAAACAGCACTAAAAGTTATGTAAAACTCACACTAGGTAATCTAAATCACGACTATTTGTCAACAATGGGCGCCTGTAGGTCTCTGATCGGGATGACACGTCGTAAGTGAATAAAACGTACCTGAGCAACTAATTTCGCAATTAAGAGATCAATATTAAAAATGTTGTTAAATTATCCCCGTTTGCGAGGATCAGATAATAAGATCAGAAAAATATATCAGAAACAGAAGGCATAATAATATCTGACATAATATTCATATAGATTGCTGTTATCTTTGCAACTTTAAAGACTCATAACATACGCATAACTGAGAGATAACAAAACACTTCTGGGTCACCAATATTAAGGGTGAACCTCACCGGAAGAAAGCTATTATTTTTACAATTTTAATGATTCATAACGTGATCATAACAACAAAACAATTTTGGGTCTCCGGCATTAAGGGTCAACTGGCGAAATGCCTCACCAGAAGAAAGGCTAGCTAGAGTTTTACCATGGTAAACAGTGAAAATGCGCGCACTAAGACACTAAGGGTGAACTCGCGAAGTACCCACACTTTAACACTAGCAGTGTGAAGGGTCAACTCGCGACACACTGAAACAAAAGAGTCAAACTGTCAACTTTAACAAAAGATAATAATGTTGCGAACTCAGGGTTCAATAACTCCAGTGTAGCGATTTGACACGAAAACACTATTTATTTATCCACAAACACACAAGTAGGTACAATTCGACTACCTACTAAATAACTCACTACTTAGCATTTTATTATCGTTTGGTTCTTTAGCTTACCTATAGCTCGATTAAATAAGACTACTACTAACGGCGGCGCTATTCGCCTTTTATACAAAATCCTAAAAATACAGAAAAGCCTAGAACATTCTTGTCGTCGCAGTTGCAGTTCTAAATAACTGCATTCTAAATAAACAGAGCAATAAATCACTAGTGACAGTTCCCATGCCGCAGCGCCCGGATAGGCCGCGAAGGTCCAACCTCCAATGTCTCTCCGCCTCCCAGCGCCCGCTCATCGTAACATTGCCCTCCTCCCAAGTCTGTTCGCCCCGAACAAATAGAGTTCCATGGTATCGTACTCCAGATGAACAACCTTCATCTTTGACGTGGGGGCCGCTGGATCCTATACACCACGTCATTAATCTTCTTAATGATTGTATAAGGCCCTTCCCACTTTTGGCTAAGTTTGGGCGGCTTCCCACCTTTCGCCGCGGATTGTACAGCCACACCAAATCAACATCCTGGAAGCCGCGGGAGTTAGCCAGTAAGTAATATCTTGCTTTGGCTCGATCACTGGAGATCCGCAGTTTATTCCTGACTGGTTCATGAACATTGTTAAGCCTCTCCTTGAGCTCCTCCACAAAGTTCTCGTAGTTGAGCGAATCTTTTTCTGGTGTTCCATACATCGAATCCGCAGGAAGTCTCATTTCCCTTCCGAACATCACTTTCCCCGGAGTTTAACCAGTGGCTTCATGCGTAGAGCCTCGATATGCCTTCAACATGAGAGGTAGATTGCTGTCGGTCCCCATAACGCTGATGAACTGCCACCATTTTTGACAGGCAATGCTCCATGGTCCGATTAAGTCTCTCCACCATCCCATCCGACTATGGATGCAAAGGAGTTGTCCTGGTCTTGTGAATTCCGAGAAGTTCCATGACTTTCTGGAAAACAACCGATTCAAAATTTCGGCCCTGATCAGAATGAAGTTCGAGAGGGACTCCAAATCTGCAGCTCAAAATTCGAGAAGGACTCCTAATTTCATTTACTAGCACAGTTGCCACAGTCGTTGCTTCTTGATTAGGCAGGGCGTACGCTTCAGGCCATTTAGTGAAATAATCCATGGCGATGGCGACCAAGATGTATTTGTTGCCTGACTCAGTCTGAGGAAATGGTCCTGCGACATCGATTGCTACCCTCTCGAATGGAGCACCTACAGGGTACTGCACCATTCGGCCCGGTGATCTTGTTCGAGGTCCTTTTGTGGCACAACAAACTTCGCACTTGCGGCACCAAGATTCGACGTCTTCATGATAATTCACCCAGGAGAACCGCTCTTTAATTTTGGCCAAGGTTTTATTGACCCCAAAATGATCTCCACTGGTTCCGTCGTGCATTTCCCGTAGTACATCCGATTTTCTGCTACCACGAACAACCAACTGACTGACTACGGTCTTGCCACTGCGGACTTTCCCACGCTCTCTTCAGTAATCCATTCTAAGAGAGTGTCACTGGGCCTATAGAGCGTTCAGGTTCGGACTTTTACCAACAATTTCTTGCCAATCCGGTCTCTTGTCGTCAGTCTTTGCCAAGAGTATGGGTCCAATATCTGGATCATTCATTTGTTCGTCTCGAAGCGTCTGTGAGGTCAAGCCATCGTTTATTTCGCCCGACGTACTCCTTACAGAAGGAAATCCCTCACGCTGCTCAGTTCTTCGACAATGCCGACTATCTTCTTTACACGGCCGTCTCGACAATGCATCGGCATTTCCGTGTGAGACCTTCCTGATCGATGTTCAATTTGGATCTTTTGTCCCTTAATGCGTCCGGCCACTGTAAGAGTTTTGCCACCCAAATTATTGACTTGACTTGACTGATCCTGGGGGTCTTAACGGACCCGGTCAATTGCCCAATCGGATTTGGTTTTTCCGGGAATCTAGGGAGGTCTTGGTTGCCGCTTGGTCTTCTAAACGACGGCGACGGACTTCTTGCCCTATTACGGCAGTTACTCTTGACGTGACCCAATTTGCCGCAGTTAAAACATTTTATGCCCCGATTGCCTGTTGATCGAGGAGTTCTACCCAACAGGGCTTGGATATTGACTGCCATATACTTCATAGTTTTATGTAAACTTGCCGTGGGTTCAGCCCTAGACGTATCCTCCTCGTCATCGCAAGTTGCCATTCTTACAACAGGTGGAGAAGAACTAGATGACACTCGTGACGCCTCGAATTCCAGGGCCCGAACTAATGCCTCGATGATATTCCTGGGCCTTACTAGACGTAAGTGGTATCTCATGTCAGTATCGCGAACTCCATCGATGAACGAACTCCATCGCGAACTCCCTCGATGAACGTTTCGGCGGCAAATTGCGTTTGAAAACATTCAGGGGCTGATAGGTATGGCAGGTGAATTAGTCTGTCTATGTCCGCCTCAAACTCTTGTAAGGATTCACCTGACTTTTGCTCTCATCCTCAGCTGGGCCTGGAACACGGTTTTTTTTGTGCTCATTTTCAAAACGTAGTTGCAGAGAGTGTGCAGAGAAAGCTGTGTGCAGAGAAAACTTTGAGCAGCTGCCGACAGAGATTGGAGTAATTCTGAATTCAGCCGCTTTTCTACGAAGTGCTACCACCAATGATGTAGCTTTCTGGAGCTCGGACCAGCCATTAGCTTTTGCAGCTGCCTCAAATTGGGTTTTATAAATTTCCCAGGCCGTAGTCGTAGTACCGTCATAATCGGGAGGCTTAATTTTAGCGTTGGCTGTGCTAAAGCTCTCTGTAGACACGTTGTCGTCCTCAAGTTCTTCCCGGAATTTCTTTTCTAGCTCTATTTTTTTCTTCCAATTGTTGCTTCCTAGCTGCGAGATGGTTCACTAATTCTTCTTGGAACCATTTCTGTTCTTCCTTTTGTTCTAGATAGTGTTTTTTCTGCTGTTCCTTTTGTTCTAGATAACATCGCTCCTGTACTTGATCATGTTTTTCCTGCTCTTCCCCCTGTTGTTGCATAAAGGAGAGCAGGGTGGCAAGTTAATCCTCCATCGCTTGATGCTGGCTTCTAGTCACGGGCATAAATACGTAATGTCCGGCAATGAAGCACTCACTTACAGTTCAGCAATGTTAGTCCTCAAATTTCCTCTGGAATCGCACTTCTGACACCAATTGTTGCAAACTCAAGGTTCAATAATTCCAGTGTAGCGATTTAACACGAAAACACCACTTATTTATCCACAAATACACAAGTACAATTCCACTACTAAATAACTGCTGCTAACTTAGCCTTCTATTATCATTTGGTTCTTTAGCTTACCTATAGCTCGATTAAATAAGACTACTACTAACGGCGGCGTTATTCGCCTTTTATACAAAATCCTAAAAATATAGAAAAGCCTAGAATATTCTTAGAAAAAAAATAATTGCTAAGAGACACATAAAAAAAAGGTCGTAAATAACTGCGTTCTAAACAAACAGAACAATAAATCACTCGTGACAGTTCCCCCGCCGCAGCGCCTGGATAGGTCGCGAAGGTCCAACTTCCATTGTCGCTCCGCCTCCCAGCGCTCACTCATCGTAACAATATAGATAATCTGCGATATTGCAATATTTATAGCGATAAATTGAGAAATTATATAATATTGTGGACCAATAAGTGAAATGATAAAATAGCCAAAATCAGTTACTCTGTGAGTTCATCTCACATAGTAAACTCAAATATGGCACCAGGCACAAAAGAACGCACACAAGCTTCACTAACTGTCGCAACAAAACTGTTGGTGTGGTGCTTAGTTTAGAAAAAGGGCCCTCTCATTAATTTTAATGTTCTGAAAAACTCATAGGCGGCTTTCGCCCTTAAAAACCCATAAATTAGATAAACGGGCGAATTACACTTTCTAGCTAACAACCACTTGTAGCTCTTGAGCACAATGTCGAACATAACATTGGCCTTCTTTAATTTTAAAAGCTTGATTTTTTTTTTTGAATATTAGAATACAATTTTACTGTGAAATTATTTACTTCTTAAAAACATTTGTAGGTATTTATTTAATTTCACACACTGCGTCCAAATGACTTAAGTGTGCTACCAGGGATGAGCAAGTAATAGACTGGGAGCCAGCGACCGTTTAGTGTTAGTCATTTTAGAAAAACTGAAAATGTTCTCCGCCGCTTAATTTGTTATCACTAATAAGGAAATGGATCTCCAGCTGGCGCACTTCCGGGGGGGGGTGTAGCTGCGGCAGCCTCTTTGAGTCGTAAAAAAAAAATAAAAAAAAACTAATATTACAAAAGCTGAAACTTGGTTGACATGTTTATTATGTTGTAAACAAATAGAAAAACGTATCCAGCTGACTTGAGAGTGGTGGATTATGCCCCAGCTGGTCGGTCACGTGAACAGGTGAAAAATATTCATTTAATGAACTGATACCAGAAAAGCTGAAATTTGGTAAACTAGTAGTTAACTTGCTAGCCACTAACTGCTGCCATCAAAGAGACAACACTGTCCACGCGGTCAACTTGCGCAGCATCTTTGATTTTATCAGCTAGATACTTGGATTCACTCCGATCGGTCCAGGCGTTCTCAAAATACAGGGGGTCAAAATTGAGAAGTTTAAAAAAAGACGTAACACCTCCCCCCCCCCCCCCCCGGCCTTTGGACATTTTCAAAAAAATGTCGAATTTTTTCCTACGGAACTTCCGATGGTGGGAGGTGAAAGAGGACAACAGTTGGATTCACTCCGATCGGCCCAGGCGTTCTCAAGTTACAGGGGGTCAAAGTTGAGAAATGTGAAAAAAGTCTTAATACCTTGGGACATTTTCAAAAAAGTTTCTGATTTTTTTTTTGTTCTTTTTGATCGGGATGGCTTGTTTGCAATCCCCTACGAACGTCACAAACCCAATTCGAATAAAATTACAATCTAAAAATATTTTTTAAAAATGGTCCAAAAACGCGATTCTAAAAGTGCCTAAAAATCAATTTCCGAAAATATCGCTCCTACGGAACTTCTGATGATGGCAGGTGAAAGAGGGCATCAAGCAAAGGACAAAACAGTAGTCAAGCTACAGGCGGTCAAAGTTGAGAAATATCAAAAAAGTGGTAATACCCCCCCCCCCTTTGGATATTGCCCAAAAAAAATGTGATTTTTTTTTGCTTTTTTTGATCGGAATGGCACGCTTGCAATCCCCTAAGAAGGTAACAAACTCAATTCGAATGAAATTTCACCAAACGTATAGTTTTTACTTGGTCACGTGACCAGGTGGGGCATAATTCCCCACTCTCAAGTCAGCTGGATACGTTTTTCTATTTGTTTGCCACTTAATAAACATGTCAACAAAGTTTCAGCTTTTGTAATAATAGTTTTTTTTATTATTTTTTTACGTGTTAAAGATGCTGCCATAGCTACACCCCCCGGAATTGTGCCAGCTGGAGATCTAAGGGCTAACACTAAACGGTCGCTGGCTCCCAGTCTATAAGTGTTCCATTAAAACACTCATGACACGAGAGCAGAATTAGGCCTTCATCGTAAGTCCATTAGTCCACCGAATTAATTATTTAAAAATTAAAACTTTACTATTGCCTAACTTGACCTATTAATCTCTTACTCATGTATATGTATACTCGTATGATGAAGATAACATAGTTTGATAAATAATAGAAACAAACAATTTCAAGAAAAGTTCGTAACTAAGAGTTCTCTCGAGTGCGAAAACGTGGCACTTTGTAAACCCAAGTATGAGGGTTATCGGTAGTAATTGCACAAGTGCATAAAAATGATCATTAATAATTTATCACCTGTTATCTCTCAACTGCATTTCTGAGTGTATTTTCATTTTGTCTTCACGAAAGGGGGCTCTCTCTCTCTCTCTCTGAAGGGGGAAACAGAACAAAATACTTAATAATTTTATATTAAAAATTAAATGGTTATTTTAATGTAGGAATATAAGTTTGAGGTATGTAATACTTTGCGTGTTAAATTTTCAATGCTTTGTTGAGCTAGTTAAGTAATTCTAGCACGTTTAGTGTTCTATTAGAATTATGGCTATGAAACTTGGCGTAAGTAAAAGCGAAAGTTTTAATTTTATCCCAAACACACTAAAAACATTGTGAGGTTTACTTTTATTTTTCAGCACTATATAATCTCGCTTATTCTAGTAATTAACAATAACATTTGCTTCCACAGCAGGAAATATTCTCATTTCAAGTCAATACCATATTTAGTTATATTCAACTTTGAATTGCGAATGCTCGCATTGGGAGCGAGAAGTCCGGCGGATAGATCTATATATATATATATATATAGACCAATCTACTGCAATATGATTTTTGAATTGTCATTTGTGAAAAGCTCCATGAAAGAGTCAATAAAAAAAAACAAATAAACTGCTCAACTTAAAGTTCGGCACAATCAATTTTTTGTGTTATTTTCAATCAGCTGTAACTTTTTAAGCAATGAATTGTTTTAAATACAATTTGCACGGTCTGAAACCTCATTTCTTCTAGGTTAAGGAAGCGAATAATTTTGGAAAAAAAACCAACACTATCTTTATAGGGCGTAAAACAAAGTGATGCAAAAATTTCAAAATTTTGATGTTCTGCCATTTCACAATATGCTCTTTTTTCCTTTTCGTTTTCAGATCAGGAGTAAGCCAACATCCATATCTCGGGACCTTTTCGCCAGATTTTTTATTAAAGTACTCTGAATTTTTATAGAGAATGAAACGTAAAATTTGCGAAATTCTTGTTGCTGATATCTTTAAATCGTCGTAGTTCGGAAAAGCGGTAAAGAATCTTACTGTGTTTTCCCTCATTTGTTGACATATTGTTTGCGGATTGTTACTCACTCAAAAAACTTAAAAATAAGTGCCGTTTTTTTCTAGTATACTATCATTCAAAAAATATGATGCCATTATTGTTGGTACTCATCTGAACTTACAATAGCAATATTAGATAAAATAACAATCTAGAGGTAAAAGGAAATTGAGTGATACCGTCGCAGATAGCCAACATCAATATCTCTATACGTTTTTGTCATTTTTTGTTTTTATGGTATTAGAACCTATACAAAGGGAATAAAATTATTCTGAAAAATTTCGTTAGTATTTTTTTTTAAATCGTCGTAATTCGCGGACAAGTTGACAGATTATTATTTTTATTCTTTGGATCAACAGCACTATCTACAAGTTGTTTCTCAACAAGGCAGTTTTGCATAAGTGATTACTGATTTACAGGTACAGACTTGACAAAATTAGTATACGGGGTGAATCATAATGGGTGGTCGGAAAATTAAATCTCATATTCTTTTGTCGATTTTAAGGGTGTTCTGTCATACAGTTGTGTTACCTATCGAGCTTCGTTAAAAAGTTACAGGGTGTTGAAATTGGAATTTCAAAATGAATAAGTATTGATTATTCCGAAAGCGTAAGAGATATTTTATTGAAATTTAGTACGTTTTGACTGTTATATAAGGCTGTTTATAAGGGAGGGGTTTGTTTGCAATCCCTTAAGATAAGAAACTTGTTTCATTTGAAAAATTAAACCCTAAGTAGTTCCCTAAAAACAGTAAAAAAATCGATTCAAAAAGTGCCTGAAAACCTACCACCGAAGTGATCTATCTCCGAAAGTATTGCTCCTACGAGACTTCTGTTCGTGTGAGGATATCAAGAAGAGCAAAAAACAGTTGGATTTACTTCAATCGGTCCATGCGCTCTAAAGTTAAAGGGGGTCAAATTTGGAAATTGAGAAACCACTCCCCTTTGGTCAATTTCAAAAAAATCTTGGAAACATTCTTTTGGTGTTTTTGATTGGAAGGGCATATTTGCAATATCATAAGATAACAAACTTTTTTCAAATTAAATTAAACCCTAAAGTAGTTTCCTAAAAATAGTAAATAAATCGATTCAAAAAGTGCATAAAAACTGACAACCGAAGGGATCTATCTCCGAAAGTATTGCTCCTGCAAGCCCAGTGTCGGTGGGAACATATCAAGGAGAACAACAAACAGGTGCACTTATTCCCAGCGGTCCACCCGCTCTGAAATTACATGCGGTCAAAGTTGGAAATTGAGAAAAAAACCTAATATCCCCCTCCCCCATTTTGGTCAATTTCAAAAAAAATTTGTGGTTCTTGATTGGAATGGCATGTTTGCAATCCCCTCAGATAACAAACTTATTTCAAATGAAATTAAATCTCAAAGTACTTTTTCTAAAAATGGCAAAACACTCTAAATCGAAAAATGTATCTCTATATGTACCTAAAAATCGAAAAGCGGAAGGGTCTATCTCCGAAAGTATTGCACCTATGAGATTTTTGTTGGTGGGAGGTATAAGAGGATATCATGAAGAACAAAAATCAGTTGGATTTACTACGATAATTACCTTCTAAAGTTACAGGCGGTCAAAGTTGGAAATTGAGAAAACAAGACGTATTACCCGCCCCTTTGGTCAATTTCAAAAAATTTTCGGCAAATTTTTTTCTTGTTTTTGATCAGAATGGTATGCTTGGAATCCCTTAAGATCGTAACAAACTTATTTCGAATGAAATTAAACTCTAAAGTGGTTTTTTAAAAATGGCAAAATACTCGATTCAAAAAGTGCCTAAAAATCGACCAACAGAAGGAGGTTTATCTCCGAAAGTATACAATAATTTCTCACACTAAACATATTTTCATGATTGCGGTAATTTCTGTTATAAAGGAAGGCAAGCCATTTTGTTTTTCAAACGAAAGTACCCAATTTTGAGTACGAGTTTTGATTCTATTGTCATTTCTTAGTAATTTTTGTTGTATGACTCATGTTCTTTTAAAGAAAACCGTTTTCAAAACCATGCTGCCTGCAAATAGGATTTTTTAACTTTTGTGAAGCTGTAATAAATAAGAAAAAATAAACTGGTTGACTTTCGATGTAATCAAAAAGTTATATCAAAAGTCTACGCTAATTTTGAAAATATTGTAGGTAAGTTTATCACGTCTTTAGTTCAATACCAAATTTGCTGATTATTATTATAAGGAGTTTTACCATAATCCATCGATGCAATTCTCGGCGGATCACACTGTATATTTTTGAAAAAGTAAAAATTAGGTGAGCGATTAAATAATTTATTAAATAAGTTAAAAGTATCATATTTCATCAAAAATAGAAAGTTTGTCGTAACTTAAATAATATTTAAAAAAGTTGAGAAAACATCCCCCAATATATGGGAATGTTTTGTGGATTCTATGCAAACAATTTTATCGATATAACTAGGTATGGGATGTTGTACAGATCTTTTCACTTCGTTCTGGTTCCGATAACCAGCAAGGTACAGAGCAATATGCGCTGCTTCTCGAACTGAGAGCCATCTGCCATGCCGTCGCCCGCTTCTGCTCTGTACAATATCTCACCGGTACTCTGTACGTTTCCGGCTTGAAATGACCGAATCACGGTCCCTAATTTGTCGAGCAGCCAAAGCTGTACTGATGAGGGGTAGACCCCGAAACTAGTATGCAGATGGGTTGATCGACAAATTGGTGACCGCCTACACACCATAAGTAGGTACATTTGAAATATTTCGATGTTTTAAAAAAACTTAAATAACAATCGGGAAAACTACCAGAAACACTATTCAACCTACTTTCTACGTTTAGAACTAACAGTCCTTAAAACCACAGTATAGGGAATATACTTGATATATTCCCTACAATGTGGTAAAACATCGAAAATAGGTCACTGGTGTGCTTAATGGTGTAAACATGATTACTTTGCAGACACATATTTAGATTTCCTCTTGCCATTTAAACGAAAGTGGCGAACGTTCTTCTTTTCTTTACAAAGAAATGTTTTTTCGGTAGCTAAGCAAATAAGGGCAAAAACTGATCATTTACTATTTTATTTACAACCTTTATATGTATTTTCCAATCTTTTTTTCACTTCCCGCGTGTAAATGTACACACATCGCCAAAATTCTTGGATCCCTCGTAAATTTTCAAACGAAATATATATATCATGGCTGCTTTTTTGTACATTTAAACTTTATTTATGTCACCGTTGCTACGCATCTAAAAATGTTGACAAATAGTACATTATGTCACTAGGAGTAAAAGTGGGTCTTTTTGTGCTGAGTCCAGAGATTGAGGGCCGAAGCGAAGCTGAGGCCTGCAACTGGGCGAAGCACAAAAAGACCTTTTACTCCGCGTAACATATACTATTTTTTTTTCAAGCATGCAGGAAGTCTATTTTAGAGTGATTCAGTGTTTCAATTTTCTCTCATCCTCTTTAAGCGGGTTTAGGTACTTACCCAATTAGTGGTGTATATAAATCGAATGTGTTAGAACGGTGGTGTTCAATGTTCAATGGTTTTAATGGTATTAAATCATAACCAATGGTTTAGGTGGTTGAGGTAAATTATGGTAAACTAACAATTTATAGCATTATTATTAATACTAAAATACTAAAAATGACATTGACAGATAAATATGATGACAACTAACGACATTTAACAGAATTCGAGAACCTATGCGATTTCGACTAAAAACGGTTTCGGGTGGTGCTCTCGAGCGCTGTGAGAGTATTCCTATTCTTTGTTTTTTCAACAAGAATGTAAAGATGGCAATAAGATGGTTTATATATGCGCCACCATGACAATAGCGGTGACATTTGACTTTACTTTTACTGCCTAGGACTTTTTTGCTACTTTTTTTGGTCTCAGGATTAGAAAGCCCACTTTAGGTGTGCGTATGGAGAGAACAAATGACGTACTTTTAGTCCGATTGATAAAAAAAACAATATTCCACAATTTTAGATACCAATGTTTCAAAAGTGGTACATATCGATTTACCGTCTTGAATTCGTTGAGTTTTTCTTTGCAATTATGCCTGGCAATAGAATTTCAGTGTTCAATAGGGCAAAAATAGTGGCTTTGCATGATGAGGGTCTGCCGAATCATCGAATCGCAGATAGACTAGGGATTCACCGCACTTCAGTTATCCGATAAGGCCTTTGTACCAGGAAACTAACAGCGTTGACTGGAAACGTGGAACTAGGCATCCTAGGGTAATTAATGCAAGAGAAGATCGGTATGTAGCAGGTTATGCACGTCGGAATCGAACCATAACAATCTCAACTGTCCGGACTCATTGTAGAAGAACGTTTGGTCGATTAATTTCCAGTACTACAAGACGGCGGAGACTTGCTGGAGCCAATTTGCGATCTAGGAGACAATTAAGAGTACCTAGGTTACTTCCCAGACATATAGCTGCTCATCTACAGCGGACACAGGAACACAGAGATTGGCTTTTAGCTCAGTGGCGAAATGTCCTTTTTTCGGAAGAACCAGATTTGGTTTAGTTAGTGATAGTGGGCGACACAGAGTTTGGAGAGGGCCTGGGTGACCAGAAAGACCATCTTTTGCAAGAGAAGTCATTCCATACCGGGGAGGAATAGTAATTTTTTGGGGAGGCATAATGCATGCGTCGTACGCATCTTATACCCATTCCGGACACTATGACAGTGGAAAGGTATGTTCGAAACATTATTAAACCTGTTATCTCTCCTCTCCGAAATGAATTTGGAGCCAATTTCATTTTTATGGATGACAATGCTAGGCTCCATCACACGAGAAGAGTACAAAATGCACTAGAGATTCAGAATATTCAAACATTACCGTGGCCAGCAAATTCGCCAGAAATGAATCCCATTGAGCACATGTGGGGTTTCGTCGAACAAGCAATCTCAAACAGAAATAATCCTCCCATTACACTCCAGGAACGCACACTCGCTGCCCAAGAAGAATGCAACAACATCCCAATGAATATCATTAACGCACTTATTGTTTCCATGCACAGGCGAGTTAACACCTTACTACAGAACAAGGGAGGACGCACCGAATATTAATGCATTTTTGATTTCGCTCTAAAGTGGTTTTCTTCTAGATTTCAAATTCTGGTATCCATTTTATTATGCACTATTTTTTATCTGCTTTTTTTCCTTGTTTAGTTACAATTTAATTCAGCCAATTTGCATTGGATACATAACCAAATTAAATGTACTTTGTAATACACTTCTTGACTTATAGGTATAGTGTTTCATTTTGACAAACATAAGGGGGTCCAAGAATTTTGGCGATGTGTGTATATATGGTGAATACCTATTCTTAACTCTGTAATGGAAGGTAATGTCCAAATGTTGGGTATCAATTATTTATACTTTATAGTCAATAAAAAGTATCATTGTGTGTGTTGCAATTTTTTAAATATCTTTCAAAATCCCAACAAGTTAGTTACGATTTTTTTTTACCAAAAAGGATGAAACAATGACTGTAGATGGTACTTTTTTTTCTCAATATATTTTACAATATTTTTTGTTTTGGCGTCAATAATAAATTGTTTGTTTAGAATAATGATTGAGACAACAAGATGGGCATGGTTGGGAATGTTTATATAGAATAAGTAAAAATTTTAAAAAAATGGTTTAAAAGAGAAATGGGGTTATCTAATATCCTTTGAAAATATTCATACTTCGACTGAAGTTACTCGACATTAATGAACGGCTTTCTTGCTCAATATGTAATATAAGTACTAATTAAACTTTCTGCGGACTTTTCTACTCTGACGTCATTTTTGTCGAGATTTATTAGTTATGAAAACAAACGTTTTGAACGACAGTCTTATTAACTTTTGCATACTATTACACATAATTAGAACTTTCTCAGGAAAGCGTAGATCAGTTTCCTTTTATTGCCACGATAAAAATCTTGTTTTTAGAAGTTTAATATTGTCATTTACTTATACTTTAAATACACTCGTCCAATGACATGTAGCTTGTGTAAATCATATAAATAATAAATGACATATAATTATAACGTAACATTAAAAAGCTCAGCCCGAAAAAGTCCGGCTCAGTGGCAACAAAAGCGCATGCGCGGCTGGCAAGCTCCACCCCTTAATTTTGAAAAATCGACGATGCCAAACTTTATGTTTTATTAAGTTTTCGCCGAAATATAAAATATCTAATAATGTATTATATCAATATAGAAAATACTAAGAATTATTTTTAGTTTCTAAAATGTTTGAGCTGTTAGTTAACTTGGCAAATTAGCATGGTGTGGTGTAAGAAAAAACTAAAAACTCATAATTTATTTAAAATAAGCTTCTGTTCTATTCCTGAATATAGTTTGCACATGACAATGCCGTAATGCTCTCAACGTCATTTGCTGTTAACCTAACTTTTGAGGTCTTTTTTTTGGCGGGTGCGCGAGTAACATTTACACATTAGTTAGTTGATATTGATAATAAAACCATAATAATAATTGTAATAATGTAATATAATTTTATTAATTATAGTCATAAAACCTCAAAAAGACCCAATACTCACCATTTTCATGATCAGATTCCAGATCAGATTTCAGTTCAAAGTCTAACCATCCGAGAAAATATCGGCGCCTTTCCTTGTCTTGGCTTACAAGTCAGGAATCAAGAAATCAATACACAATACACCTGATGGTCTTTTGTCGCCCTTCCTTGTCTTGGCTTACGAGTCAGGTATCAAGAAATCAATACACAATACACTTGCTAGTCTTGGCGTTATTGTAGGACAAAGTATTTGAACCTACGTGATCTTTGACGGGGACGGTCCACTTTCACTACCACCAAGCGATGTTGCAAGCTGCCCGATGAGTATTTATTACTTATTACACTAATTTGTTTTAAAATAAATACGAGCCTATAATAAAAAAAAAACAAATCTTCGATCTTTCGTTATTACAAATTTTATTAATTATAGAAGGATGAGAATACTCCGAGAGCGCACTAGGCCGGCCGGCCGAAAACGCTATTTTTTCGGTGGGCGTGTCCTCTGCATATGTCTTGCGCAGAAGAATGTGCGCATTAGCAAGCAGTGAGCCTAATCTTGGTTTCCATAGGTCACTAGAAGCTGCACTTTTAGTCCGTGGGGAAAAATTGACGTTCGTAGTATATTAACTAGTACGAATAAGGTGTAAATAGGGGATGTTTAATAGAAAAAGTCATCAAATTGGCTGTGAAATGTTAAAGCAAATACTACAATTAGATTACTTTTACCAATGAAGACCAGATAGAAAGTGTAAGTATATTGAAATTTCTTTTACCACCACATTCTCCCATTTTATACATTTGATACTTACTATTTACTACATATTATAATACTACAGATTGTTTGGGTTATAAATTTATTTTGTCCACGACCAGTTAATAATATGCGTTAATAATATACGTAAAAAGTTAAATATTTCCTCTGACATATTGCGTCAGAGGGATATATGAGTTGAAACAGCGGGAATAATATCATTATTCCCGCTCGCCATTTAAGTTATACGGGGTGTTCATTATGAAACCTCATCTAGTTGGCTGTGAAATGTCAAAAGAAAAGGATGGAGAAACAAAAGTCCATTTTGATTATGTCATCCTCTTCTGTTAAAATCTCATAGCCTGCTAGATGAAGTTTTATAATGAACACCCCGTATATGTTGCCTTGGCAACCAGTAGGAGTAGGCAACAACGCAATATCAAACGCCGCAGCGTAAAAAATGCACTGGTGCAACGCCACCTAGACAATATAAGGCCTGGAAGCGACCGAGTGGGAGAGCGGTGACGTCATCATATGTGGTACGAAAATTCGACGCTCAAAATCCGAAGGTTTTGGTAAGCTTATAATAAGGGTAAATACTTTGGTAATTGGGGTTTAGATTTTAGATGGACAAAAATAAAACCATTAGTAATATATATAAACAATACAAACGTAAATAAATAAACAATTTAACTATAACAGGGTACACTTAAATTAAAATAATACTTAATACTGCATATTATTATTATACAGTGTAGTGGTTTACTAACAATAATTTTTAATACTTCTGAACAATAAGTATACTATTTTCTCTTTTTGGCTGAATTTGTTATATACAGGGGATTCTGAAATTAGGGTGCAATAATGTAACAGCTTAGGTATTTTAGAATAAAAAAGATAAAAAGTTTATATATAAAGACAGGTTTTCAAAAGTTTCGTTACAAAGATAGAGGGTATAACTTTTTAAATTAAATTCTTTTTTTCCACATAGATAGCTCGTTCAGTTTCGAAGATAATCACTTCAAAATTGAAATGTGATAACTCGAATCATTATGCTCTACATAGATACTTACCATCTAATTTTCAAAGGTGCCTGCTTTGGTAATAGGGGTTTAGATGAAAAAAATAAAAACATTTGATCATTTTAATACATTATATTAAATAAAAAAAAAACAAATTAAATATACATGTGTACCTCAGAAAACACTATTTTGTTCATTGCACACACTACACACACGTTGTCTTATACTAGAGGAATTCCTTCTTTTGCAAACAGGAATTGGTTGATTTGATTCTCGATTTAATTACAACTAGGCCTAGGAAGCAAATATAAAAATCTTTGATGGATTTGGATAACATATTTGTAACAATATGGTTTGTGCTATTTGTTGTGCAAACCCTACACAACAAATGATTAAAAAAAAAGTCCTACCGGGAATTAATCTTGGGACATCTAATAGTAACAGTAGAGCTTCTAAGGATTGGCCAGTTCTTTAACATGTAAGTATGTTACTTTCCTCTGAATTTCATGTGAATGAAAATGTAACTCGCATACCTAAAATAAAAAACCCAATAAATTCTGCTGATTTTTTGAATATGAGAGTTTTTTTCGGAATACGTTCCTATACTTATGCTTATGTAGTGTTGTATGAGGTTAGGTTAGGTAGACATACCCTGCTATGTTTATTTGGTATAAAATTATCCCTTCTAATACCGTGAATCCACTTTTCTTTTAAAATAACATCTTCTGGAAATCTAAACACTGAATTTCGCGGACCAGTCTTGTAATTACTTTTGCATCTCTCTACCCAGCAACCGTGAGGCATGGCAATGGTTTGCTAACTTTTGAAATTTTAATTCCGAGCTAATTCAGCTAATACTAAAATACACGTTTCTAGAAAAGACACAGAACTGTTAATTATACAAATCTAGGCAAAAAAACAACTTAAATATGCACGAAAAATGCAAAACTAGGAGCAAAATATTACTAAAGTCCATATGAAACAGCTGACCCGTCGTACCACCCTGGCGGCCATTAAAATATCGCTTCCAGGCCTTATGTCTAGGTGGCATTGACTGGTGGCATCGGCTTTGCCGTCAAACGCTAGTGTCACTTTGACATTTCAATAAATTTATGTACACTACCTATAGATTTTATAATTTACAATTGTTAGACAATGGCCGTGGAGACTCGCGCCTCTCGCTTGCGGCTCGTGACGCAAACGTCCCCCTAAGGGAATAATGGCTATCATAAAAAACTTGTTTAATAATATACTATTAGAATCAATAAGCATTGTATTAGACTTTCGAAATCATAAACTATTCAGCGTTATTAAGCTCAAGGGTATCGTTCCTGAACAAAAAACTGCTTAGATTTATTAAAAAACATCTACTTGACCCAGATAGTTGATAGATTTTTTTCTCTTTTTGCCGGTACATAACATTTGTTTTTTCCGATAATGATTTTTTTTTTAAACTATTTTATGACTTTATTTGGGCATTTAAAGCATTGTTTTCAATTCTTCGATAGCTCCAATTTTTACTATTCTAGCTTATAACTATACAGGGTGGTGCGCCGGAAACTGCATCGGTCGATTATGGACAACTAATCACACTAAATATATCAAAATTTGATACTGTTACAGGATACGGGTTCCAATAATTTATTGTCAATTAACTATACACTTTTATTTACTTTTAACTACTACAACACGATTAAAACACAATTACTCTCTACTAACAATTCGCATTGTTCGCTTGTCCGTCTATTTCGCTTATTTACTACACTGCACTATCTATTCGATCCCATCTCGCGCGGCTCGTTGGTTTATATACCCGGCCTGAACTCAATCTCATACTTTCGAGAACGGAGGCGACTGTTTCCGTTTCTCGTTTGGTCTAGATGGATTCCCGGGGTCGCGGTCGGCGCTCGGCGTTGCTACTTAGGCCCAAATCTCTGTGGACCGACGGTCTGGTGTAACAATTTTTTTTCCATTGCATCTTACAAAATTACATAGTCTTTACTGAATTTAGTAGTAGTGTTTGTAACAACAAATAAGTTTAAATTTACTGTTAAATAATAGGCAATGTGCCAAAAACTGAATTTGCCAGTCATTGGTGAAACGAATAACTTTATGCATTAAAACTAATGATCGTCATGTAAAACACCTTTCATAAAATATAATTTTATGTTTTAGTGAAGTGTTCCTTTCTTATAATTTTTGCCATTTCGTGATACTATTTAACACCAAATTTCAACTAATTGTTTGTTCAAACTCACTTACTAAATTTGGGAAAAGTTAGGTGGTTTTGTAATTAATTATTATAGTGTTTTGGTTAGTTTAGGTTAGTTCAGGTTAGTTCAGGGTAGTTTAGTTGCCTTTTATGGTTAGTTTAAGTAAGTTTATTGTTACGATCGCAGCAACGCCGCATGGGAGGCGGGGCAACGCATGGGAGCGTGTTGGTTGGTGGAGCTTCGCGACCTATCCGCGCTGCGTCATGGCTGACACGAGTGATTTATTGCTCGTCTGGCTTAATCTAGAAGGCAGTTGTTTACAACCGTTTTTTTTATATGAGATTGTTCAAGAATTCTTATAAAGAACTTTCTAGGTTTTTCTGTAATTTTAGGATTGTATATAAAAGGCGCATAGAGCGCCAGAGTAGTAGTCGTATTTTAATCGAGCTATAAGTAAGCTAAAGTTACGAAGCGATAATAGAAGGCTATAAAGTGTTAAGTAGTGAGTTATTTAGTAGTCGTGTGTATTTGTGGAGTTAATAAATAGTGTTTTCGTATTAAATCGTTACACTGGAATTATTGAACCCCGAGTTCGCAACAATTGGTGTCAGAAGTGCGATTCCAGTGGGAATTTGAGAACAAATATTGCTGAACTGTAAGTGAGTGCTTCATTGCCGGACATTACGTGTTTATGCCAGTGACCAGAAGCCAGCATCAAGCGATGGAGGATCAACTTGCCGCCCTGCTGTCCCTTATGCAACACCAGAAGGAAGAGCAGGAGCGCCGTTATCTAGAACAAAAAGAAGAGCAGGAAAAACGTTATAAGGAACAAAAAGAGGAACAAGAAAGGCGTGATCAAGTACAGGAGCAACGTTATCAAGACCAGAAGGAAGAGCAGGAAAGACGTTATCTAGAACAGAAGGAAGAGCTGGAAAAACGTGATCAATTTCAGGAGCGACGTTATAACGAACAAAAAGAAGAACAAGAAACGGTTTAAAGAAGAATTAGTGAGCCATTTCGCAGCTAGGGAGCAACAATTGGAAGAAAGAATAATGCAATCCGTTAACGAAGGACTCGAAGCTGTCAACCAGAAGGTTCTCGAGCTAGAAAAGAAATTCCGGGAACAACTTGAGGACGACAACGTGTCTACAGAGAGTTTTAGCACAGCCAACGCTAAAATTAAGCCTCCCGATTACGACGGTACTACTGCATGGGAAATTTATAAAACTCAGTTTGAGGCAGCTGCAAAAGCTAATGGTTGGTCCGAGCCCCAGAAAGCTACATCATTAGTGGTAGCACTTCGTGGAAAAGCGGCTGAGTTACTCCAATCTCTGTCGGCAGCGGATCAAAGTAATTATGCGGCTTTAGTACACACTCTGCAACTACGATTTGGAAATGAGCACAAAGAAACCGTGTTCCAGGCCCAGCTGAGGATGAGACAGCAAAAGTCAGGTGAATCCTTACAAGAATTTGAGGCGGACATAGACAGACTCATTCACCTGGCATATCCATCGGCCCCTGAATCTTTTCAAATGCAATTTGCCGCCGAAAGGTTCATTGAGGGAGTTCGCGATAGTGACATGAGATACCACTTACGTCTTGTAAGGCCCAAGAATATCAGCGTGGCACTAGTTCGGGCCCTGGAATTCGAGGCGTCACGAGTGTCATCTAATTCATCGCCACGCGTACGAATGGCAACTTGCGGTGAAGAGGAGAATACGTCTATGGCTGAATCCATGGCCAGTTTACATAAAGCGATGAAAGATATGGCAGTCAGTATGCAAGCCCTGTTAGAAAGAACTCCTCGATCAACAGACAATCGGGGCATAAAATGTTTTAACTGCGGCAGACTGGGTCACATCAAGAGTAACTGCCGTAATAGGGCAAGAAGTCCGTCGCCGTCGTTTAGAAGACCAAGCGGCGACCAAGACCGCCCTAGGACCCAGGAAAACTAATTCCGGTCAATGCAAGGGGGCAATTGACCGGGGCCGCTAAGACCCCCAGGATCTTTAAAGTCAATAATTTGGGTGGCAAAAGTCTCACAGTGGCCGGACGCATTAAAGGACAGAAGATCCAGATTACCATCGATACAGGAGCAGATGTGACCATTGTAAGGCCAGATAAACTTTTCGGATATACCATACAACCATTGCCCAACCCTATTATGTTAAAATCAGTCACTGGAGAATCTTGCCCTATAGACGGAGAAGCCGATGTCACCATCATTATTGGAGAAAGACTTGAAGTTCGGCATAAAGTGTTGGTTGCCAGGATCAAAGACGAGTTTATTTTGGGAATGGATCTCATCAGGAAACATGGATTCTCCTATGATCACAAACAGAATATTCTCACGTTTGGAGATGAGGAGTTTGCATTAACCAATGGAAATGTGGAAACTAGTATTCGTCTACTGGTGGTGGAAGATGTAAAAATTCCTCCAAATTCAGAACAAATTATCACAGTGACTTCTGAAAATGATCCTGGGTGGTCCATAGGACTTATAGAACCTAACCTGGATTTGACGACTGAAATCATGGTAGCCCGAACTTTGACCGACACGAAGAAGACTATGCCAGTACGAGTTGCCAATATTGGAGAAAGGACCATCAAGCTAAAAGAAGGAACAGTTCTTGCCAATTATGAGCCTGTACAATGGGTATGCAATTGTGTTGAAGCAGAGACATCCAAAATTAAATCTTCTAACCAAGCTTCCCCAGAAGTTATTGATGCTTTTAAGCGACAGTGGAGTCACCTGTCAAAGGAATAACTTCAGTCTGCTATAAAATTTGCCACGGATGAATCTGATATGTTTAACTTCAAGAGCAACGACAGTCAAACCGATTTAGTTGTCCATAAGATCAACACAGGAGATGCCCAACCAATACGACAACATCCACGAAGGGTCCCTCTGGCTAAACAACAGGAAGTTAACAGTTTGCTGAATGAAATGTTAAAGGAGGGCGTCATAGAAGAATCATCTAGTCCATGGTCGTCGCCTGTGGTTCTTGTTAAGAAGAAAGATGGTTCAACGCGGTTCTGTGTTGACTACAGGAAACTTAATGATGTAACCAAGAAAGACAGCTACCCATTGCCACGTATAGACGACACCTTAGCAACTTTATCGGGATCAAAGTGGTTTTCCACTCTAGATTTAAAAAGTGGGTACTGGTTCTGGACTATACCAATTCACTGTTATGCCTTTTGGATTGTGCAATGCTCCATCAACTTTCGAGCGACTAATGGAACTTGTCTTGAGGAGGCTGACTTGGAAAACTTGCCTGGTATACTTAGATGACATAATTGTCATGGGACGTGATTTCGACGAGCACTTGAAGAATTTAAGAGAAATCTTCAACAAGTTACGGAATGCTCACCTGAAGTTAAACTACAAGAAATGCAGCCTGTTCCAGAAGCAAGTCGAGTACTTGGGGCATACTATCTCAGAACGAGGCATTAAAACTAGCCATAGTAAAATATCTGCCATTAAAGATTGGCCAGTTCCCCGAGACAAACACGAAGTAAGGAGCTTTTTGGGACTATGTACTTACTACAGGAGATTTGTAGAGGGATTTGCCGACATCGCAAAACCGCTGCACAAATTAACGGAAAAGAAAACACCGTTCTTGTGGAACCACGAATGCAGTCAGGCGTTTGCAAGGCTTAAAGCTGCCCTCTGTTCTAGTCCGATCTTGGCTTACCCTATAAAGGACGGACTCTTTATTTTGGACACGGATGCAAGTAACTGTGGTGGTACTCTCTCAAAGACAAAACGGGCAAGAGAAGGTCATTGAATACTACAGTAAGACTTTAAATAAGCCAGAAAGAAACTATTGCGTCACTAGAAAGGAACTGTTGGCCATCGTTAAAGCAGTCGAACATTACCATCGCTACTTATATGGAAAAAGGTTCCTGATTAGGACTGACCATGGAGCCTTGAAATGGTTATTACAGATGAAGAACTCTGAAGGTCAAATAGCCAGATGGATAGAGCGCCTGCAGCAGTACGATTTCCAAATTGAACATCGACCAGGAAGGTCTCACGGAAATGCCGATGCATTGTCTAGACGGCCTTGTAAAGAAGATTGTCGGCATTGTCAAAGAACTGAGCAGCGTGAGGGACTTCCTTTGGTAAGGAGAACGTCGGTAGAAATAAACGATGGCTGGACCACACAGACCCTTCGAGAAGAACAAATGAATGATCCAGATATTGGACTCATCCTCTCTGCAAAGACTGACGACAAGAGACCAGAATGGCAAGAAATTGCTGGTAAAAGTCCAAACCTGAAGGCGCTATGGGCCCAGTGGCACTCTCTTAAAACAGAAAATGGATTACTGAAGAGAGCGTGGGAGAGTCCGGATGGCAAGACCGTAGTCAGTCAGTTGGTTGTTCCTGGAAGCAGAAAATCGGACGTACTACAGGAAATGCACGACGGAACCAGTGGAGGTCATTTTGGGGTCAATAAAACCTTGGCCAAAATTAAAGAGCGGTTCTACTGGGTGAATTATCATGAAGACGTCGAATCTTGGTGCCGCAAGTGCGAAGTTTGTTGTGCCACAAAAGGACCTCGAACAAGATCACGCGGCCGAATGGTGCAGTACACTGTAGGTGCTCCATTCGAGAGGGTAGCAATTGATGTCGCGGGACCGTTTCCTCAGACTGAGTCGGGCAATAAATACATCTTGGTCGCCATGGATTACTTCACTAAATGGCCTGAAGCATACGCCCTGCCTAATCAAGAAGCAACGACTGTGGCAACGGTGCTAGTAAATGAAATGTCCTGCAGATTTGGAGTCCCTCTCGAACTTCATTCTGATCTGGGCCGAAATTTTGAATCGGCTGTTTTCCAGAAGGTCATGGAACTTCTCGGAATTCGCAAGACCAGGACAACTCCTTTGCATCCACAGTCGGATGGGATGGTAGAGAGATTTAATCGGACCATGGAACATTACCTGTCTAAAATGGTGGCAGATCATCAGCGTGATTGGGACCAACATCTACCTCTCATGTTGATGGCATATCGAGGCTCTACGTATGAAGCCACTGGTTATACTCCGGCGAAAGTGATGTTCGGGAGGGAAATGAGGCTTCCTGCGGATTTGATGTATGGAACACCAGAAAAAGAGTCGCTCAGCTCTGAGAATTTTATGGAGGAGCTTAAAGGAGAGGCTGAACAATGTTCATGAGCAAGTCAGGAATAAACTGCGGATATCCAGTGATCGAGCCAAAGCAAGATATGACTTACTAGCTAACTCCCGCGGCTTCCAGGATGGTGATTTGGTGTGGCTATACAATCCGAGGCGAAAGGTGGGGAAGTCGCCCAAACTTAGCCAAAATTGGGAAGGACCTTATACAATTATAAAGAAGATTAATGATGTGGTGTATAGGATCCAGCGGACCCCTAGGTCAAAGATGAAGGTCGTTCATTTGGATCGATTAGCACGATACCATGGAACTCTATCTGTTCGGGACGAACAGACTTAGGAGGAAGGCAATGTTACGATCGCAGCAACGCCGCATGGGAGGCGGGGCAACGCATGGGAGCGTGTTGGTTGGTGGAGCTTCGCGACCTATCCGCGCTGCGTCATGGCTGACACGAGTGATTTATTGCTCGTCTGGCTTAATCTAGAAGGCAGTTGTTTACAACCGTTTTTTTTATATGAGATTGTTCAAGAATTCTTATAAAGAACTTTCTAGGTTTTTCTGTAATTTTAGGATTGTATATAAAAGGCGCATAGAGCGCCAGAGTAGTAGTCGTATTTTAATCGAGCTATAAGTAAGCTAAAGTTACGAAGCGATAATAGAAGGCTATAAAGTGTTAAGTAGTGAGTTATTTAGTAGTCGTGTGTATTTGTGGAGTTAATAAATAGTGTTTTCGTATTAAATCGTTACACTGGAATTATTGAACCCCGAGTTCGCAACATTATATATCGGTGTAGATTAGTTTGTATTAGTTTCGCCAGTACGGCTTTTAGGGTGACTTTTGCAAGTTCAAGTAAAACTTCAGATTGAAGATAACACTCCAGATATAACCTACATAGCATTGTTTATCTGTCAGGTAAACAATGCAATCAAATCTGGTGTTTTATCTTCAATCTGAAGTTTTACTTGAACTTGTAAAAGTCGCCCTAAGGTCAAACCAGCTTATCTCTAGTTATCTCAGGTAAATTTGAGTTAGTTCAGGTAAGTTCAAGTTACTTTAGTTTTCGTTTTGGTGAGTTTAGTTATGTGTTTGGTTAGTATAGTTGGCTGTTTAGGTTAGTTCAGTTCTCGCTATCGATTAGTGTGTGTTAGTATGTTCCATATAACTAATTATTAAAATCCTTTCTTATTAAATACAGAAAAAGATTAATTTTATGCGCTGCAAATATTTTTGAAAAATCTGATACCGGGTGTCCAGCAGAACCCTGGGCATAGGAGATTAACATGGGAAATCGGTTTTTATTTTTTTGCGCCTGTACGATTGATTTGATTGAAAAATTTTAAGAGTAAAGTTATAGAGTTTATGGTCAGCTATCATCCCGTAGTTTTTTTCAATACCTAAGTTTTTGTTTGTTTTTCGGAAAAAACGCCTCGAAAAGTGCCAGAATTTGAATTTGGCGCGACATCCCCGCCATGCATGTACAGTGTCGCCAACATAATAATTTCTTATGTCAGAGTCAGGGCTGATTTTCCTTTGTTATTTAATTTGAGGAACTGTCATGTAGTAATTAACGTGATTAGGCAGTGAAAATATGTTGGCGACACTGCACATGCATGGCGGGGGTGACGCGCCAAATTCAAATTCTTGCACTTTTCGAGGCGTTTTTCCAAAAAACAGCCAAAACTGAGGTATTGAAAAAATTACACTATGATAGTTTACCATTAGCTCTACAACTTTACTCTTAAAAGTTTTTCAATCAATTCAACCGTACAGGCACAAAAAAATAAAAACCGATTTCCCATGTTAATCTCCTATGTCCAGGGTTGTGCTGGACACCCGGTATAGTTTCACTACGCTATTCAGTACTGTAAAGAAATATCATTACGGCACTCAGTACTGTAAAATTTCATTACGGTAGCCAGTGCAATAATAGTTATTTACGTTATAAGTCCGGTAAATATAGTTTTACAGTAGGAGTAAGATATTTCCGGACGAGGTGCTAGCCGAGTCTGGAATTTCGAAACAACATTTTACTACATACTTATTAAAAACAGGAAAAAAAGTAATTTTATGCGCGGCGAATATAGTTTTGACAAATCCGCCAATTTGACAAATAGTTTCATTACGGTATCCTGTACCGGTACCGGTACAGGTACCGGTACGGGTTACCATTGATAGAATTGATTTATAGAAGATGTGCCGGTACTCAATACTGTAACATTTCTTTACGATATCCAATCCTGTAAAAAGCTATTTACCGGATTAAAATGAAGTACGTAAGAGTGTTCTAAATGATACAGTATGAAGTAAAAAGCTATTTCCCGGACTAGAATCAAGTACGCAAAAGTGTCCTAAATGATACAGTATAAAATAAATAAAATTTAATATTAGTCTTATTTGTAAAAAGATCTAAAAGGAGCCCTAAAATTTCTTTTTATAATATCAAGTTTTGGAATTTACTTTAATCATATAATTCGCCAAAATTACAAATTTTAGTGATGACCCTTTATGGAACTGTTACCGAGGCTTCTGACTCTCATGCCTTTGGACCACTTGAGGAAATCATTATACTGTTTTTCATATTGCTTACTGTAAATTTGCGGCAACAGTTCCAGATTTGCAGCAGCTGTAGCTTGAACAATTGACTCTGGTAACAGCTCTTCATCTGACGAATCCATGTTTTGAATATTCTAGTCACTGCGAAAAATTAATGACAAATATATTTCAAAATTATGGCAAAAGGCGCGGCTCTTTGTAACTTTGATAACATAGAGATGTGATGGTAGGAATCTTGTCATTGAAACTATATAGAAACCAGCAAAGTGTCAAAAGGTTGTTGAGTGTTGTATTTGACTGAAATACTACAGAGCGTGGAACAAACTTATTATTTCCATATTATTTTCCATGTACAATTTAAAAAATGTAAAGAATAAAAAAGCGCAAACGGTGATTGTAAAGAGTTATCTCGATTTTTGCCTTAATTTTGATATTGTTGCGAACTCGGGGTTCAATAATTCCAGTGTAACGATTTAATACGAAAACACTATTTATTAACTCCACAAATACACACGACTACTAAATAACTCAGTACTTAACACTTTATAGCCTTCTATTATCGCTTTGTAACTTTAGCTTACTTATAGCTCGATTAAAATACGACTATTCCACTCGGGCGCTCTATGCGCCTTTTATATACAATCCTAAAATTACAGAAAAACCTAGAAAGTTCTTTATAAGAATTCTTGAATAATCTCATATAAAAAAAACGGTTGTAAACAACTGCCTTCTAGATTAAGCCAGACGAGCAATAAATCACTCGTGTCAGCCATGACGCAGCGCGGATAGGTCGCGAAGCTCCACCAACCAACACGCTCCCATGCGTTGCCCCGCCTCCCATGCGGCGTTGCTGCGATCGTAACATTGCCCTCCTCCTAAGTCTGTTCGTCCCGAACAGATAGAGTTCCATGGTATCGTGCTAATCGATCCAAATGAACGACCTTCATCTTTGACCTAGGGGTCCGCTGGATCCTATACACCACATCATTAATCTTCTTTATAACTGTATAAGGTCCTTCCCAACTTTGGCCAAGTTTGGGCGACTTCCCCACCTTTCGCCTCGGATTGTATAACCACACCAAATCACCATCCTGGAAGCCGCGGGAGTTAGCTAGTAAGTCATATCTTGCTTTGGCTCGATCACTGGATATCCGCAGTTTATTCCTGACTTGTTCATGAACATTGTCCAGCCTCTCCTTAAGTTCCTCCACAAAATTCTCAGAGTTGAGTGAGTCTTTTTCTGGTGTTCCATACATCAAATCTGCAGGAAGCCTCATTTCCCTTCCGAACATCACTTTGGCCGGAGTATAACCAGTGGCTTCATGCGTAGAGCCTCGATATGCCATCAACATGAGAGGTAGATGTTGGTCCCAATCACGCTGATGATCTGCCACCATTTTAGACAGGTAATGTTCCATGGTCCGATTAAATCTCTCTACCATCCCATCCGACTGTGGATGCAAAGGAGTTGTCCTGGTCTTGCGAATTCCGAGAAGTTCCATGACCTTCTGGAAAACAGCCGATTCAAAATTTCGGCCCTGATCAGAATGAAGTTCGAGAGGGACTCCAAACCTGCAGAACATTTCATTTACTAGCACCGTTGCCACAGTCGTTGCTTCTTGATTAGGCAGGGCGTATGCTTCAGGCCATTTAGTAAAGTAGTCCATGGCGACCAAGATGTATTTATTTCCCGACTCAGTCTGAGGAAACGGTCCCGCGACATCAATTGCTACCCTCTCGAATGGAGCACCTACAGTGTACTGCACCATTCGGCCGCGTGATCTTGAATGATCTTGTTCGAAGTCCTTTTGTGGCACAACAAACTTCGCACTTGCGGCACCAAGACTCGACGTCTTCATGATAATTCACCCAGTAGAACCTCTCTTTAATTTTGGCCAAGGTTTTATTGACCCCAAAATGACCTCCACTGGTTCCGTCGTGCATTTCCTTTAGTACATCTGATTTTCTGCTATCAGGAACAACCAATTGACTGACTACGGACTTGCCATCCGGACTCTCCCACGCTCTCTTCAGTAGTCCATTTTCTATTTTAAGAGAGTGCCACTGGGCCCATAGCGCCTTCAGGTTTGGACTTTTACCAGCAACTTCTTGCCACTCCGGTCTCTTGTCGTCAGTCTTTGCCAAGAGTATGGGTCCAATATCTGGATCATTCATTTGTTCGTCTCGACGCGCTTGTGCGGTCCAGCCATCGTTTATTTCTACCGACGTTCTTCTTACAGAAGCAAATCCCTCACGCTGCTCTGTTCTTTGACAATGCCGACAATCTTCTTTACACGGCCGTCTAGACAATGCATCGGCATTTCCGTGAGACCTCCCTGGTCGATGTTCAATTTGGAAATCGTACTGCTGCAGGCGCTCTATCCATCTGGCTATTTGGCCTTCAGAGTTTTTCATCTGTAATAACCATTTCAAGGCTCCGTGGTCAGTCCTAATCAGGAACCTTTTTCCATATAAGTAGCGATGGTAATGTTCGACTGCTTTAACGATGGCCAACAGCTCCTTTCTAGTGACGCAATAGTTTCTTTCTGGCTTACTTAAAGTCTTACTGTAGTACTCAATGACCTTCTCTTGCCCATTTTGTCTTTGAGAGAGTACTGCACCTAGACCACAGTTACTTGCATCCGTGTCCAAAATAAAGAGTCCGTCTTTTATAGGGTAAGCCAAGATTGGACTAGAACAGAGGGCAGCTTTAAGCCTTGCAAACGCCTGACTGCAATCGTGGTTCCACAAGAAAGGTGTTTTCTTTTCCGTTAATTTATGCAGCGGTTTTGCGATGTCGGCAAATCCCTCTACAAATCTCCTATAGTAAGTACATAGTCCCAAAAAGCTCCTTACTTCGTGTTTGTCTCGGGGAACTGGCCAATCTTTAATGGCAGATATTTTACTTTGGCTAGTTTTAATGCCTTGTTCTGAGATAGTATGCCCCAAGTACTCGACTCGCTTTTGGAACAGGCTGCATTTCTTGTAGTTTAACTTCAGGTGAGCATTCCGTAACTTGTTGAAGATTTCTCTTAAATTCTTCAAATGCTCGTCGAAATCACGTCCCATGACAATTATGTCATCTAAGTATACCAGGCAAGTTTTCCAAGTCAGCCCCCTTAAGACAAGTTCCATTAGTCGCTCGAAAGTTGATGGAGCATTGCACAATCCAAAAGGCATAACAGTGAACTGGTATAGTCCAGAACCAGTAGAAAATGCAGTCTTTTCTTTGTCTTCGGGAGCAATCTTTACTTGCCAGTACCCACTTTTTAAATCTAGAGTGGAAAACCACTTTGATCCCGATAAAGTTGCTAATGTGTCATCTATACGTGGCAATGGGTAGCTGTCTTTCTTGGTCGCATCATTAAGTTTCCTGTAGTCAACACAGAACCGCGTTGAACCATCTTTCTTCTTAACAAGAACCACAGGCGACGACCATGGACTAGATGATTCTTCTATGACGCCCTCCTTTAACATTTCATTCAGCAAACTGTTAACTTCTTGTTGTTTAGCAAGAGGGACCCTTCGTGGGTGTTGTCGTATTGGCTGGGCATCTCCTGTGTTGATCTTATGGACAACTAAATCAGTTTGACTGTCGTTGCTCTTGAAGTTGAACATATCAGATTCATCCATAGCAAATTTTATGGCAGACTGAAGTTGTTCCTTTGACAGGTGACTCCAATGTCGTTTGAAAGCATCAATAACTTCTGGCGAAGCTTGGTTAGAAGATTCAATTTTGGATGTCTCCGCTTCGACACAATTGCATACCCATTGTACAGGCTCATAATTGGCAAGAACTGTTCCTTCTTTGAGCTTGATGGTCTTTTCTCCAATATTGGCAACTCGTACTGGCATAGTCTTCTTCGTGTCGGTCAAAGTTCGTGCTACCATGATTTCAGTCGTCAAATCCAGGTTAGGTTCTATAAGTCCTATGGACCACCCAGGATCATTTTCAGAAGTCACTGTAATAATTTGTTCTGAATTTGGAGGAATTTTCACATCTTCCACCACCAGTAGACGGATACTAGTTTCCACATTTCCATTGGTTAATGCAAACTCCTCATCTCCAAACGTGAGAATATTCTGTTTATGATCATAGGAGAATCCATGTTTCCTGATGAGATCCATTCCCAAAATAAACTCGTCTTTGATCCTGGCAACCAACACTTTATGCCGAACTTCAAGTCTTTCTCCAATAATGATGGTGACATCGGCTTCTCCGTCTATAGGGCAAGATTCTCCAGTGACTGATTTTAACATAATAGGGTTGGGCAATGGTTGTATGGTATATCCGAAAAGTTTATCTGGCCTTACAATGGTCACATCTGCTCCTGTATCGATGGTAATCTGGATCTTCTGTCCTTTAATGCGTCCGGCCACTGTGAGACTTTTGCCACCCAAATTATTGACTTTAAAGATCCTGGGGGTCTTAGCGGCCCCGGTCAATTGCCCCCTTGCATTGACCGGAATTAGTTTTCCTGGGACCTAGGGCGGTCTTGGTCGCCGCTTGGTCTTCTAAACGACGGCGACGGACTTCTTGCCCTATTACGGCAGTTACTCTTGATGTGACCCAGTCTGCCGCAGTTAAAACATTTTATGCCCCGATTGTCTGTTGATCGAGGCGTTCTTTCTAACAGGGCTTGCATACTGACTGCCATATCTTTCATCGCTTTATGTAAACTGGCCATGGATTCAGCCATAGACGTATTCTCCTCTTCACCGCAAGTTGCCATTCGTACGCGTGGCGATGAATTAGATGACACTCGTGACGCCTCGAATTCCAGGGCCCGAACTAGTGCCTCGCTGATATTCTTGGGCCTTACAAGACGTAAGTGGTATCTCATGTCACTATCGCGAACTCCCTCAATGAACCTTTCGGCGGCAAATTGCATTTGAAAAGATTCAGGGGCCGATGGATATGCCAGGTGAATTAGTCTGTCTATGTCCGCCTCAAATTCTTGTAAGGATTCACCTGACTTTTGCTGTCTCATCCTCAGCTGGGCCTGGAACACGGTTTCTTTGTGCTCATTTCCAAATCGTAGATGCAGAGTGTGTACTAAAGCCGCATAATTACTTTGATCCGCTGCCGACAGAGATTGGAGTAACTCAGCCGCTTTTCCACGAAGTGCTACCACTAATGATGTAGCTTTCTGGGGCTCGGACCAACCATTAGCTTTTGCAGCTGCCTCAAACTGAGTTTTATAAATTTCCCATGCAGTAGTACCGTCGTAATCGGGAGGCTTAATTTTAGCGTTGGCTGTGCTAAAACTCTCTGTAGACACGTTGTAGTCCTCAAGTTGTTCCCGGAATTTCTTTTCTAGCTCGCGAACCTTCTGGTTGACAGCTTCGAGTCCTTCGTTAACGGATTCATTAACGGATTGCATTATTCTTTCTTCCAGCTGTTGCTCCCTGACTGCGAGATGGCTCATTAATTCTTCTTTGAATTGTTGATGACGTCGCTCTTGCACTTGATCACGTTTTTCCTGCTCTTCTTTTTGTTCTTTATAACGGCGCTCCTGAATTTGATCACGTTTTTCCAGCTCTTCCTTCTGCTCTAGATAACGTCGCTCCTGTACTCGATCACGTTTTTCCTGTTCTTCCCTCTGTTGTTGCAAAAGTCGCTCCTGTACTTGATCACGTCTTTCTTGTTCTTCTTTTTGTTCTTTATAACGTTTTTCCTGCTCTTCTTTTTGTTCTACATAACGTCTTTCTTGCTCTTCCTTCTGTTGTTGCATAAGGAACAGCAGGGCGGCAAGTTGATCCTCCATCGCTTGATGCTGGCTTCTGGTCACTGGCATAAACACGTAATGTCCGGCAATGAAGCACTCACTTACAGTTCAGCAATATTAGTCCTCAAATTCCCACTGGAATCGCACTTCTGACACCAATTGTTGCGAACTCGGGGTTCAATAATTCCAGTGTAACGATTTAATACGAAAACACTATTTATTAACTCCACAAATACACACGACTACTAAATAACTCAGTACTTAACACTTTATAGCCTTCTATTATCGCTTTGTAACTTTAGCTTACTTATAGCTCGATTAAAATACGACTATTCCACTCGGGCGCTCTATGCGCCTTTTATATACAATCCTAAAATTACAGAAAAACCTAGAAAGTTCTTTATAAGAATTCTTGAATAATCTCATATAAAAAAAACGGTTGTAAACAACTGCCTTCTAGATTAAGCCAGACGAGCAATAAATCACTCGTGTCACATGCGTTGCCCCGCCTCCCATGCGGCGTTGCTGCGATCGTAACAATATCATTAGAAGCTTGTGTTAAGATTAGCCGATTTCGGTAAAAAAATTCTTGGATGATCGAGTTTTGTAAAAAAAAACATAGAACAATGAAGGTATGAAAGTACACTACTCATACTTGGAAGTTGCCTCAATTTCTTCTTTTGTAGCCACAACACACATTACAGTTATAAAATTCATGGTTTTTGAATTTTTATGATATACTTTAAGTTTCATACAAATCATAAATTCAAATTTTAATAACTTAAAATTTTGTATTTCTCTACTAGTGCTAACCTTTTTAAAGGCAGTGTTGCCAAGTCTGTTTCTTGGAAATTTTCGATTATTGTAACTTAAAATTTAATTACTTTATTTTTTTTGGTCAGGTTAACTTCGGTTAGTTCAGGTTAGGCCTGGTCATTTCAGGTTGGTCCAGTTTTAGTTTTCAGCTACACTTTACGTTTAGGTTAGTTCAGTTCAGGCTCAGGTTAGTTCAGTTCTACTTTTTAGGTTGAGGGCAGAGAATTATATAAAAAGAACCCGTAAAGGCTTTTTTTAAATTTTCAGATCAGGTTAACTTCGATTAGTTCAGGTCAGTCTAGTTCTAGTTTTCCTGGTTAGGTTAGTTCAGTTACACTTTTTACGTTTAGGTTAGGTTAGCTCAGGTTACTTCAGTTCTACTCTTTATGTTAGGGGTGAGAATATTATGAAAAGTTCTAAATTTTAGAACAGGTTAGTTTTCGGTTAGTTCAGGTTAAGTCTGGTTAGTCCAGGTTAGTTCAGTTCCAGTTTTAGGATAAGTTAGCTCAGGTTAGTTTAGTTCAGGTTAGTTCAGGTTGGATGTAAAGAGTAGAGAATAATTCAGAAACCGGTCCCGTGAGGGGCCGCTTTTTTTTTAATTTTTAGAACAGTTTACCGGTTAGGACAGTTAGAACAGTTTTTCGGTTAGTTCAGGATAGGTCTGGTTAGTTCATGTTAGTGCAATTATAGTTTTCCTAGAAAGGTTAGGCATTTACACTTTTTACGTTTAGGTTAGGTTAGCTCAGTTTACTTCAATTCTACTCTTTTTGCTTCGGAAGAGACAGTGTGACTCACACAGTGTTCGAATGTCCACAGTTTGGGGATGCTAGACGGGAGATATATGGAACTTGCGGCATCCATATTAGCAAGGATAACATAGCTGCATTTCTCTAAGCAAGGAAAAATTCTGGAACAGCATAAACAAATGTGTGAGGGCAATCATGATGTTCAAAAAAAAGGTGGAAGAGAGAAGGGAAGCAGTGGCGTAATGTATTGAAAGTACACAAATTCCACCCCTCGCCCCCCTAAGGTAATGCTACCCGGCGGTTCCGGGGGGCTTTGGGTGAAGAGAGGGAAGGAGTGTTATTCGGTCGGTGCTTCGCTCTAAGTAACTCCAACCCGACTCTTTATGTTAAGGGTAGAGAATAATATAAAAAGCGGGCCCGAGAGGGCCCAATTTTTTTAAAAATTTTTAGAACAGGTTAACTTTTGTTTATTTCAGGTTAGGTCTGGTTAGTTCAGGTTAGTCCAATTTTAGTTTTCCTGATTAGGTTAGTTCAATTACACTTTTTTATGTTTGGGCTAGGTTAGTTCAGGTTACTTCAGTTCTACTCTTTATGCTTCGGAAGGGACTGTTTGAATGACCACAGTTTGAGGAGGATAGACGGGAGATATAGGAAATTTGCGGCCTCCATATTAGCAAAGATAACATAGCTGCATTTCTTCTGCAAGCAAGGATGAATTCTGGAACAGCATAATCAAATGTGTGAGGGCAATCACGATGTTTAAGGAAAAGGAGGAGAAAAAAAGGAAAGCAGTGACGTAATGTAATGAAAGTACACAAATTCCCCCCCCCCCCCTAAGGTAATGCCATCCGGCGGTTCCGGGGGGATCCGGGTGAAGAGAGGGAAGGAGTTTTAGTCGGTTGGTGCCTCTAAGAGGCTTCAACCCGACACTATGTGGGCAATATAGACCGCTCTGAGCCAAGCCCACATGTATGGTGACAGATTTCTCTAATCCACTATAAAAAAAAGTTCTCTTTTTAGAACTGGTTAACTTTCGGTTAGTTCAGGAGGTCTGGTTACTCCAGGTTAGTTTTGTTCCAGTTTTCCTGGTTAGGTTAGTTGAGTTACAGTTTTTGCGTTTAGGTTAGGTTAGTTCAGTTCTACTCTTTAGGTTGAGGACAGAGAATTATATAAAAAAAGACACGTGAGGGCCCGCTTTTTTTAAATTTTTAAATCAGGTTAACTTGGGTTAGTTCAGGTTAGTCCAGTTCTAGTTTTCCTGGTTAGGTTAGTTCAGTTACAGTTTTTACGTTTAGGTTAGGTTAGCTCAGGATAGTTCAGTTACTCTTTATGTTAAAATTAGAGAATTATAAGACCTCACAATTCCTTTCTGCGATTTGGTTGGTCATTTTCGCAAACACAACAAAATTATGTGTTAAATTAACAACTCTTTTAAGTTTTGGGAGTATATTAATTATGTACTTTTATTTTTTTTTTGTTTCTAGATGCGACCACATAATTGCGCTTCATGATAAACTTCGACGTATGGCATCGCTGTAAATATATTTTTAACCCAACTGTCAAGTTCCAGAGTTTTCGCATCAATTTCGTTGTACATTTTCAATTTGTTTCTCTAGTTTCTCATTGAAAAATGGCTCATACAAGAATATTTTTGGTTTTCATCCGTTTTATAGACTGTAAGCTACCATTAAGAAAAGAAAAAACCGTGAAAATCGAGATGACCTAAACTTTACAAGCACCAGCGCAAACTTTATAAGCGCGCGAGTGCTGGAAAGTTTCCATACTAAATTGCGTGCGGGAAAGGGCAAATTAAGCACGTTAGTAGAAAAATAGTATATTTCATTAGGAGTACCATAAATAGCCTTTTTCCGTGCGTGCGTCACAAATTTCTGTGTGACGCGAAGCCGAGCACGGAAAGTCATGTAAGCACGGGAAAAGACATTTCGGACGTCTAATGAACGAAACTTTTCATTATGAGCCTCTGAAAACAATATTTGCTAAAAAAACATCAAGGCATATTTTACTTTGGGATGACCACTGTACAGGCTAGAAACATCAAACTGGTGTGCCTCTTATCTATGCTGGTGGCTAAACATGAAAAGTTTTATGTGACAGGTAAACTTAACTACTAGATTGAAATCTTCCATTAAAAACAGGTGAAGCCTGAAGAAATTTGACACTTCATAAAAGACAAACTGTAGACAGTACGTCAAAAGACAAACTGCAGACGTTACGTCAATCATTTGACAATATTGACGGAGCATGTCAATGTTATTATGATGACGTCACCGAGATTACTCTCAAATACAATGCTCTCAACTAGCATCAGCGTCATCTATTGATTCATTTCAGAAATTTTGAGCGGTTGATTTGAATACACTTTTCCTACCAGTGTTCATTAGGGCACAGACGCAATTATTAAAAACTTGAGCAATAAGTTGTATGTTTTAAGTGTTTTTCCTCATCTGATTGGCAAAAGCAAAATTTCGACCAATCAGATGAAGGAAAACACTTAAAACACAAACTTATTGTTTAAGTTTTTCATTATTGTGTCTGATCCCTAAGAAAAAGTCATCAGCTTGGAAGAAAATTTTGATAAAGAAAGGGTGGAGTAATAAAAAAAGTTGATAAAACTCTTGTTTCTTCTATCTTTTCTCTTGACATTTCTCATCTTTCAGTTTGATGGCCGATTTCTCTTGAACACCCCTAGAATGCAGTATTGTACACCAGTAACTATTACTTATATAATAATTTATTTCCTAAATTAAGCACAATTTTTTTATTTGGGAGAGAAATTAATCAATGTGCCTTTTTAAGACCGAATAAGACGTATAGGTACGGTGATAGATATAGAAATAATACTATAACGATATAAAAACAAGTATATTTTTGTTATTTGTACATTTGAATGAATGTAAGATACTTTATTAAGTACCTACGTTCCTAAAGAAATAGCCCCCGCAGCGGTGAAGCTACTGAAATCCTATATATCTTAATTCCTAATTATAATTACCAGTTGAAGAACAAGGACCTTCTTACATAAAGATATCTATATTTCTTCTTGATCAGTAAACGTCGTAGTATCTGTAAAATGCACTTACATATTAACAACCTTATTAAGTATAAAAAATGCTCGCTATGGTTTTCTTATATAGTTATATATTATAAGGGCCTAGATGCCGATGTAGCAAGTTATTAATATCAATAATATCAATAAGGCGTTCAGGTTCTGTCTGTCTGAGTCCCAACAAGCTACTATATTACTGCGTTTGAGGCCCGATATCTCCCTTGGAAGTGACTTTAAGAAAAAAAATAAAGCTATACGCTCCCAAGGAATGTTCACGTAGTCATGGAACACCCTAGAAACATTGTGTTTTAAACGGTTAAATAATCGATTTTTCTTGAAATAGCTTTCATTTTATCGAAATAAAGGTAGAGTACCTTTTTTGATAACAGTCTCAAGAATGCTGTTACGATTCGCAGCGACGCCGCATGGGAGGCGGGGCAACGCGTGTGTGGTTGGTGGAGCTTCGCGACCTATCCGCGCTGCGTCATGGCTGACACGAGTGATTTATTGCTCTGTTTATCTAGAAGGCAGATGTTTACAACCTTTTTTTATGTGAGATTATTCAAGAATTCTTATCAAGAACTTTCTAGGTTTTTCTGTAACTTTAGGATTGTATATAAATGTATATTTTAAGCGAGCTATAAGTAAGCTAAAGTTCCGAGCGATAACAGAAGGCTATAACGTGTTAAGTAGTGAGTTATTTACTAGTTGAATTGTACCTGTGTGCATTTGGGGAATAAATAAATAGTGTTTTCGTGCTAAATCGTTACACTGGAATTATTGAACCCTGAGTTCGCAACAATTGATGTCAGAAGTGCGATTCCAGTGGGAATTTGAGGACTAATATTGCTGAACTGTAAGTGAGTGCTTCATAGCCGGACATTACGTGTTTATGCCAGTGACCAGAAGCCAGCATCAAGCGATGGAGGATCAACTTGCCACCCTGCTGTCCCTTATGCAACAACAGAAGGAAGAGCTGGAAAAACGTGATCAAATACAGGAGCGCCGTTATCTAGAACAGAAGGAAGAGCAAGAAAAACGTTATAAGGAACAAAAAGAAGAGCAGGAAAAACGTGATCAAGTACAAGAGCGACGTCATCAACAATTCAAAGAAGAATTAATTAATCATCTCGTAGTCAGGGAGCAACAAATGGAAGAAAGAATAATGCAATCCGTTAACGAATCCGTTAACGAAGGACTCGAAGCTGTCAACCAGAGAGTTCTGGAACTAGAAAAGAAATTCCGGGAACAACTTGAGGACGACAACGTGTCTACAGAAAGTTTTAGCACAGCCAACGCTAAAATTAAGCCTCCCAATTATGATGGTATTACGGCATGGGAAATTTATAAAACCCAGTTTGAGGCAGCTGCAAAAACTAATGGTTGGTCCGAGCCTCAGAAATCTACATCATTAGTAGTAGCACTTCGTGGAAAAGCTGCTGAATTACTCCAATCTCTGTCGGCAGCTGATCAAAGTAATTATGCAGTTTTAGTACACTCTCTGCAACTACGATTTGGAAATGAGCACAAAGAAACCGTGTTCCAGGCCCAGCTGAGGATGAGGCAGCAAAAGTCAGGTGAATCCTTACAAGAATTTGAGGCGGACATAGACAGACTAATTCACCTGGCATACCCATCAGCCCCTGAATGTTTTCAAACGCAATTTGCCGCCGAAAGGTTCATTGAGGGAATTCGAGATAGTGATATGAGATACCACTTACGTCTAGTAAGGCCCAAGAATATCAGCGAGGCGCTAGTTCGGGCCCTAGAATTCGAGTGTCATCTAGTTCTTCTCCACGTGTAAGAATGACAACCTGCGATGACGAGGAGGATACGTCTAGGGCTGAATCCATGGCAACTTTACATAAAACGATTAAGGATATGGCAGTCAATATACAAGCCCTGTTGGGAAGAACTCCTCGATCCACAGACAATCGGGGCATAAAATGTTTTAACTGCGGCAGATTAGGTCACATCAAGACTAACTGCCGTAATAGGGCAAGAAGTCCGTCGCCGTCATTTAGAAGACCGAGCGGCGATCAAGACCGCCCTAGATGCCAGGAAAACTAATTCCGGTCAATGCAGGGGGCAATTGACCGGGCCCGTTAAGACCCCCAGGATCTTTAAAGTCAATAGTTTGGGTGGAAAAAGTCTTACAGTGGCCGGGCGCATTAAGGGACAGAAAATCCAGATTACCATCGATACAGGGGCAGATGTGACCATTGTAAGGCCAGAAAAACTTGTCGGATATACCATACAACCATTGCCCAATCCTATTATGTTAAAATCAGTCACTGGAGAGTCTTGCCCTATAGAAGGCGAAGCCGATGTCACCATCATTATTGGAGAAAGACTTGAAGTTCGGCATAAAGTGTTGGTTGCCAGGATCAAAGACGAGTTTATTTTGGGAATGGATCTCATCAGGAAACATGGATTCTCCTATGATCACAAATGGAATATTCTCACATTTGGATATGAGGAGTTTGCATTAACCAATGGAAATGTGGAAACTAGTGTCCGTCTACTGGTGGTGGAAGATGTGAAAATTTCTCCAAATTCAGAACAGATTATCACAGTGACTTCTGAAAATGATCCTGGGTGACTTATAGAACCTAACCTGGATTTGACGACTGAAATCATGGTAGCACGAACTTTGACCGACACGAAGAAGACTATGCCAGTACGAGTTGCAAATATTGGAGAAAAGACCATCAAGCTCAAAGAAGGAACAGTTCTTGCCAATTATGAGCCTGTGCAATGGGTATGCAATTGTGTCGAAGCAGAGACATCCAAAGTTAAATCTTCTAACCAAGCTTCTCCAGAGGTTATTGATGCTTTCAAACGACATTGGAGTCATCTGTCAAGGGAACAACTTCAATCTGCCATAAAATTTGCTATGGATGAATCTGATATGTTCAACTTCAAGAGCAACGACAGTCAAACTGATTTAGTTGTCCATAAGATCACAACAGGAGATGCCCAGCCAATACGACAACCCTCACGAAGGGTCCCTCTGGCTAAACAACAAGAAGTTAACAGTTTGCTGAATGAAATGTTAAAGCAGGGCGTCATAGAAGAATCGTCTAGTCCATGGTCGTCGCATGTGGTTCTTGTTAAGAAGAAAGATGGTTCAACGCGGTTCTATGTTGACAGCTACCCATTGCCACGTATAGACGACACCTTGGCAACTTTATCGGGATCGAGGTGGTTTTCCACTCTAGATTTAAAAAGTGGGTACTGGCAAGTAAAAATTGCTCCCGAAGACAAAGAAAAGACTGCATTTTCTACTGGTTCTGGACTATACCAATTCAATGTTATGCCTTTTGGATTGTGCAATGCTCCATCAACTTTCGAGCGACTAATGGAACTTGTCTTGAGGGGGCTGACTTACAAGTTACGGAATGCTCATCTGAAGTTAAACTACAAGAAATGCAGCCTATTCCAAAAGCAAGTTGATTACTTGGGGCATACTCTCAGAACAAGGCATTAAAACTAGCCAAAGTAAAATATCTGCCATTAAAGATTGGCCAGTTCCCCGATACAAACACGAAGTAAAGAGCTGTTTGGGACTATGTACTTACTACAGGAGATTTGTGGAGGGATTTGCCGACATCGCAAAACCGCTGCAAAAATTAACAGAAAAGAAAACACCGTTCTTGTGGAACCACGATTGCAGTCAGGCGTTTGCAAGGCTTAAAGCTGCCCTCTGTTCTAGTCCATTCTTGGCTTACCCTATAAGAGAGGGACTCTTTATTTTGGACACGGATGCAAGTAACTGTGGTCTAGGTGCAGTACTCTCTCAAAGACAAAACGGGCAAGAGAAGGTCATTGAGTACTACAATAAGGCTTTAAGTAAGCCAGAAAGAAACTATTGCGTCACTAGAAAAGAGCTATTGGCCATCGTTAAAGCAGTCGAACATTACCATCGCTACTTATGTGGAAAAAGGTTCCTGATTAGAACTGACCATGGAGCCTTGAAATGGTTATTACAGATGAAAAACTCTGAAGGCCAAATAGCCAGCTGGATAGAGCGCCTGCAGCAGTACGATTTCCAAATTGAACATCGACCAGGAAGGTCTCACGGAAATGCCGATGCATTGTCTAGACGGCCTTGTAAAGAAGATTGTCGGCATTGTCAAAGAACTGAACAGCGTGAGGGACATCCTTCTGTAAGGAGAACGTCGGTAGAAATAAACGATGGCTGGACCACACAGACGCTTCGAGAAGAACAAATGAACGATCCAGATATTGGACCCATCCTCTCTGCAAAGACTGACGACAAGAGACCAGAATGGCAAGAAATCGCTGGTAAAAGTCCAAACCTGAAGGCGCTATAGGCCCAGTGGCACTCTCTTAAAATAGAAAATGGACTACTGAAGAGAGCGTGGGAGAGTCCGGATGACAAGTCCGTAGTCAGTCAGTTGGTTGTTCCTGATAGCAGAAAATCAGATGTACTACAGGAAATGCACAACGGAACAAGTGGAGGTCATTTTGGGGTCAATAAAATCTTGGCCAAAATTAAAGAGCGATTCTACTGGGTGAATTATCATGAAGACGTCGAATCTTGGTGCCGCAAGTGCGAAGTTTGTTGTGCCACAAAAGGACCTCGAACAAGATCACGCGGCCGAATGGTGCAGTACACTGTAGGTGCTCCATTCGAGGGGGTAGAAATTGATGTCGCGGGACCATTTCCTCAGACTGAGTCGGGCAACAAATACATCCTGGTCGCCATGGATTATTTCACTAAATGGCCTGAAGCGTATGCCCTGCCTAATCAAGAAGCAAGGACTGTGGCAACGGTGCTAGTAAATGAAATGTTCTGCAGATTTGGGGTCCCTCTCGAACTTCATTCTGATCAGGGCCGAAATTTTGAATCGGCTGTTTTCCATAAGGTCATGGAACTTCTCGGAATTCGCAAGACCAGGACAACTCCTTTGCATCCACAGTCGGATGGGATGGTAGAGAGGTTTAATCGGACCATGGAACATTAGCTGTCTAAAATGGTGGCAGATCATCAGCGTGATTGGGACCAACATCTACCTCTCATGTTGATGGCATATCGAGGTTCTACGCATGAAGCCACTGGTTATACTCCGGCGAGAGTAATGTTCGGAAGGGAAATGAGGCTTCCTGCGGATTTGATGTATGGAACACCAGAAAAAGAGTCGCTCAGCTCTGAGAATTTTGTGGAGGAGCTTAAGGAGAGGCTGAACAATGTTCATGAACAGGTCAAGAATAAACTGCGGATATCCAGTGATCGAGCCAAAGCAAGATATGACTTACTAGCTAACTCCCGCGGCTTACAGGATGGTGATTTGGTGTGGCTATACAATCCGCGGCGAAAGGTGGGGAAGTCGCTCAAACTTAGCCAAAATTGGGAAGGACCTTATACAATTATAAAGAAGATTAATGACGTGGTGTATATGATCCAGCGGACCCCCTAAGGTCAAAGATGAAGGTCGTTAATTTGGATCGATTAGCACGATACCATGGAACTCTATCTGTTCGGGACGAACAGCCTTAGGAGGAGGGCAATGTTGCGATTCGCAGCGACGCCGTATGGGAGGCGGGGCAACGCGTGTGTGGTTGGTGGAGCTTCGCGACCTATCCGCGCTGCGTCATGGGCTGACTCGAGTGATTTATTGCTCTGTTTATCTAGAAGGCAGATGTTTACAACCTTTTTTTTTATGTGAGATTATTCAAGAATTCTTATCAAGAACTTTCTAGGTTTTTTTGTAATTTTAGGATTGTATATACAAGGCGAATAGAGCGCGCGATTAAGAGTAGTCTTATTTTAAGCGAGCTATAAGTAAGCTAAAGTTCCGAGCGATAATAGAAGGCTATAACGTGTTAAGTAGAGTTATTTACTAGTTTAATTGTACCTGTGTGTACTTGGGGAATAAATAAATAGTGTTTTCGTGTTAAATCGTTACACTGGAATTATTGAACCCTGAGTTCGCAACAATACTATCTAAATTTAAGCAAATTATGTGTTAAAGGCCAGTCTGTTTCTGTCTTTCTGCTAAAAATAGAAGCCTGGTTTTAGTGCCTGATAATAGCTATTTCTCGATAAGAAATTACACAAAAAATCGAACCAATATACAAAGTGGTTCAAAATTTATAGCCAAAAGCATTGATTCTATATCGTACGTCCTTGAGGCCCTATATCTCCCTTAGGAGTGAGATTATAAAAAAAATAAAAAAAGGTTATATTACTACCTTGCTGTTAATTTCTGAAAGTTGTCAGTTGGTATACAATAATTATAAAATACCCTAGATACCAGAATGATTGGTAGATCCCCCAAGTAATTTGGCATAGTTGTGGTCATGCAATATATCAGCATGCAACGCCGCTGTCTGCTCTATAGGCCAAGGCAAATATCTAGAAGAAACAGATCCTTTTTTCAATCTCTTGATTCTCCCAGTTTGCTTAAAGTCGGCAGGATCAAAATGTTTTGCACAAACCACGTACCTGAAAAAGTTATAAATCAAAATCAAAGTGTACCTTTTGCCATATCCTTATCACACCAGCTAGGTAGTATTAACTTTACCCATCGATATGTCAATTTATTTAATATGTCAATGACTTTACCAAATAATGTTAAAAACAAAAGTTGTAGGGATTTGTATTACGTGATATAGTTATTCATGGTGTGATTATCCAGAGGAATCAAGCAATTTAATGAAAACTGTATCAAGCAAGTTTGCCACTATTCCACTTACTGGCTTATATCCAAAATTTTAAGTGGAATAGTTGTACCCTGGCCTGATTGAAACTTCGTTAAATCCTAATTGCAGAATAGGATTTAAAGACCTAGGTCTTATAAAAACGAGATGAAAATCAGAAGATATGTAATATACCAAAAACTCATCTTCTCTCTCATTCGTCTCTTGTTATAGGTTTTACCAAGTGGCAAGAAATAGGTTTTTCCAAAACATATGGAAAATCCTGTGTAATAATACATGTTTTACACCTACCTGCAGTACACCTCCATGTTATCACAATACTGGAAAAGTAACAAATGTCCTAGTAACATTTTCCAGACCCTCAACACATTCAGATTTAGTTTGGGATGAGGAAATCTATATCTCCCACTTTTACGGGATGGCTTGTATCCTCTGACTGCATAGCCTGCACTGCCCATATTATCTAGATAACGCGGTTTATAACTAAACACTAGACACTAAATTTCTATTATAGCTATTATTAAAAAGTCCTCTAAACAGTAAGCACTCTGAAACACGGCATAAACACAGTTTAAACCAAATTCAAATTTAGACAACAAACAAGCGTTGCACTTTGCAATTTGCATCTGATATTTGTATTGTAACAAACAGAACAGTAACCATGGCAACAGAAATAAATTGAAGCGAAATGACTTCTTTAGAATACAATTAGCGCTGCTTTATATTTTCTTTCATTCCTCGCCATAACGTATTCGCACTCACGAGGGAGATAGATCTATGTTCGCTCCGTCTAGAGTTTCAAACCGAATTTGACAATAAACTGGCATTGACATTAATTGATTGATTTTTGACAAATTGTCAAACATACTCTGCCATCTGGTGTATGACTTTTCGTCTAAGACTTTAAAAAATATCAAAAAACAGGCTTCAGACCACTGCCACCTAGACCATAAGGCCGTGAAGCAGAAGCTGTGACGTCACAGTCGTGGTCCAAGGTCACTAGTGTGAGACCATTTGCATTGTATGGATTTCAAATATTTTTTTCGACTTTGCGACTAATATTATTCATTTTGTATTCATAATTTTGTTTTTATAAATTGTGCCGGACTTTAGGACATTTCTTGCAGCTAGTGCTGCATTTAGACTAACAACAAGTGCTTTAAAAGTGTTGAAAATTTCTCAAACGTGGTTGGGTGTCACGGTGCGAAATCAATGTAAACAGGTCTAGCAAATCCGTTGTTTGGTTTCAAAGGAATGAGGGTGTGAAGAAAAAATGGATGTAAGCTAATCTATATCTGAAGAAAATAGTAGGGTAAGTTAAAATACAGAGTACCTACATAGTTTCATAAAAAAAAGTTAGGTTAACCCTCAGTGACTCATCCTGATTCCTGAATTTGAAAAAGGCCAGACTAAAGTCTATAAACTAGAACAGTAAACTTGCCAGTAGGCAAGTATAGAGGGTTGCATTTAACTTTTTAATATGTACCTATTAAGAATGTAGCTTTTTTTCCAAGAGTTATTTCACCCAGAGCAAAGAATGCAAAAAGATTTTCTAATCATTTATATTCTTTTATACAAAACCCTAGCTCCTTTATGTAACACCCTGTTACAAATTTCAAAATTTGTTACATAAACAGATTTACTTGCTCTCAACGTATTCCTATATAGACCATGTATTACATTTACTCGTTTAGGTACACTGCATGGACCAAACATTTGGTCCAAGTATCAAATGATGTCACTGTGGTGTAAACACTGGGAATCAAATATTTGGTTCAGAGTAAAGGAGGTAGATCAAACAGTCTTTTTTATGGTGTAAACAGTTTAGCCCCAAATTGGATTCTGGAATTGAATTGCAGTTTCCGAAAAGGGCTAAAGCTTCCATTTATAACTAAAACAGCTGTTCTTTGACAAACTTTGATTCAAGTTGATTAGGTACTCAATTTGTTCCTTGGTCTAATTTGGTCCATGTGGTGTAAATGTACTACATGACTAAGATCAAACTCAGTAAACTTCATATTTCTGTTAAAAATTTAGGAATTATCTTTAGGAATTACATTATCTTTTAACTGTTAATTTTCTTAAAGGAATAAGCAAGAGATCATCATATGCCTACCATTTATACCCAAAACTTGATGTCCTGCATAGAACTTCTTTAGTGAGGTCTTCACAGTCAAAATGGTAGAAACTCAATAGTAGTTGGAAAGTGCCAGTGTCCAGAAAGTACCTACCTACTTACTTCCACAAACAGAGATGTATCGAGCCTAGTTCCTCCCTACTTCGAGAGGATTTGAGTGCTAGTGTGTGTAGTAACAGCAAGGACTCAAAGTAATAAAAACTGTATGCAGTGATATGTGTTGAAAGTGCAAAATGTTTTAATCTGCAGGAAGTTGTTTTTTTTTTCTATTTATAGGTAATTAAATAAGATTAAATTGCCAACAACTTTTCATTGTAGTAAATCCCGGGTTATTCAACTTATTATTAGTCATAGTCGTAATCATATTCCTAATTTTCATCCATTATAACCCATAAACAAGCCTTGCCATGGATATTTTGTTTACACGGGTTGTAATGGGTGAAAATTGAGAATACCATTATTATGACTACAACTAAGAAGTTAGATAAACCCACACAAATAAAACATGTTTTGATTATTACAACATTTGGCCCTTAGCAATCAAAAATAAAACAGTTAATTCAAGAAACATACGTTTTTTATTTAGAAGGTATAGCTTATACAACAATGCATCCAAGCCACAGCAGCTTGATACTGTAAAAGAGTGTAAAAAAGACTTAACAAAAATATGAATGAATGTTACAGAAGACAAAAATGTTGACATCATTATCTTATTATCCTCTGCTTTTCCTAGGAATATGACTGGCATGGTACAAGTTCATTTCTCAACTCAATAAATAAAAGTATCCCTTCAAGGGATCTGTTTCATACTCAGAGATTTAATAGTTAAATGGAGACTATATAATTTAAAAGCATAAGTTAAGTGTGTAATAAGTTCTTACCACAGATCAATTTTGGAATGTTCACAGGGGCTTGCAAAGTCTGATCTGTTTCTTCATTATAAAAAATAAACTTTTTCTGTACTTCATCCTTGCGAAAATGCACCTCACATACTTAAAACACCAGTTTTCTACAAAGTTCATGGAATTCATGCTTTGTTAATAAATAATAATAACCGAACTTTCTCTAAAATTCTTGTTACTTATTTATGTATAAATGTACCCTACTATGTTCTCCATGCACGAAATCTTCTCTTTTAAAGGCTCTAATCCATTTTTCTCTTAAATCTTCATCCCTGGGAAACCAAAAAACCGATTTTTTAGGTCCATTCTTTAAGTTTGTGTTGCACCCCGACACAGTACCGGTAAGGCATTTTCACAGTTTTTAAACACTAAAATGCATAGTTCCGAATTTAGCACAAACTTTAATACGTTTCCTAAAGTCCAGTAATGTTCATAAAAACAAAATTCGCATTAAAAACAGAATAATCACAGTAAAATCTCGTAAAATATACACGAAATCATTTGAAATCCATCCATTTCAAATGGTGACCTTGGACCACGACTGTGACGTCACAGACTCTGCTTCACGGCCTTATAGTCTAGGTGGCAGTGTTCAGACCCGCCATTTTTGATTTGACTCTATTATTAGGTACTGTATGCATAAGCCTGACAGAGAAATCAAAATCAACAAATCAAATAATAGAAGTTGTCAAGGATACTTGCTAAAGCTGAAGTCGCAACTGGTGGCCGTCTTATTTTAATAAAAGTAGTGATATACAACTGCGAACGGGAAATAAACAGCGCACGGAAACCGGTTTTTCCGTTCCCTTACGGAAAATGTGTAGTTTCCGTACAGTTAACTAGCCTGGAAAATGGTCATTTTCTGAGTAGTGTAATGAAAAAAGCTTGCAATAGTACGTTACATTTTTGTCACATCAGATTTACTTACGTTGTGGTAGGTGCAGGTAACTACCATTTTATTATACTCCTTCATTTACTTCTAAATTTTAAAACTGTGGAAAATATACTATATGCGAAACTGGTTTGTCTGCTTGACTAGCAAATAATGAATATTACCAATAATAAAAAGCATAATAATAATATAATAATATATTATAATTATATTATAAATAAATAATTTTTGAACCTGGCTAGACTAACTGACCTACTTCACCGGTAAATGTCCTTTAGATATGCGGTCTGTCTGCTTACTCAACCATTCAGGTATTAGTCGTTATTATAATTTGATAGTGCTATTATTAACCATTAGTATTAAAATTTTTCTGCTGAATAACCGAATAATGTCTTTATCCGTCCGGAAATCTCACAGGTTGAGATTGTAAATTATGATTGTATGAGTCTAGGCACCGCGGGGTATTGAATCCTAAAATTAGCGGACTCCTACCATTGAATTCACGTCGTGGGGATAGGAATAATCGGTTCGCACAAATTTCGGTCTTAAATGTTTGTAGATAGATTAGTTTATCTAGGTATTTTCATTGCGTATCGAAAAAATAAGTTGTATTATCTAACTTTATTGAACCCTAGTTCTTATTATCGGTTTCCCAATCAGATGAAGGCGCTTCTAGTTCGGACGAAATTGCTATGAAATGAGTGATAAATAACTGTTTGATTTAGACCGACATTTTGTGTCGACGAACAAATAATAACACATTGCGGAACAACCGCAAATAAATATCAAAGTTGATAGGAAGCAAATATTGTTAGTTATTTGCCGGTAGTGGGTCTTTAACCTGCCTCTATGATTATATAATCAATACTTAGGTATATCACGAAAGACGAATACACTTTAAAATAAGTATGATCTAGTTATACAGAGTGTTTCATTAAGGGTGACCACCGGCCATATCTTGGAAACTAAATGGCTTAGAAGCTAGAGAAAAAGGTTTTGATTATTAAAGTGGACATGAGAAAATCCTGGAAAATGTTTTCATGTTCCTTAGCCGCAATTAGTATCCAAATATTACCAATCAAATTTTCTCCGAAAATTATCGTTTTAAGGTTGAAGTTTAAGGTTGAATTGAACAGCATTATTAGAAAGCTTTGACAATTCTGCAACATTCTGATCTGACTCTCGTAGATGTAACGTGCTTAATAAGAGTGGAGGGTACAATTGAAAGTTAAATAATCAAAATCCTTGTAACTTCGAAACCTCATATCCGATTTTAGTAAACTTAGACCTGTTTGGAAGATAATTGCTATTACTTTTAACGGTTGTATCCAGTGCTAAACGATAGTTTTTAATAAACGTGCTAGAGGGTGCAATTTGGAATAAAAGCGTTTTTTTTTGTTTTACACGAAAGAGTTAAATTATTTGGTATAATGTTGGTATCATAATTAGAAAGTAGATTAAATTTGCAACAAAAAATTTTAAGACCCCTGCAAATATAACTTTTTTACATTTTATTACAAAATAATACTAAAAATTTTAAAAGTATTCAAAATGACCCCCGTTTTCTCGAATACAACTATTAATTCTCTGTCTTATACAGCCGTTTCAATTTCAGCTCGTGAAATCTAATTAATAGCGTTTGTAATTCGCTCTATCATGTCTTCTCGTGTGGTCGGTCGCGTTTTACAAACAATGTCTTTTATGCTTCCCCACAAGTAAAAGTCTAGAACAGTTAGATCCGGAGATCTAGACGGCCACGGAAACACACTATCCCTTCTAACCCAGCGATCTGGATAAGCTATATTTAAAAAAATGCGTACTCTCTGAGCAAAATGTGCCGCGCATCCATCACGTTTATACCACATTGAAGCTCTAACATCGAGAGAAATATCTTCTAAAAGAGTAGGCATTTCATTCTGTATGAAGTTTACGTACGCTTCGCCATTTAGATTTGGTACGCAAGAACACTGATAATACTTTCTTCATGCCATTCTGCTGTGATGCCTTTGTGCAGGATATCTAGTAGCATATGTACAGGGACATCATTCTAAGTGTCTCACCCAATTTGCTCCTTTCCTATTCCGATGTAAAAAAAGTTTATTCGCGCTTCCTACTTCGGCCACGAGAGGCCGCCAAATCTTTATTTAGAAAATGTTTTATACGTCAAATATGACAGTTGTGACGTAAGGTTGGTTTTTCTTAAATGGAATGATATATAATTTTTATGCCAAATCGATAAAGCCGAAGAAGCTGATTTCAAAAATACTTACTTTCATATACCTAGCGTCAATGGTTTCCGATATACAGGGCGACAAAGTAATTGAATGTCTAGAATCATTTTAGGTGTCTCACCCAATTTGCTCTTTTCCTATTCCGATTTGAAAACAAGTTTATTCGCGCTTCTTACTTCGGCTACGAGAGGACGCCAAATCTTTATTTAGAAAATGTTTTATACGTCAAATATAACAGTTGTGACGTAAGGTTGATTTTTCTTAAATGGAATGATACACAATTTTTAAGCCAGATCGATAGAGCTGAAGAAGCAAATTTAAAAAAACACTTACTTTCATATACCTAACGACAATGGTTTCCGATATACAGGGCGACAAATTCATTGAATGTCTAGAATTATTTTAAGTGTCTCACCCAATTTGCTCCTTTCCTATTCCGATTTGAAAAAAAGTTTATTCGCGCTTCCTACTTCGGCCACGAGAGGACGCCAAATCTTTATTTAGAAAATATTTTGTACGTCAAATGTGACAGTTGTGACGTAAGGTTGCTTTTTCTTAAATGAAATGATACATCATTTTTTTCCTATAGTTCTATCTTGTTATTTTATTACATTGCGTTCGTCGATGCCACCAGTCTCGTCTTTCCCACTTTGCCTATTTCTAGTATTTACCAGTTGTAAGTTACGTTACTATGCCTATATATTTTTGACGTATTCTGTTGTCAAAATCTTTTCAACGAATAGTACACTCGTATGGTTTAAACGATTTTTGTATTTTTTGTTTACATTTACCTTACTTTGGATAGCAACACAAAATTATTGCTTGAATTTAGATTAAATTAAAACTTAAATTAAAACCCAATTTATTGCATATCAAAAACCTATTAAAATTAAATCTGAAATGAAATTCCTTTGACACCTTGTAACAAATATTTTGAAAACCTCTAGAAGACAAATTTATATTAACTTTTCTGTTTGAATTGCGATCAGGAATCCTTCCTAGTATTTACGACATACCATTAAGTAACACCCTGTATAAAGATAAGTATTTTTCAAATCAGCCTCTCTAGCTCTATCGATCTAGATTAAAAATCATGTATCATTCCATATAAGAAAAATCAATCTTACGTCACAACTGTCATTTTGACGTATAATAGTATAATAGTAACGTGTTCTAAATAAAGATTTGGCGTCCTCTCGTGGCCGAAGTAGGAAACGCGAATAAACTTTTTTGCAAATCGGAATAGGAAAGGAGCAAATTGGGTGAGACACTTAAAATGATTCTAGATATTCAATGACTTTGTCGCCCTGTATATCGGAAACCATTGACGTTAGGTAGATGAAAGTAGGTATTTTTTAAATCAGCTACTTCGACTCTATCGATTTAGCACAAAAATTATGTATCATTCCATTTAAGAAAAATCAACGTTACGTCACAACTGTCATATTTAACGTATAAAACGTTTTCTAAATAAAGATTTGGCGTTCTCTCGTGGCCGAAGTAGGAAGCGCGAATAAACTTTTTTTCAAATCGGAATAGGAAAGGAGCAAATTGGTTGAGGTTGAGACACTTAAAATGATGTCCCTGTACCTTCCGCATTAGGTGCAGCTTGCAAACATTTGAAATATACGGCAAGCATGTTGAAAGCCTCAGAATTGGTATAAGCCATCTTGTTTGAAGGATGAAGTATACTCTGTTCAGCGAGGGTTCAATATTACGTCATACAAAAAAACACGTCTGTCTCTGATAAAATGTCAGTTAAACAAAATTTCAAGTTGACACGGGGCAGGTAACAGTTTAGCCTTTTGTGCAAACATTTCAAAGTTTTCCCGTTTCGGGTATTAATTCAGAAGGAATATCCGCAGCAGCTTTACCATAGACACCTGATATGATTCATCCGGCCATGGATGTAGATCATAAGATATGGACAAAATTGGCCCAAGATATTCGAGTTTTTTTTGTGTGCTTACTATACCTAGTAGTGCTCACAACTTGCGTTCTAAAACCAATAAGCAGAAACACTTGTCGTCGGGTCGCCAAACATATTTTTTCGTTCGAATGCACCCTTTTCTGCGGAATAGTTCAATACGTGTCCGCATGAATTCATTCATTTGATAAAAAAACTGTTAGGCGTTTATTGTATATTCAATTCTTGAAATTTTTCTTACAATTTAATTAATGCAACGTGTGATAATAAAACATGCAACATAAATAACTTAAATTGAGTACATAATCTAACTAAGTGTGGGCAATTTTTTTAAGACACCTAGTTTTGCTTTTATCTGTGTCGCAGCACCATTCTTCCACATTTTTTTTTTTTAGTTGATTAAGCTACCTGCTAATTTTGATTAATGTTATATTCATTTCCACAGAAGCGGATCTAGCCTTTAGGTGACACCAGGGAAAGATATTTTTGTGGACCAGTAGGTGGTTGTGCAGGAACAGGGGCTTCTTTTCAACAATTCATAGTTCCTTCGGGACGTATGTTGATGGAATTTCTTCCACCGCTTCATCGAATGTAACTCCTTGTTTCTCGACTATCTTGGAAATTTTCTCCGGTTTTTCTTCACACAGTGTACTTTTTCAACATGATCCCTTAAAAGCGGTTCTTTCGTTTCTATATTTAGTTCTACAAAAGCTGGACTCGGATTTTGACGACATTTTGACATTAAGCGTCAAACTGACTTTAGCTGGTGGTTTTATTATTAATAAGAACTAATAATACGCATGTTTTTTGCGATCTTTTTCTAATGAAATGAGATGATGAATGTGATGTCATATTGAACCCTCGCTGAACAGAGTATACTTACAAGTTTTGATAGTAATACCCAGCTAAATTGTCACAATTTTTTATTTTTACAAAATGTCGATTTATAATATTAATGAACCGGTAGAAATGGCTTCTAATTGCATAAGGAGATTGAGTTTTTTGCTTACAACTTCTCAGCAACTTATCCAGAGCGCCCTATACTTGACAACGGTATTTCGCATGTATAAACAAATTACGACTACAGGTGGTGTCACTTAAAGCGAAATAAAGCTTAAATAAAAGCTTAAATAAAATTCTCACTTAAAGCGAAAAGAAGTAATTTTGTAGTGAATGAAGACCTTGTAATGGACATTTGTCTAGGAGTCGCGGAGAATCCTTCAGCTACTCTTACGGATTCGGCTGAAAGTAATAGAGGATCTCGAAGAAAAGTACAAGTCCTTTAAAATACGTAATGTCCAATAGCTGCTGGTGCTTAATTATTTTCCTAGAATGGAGTTTTATGAATCCTGGATGAATACAATTAATATTTACCCAAATATTACAATCAAAATCCTAGTTACTGATAAAAACTCCTATAGTATGAACGGAACAGTTCACAAACAAAACGTGAGAATATGGCCTAGAGACAAACCCTACGTAATATAAAGACTCAGAGGCGTGCAAAAGTGAACGTTTGGACGGGAACTCTCGGTGATATAATTATTGGTCCAATTTTTATAGAAGGCACGCTTACAACTGCAAAGTATTTGCAACTTCTGCAAACTGAAGTGGATCGTGTACTTGAAGCATTAAACATAAACAGAGAAGTAATTTTTCAACATGATGGAGCTGCAGCCGACAGTGCCGGATGTGTAACGGAATTTTTGAGCAACACGTTTCTGGAGAAGTGAATTTCACGTTTTGGATGTTTTAAGTGGCCAGCGCGGAGTCCAAATATCTCGCCTTTAGATTACTTTTATTGGGGTTATCTTTTAGGAAAAGTGTAGGATAATTAAAGAGGAAAGCCCACTGATGTGGAAGATCTGAAGAACGGCACTACTGAGGCGTCAAGCAGCATCACGGCCCGGCATTCGTTGACCCGGCGCTGTTTGGCCTCAAACGGAGGTCACTTCAAACAATTTAAAAAAATATTTTTTTATTTACAACCATATATGTAATGCTATCATTACAAACGTCATAGGAGGGTGGGAATATACCTATTACCTACCTCTAAATTAGTCGTAGGTAATGGGTATTCATTACCACCCAAGGGCGGTAATGACTTATTACCTACCTCTCTTTCAACCCTCATTTTCCATACTTATTTCTTGGCCCCTAAAATTTAATGTCTTTATAGAATTGAAAAGGTGTCTCTAGTAGCATCGAACTAGATAAGATAGTTAACTGGTAATTTTTAAAAAAGATAGTTAAAAATATTATAAATATCTTATACAAAAATATAAATTCATATTATGTAGGCTGTAAATAAAATAGTATACACACCTCGATAGGAAGTTTCCTTACCGTCTCGAGATTTTATAGTTCATCTCGACGCTGCGCGTCTCGATAAACTTAATAAACTATCAAATCTCTCGACAGTAATGAACGACTTCCCACCCCGGTATGTAATATACTATTACCTAACTTTGTTAATTAAATACATAACAATAAGCCGGTTTTTTGCATAATATTATTTCTAATTGTTTTATTCCTCTTGATTTAAAAGCTTAGAAAAAAAAATGCGACAAAATGTCCAAGACGCCAAAAAAAAAGCCATTTTACTTGCCATTTACGTTGGACGTTTAGCCAGAAACATCCTGCTAACTTTTTTAAAAATCAGTATGTACCAACACTCTCAAAGTTCCAAATCTTACGAAGTTTGGCAGTTGCAGTATAAGCTTCAGCAATCTAAAATTATAGTTAAGTAAATATACAGGGTGTTTGGTTCTATACATTTTTTATTAAACTTCGCCGGTGATAAAAAATTTGTGTTTTTTAAATTGGAGAGGTTGTATCCTCAAAATAGTTTGTGATAGAAGAATAACAAAATCTTAGTCTTTGACTATCTTGTTGAAGATTTGATGTAATAAACATTGAGGTAATAAACATTTCTAAATATAAATTTAATACATTTTGATAAATTTACGTTAGCCATTAAAATTCAAAGCATTTTAATTTTAGAATAAATAGTTTTTTGAACCTTTATCAGACAGTAATGTTCGGTACCTACATCACTCTACTTTTGATTAAATAGGGTCTTGAGTAAATAGGTCTGGCGAAACGTTTATTTTTTTTATCGGGTTTGGGACAACTTGTATAGTAAGCGAAGTCTAGTTAGGTACTTTTTCCCCTGTTGGTCTATCCTTCCAAGGGACGTGCCTTTGATACACAACATAAATTAGATAAGAAATGGAAAATGGACTGCCAGTTTTGACGCAAAACAAGGGGAAAATTAAATAATGTGTCTGCGAGGCGAAGCAATCCTTTTACTTTGGTAAACAAGCCACGTCTTTGGAGATTTAAATGTGTTTGAACAAAAGCGGAGTAAGGAAAGTTAGGCCTATGAGTTAGAAGAGAATAAGCAGTCGCAAATCTTAGCAATAGCAAATCCCTAACGAATAGAAAAACCTCTTAGTCTTGAGGTGCATACGATATTTTTTGCACTTCGTTGATGATTTTTTAAAACGTTATTAAAGTGACGTATTAATTAGTTACAGGTGCAATTTTATTTCCAGAGGGACAAAATAGTATATTATTAAACGAGCTTTTATGATAGCCATTATTCTCTTAGGGGGACGTTTGCGTCACGAGCCGCAGGCGAGGACCGCAAGTCTCCCGTGGGAATAATGGCCATAAAAAGCGAGTAGAATACTATACTTTGTCTACGGCCATTGTCTAATAATTACAAATTATAAAATCTATAGGTAGTGTAAATAAAATTATTGAAATGTCAAAGTGACACTCGCGTTTGACGGCAAAACCGGTGCCACCAGTGCATTTTTTAAGCTGCGGCATTTGATATTGCAATGTTGCCTACTCCTACTGGTTGCCAAGGCAACATATATAACTTAAATGGCGAGCGGGAATAATGATATTATTCCCGCAGTTTCAACTCATATATCCCTCTGACGCTATATGAGCCCTATTTAACTTTTGTCAACAAGCTAAATATCAGCATATTATTAAGTGTTCGTGGACAATAGTATATTATTAAACGAGTTTTTTATAATAGCCATTATTCCCTTAGGGGGACGTTTGCGTCACGAACCGCAGGCGAGGGGCGCAAGTCTCCCGTGGGAATAATGGTCATAAAAAGCGAGTATAATACTAAACTTTGTCCACGGCCATTGTCTAATAATTACAAATTATAAAATCTTGTAGGTAGTATAAAGAAAATAATTGAAATGTCAAAGTGACACTCGCGTTTAACGGCAAAACCGGTGCCACCAGTGCATTTTTTACGCTGCGGCGTTTCATATTGCATTGCTGTCTACTCCTACTGGTCGCCAAGGCAACATATATAACTAATGATATTATTCCCGCTGTTTCAACTCATATATCCCTCTGACGCTATATGAGCCCTATTTAACTTTTGTCAACAAGCTGAATATCAGTATATTATTAAGTGGTCGTGGACAAAATACGTTTTTAATCCCTGGGAGATAAAAGTGACACGTTAGTCCCGAAAATAAAAGAGAAAATGTGACTTTTTATTCTACGATTAATACTGAGGCTTTTTAATTAAATATTTATCGTTAATAGGGATAAACTGAGTCAAAAGTCAAAAATCCAATAAATTCGCAGCTGTTTACATTATATTCATCTCGCATCGTAATTTAGATTGTACAAATAGGTAGCCGATGCAAATATGGTTCTTGAGCAAGATTTTGGTTTATATACTTAACGATTTACACTTGAGTCATTATTTCTTATATCTTAGACAAAAGCTCAATCCTTGAGATCCTCTGAAATATGTCATAAGCGAATTACCATCGTTTGAATCTTGCTCCGAGTTCTCCCTACCATAGAAACCATCTTCTGGCGACGGGATGAAACGCTAGCTCGGCGATTCAGAAGTGACCTTGCTCTTTTGATCTCTCGTTGGTTGTGTCCGAGCAAAGTGGCCGTTTGGATTGTTTAAATTTCGAGTTTCTTTATCCCACGTGGAGTTTTGTATTTCCGTTTAAACAATTAATCCATTACGCCTAGTGCATATTTGAATACGTAACTGTCCGCTGGGCAAATCAACTTACTTTGAGAGGTGCTGTTCTGGGCACGAGGCTGTAAGTACTTTCACACTGAAATCTATGCCCCAAAAACTGAATCCAAGACACATATTACAGCAGTCCATTCTTTTCACTTTTTGGCATCTCGTTTGCTGCATCCCAAAGGGCTATAGAAGCCAACCAGCAGGGTAGCTGCTTTCGTCTGACGTAGAAGAGAACAGACGCAACGTGCAAAGAGATCAAGCTTCCACACGTGTAACTTGTGCCAAGTAGCAGTTGACTATAGATTCGCATATTTTTCTGGAAATGGTTGCCTAGTCAGAGTGCAACGAGACACTGTTACACCAGTTTGAGTAAGACAGTCCATTTCGATTTACACTTGTTTTTTTTTTATAATATTTGCATCTAAAACTGATTTCTTATCCACGCCTGCCAAGCCAATCGCAACGATACATAATTAGGAATTGTTATTAGCTCGCATAGGCTCCTAATAACTTTAGGATTAGGAAAACAAAACAGAAACAGTTTTTTTAATACTAACCACCGACTAATTCCAATTTGTAAATATTGTAAATAATAGGGTAATAAATTGGTTAGAAAGGTTAATTAAGCTAATTTGCTTGTTGAGAAACTTCTATCATCCTAGGATAGATATAACGTTTGTTCCAACCAACCAAGAAATCGTTCCGGAATGGTTCAAAAATCATTCTGGTCAATTCACTAATATAAATTTGAAATTGGGAGAACCAATGTGTTTGTCCAGAGTGGTTCTGCAAGGATTTTGGTTTCTCGGCGAGTTGGAACAAACCTTATAAGGTTCTGTAAATTGCTCCTAGAGTACCTAAATTGCTCATTTCGATTTGGAATTTTTACCAGTGTGTTTGGCCAGAATGATTTTCTAACGGTTCTCTGGCGTGTTGGAACAAACCGATAAAGTTCCGGTTTCTGATTTTATCCTCTCAACAACTAAAAATCCAGTGGCGCTCATTTCAGTTAGTACTTGAGCCCTAATAACTGTCAATTCGAACCTAGCCGTTAGCTCTCCGAATAGGTTTAATACCCCTGTCTGCCGCATGTAATTTCGTGGTATCGCAATAGGAAAACTGAGAAAAAAAAATGTAAATATACGGGGTGTTCATTATAAAACTTCATTTAGTGATACATGATACTTTGACAGAAAGGGTGACATAATCAAAGTAAGTGGCCCCTTTAAAAAATCGAGGCAAGTATCTCACAAATCATAGCAAGTAGAAGAAATTGTGTAATATAAATATTGTGTAACTTAGAGGACAAGAGAAGGTAATAACAAATTTTTTAATAAATCAATTTATTTTTTATTCTTGACATTGGATTCAACGTTTAATTCTAAACAGAAAAGTATTAAGATAGCTATGGGTTTAGTGAAGAGATCTCAGAAAGAAACGGAGTTACCAAATGTATTAAATATGAGAAAAATTACAGTTTTAGGAGATCAATTCAAAACCACTTCCACATTTTTGAAATTTTCATGACCCACTAGATTTTTACGACTTTTTCGAAACGAAACTTTATACAACCTGGGCTCTGTGTGTTTTAAATTATGGTATAAACTAACTTTTTTTTTAAATAGAAAATACAAATTGATGCAATAAGTGGACCGTTGCTTTTCCAAATGAGGGACTGTGTGATAACTGAATTAATCTTGTATTGGGCCACCCTGTGTAATACGTATGTTTTTTTTTTAAGATGAGATATTATTGAAATATATGCTATTCATCAAAATAAACTTGTCGCAATTAAACTAAAATCAATTGAAACGATACACCCCAAATTTTGAATGAAATTTAAAACTGCCTAGCTCTAAAGCTACTCAACCGATTTTCGTTAGCGATACCATTTTGGTAAGATCCATATGTACACTGCTTTAATTGGTTATGTACTCGGTTATATGTTTTGCAGGTTTCCTAATACAGGGTTCAAAGAACTTGATGCATTTTTGTAAAAACTTTTTGAGCACATAACTTTGCGGAAAAAAAAATCAGAACATTTATTGCTACGGGAATATGTGGAGAAGCGTCATACCTCGGGACACATTTGGTGTTTTTTGGATATTTTGCCTGGTTCCGTAGATATTTAGTTTTTTCTATAAAAAAGGAAAGAGGTATCATTTAACACTGGGGTTCCAATTCGCCCCATAATACAAACATTGATAAAAATGTCATATGTAATATAAAGAATATGCATAAGGCAAGCTAGACCAACAGGCGTAATGGTTTTAAAGTTTGACACATCTACAGTGACGAACAGAAAGTAAAATTTTTTCAAATATCCAAGTGATAATCGAATGTCCACAATTAAGTGTTGTGGAACAAAATGTATGGATTAATTTGAAATTGCGCTACTAACTTTTTCTGTCCATCTTTATATCTCCATGAGTTTAAAAAAAATTGGTTTTTCTAAAAGTGTAACTTTTCAAGACCATAAAAAAATCAAATCTCCTATTCAAGGAGCATTACAAAAATTTGGAATTGGACTTAAACGTCTGAGAACCAGAGCAATGCCTAATTATTTAGATGTACAGGGTGACCCACGAAACTGACATTAATTCTTATTTTTTTAAACTTTACGTTCTGAATTCTGACTGAATAAAACTGAACTTCGAAAATTGTTTGTATTGATAGAATCAGAGAGAATTAACCGATAGTCGCACATTTAATTTGAGTATGTTCAGGAAGTGCGGCTAATCTGAAGAATGGCGAATAACAAGATGTCACATATAAAGATGAATAACATGAGGGCCTTGAAAACACTAAAAGATACTAAGTTGAATAAATAGGAAAACCTTAGAACAATTTAAGATTGCTTTTAAGAACTTAAAACTTTGAACTGCGTTCGAGAATTTTTGAATACTTTCAAATCCTTGAAAACCATTCATCTAGGCTGACAGTCAAAACCATGTCCATAAAGTCCATAAGCCATGTCCATAAACAAAATCGTGTCCATAAAGCAGCAAGAAGAGAATGGCAACTACGCACTCGCACTGGTGAGTGGCATAGTGGGGTAGGTATTTGTTTGTGGATGAGTCAAGGCTCAACATGTATCGTTCGGATGGGTGTATTATGGTATGGAGAGAAACGGGAGGAAGGTACCGAGAAGAGCACCTGGAGAAAAGAGTGGCATTTGGCGGAGGGAACGTTACTGTGTGGGGTGGTATAAATAGAAATTGAATGACGGATTTGGTTGTTTTTACGGGCGAGAATATGAATGGAGAAAGTTACTGCAATTTGTGTGTAAATGACGTTATCATTTTCTTTGCTAGACATTTTGGGGATGATTTTATTTTAGTTGATGATAATGCTAGACCTCAAAGGGAGGGATTGTCATTCAGCTACTAAGGGAACATAATATGGACAGAATGGTATGGCCGCCTATGTCACTTGACATGAACCCTATAGAGCATATCTGGAGTCAATTAAAGTTAGATTTGAGTCTCTGATAGACAGTATGCCGAGGCCAGTAGATGTAGTGTTGCAAGTCCGTCGGATTGCAACCAGGTACTAAAAAATATAGAGCCCCAAACACATCAGAGCATCATTCATCCAAAATTACCATTTACCAAAAAAATGTTTTCATTATTTTTTCCATATTTTTAATAACCTGTTAATTTCGTTACTTTATTATTTTTAATATAATTTTGCTTTGATTAAAATTTTATCAGTGACTTTTAATGATATTGCAACTATACCTCTAAAAGAGTGGGCATTGCTTTGACTGTCAGTATAGATGAATTGAGGAGTAACTTTTCAAAAGGCATTATGTCCACCAAAACTTTTTTTCGCAAGGAACAAAAAACGAATATTTGTGTTCCCCGTTCTTTTTAAACTCTTGTACTTCACTCAAATTAGATAGGGACATAACGCTATTTGATTCATTTTAGGCTTACAGAAGTATGGAAGAGATGAAAATAAGTCCAAAACCGCTACAAACTGAATTTTGTTCTCGAGTGGACATAATGCGTTTTGATAAGTTGCTCCTCAATTGTTTGCAAGGATTTGGATTTATTCAAAAATTCTCGAACGCAGTTGAAAGTTTTTAAGTTCTTAAAAGCAATTTTAGATTGTTCTAAGCTTTTCCTAATTATTACACTTAGTATATTTTTGTGTTTTCAAGGCCCTCATTTTAATCATCTTTACGTGTGACATCTTGTTATTCGCCATTATTTAGATTAGCCTACTTCCTGAACATATTCAAATTAAAAATTGCAACTATCGGTTAATTTTCTCTGTTTGTATTAATACAAACAATGTTCGAAGTTCAGTTTCATTCAGTCAGAATTCAGATTGTAAAGCTTAAAAATATGAGGATTAATGTCAGTTTCCTGGCTCACCCTGTACATCTAAACAATTAGGCATAGCTCTGGTACTCAGATGACTATCTCCAAACCTCCAATTCCAAATTTTTCTAATGCTCATTGAATAAGAGATTTCTTTTTTACGGTCTCGAAATGTTACACTTTTAGAAAAACCCATTTTTTTTTTAAACCAATGGAGATATAAATAAGGACATAAAAAGGTCCCGAGGTATCATTAACCCATTAAAGCCCCGCGTTACATATATGTAACGCAAATTTCCTGTAATTTATTTGCTATTCTTCGCAAAACTTCTTCTACTGGCTATGAGATGGCACCATCGTCCCCTGTGAAATATCTTAAATTAACTTTATCCACGACCATACTATAATAATCACATTATTCTTGTACATTCTCAAGACTAACGATAATCATTATTCACTTGTCAATAATGAGTTGTCATGGAAACGAAACATGTCGTAGGCAACTGACAACTCAAAAAGTAAACTGCCCTAAACATGAAATCGGTAGTTACCACTGGTTCATTCAAATAATTATCCTTCTATTAGGATGTATTGAGGCAAATGTAGGTTACAGTGTCTCTTTTTCCCTAAAATATGTACTTTTCACTGAAAAATACTTAAAATAGGCCATAAAATGAAGTAATTTACCGTCCACCTTCGTAGCATTGAAATGAACATGCGGTGACATGCGCGGGTGACTAGACCGTCATCTATCGACAAGACGCATCAAACGTCGCGCCATTGAATAGCGAAACCAGTCGTGGTCGTGGTTTTAAAATTGTGAATTATCTTTGTGGTACCTATAATCTATCATATTTGAGAAAACCCAGAATCTTGGTCGTGGATAAAGTATAGTATTCAACGCGCATTTAATGAGCGTTATTCTCTCGGGCAACTTGTACCAGGCGCTTCGCTCGTGGGCTCAAACGTTACCCTCGAGAATAACGACTCTCATTAAATGCTTGTTGTATAATATACTATTAAAAGCGTTTTGCCGGTAATTTAAGAGTGTTGTTTGTTCCTAGATTTGTTGAAAATAATAGTAAATTTGGTGCTTAGACAAAAATATGGACACACGGTTCGAATAAGTACCACTATTTCTCTCGTGTTTTAGTTGGTGATATTTTGTAATAAATATTCGAAAGGCACATACGGTGTGTCCCAAATTCGAGGCTCTACATTGGGATCTTGGAAACTGTAATGGCTACAGCAAAGGTTAAATAGGGAATGTTTTGGGGAATCTAGTGCTGATTTCAGATCCGGCTTCAAATTATATACCGGACACTTGGTTTCTGAGATATTGCAAAAAATATAAAAATGGCGGATTTCGTTTTTTTCTTATAAATACGAAGTGGTTTATTTGACGAATGTCGAGGTATGACATTATTAGGACACTTTTTTGAGACAATCAATATGGCGTATGTCAAAACTCGCTATCGTCTTTTGTTTTTTCGGAACGGACTACGACTTTGGTTTTTCTTATGGAGGCCATATTGGATTTTTCTATTTTCAAATCCAGCGAAAAATTTTCATTACATTGATATCCCGCAAGTGCATAAAACTCAAAAGTTACGATAAAAAAAACAATATTTTTTAAAGTTTGACTGTTGGTCACCACTTTGACCTAAAACAGCATTACGCCATTTGCTTTTTTTTTATCAATAATCACTGTTATTCCGTTAAAAGCAAAACTGAGTTCCTCTGAATTGTTTCGCAAATGTTAATTTTATTTTGCTTTATTTCTGTGAAATAATATATCTATTAACAATTAAGTATACCAACAAAAGAATAACAAAATGGAGTCATCTAATATACTAGGTACTAATATAATTTTTAATGACTTAATTTTTAGCAATTCTCTCTCATATTAATTATTATCATCAGATTTGCAAAATGCCTACCGTCTACCTCTTGACATTTCTGACAGTTTGAAAATACCTTTCGAATGACTCTAGCAAGGGTATTTTTGTTCACAGAGGCAAAAGTGTTCAAAACTCTTTCTCTCAGAATATTTACGTTTTGGGGAGGATCGAATTCGTAAATCTCATTTTTTACGTGGCCCAATAGGTAGAAATCTAAGGACGTTAGATCAGGCGACCTAGCGGGCCATAGAATGGGACCGTGACTCGAAATAACTCTTTCTCCAAAGTTTTCTCGTAAAAAATGTCTAACTGCAATCGTATTGTTTGCCGGGCAGCCATCTTTTTGAAACCAAGTTCTATTAAATTTATCTTGGGTTAAAACTTCTCGAAGAGAAGGGCAAAATTTGATTTCTTAATAGATTTAAATGCTTAAATTGTAGTCGAATAGAAACGGTCCTATGAGCTGATTCTCTGAAATAAAAAATAACTTGTTAAATACACCCACATATTGCATATTTTATTTTAAGTCGCAATTTTTATTTAATTTTGTTTTAACAGTTTCTGTATTTTTTTTGCTAAATTACTTGAACTATAGTAATTTTCGTATAAGACACCTACGGCAAAGGCATCATACATTATGATACTAGTGTTAAAAGAAGAAAATAAAATAAAAATAGCGGTTTAAAATAAAATATGGAGTATTTTTGTCTGTGAGTGTATAAGGTCTAAAAGGAAAAAAGTAGAAAATTACAATTAGCAATGATTCCACACCATACATTAAATCAAAATCGGGTTTGAAATCGCCTTTCCTCGACTTCAAAGGGAGTTTCTATGGCCCAATGGTGCTTATTATGTTTATTAAACACCCCACAGTTAGTAAACCTACTTTCGTCAGACCACAGACGTTGTTCGACAAAAATTCTGGATTTTTAATACATTTATTTGTATATCATTCTGAAAAAACGCATTCTTCTTGGAAAATCAGTTTCTATGAGCCCTTGAACAATCCTAGGTTTGTGAGGATGTAATCTGTTTTTCTTTAGTACACGTTGAACAGTGGATTTTGGTATATACGCTCTATGGTTCTGACAGATGTTCTGGGATTTCTCCTGACAGCTTGTAAAATATTTCGGTCGCAGTTGTGATTTGTTGACACGTAGTTGACAATATTGTACTTTCCTCTAGGTTAGTCAAATGCTCCACCAGTAATAAGATTCATAACCATTCTTCGAAAATATGTGTTATGCGGTTGTCGTCGTTCTGGGTGTATCACCAAATATCTAGCTGCTGCAGCATCCGCATTTCTGTGTAACTGCAAATACAGCGTTAACATGTCAAACTTTTCTTCATTGGAATAAGATATAATGTATTTTGAAGTCTTAAGGGAAGTTCTCACAAGAAATCTGACAATCTAAGAGGAATAGAATTTAACACGATTTTGCTAAATGAAAATACACAGTACCTATACTTGTTTAAACAAAAATGCAAATGGCGCGATGTCACTTTACGTTAAAGTCATGGCCAACTGTTCAAATTTAAAAAAAGTTCTTTTTTTATCGTAACTTCCGTGTTTTATGTACTTGCGGGATATCAGTGTAATGAGAATTTTTCGCCGGATCTGAAAATCGAAAAATCTAATATGGCCGCAATAAGAAAAACCAAAGTTGTAGTGCGTTCCGAAAAAACAAAAGATGATAGCGAGTTTTGATATATACCATATTGATTGTCTCAAAAAAGTGTCCTAATAATGTCATACTTCGACATTCGTCAAATAAACCACTTCGTATTTATAAGAAAAAAAAGGAAATCCGCCATTTTTATATGTTTTGCAATATTTCAGAAACCAAGTGTCCGGTGTCTAATTTGAAGTCGGATCTGAAATCAGCACTAGATTCCCCAAAACATTCCCCATTTAACCTTTGCTGTAGCCATTACAGTTTCCAAGATCCCAATGTAGAGCCTCGGATTTGGGACACACTGTATATGATTGCATTACTGAATTGTCCAAATTTTATTTTAGATAATATAGATTGATACAGTACCATATCAAATATCAGCGTTACATATATGTAACGCAGGGCTTATAGAGACGTACTGTAGTTCCTTGTTGCAGTCGTTTGTTGTTGAAATGTTTGTTTACAGAAAGGGCTTTACATTAGAAGAAGCATTACAAATTGCTTACACAGATGATGTCGAGTCCATCTATATAGAGCCACCTGAAAGCAGTGTTTTGACTGATGAGGAATCGGGCGACGATATGATGAAGAAGGCGACTTGAATCGACTTAGCGGTCGTCAGTTACAAGCAGAAGTGGAAATTCAGTTGAGAAACCGTCAGAACGATGAAAATGACATGTTGACTAAAACAGCAGGTTATGAGAATACCCCTTCTCTTTCAAAATCTGCGACAGCAGCATCAAAAAATCCTCCTTGCCATTGGATCGACGCAGATTTAGAAAACGTTACCAGAGAGTTTCCAGCCGCAAGCTATCAAAATTTTGTTGAAAAAAAAAACCCTGTAGAATTATTAATTTTATTATTAAGTGTTTTGGGACGAATCTATTTGGAGGTTTTTGGTCGAAGAATCCAACAAATATGCTTTGTTCAGAAGCCGGACTGATCCTGCAATAACATTAGAAGTAATGAAATGTGCAATTGGCATATTGATACTAAGTGGCTATAATGTAAAACCGGAAAAACGATCTTTTTGGGATACCCTTAGTGATCTTGGAAATCCTCTGGTCAAAAACTCAATGAGACGAAACAGGTTTTTTCAAATATTGCAAAACCTTCACTGCGCTGATAATAGTGCACCCAATCCAAATGACAAAGCGTGGAAGCTATAAGGCCACTAATGGATAAACTGAAAAGGAAGTTTTTGTAAAATTCTGTTCCGGAAGAAGATATGAACTTTGATGAATCCATGGTCAAATATTATGGCAGACATGGCTGCAAACAATTTATAAAAACCAAACCCATTCGCTTCGGATTTAAAATGTGGTGTCTCAATAACAGGTTCGGCTACTTACTGAATTTTGACCGCTATCAAGGCAAAAACCCTAAAAGAGATATTGCCTATGAAACAAAATATGGAAAATGTACCGCCCCATTGCTCACGATGCTCGATGAGTTGCCTAACGATAAAAAGCATTTACCTTTTCTGGATTAGTGGATTTTATTGTCGTTGAATGCCCAGCGTTACATATATGTAACAGCCCTTTGACAATACGTCATAGGGCCGAATTCGATAACTTTCACATTTATCACTTTTTTTATGACCTAATGACTTAATAACAGGCAAATGATCACATTTTTTTAAGAATAATGAAATTCGGGCTTTAATGGGTTAATGCCTACAATAATCAGGCAGCTTGGAATTCCGCTGCCATACATCTTGTTCGTCCACCCGTATCGTCCATACATTTTGTTCCACATCACTTAATTCTGGGCATTCGATTATCACTTGGATATTTGAAAAAAATTTACTTTCTGTTCACTACTGTAGATGTGTCTAACTTTATAGCCATTACGCCTCTACGCCTAGGTTGCTCTATGCATATTCTTTATATTCCATATAACATTTTTATCAATATTTGTATTATGGGGCGAATTGGAGCCCCAGTGTTAAAAGACGTCTTTTTTATAGAAAAAACTAAATATCTATGGAACGAAGCAAAATATCCAAAAAACACCAAATATGTCCCGAGGTAGGTATGACGCGTCTCCGCATACTTCCGTAGCAAAAATACGGGGTGTTCATTAAAAAACTTCATCTAGCAGGCTATGAAATTTTGACAGAAAAGGATGACATAATCAAAATAAATAGACTTTTGTTTCTCCATCCTTTTCTTTTGACATTTCACAGCCAACTAGATGAAGTTTTATAATGAACACTCCATAGTTCTGAATTTTTTTCCGCAAAGTTATCTGCTCAAAAAGCTTTTACAAAAATGTATCAAGTTTTGTTGATCCCTGTATTAGGATGCCTGCAAAACATATAACCGAGTACATAACCAATTAAAGCGGTCTATACATGGATCTTACCAAAAACTCATCGCCAACGAAAATCGGTTGAGTGGGTGTGGAGATAGACAGTTTTAAATTTCACTCAAAATTTGAGGTGTATCGATTCAATTGATTCGTAGTTTAGTTGAACTAATTACGTGTCAACTACTCTTTTTCGACTGTTTGCGCATCAATCACGTTCATTCAACCATATTATTAACTACTCATCTTTATTGTCTTTAAATTATATTACCAACCTATATATCTGTCTTATAAACCTATTTTTATTTTTCATTAACAATTGTTTGACTCCAGTTTCATTATTTCCTCTTCTCGTCTATAATTGTTGAAAAATGGAAGCAAAGTAAATTTGATTTATTGGTGAAGTATAAGAAGCAATTAAATGACCAGCACCTAACTACTCAAGCAAGAAACCGCACAACAGGGACTAGAGAGAGAGCCATAGGGCAATTTCAAAAGGCCTGACAACCCTAAGAATTCAGGCAGTTTCATGTTTGGCATTCTAAGCACTTCCTCTCTCCCTTTTTAATGTAAAGCACCCTCTGGGGCTAGACTATAACGACGTATAAAGAACGATGTGGCAACCAACAATCACCCCTTATGCGTTGCAAATTGGAAATATCGCAAATCATTAGTTTTAATATTTCGGTTCTCATCATTACTTGTAAAGAAGATTATTTTTGTAGAACAGATGAGGTGGCAGGGGTCGTCAACGCTATCATTTATCCTTGCATCTCAATTTAGCACTTCAATCACTTTTAGTTAATATAGAAATCCACAATATTATTATTCTGGTAGTTGAGGAGGAAAAGAAGTGTCTATTTGAGTCAATATCTATTTGAGATGGACTTTATACCAACAAGAAATATTCTTTGTGCAAAATTTATTAATCATCTGTTCCAAATGCGTCAGGGAGAAACTAATAAACAACCGAGTGCAATAATTGGTACAAGAAACCGAGTTCGGGCCACATTCTAAAGCCGAAAACGCATTTTAATGAAACAATCAATCCAAGTTATTAATTAAACCCACTCACTAAATCACATTATTCAGTTCTATGAAAGTTCAAACCCTGACAACTTTGCAAAAATACGAACTTTTATTGTTTGTGAACATTAAATGTGAACGTTATATTTAAAAAATTTGCTTATCGCCAGGAGCTTTCGTCTCTAAAACTAACTAAGTTTTAGAGACGAAAACTTATCTCAAAATCATCGAAAATCGTAAAATGAATTATATGGTCGTCTACGTGCCACTCTTGGAGAGTTTCTTTTCCAAATTCAACCTTCAACAAGCAATCATGTACGACAACATTTTTATGAGAATAAAGAGTCAATAGTGTCATTCATGACATTTATTTTGATGAAATCAGTTTTGAACTTTAACTTAGCTTAATTGCATTTTACAATCTACAAACGTCCCCGGTGAACACAGACGCAGACAATTCAATTAAAACTTGAAATGGTATAACTCATTCACTTATTTTTGACATCTCACTACCTTTGAAATCTTCCTTTTATATACCTATCTCCTTTCAGCACATACTGAGAACATACGATAAAAATGTCAAAGTCAAATTTCCAGCGCCTACTTGATGTAAATAATAGGTGAATGGATTATACATTTGTCGACCCCTCAAAACGGCCTCGGGTACCTATAATATTTTATTTCATACTGTCCGGTTTATACGTATATACTTTACCGGACAAGTCCGGTAAAGGTTGCTAGGCAACCGATGCTAGAGACCTACTACCTCTAGCTAAAAACTTAAGTTACTTAAATTTGATTAAGATTTTGTCAAATGCTCAGTTGGCGACGTCAAAATTTGTGCGGAGGAGTTACGACCTTTGATATTACTTGTCATTAAAACAAACCATTAAATCAAATCAACCATCATTTCCTGATATTCGAAACGAGCCTTGAAATATATAAATATATAAATTATCTTTATTTTTCGTAAGAAAAAAAGGCTATCGACCTATTGGTTTTTCTGCCTATGTGTTACAATATACATTATTTACAATTTTACTTATTCTAGTTAATATGTACAGGTAATGGGGAGAGAAAAAAAAGTTTTATTCTAAATTGAGCTGTTCTAATAGGGTGGAAGTAGGGAAAAAGTAACGGGATTGTCTGGTCTGCCTTGATAAGCAAAGTGGATTTATTATAGTCCAGTTGTGTGGATTGTTTCTCCATTTGGTTTGTAAGTGTATCAGTCTTTCAGTTATTTTGGTCATTTTTGTGCGTTCGTAGAGAAGTTGGTTAGGTGGGTTGTGTAGCTGGTTGTCAGGGTGTCTTATTTTGGTTATTAGTCTTAGAGCGATTTGCTCGAGCCTTTAAATTACTCAGTGAAGTTCAAAAATCTCCCGAATGCCCAGCAGAACCGACTTATTTCAAAGTATTACATATATTTGAAGAAACACAAGCACATTGTTGATGATTTAATGCTGACGTCTTCATAATTTTTCCCATGAGGAAAAGACTTCTCGAAGGAATTTGAAAAACATCTATTACACGTATGTAGTAATAATTTTAATAAAAAATAATTTGTGATAATAAAGTTTTAAAACGAGTGGCTGCATATTTTCAAAAGTTTATTTTGGTACTATAAATAGCGTAAATTTAAATCATTATGCTGTAGCTCTCGAATTATGAATTTTGACAGTGACAACAATACAGACACCACCAAATGTCAATAAATCTAATTCGTGGTAATTTAATTTCTAAATCATAAAAAACAGTATGAAATAAAATGTTGTACGACACACGTCCATTAAGTGTTGTTACAGTACTCGTATAACTTTCTAGACTCGGCTCCTGACGTCGCCTCGTCCGTAAAAACCACGTAATGTAACAAGTCACCTACTGGACTTGTGACGTAAATTACTATTACGAGACTGTTAGACTATAAGCATGAGTAGACATTATTTTATTACCTGACGTAGTAAATGTAGTGGTGGCGCGGTGTTTCGGCGCACTTGAAGTATGTCGTAGAACTCGCTTCCAGTCTGCATTTAGAAACGTGGTTTCCTCCTTCCTTTTAAAATTGTTGTCGAGTTTTAAGATCTCAATGGCTTCTCTCGTTAGTCCCGGATAGAAACGCTGCGATTGATATAAGATAGCCATCTGGTTGAAAAGAATGTCATGACCTTCGAATAGAGCGTGCTCTGCTACTGCTGATTTTTGTGTTTGTCCCAGCCTGTAACTCCTCTTGTGGTCCGTAGTCCTCGTGTTGACACTGCGTTTTGTGGTGCCAATGTATACCGAGCCACAGCTGCATGAAACTCGGTAGGGGATCTATGCGGGTCTTTGAACAATTTCAACCTCTGTTGTATTGAACGAGTGTGTTTAAAGACAGTTTTAACATTGTGCTTTTCCAGCAGCCTGCCGATCCTGATGTCCGTCACTTTGTGGATCTATGGTAGACTAGTCCATCCGCGCTTTTCTTCATCTTCTCCCGTTGTTCCTTCTTGGCGGTCTACATAAGCAAGGCAAGAGCTAAATTTTGGCCAATTAGATGAAGGAAAACAATTAAAACATAAACTTATTGTTTAAGTTTTTAATTGTTGTGTCTGATCCCTAAGAAAAAGTCATCAGCTTCGAAGGAAATTTTGATAAAGATGATGAAGTATTAAAAGTTGATAAAACTCTTGTTTCTCCTATTTCTTCTCTTGACATTTCCTATCCAGTTTGATGCCCGTTTACTTTTGAACACCCTTACAATAGAGTATTGTACAACAATAACGATTACATAATAATTTATTTCCTAATTTGGCCTAGTTGTGGACATATCAGCATGCCAAACCACTGTCTGATCTATAGGCCAAGGCAAATATCTAGGTAGAAGGAACAGATCCTTTTTTTCAATTTCTTGATTCTCCCAGTTTGCTTCAAGTCGGCAGGATCAAAATGTGTCCCATAAACCATGTACCTGAAAAAGATAAAAATAAAAATTAAAGTGTACCTTTTGCTATATCCTTATCACACCAGCTAGGTAGGTATTAACTTTACGAAATAATGCTAAAAACAAAAGTTGGAGGGTTTTGTATTACATGATACAGCTATTCATGGTCTGATTATTCAGAGCAATCAAACAATTTAATGAAAATTGTATCAAGCAAATTTGCCACTATTCCATTTAGTGGCTTATACCCAAAGTTTGAAGTGGAATAGTTGCAAACTGGCCTGATTGAAACTTTAATTGAACTTAAATCCTAATCGCTGAATAGAGGAAATTTGGAAGAACGTAAAAATTGATCAAAACCGTAACTGACCCATTAAAAAAAAAGTTTGTGGACGTTACTGCTCCGAATATCTAGGTCTTATAAATACGAGATGAACATCAGGAGATTTTTTAATCTTTTGTAATATACCAAAAATTCATCTTTATAGGTTTTACCATGTGGCAAGAGGTAGGATTTTCCAAAACATATGAAAAACTCTGTACAATAATACATGTTTTGCCTACTGCAGTACATCTCCATGTCATTACAATACTGGAAAAGTAACAAATTTCCTACTAACATTTTCTAGACCCTGAACACATTCGGGTTCCTTTTATGGGATGTTTATTCCCATAGGATGTATTCCACTTTTATGGGATGGCTTGCATTCTCTGACTGCACAGCCTGCACTGCCCATATTGTCTAGATAACGCGGTTTGTAGCTAGACACTAGAAACTAAATTACTATTATAGTTATTATTAGAAATTCCTAAACAGTAAACAGCCTGAAACACAGCATAAACACAGTTTAAATTTAAAACAAATTCAAATTTAGATAACAAACTACAAAATAGCATTGCACTTTGCAATTTGCATCTGATGTTTGTATTGTAAGAAACAGAACAGTAACCATAGCAACAGAAAGAAATCCAAGCAAAATGACATATACTGGGTGTCCAGCAGAACCCTGAACATAGGAGATTAACATGGGAAATCGGTTTTTATGTTTTTGCGCCTGTACCGTTGATTTGATTGAAAAACTTTTAAGAGTAAAGTGGTAGAGTTTATGGTCAGCTATCATCCTGTAACTTTTTCAATACCTAAGTTTTGGTTGTTTTTTGGAAAAACGCCTCGAAAAGTGCCAGAATTTGAATTTGGCGCGACATCCCCGCCATGCATGTGCAGTGTCGCCAACATAATAATTTCTTATGTCAGAGTCAGGGCTGATTTTCCTTTGTTATTTAATTTGAGGGACTGTCATGTATAGTCGTTTTCAGGAAGATATTCATCTAGCCACCTATGACATTGTAAACGCACCTTTTAAAAACAATTGAAAAGTCACCAGAAAAGTTACTAGATCGGAGATTGGTGCGAAGCGAGCTTAACGAACGCATTTGTCGGGTTTTAACGTCAAATTTTGTAATTTTCAAACATAACTACTTTATTTCTCAAATTTTGCTCAAATCCAATTATTATTCAGCGTTTGTAATGTAGGAAAAGTAAACTGGCTTAATAAGCGACTAACTATCACCCAGAACTATTAACACAATTCATCGCATGACCCGGAAAAGTCATCTGCAACCTCCAACTTCTGCAAAATTAGATGCCAGAGTAGAGTTACAAATACAAAAATTGAGACATCAAAACCGCATTCAAGCAGTTGAGATTATTGATGATTGATTATTGCCAGCTAAAGCGAGGGCTAAATTAGTATGCATACGCAGAGGGAAGAACTGAACTGGACCATCAATCATGAACAAGATATCCAAAAGTTCCGAATATACTCACCCAGAAATTACTTTAGTGTCCAGATGCCCTGGGAATAGACCATACATTTAACTATGCTTATGCCTATGCCTTGCATAATATTATATAGTCTACCACTTTCCAAGTTTAAAATTGAATGCAGATTGTAGTCAAGTTCCAAACAGCAAAAGCATCTGAGAAAAGATGGTTTTCTACCAGACTGAATTTAAGTACTGCCATATGATTTGGATTGTGTGATGATCTGTGATGAGACTCCCAGTGGCCTTTTCATATGCCATATGCCATATGCCATCCATAATTATGATCACTTTGGATCTTGAGGAAATATTAGTGGATTACCCCCATGATAAAGAAAAGAATATTTCGATGAATTTACTGTTATATCATTTCAGTTGTCATTTGGCTCCATTGTTGGATCAAAATTGACCTTTTCATTCATTTGTAGGTATTTAGAGAAGTGTATTTTTGTTTTGTTAAATATATATGATTTTATATTATAAATTAATTATAATAAAGGAAGTCTTGCCTTGCCAAGAAATGTTTGTGTGGTGGTTTATTAATTGTCTGATTTAATATTAGGCTTGTTCCAACATGCTAGAGAACCATTGCAGAACATTTAAAAAATCATTTTGGCCAACTCACCAGCAAACATTTCAAATTGAAATGAGGAACCATCTTGACATGGTTGCAGAACCACTGTGGACAAGCACATTGTTTATTTCAATTTCAATATCATATTAGTGAGTTGTTAAGAATGATAGACCCTTCTGGAATGGTTTCTTGGTCGAATGGAACCAACTTATTTTCAACTAAAGAGAGCTACAGTTCTTTTAAACTAAATAGCATAAGCAGGGGCCATTTCTTACAAACTCAGTTGAAAAAGTTTCGACTTATAATACTTATGTATAGACATAGAATTTGAAGTAACTTTTAGAAACAAGTAAAGGCTATTTATTAGTTTGAAATTAAGAACCCCTTTGCAAATAACTTACTATACTTGGAATAAAAATGCTATTGAAGTTGCAAGAACTTTTTATTTTATATACAAAGCAAAACAAGTATAATGTGTTTAATGGAAAAACTTATTAAGTTGGCTGAGAATTGTCAGGAGACAAGAATGCTGGAGTAATAAAGTACCAGCTACTTTCATTGTTCTATCCTATTCTATGAAAACTTCACAACCAACCGGTTCACATTTTGGAAGATATTTAAAAAATTATAACTCAGACATTGGTACTTTTCTGACATTAGGACTTTACCTTCCACTATAGGATGTCTACCATAACATGATTTCGGAAGTGTATAGGGCAGGTCCAGGTAATCTTGTATAATTTTTTTTCTCAATGTGGGCTCTAGGACATATCTTGGGCTTAAAAGATGCAATTGAGTGTTTGTGCTACTTTCAAGCTAACTTGTATATTGTTTTGGAATTTTTAGTGAAATGAGTTATGAGAAAGAACGAAGACATGACATAAAATAAAAGGTTTCTGCTTGGTTTCTGTTAAAATCTCAAGTAAAAGAAGATAATTATACACACATGCCGTTAGCTTTCTTCTAAGAATGGAAGATCCACATCAAAGGCACACTAAGGGTTGTTGTGGTAATATATTATACAAAACACTTAAAATCATGGTGGTTCAAATATTAGAACCCAGGATGTAAACTTCAAGAGGCTCCTTTTGAGGCCCTGTCCTTAGCAATCACATTAGAAAAAAATGAATATACCTAATATGATATACAGGAGTATGATAATATATAAACACTTAGTGTTATTTTGACAAATGTTATACTTATGCATCCTTCGGAGAGATTAACACTTACATAGTTAGCACTCTGTATAACTGAGAACACAACGGTCATCCTCAAATTGAATCCCACACAATCACTTAACAGAACATTTAAATTTATAAACAGAAACACACACATATTTTGTTTAGGTTAGTCCGTCCGTCCTTCCTTTGGCACATTTATGGATAATTGAGATGCTCAAAAGATCATTCTTCATTTATCTTGGATAATGCAAAATCATTCAGTAGCACCTTGATGATGTGACATGAATACTGGACACTTCTTTTTTTTCTTTGGTTTTATTATTGTCTGCAAGTGGCATTTTCCAATTTGCAAGTATCAAGCACTTTGCTTACAGTCTTCATACAAAGTCAAAAAACAAACAATGCATGCAGCGGCAGTTCTGCTACTGGAGTTAAGAAAATGGCGAGGAAAATTGTTAAAAAATAGCTTCATTCTCCAAGGGATCAAATCCGTGGTAGGTCCTAGGTTTATTTCACTTTCTGCTTTCACTATATGAGTTGTTGAGTAGGAAAGTAGTACTATAAACATAAAGGACTGTTTGATGATAATAGGCAGTGTAGTTATTTGATAATTACTCACGAAAATTGGAATAAGAAAAAAAGAAATATGAGAAATACATTCACAATATTTACAAAGATGCTTCCAAGGAACCGACGGACGTTTCGACGTAATATTATGCTCTCTTTCTCAAAATACGTGCAGAAAACAAGGATAGAACATAAGCGTCATGCCATTTCTTAAATTTTGACGGAATGTCTTAGATACCAGCAGAAAATAAGAATTTCCCCAGATATCAGTTGAAAAATTTTTGGAAGAAGGGCTGCCACTACAAAACCGATATTTCCATGGCTGGCTAGATGAATATCTTCCTGAAAACGACTATAGTAATTAACGTGATTATGCAGTGAAAATATGTTGGCGACACTGCACATGCATGGCGGGGGTGACGCGCCAAATTCAAATTCTTGCACTTTTCGAGGCGTTTTTCCAAAAAACAGCCAAAACTGAGGTATTGAAAAAAATACAGTATGATAGCTGACCATTCGCTCTACAACTTTACTCTTAAAAGTTTTTCAATCAATTCAACCGTACAGGCACAAAAACATAAAAATCCGATTTCCCATGTTAATCTCCTATGTCCCTGGTTGTGCTGGACACCCGGTAGAATACTAGTCATGTATTTGCAACCACGAGTGAGGTAGACTTATGTTCCTCTCGTCTGGAGTTTCAAACTGAATTAGACAATAAACTGGCATTGGCATTGATTGATTTTTGACAAATTGTCAAACATACTCTGCAATTTGGTGTATGACATTGCGATCTAAGACTTTGCTTCAGACCCGCCATTTTTCATTTTACTCTATACTTAGATACTGCATGGTCTGTATTTAGAAACGTAATTTCCTCCTTTCAATTTGGACACATCAAACTGAGACACCCTGTATGTAGCGCTAACAAACTCTTCTTTAACAGGAAATGTTTTAAGGTTGGAGTTGTGTTTCCTCTTACACGGCAGAATCGTTTTCTCGTTGCCACCTTCACGGTGGTTAAATGACAGTTCAGGTCATCATGATACCGAACCTAACAGTTTAACTTAAAACATGTAATTGACCATTCCAGAACAGCTGTTTTTAACAAGCCTTTTTGAGGGGCATACAAATAGTGTAGTCGTAGACGTACCGAATTTTCTGTGCTACATGAAAATGATGAATAAGAGTCGACAATTCAATGTCGTTTGTTCTTTTAGGATGATATATCCTCATTAAAACCAAATTTTTTCTGTTATTATACATTCTATTAACATCTTTATCCTTATTAACTTATAACAACACATAAATAAATTAAACTATTTATATAAAAAAGTAGTAAGAACGGCAACACTGCAGCCAGTTTATTAATTATGAGGAACATATTTGTTTTGGTGTTTTAGGATTTTCTTCAGTACTTCAGCTACAAAACTATACATTATGCCTTGGAGCTTTTGCCTAAAAGAGACAATTTGCTAATATATTAAAAATATGTCTCAAATCAAAAATGAAACATGGTAATTAAAATGAAGTTTTAAGTTCCGTCTGACATTTAAATAGGTTGGGCCGCCATATTGCCTTAAGGGGCAAAGATTTCAAATGACGTAATTCTGGAATGATCAATATGCTATTTATTCATATCTTCATTTTACTCAAAGTTTTTTCTGATGTTTAAACTAAAGTTTCACTAGTAGTTGTAAAAGTCGTAACTTAAAGATCACTAATAGTATATTACATACCGGGGTGGGAAATTGTTCATTACTGCCGAGAGATTTGATAGTTGATTGAGAACTATAAAATCTCGAGACGGTAAGGAAACTTCCTACCGAGGTGTGTATACTATTTTACTTACAACCTACATAATATGAATTTATATTTTTCGTATGAGATATTATAATATTTTTAACTATCTTTTTTAAAAATTACCAGTTAACTATCTTATCTAGTTCGATGCTACTAGGGACACCTTTTAATTCTATAAAGACATTACATTTTAGGGGCCAATAAGGGAATTTTAGGGAAATAAGCATGGAAAATGAGGGTTGAAGGAGAGGTAGGTAATAAGCCATTACCGCCCTTGGGTGGTAATGAATACCCATTATCTACGTCTAATTTATAGGTAGGTAATAGGTAATTTTACCACCCTCCTATGACGTTTGTAATGATACCATTATATATACGGTTATAAATAAATATGCTTTTCAATGTAGGTAAACTACTTTTCAAAATAAAATTGGAAACTTAATAATTAACTATCACAATCATGATAACATCGTTTCTTTCAGTTATTACATACATATTTTCAACTAATTTGAATATTATAGTTCTAATATTTCGATTTGAAATTTACTAGGTTTCACGATATCAAATTTACTACTACTTTTTATGCTATCAAATACAAATATTCTACAGATCAGTTCACCTATAGGCTATTGTCCTTGAACCTCAACGATTACTTTTGCAGGCATACATATAGTGGAGTTGTTTACGAAAAAATTCCACCGAAAAAAAAACGTTAACAGCCGTGCAAATTCTTTAACTTACCATCAGTTGTTAATAAACTTTCGTTCGTGTATGTGTTTTATCTTTTTAACCAACATGACCTTAACATATCTACCCGTGATTTTATGTACCTTAACCCTAATAATTGCGGTTAATTCGGATTGGGATCCAGAAGTGTGTGACGTAAACTTCCGGCTTCGCAACCATGTTCACGGACTGAGACAGTTGAAAAATTGCAGAGTAGTTAATGGGAGTATTGAATTAGCCCTCGTTATGAAATGGCTCCCTGCAGAGAAAGGTAGATATTTCCTGGAGTACGTAAGTCTCCCAAAACTCGAAATCATCACTGGACACTTGATATTTTACAATTGGGATGGACTCACATCCATTGGAAAGTTATTCCCCAACTTACGGGCAATTAAGGGCGTGACACTATTTGACGACATGTACGCTCTTGTTGCCTATCAGATGGCTGACTTAGAACAGGTATGCTCATTTTATTAGATCAGTTTCAAAGAAAAATGCAAATTTTACGTAAACAATGTGGAAAGTGTTTGCATTTTTCTTAGATATTACTTTCATAAGTACTTTATCGTAGGCACCCGTTTGATCTGGGTATTATTTACACATGACTTATCGAAACTATATCCAAGTGCATTGTCGCTCCCTGAGATACTTATAATGTTCTAAAAATTTGCCTTGTTAATAGTTTTTTTAACCTTGACCGGTGTTATCATTGCAGAGGCAAAACTCTTATAAACACTGATAATTGCAACATGAATGTGCAGATTTTTGTTGTTTTAATGCAGGTTGTTATCGCATTATTATTTACTTTGCCATTTACGGTGATTATGTGCAAATATTGTTTTTAACATACTGAAGCCAAATAAACTTTCTTATTTTAGACACGTGTTCTTGAATGTTTAGAAAGAAATTAGCCAAAAAATTGCATTCCTTTATGTCACATAATATTTGTACAAGATCGATGCAAAAAATAGCATCATTGAAATTTTTGTCTTTTGTGGAATCGAAAACTGCCAGGAAAGGCAAAGTGTCACAAAAGACCATTAATCTTTTTCCAGATTATTATCCAGTTTCGTTTACTAGCTCGCGATAGTATAGTGTTTTTTTCAGCTAGAATTTTACACATATTTATAAGTTACTTATTTTCTAGTTGTTTTGCAATAACTTATTTATATCACATGTGCTCTCAACCTTCCTTAACATTCTTGGAATACACCCAAAACGATGCAAAAAAGTTTTTTTTTAAACTTCGCAGGTTTCATATATATGATATGAAACAACAATGTAATGCGTAACGTGATCCACAATCAAGGACGTAACTGACAGAGAAAGGTTTAGATATTTCGAAATTTATATTGATTTATAAAATTTTAAAATATCGAGATCTATAAATTGTCAGAGTTACCACCTCGGTCAAATCAGGCAAACTTATGTAGCTCTGTGCTTTTAAAATTGTGTAAAAGGCCCCTAGTATTGAATGATGAAAGTGAAGAATGAAAATTAAAGTATGTAATAATTATTTGTTTTAAAACCAGACAATAAACCATTTATTCAACTTTCACATAACTTTTTCTAAACACATTTCTATAAGAAACCTAAGTTCTTAGACATAAGCATTACTACCGCTTCTGAGATACAGGGTGTCCCGTTTTTAATGTCACCACTTTTAGCTGTCTTGTTTTTGATTATAGAAAAAAGAATTGTATATACAAATTGTAGCATTTTACTGAAAGATTTGAACACTGCCTATGTCAAGCATACATAGAAAGTTTCCCAAAAATGATGATAGACCAAAAATATTCTTTGAATGGAAATCCTATTTCTTATTTCCTTTTTGGCATCTACTGAAAAATCTAAGCAAGTTGTATTTGATCATATCCTAGTCTCATTTTCTGGTATTTTTTAAATATACGGTGTGTTTCTGAAAGACGTACCATAAATGTAATCACATATTTTAGGCTCTAAAATAAGAAATTTTTTTTATATAAACATATATCGAAAATTGCTTTGTTTTACCATATAGAGGGTGAGATATGGATTATTCCAGCGGCGGAGATATGAGGGAGTGTAAAAAGTACCTAAACTTTTTTGTGTGTATGCGTATTGACAATTTATTGACAATTTTTATTGACGAATCCTCTATATCTGCTATATCTCTCGAAAAAAAAAAGTATTACGAAAAGTAACACGACTTTAGTCAACAGTCGTATGCTTTATGGACTAATTTAATAAAACTTGTTATTTCTTATATGGAAAACAAAACATTTTTTGACTAATGTTTATATAAATTTTTTTCTTATTTTGGGTCCTACACATATAGAAATATTTTTTTGGTATAAGTTCGTTCTTTTAAAAATACTGTTTTTGTTTAAAAAATGTTTTATCAGAACAAGCAAATTTTTCTTCGACGGATAAGTGTAAGTACTCTCTATTTATTAAAAGAAACTTGATTTTCTAAACTATTGTCTTACTTCAAATTTCATTTTATCCAAGTAAAAAGAGACAATCAATTTTGTATTTCTTGAAGATTCTCGTAATCTTCTTATTGTTTTCTCTTACGAATAAAATATATTTTTTTGATCAAATTTGTGTAAAATAATTATTTTATATGTTATTCTTACGGGTAAGGCAAATCTAGTTTTTTTCGGACAAAATAATTAAATTTGTATTGTCTTACATAGAAAACGCTTACAATTTAAATGAAGAAAAATTTCGAATTAAACTTATTTTGAGAAAAATACTATTCTGTTATCTATTCGCATTCCTGACGTGAATAACCAATTACATAAAACTGCTTTTTTAATTAAAAATATTTTGGTAAAGTATATCTTAGTCCTGAACGGCAACCATTACATTTTATTTAAGCCATTTGCAATTATTTCCATTTAATACAAAGGTTCAGTCCAAGTTTTGAAACCTCGAACTATTCTGGAGATATTTATACATTTTTTCGTGAGATTTTTCATTTTCCAAAATCGATCAGGAAGTTTCTTTTTCTGCATAACTTATTTCTTTTTCAACACACTTGGTAGTCTAAAGCATTTTTTGAAGTTTCAAGCCTTCCCCAAGATATGTATTAATTTTCTAATTTTCCAAAATGAACCCATAAAGCTTATATTCATTTTCAACTAATTATTTCCAATTATACCAAATATTCATTTTCAACTAATTATTTCCAATTAAACCAAAGGTTCTGTTTTTTCAACAGTTAAACAATTTTCGAGATATTTACACATGATTTTTGCTTGCCAAAATGGATCACAAAGTTTCTGTTTCTATGTAGCTCATTTTTTTCAACAAACATGATAGTTTAATGTATTTTTTCAAAGTCTCAAGCCGCTCTCAAAATATTTAATAACTTTCTACCTTTCCAAAATAAATCCATAAAGTTTGTATTAATTTTTGGCTAATTATTTCCAGTTTTAACAATAGTTTAGTACAAGTTACCTCAAACAGTTCTCCAGATATTTACAAATTTTTTTTATTTTCCAAAATCGATCAAAAATTTTCTGTTTGTGTAGTATAGCTCATATTTTATAACAAACTTGGTAGTCTAATGCATTTTTTTGGAGCCTCAAGCCATTCTAATATATTAAATAATATTTTAATTTTTCCAAAATAAATCCAGCAATTTGTATTCATTTTTTGTTACATTTTCAGTGGTTTATCGAAATCTTGGTAACCTCAAACCGTTCTCAAGATATTGTATAATTTTGCTATTTTGCAAAATTTACAAACGAACTAAGACGATCGTCTAATGAATTTCGTAGAGCATCAAACCGTTCCCAAGATATCTATTAACGTTTTTATTTTCCAAAACAAATCCATGAAGTTGGTCACCATTTTAAGCTAACTTTTGCAAAGTAAGCCAAGTGTGCAAGTTATTATTTTGATTTTTAACTATTTTTTTTTGGTTTATTTTTAACTAATTTTTTAGTAACGGTATTTTGTAGCGGTATTTTTCTGGAGCGGTCGCGAAAGTAACGCGATGAAACCGTAACCGGTATTCACATCTCTAATTTTGACAGTGACAATAATACAGACACCGCCAAATGTCAATAAATATAATTCTTACGTGGTCAATTTTTCAATTTTTTTTTTAGTTTCTAAATCATAAAAACAGTATGAAATAAAATATTGTACGATACACGTCCATTAGGTGTTGTTACAGTACTCGTATAACTTTCCAGACTGGGCTCCTGACGTCGCCTCGTCCGTAAAAACCTGTAACTGTAACAAGTCACCTACTAGACTTGTGACGTAAATTACTATTACAGTATTGAGTACCGGCACATCCTGTGCCGGTATTCAATAAATCAATTGTATCCAGGGTAACTATACCGGAACTATACCGGAATATATGTAATGAAACTATACCGCATTTCTCAAAAAGATATTCGCAGCCCATAAAATTAATTTGTTCCTGTTTTTAGTAAGTATGAAGTAAAATGTTGTACGTCGTAAAATGTTGTACGTCATACGTCCGGTAACGTGTTACAGAAGTCGTTTCGAAATTCCTTCTTACATCTTACTCCTACTTTAAAACTATATTTACCGGACTTATAACGTAAATAACTATTACGATATTCAATCCTGTTAAGTTAATAGTAATCCTGAAAAGTTATTTACCGCATTTAAATCAAGTACGTAAAAGTGTCCCAAATGATACAGTATGAAGTAAATTACTATTCTTTATGTGAAAAAGTATTTTTTTCATTATATGAAAAGCAGCAACTATTTCAATTAAAAGCAAGTTGCTTTGATCGTAAATATTTCTATTTTAGGTGTAGAATATCTAAGTTTTATGGTACTATTTTCGGAAACACCCTGTATAGTGGCATTTAATAGTATATTTTACAACAAGCATTTAATGAGAGTCGTTATTCTCGAAGGTAACGTTTGAGCCCACGAGTGAAGCGGAGGCACAAGTTGCCCGAGGGAATAACGCTCATTAAATGCGAGTTGAATACTATACTTTATCCACAACCCAGATTCCCGGTTTTTCTCAAATATGGTAGGTTATAGGTGTCACAAAGATAAGTCACAATTTTAAAACCACGACCACGACTGGTCGATGCTCTAGTTGCGCGCGTATGTTTATTTCAATGCTACGAGGGTGGACGGTAAATTACTTCATTTTATGGCCTATTTTAAGTATTTTTCAGTGAAAGCACATTTTTTAGTGAAAAAGAGACACTGTAACCTACATTTGTCTCAATACATCCTAAGAGAAAGATAATTACTTGAATGAACCAGCGGTAACTACCGAATTCAGTTTGCTTTTTGGGTTGTCAGTTGCTTACGACATGTTTCGTTACCATGCCAACTCATTATTCACTTGTGAGAATAATGTGATTATTATAGTATGGTCGTGGATATAATAATTTTCCAGTTTTAGCCGTTAATGATCATAACTTTGAACACTTTGAACCGGTTTGAGATGTGAACCATTGAATTTCACACTCTTATTACAAATTTTTAAGGCTATTCAAATATTTAATTTAAAATCTGTCAAACATTCTGTAATTTAAAAATAAATTTTAAGCGAGTGTTGTTAGGTCTTTGTTAGTCCCTTTTTCAAAAGATAAAATTTGACATTACACAAATGTGAATAATGCGAAACTTAAAACAACTGAAATATCATAAACCTCTTAGCTATACAATAATAACATCATTTAACATAATGAATAACATTAACATTAATAATATGTAGGCTTTTTCCAACTCCATACTCTATGCACTTTAATGATTTTAGCGCATTGTCTAGGAAAATATACTTGACGAAAACAAGCGTCAATCCTTTCGACGTCATCTCTCTCTCTAATTATGAAAAAAATGCAGGCTTTTAGTTTGAGTCATTTTTCCAATCTATGGGCATTTGTTGGAATTTTTAAAGATATATAGTAAAAAACGACTTACATGTTCTGCGAATATGAGTATAATTGGCTAGAGATCTCAATCCAAGTTGAGTAAATTCATAAGAATCTTCCTTGCTCCTGGCCACGTTCAAATGATCGAAGTTCACGTAAATTATAACAGTTTTGCAGTGCAGTAGCTTCTTTAAAATCTTCTGTGATAGTGATAAGGATTGGTGTAGGTCATCGCTGGCTGATGCGAGTCAACCTTTGGAACTGTCGACGAGACATCGGCACTGAATGATTGATACCTTGTTTACACTTTCTTGGGTAATTTTTAAACGTTTAGCGGTATTTTTTCATTGTTTCGTGCAATTTCTAGTTTTACAACCTTCAGGTATAAGTGGCACGAGCCACTACGATCTTATTAGTATAATTCTTAATCTTTTCTAAGGAACCTAATATAGTGAAGGGATATTCGAGAGCTTTAGCAAAGTCCTAGTGGTATAAGTAGTAAAAGAATTGAACTTTGGTTTGTTTGTTGAATAAATAAATCGTGTTTTAACAGAATCAAACAATAAGTGCTTTACTAATCTCAGACAAACCGTAGGCTTCACTAAGCCCATCCGTCAAACTTTGTCATCGACCTAAAGCTTTCTTTGTGTTCTTCTGCTCTTCGTACTTAAATGTCCTAAACCTTGGCATTCACCATAAAGTTAACAAAAGTAGGTAATTAAAAACCGAAATATCTTTGCAGATTAGCAAGACATTGAAACCTGATTATGGAAGTAAAGTTTATCGTTAACTAATCTAATTTTAAGTCTGGGAATACGCTTTGGTATACGCTTTGGTAATGCCTTTCGAACGCGTAGAAAGATTTAATATTCAGGATTTAATACCGAATATTTCTTGCGATTCTGTTTCATATAGATTGCTTTTTTAAAAAAGTTTTCAATCAAGCTAAGATAGTTCGTAGGCGTCTTACCTTTCCTTCTGAATGAAGTTTTAATATATTTTGTCCACGACCACCTAATAATAAACTCATATTCAGCTTGTTGACAAAAGTTAAATAGGGCTCATATAGCGTCAGAGGGATATATGAGTTGAAACAGCGGGAATAATATTATTCCCGCTCGCCATTTAAGTTATATATGTTGCCTTGGAAACCAGCAGGAGTAGGCAACAATGCAATATGAAACGCCGCAGCGTAAAAATTGCACTGGTGGCACCGGTTTTGCCGTCAAACGCGAGTGTCACTTTGACATTTCAATAATTTTATTTACACTACCTATTGATTTTATAATTTGTAATTATTAGACAATGGCCTTGAAAAAAATATAGTATTATACTCGCTTTTTATGGCCATTATAAAAAGCTCGTTTAATAATATACTATTATTATTGCCTTTCCATCCACCCAGAGGTTCCCTCATGCCTCCATTCTAATCAGCAAAAAAAACGTTATTTTCGTTTTTTACTGGATTTGGATTGGATTTTACTGGATGGCTCCTTACATATTAATAGCATTATCCCCAGTAAATTGCCTTTGCCGGCTAGTACAAAACCTTTCGTACGTATAGCAAAACCGGTTTTGCTATACGTAGGAAAGATCATTATTTTTATTTATAAAAGTAACGTTGATATAGTACCCAATTAAGAGTATATCTACGGGGTGTTCATTATAAAACTTCATCTAGCAGGCTATGAAATTTTGACAGAAAAGGATGACATAATCAAAATAAATGGACTTTTGTTTCTCCATCATTTTCTTTTGACATTTCACAGCCAACTAGATGAAGTTTTATAATGAACACTCCGTATAATTAGTCACTATTTTCAACTTTGAAGCAACACTGCTTTAACAAATAACTGATCTTTTATAAATAATAGCTTTTTATGATATAAGTGTTAAAAGTGCAACTTTAAGGCGCGCACGTCAAATTTTTTTTTTTTTTTAAGCGGACTAACAGTACGTCACTTGATTTCTCCATACGCACACCTAAAGTGGGCTTTCTAATCCTGATACCAAAAAAGTGGCAAAAAAGCCCTATGCAGTAAAAGTAAAGTCAAAAGTCACCGCTACTGTAATGGTGGCGCATATATAAACGAATTTTATTCACCAAAATTATTCGAAACTAGATGACACCAGGTAGACCGATCTGAGTGTATTGCCATCTTTACATTCTTACTGAAAAAACAAAGGATAGGAATACTCTCAGAGCACTCCAGAGCACCACCCGAAACCGTTATTAGTCGAAATCGCATAAGTTCTCGAATTCTGAATTAGTCTGTTAAATGTCATGCGCGTCATCATATTTATCTGTCATTGTGATTTTTATTAATTTAGTATTGATAATAATGCTACAAATTTTTAGTTTACCATAACCATTGGTTATGCTTTAATACCATTAAAACCATTGAACATTGAAAACCACCATTCTAACACATTCTATTTATTTTACAAATAATATACACCACTAATTGGGTAAGTACCTAGACCCGCTTCGCTTAAAGAGGATGAGAGAAGATTGCAAAACTGAATCACTCTGAAATAGATTTATTTCCTGCATGCTTGAAAAAAAATAGTATATGTTACTCGGTGTAAAAGGTCTTTTTGTGCATCGCCCAGTTGCAGGCCTCAGCTTCGCTTCGGCCGTCAATCATTGGGCTCTGCACGAAAAGACTCACTTTTACTCCTAGCGATATAATCTACCATTACTTTATCCACGACCATACTATAATAATCACATTATTCTTGTACATTCTCAAGATTAATGCTAATCTTTATTCACTTGTGAATAATGAGTTGTCATGGTAACGAAACATGTCGTAGGCGACTGACAATTCGAAAAGTAAACTGCCCTAAAGATGAAATCGGAGTTCATTCAAATAATTATCCTTCTATTAGGATGTATTGACAAATTGACTCATTCTCTCATATTGACAGTCTCTCATTTTCACTAAAGAAAGTACTTTTCACTGAAAAATACTTAAAATAGGCCATAAAATGAAGTCATTTACCGTCCACCCTCGTAGCATTGAAATGAACAATGAACATGCGCGGGCGACTAGACCGTCATCTGTCGACGCATCAAGCGTCGCGCCGTCGATTAGCGAAACCAGTCGTGGTCGTGGATTTAAAATCGTGAATTATCTTTGTGGCACCTATTACTTATCATATTTGAGAAAAACCAAAATCTTGGTCGTGGATAAAGTATAGTATTCAACTCGCATTTAATGAGAGTGGTTCTTCTCGAGGGTAACGTTTGAGCCCACGAGCGAAGCGAGTGGCACAAGTTGCCCGAGTTGTTGTATAATATACTATTTAACACTAGTGTTAAAAGTAGTTTAATATTAACACTACTGCCTTAAAGTAGTTTATTTTTAACACTAGTTTTAAAAGTAATTTACTTTTAACACTAGTGCCTTAAACGCTATTTTTAACAATTTATTAGCGTGTTAATGTCTAATGCGTCCGTTGAAAATTTTTTTTTTCGAGCTTTGAAAAGTGTTTTCAGATCAAGATGCTAAAGAAAGCTTCTACGTTAACATAACTCTTATCTAACTGTCTTTTTACTTTGAGGTTAACTTGGCTTTCAACACGTATTTTATTAGCAATTGTTCACCTTAAATTTTTATTTTTTTTTGTTTCTTTTTACTTATGAAAACCTCAACAATTTCTCCTTTTCTAATGGCAGTCAAATCATTTTTTTTTATTTTTTTTACATTTCGATTAACTTCCAAAAAAAAGGAGTCATTGCGGTTTTTCATAAATGCAACATTAAAAAAATTTTTCAAAAACCTGAGAGTTTTGACCCACTAATTTATAGTCATTACGTTACTATCATAATTGTCTTTGATTTGAATTGAAACTTTTCCTATACAACATGGATACAATACATGGAAGACCAACTATGGACACACAGTACGTATATACACGGTGTTTTTGAAAATAGTGCCATAAATGTAACCACTAAAGTATTCTAGGTTCCAAAATGAGAAAAAAACTTTATGCAACCAAATTTCAAAAAATGTTTTGTTTACCATATACAGGGTGTGAAAAGTTAGATCTTGAGGATGGTTTTTGGTTAATATTTCCGAAACATGAGCAGATTAATTAATGATATTTGGTATGGGGTGCTTCAAAAAAACGACAGGATTCTAAGATTATAATTTTTCAAATGAAATGAAAAGAAACCTTATATAATTTTCGATTTTTAGGGTTGAGTCTTCAATCTTAAGTAAATTTTGTCATATATGCCTATCTCGAACTTTTATTGAGAAAATAACGACTGCAAATTGGAATTTTTTATATTTGAGAACTTTATAAAACTTAAACAAAAATGAAGTCCATATATAGTTTTTTAAAAGCCTTTTAATAATACCAATTTTGTTTTCCATTTCAACAAATTGTTAGCGTAAGTGAGAATGTTTCTTTTTTATGAAAAACTACATTTGGGCCATTAAACAGCTGATAAAAAAACAAAAATTGGAATAAAATCTAAAATGTTTTCCGGGATTTGAAACCGTGGTCCAAAGGAATTTCTTCCTGACGTTTCGTCTACAGCTGTGGCAGACATTATCAAAGGCGATAAGACAATGTGCGAAGTGATGCGTGCTCTGCGGTCTTTGACCGATCTCTCTGGCCACCGCAGAGATCCCCTATCGCCACCCGGAGTTTACCGAGATCCATGCAGCTGTGGCTCGCCATACATTGGCCCCACAAAACGCCTTGTGTTCCTTAACACGAGGATTACGGAACACAAGAGGCGTTGCAGGCTGGGACAAACACAAAAGTCAGCAGTAGCAGAGCACGCTCTCTCCGAAGGTCACGACATCGTTTTCAACGAGGTGAATATCTTAAATCAATAGCAGCGTTTCTATCCGAGACTAACGAGAGAAGACATTGAGATCTTTAAACAAGACAACAATTTCAACAGGAAGGAGGAAATTACGTTTCTAAATGCAGACTAGAAACGAGTTCTATACGACATACTTCAAATGCGCCGAAACCCCGCGCCACCACTACCCCCACCGCAGTCCCTCCACTGCAACGCGATGGCGGGAGAATAAATACCACGGAGCTCACCACAGTCGAATCAGTCAACGTCGCGAAGGACAGGATATCCCTTTCGCCCATTGCCTCATCGCCATTGATAATGTCTGCCGCAGCTCTAAGGGCTTCAAAGCCCGGAAAATACTTTAGATTGTATTTTGACTGACCGAGAAAGCCTTCACAGGCTTAAAGAAATAGAAATGTGCACTCCATTTATCTTTCATCAGTTTAGATATTATAATGTAGCTTTAAATGTTGATAATCCTAGTATTTATTTAGTATTTTGTTATTTTTTAAGACTCTAGCTAGAGTTATAAACAATTTTTAAATGTGTTTCTACAGGGCGATTCACGTTATTCGACACGGAAGATTATGGTTAAACTTTTAAGTTTTAAAAAAGTTTTGTATATGGAATGAATGGGAGTCTATTGGCAGTAAATTTTTAAATTATTGTCATTGTATACATGTGGTCCCAGAAGTATAAAATTGATTAAAGTTGTATTTTTTTTTAATGAAACACCTAGTATATTATTATGTTAACTGCAAGCACCATTTCCAATGTAAATATTATATTATATACTTCCGGATTACATCTTATGCGCTTTGCTAGACCATTTAAAGTGATTTTTATGACGCCCGCACACATGGAGGGTTTTTATCGGATGCGAAAGAACGCCTTTACCTTGTACTTCTCACGTAAAATTCATACGTGTTTGATGACCGATTTACAGCGCAAACGGTATCTTATAATACGTTACCTCAGCTGCATAAATTTGAATCATGCCGTAATGTGAATACCTATCAACACATGTGATGGCCTTATTTGAATATTTTAGACAATATTCAGCACGAAAAATGAGACACTGCAATCGTGTTATGCTTATTTTACTAAAACTGACGTAAGCCGAACCAGTCTATACGTTTAGTATTCGCAGTTTGCAGCATAGCGAAAAGTTGAATGGGCTTTTCTGTCTACGGAACAAGGAAGAAAGGATATTCGTTAAGGAATTTCAATTCAGGTTGATAAAACAATCAATCATTCCTTGTCTTGAGCCTTCATAAGAAAAGACTAATGACCTTCAAAGATAGATTTTCCTTATAATATTTTAGTAATACACATAACTGTTGCGAATTCCGCTTCTGAAAAATTGTTGTAAAACCTAAATTTTGAATTCGAGTTATGACAAATAATTATGGCAAAAAAGGTAAAGCTACACATAAACTCAAAGTCTGGCTCCGGTATGTCGATGACACCTTTATTGTGTGAGATGGAAATGACAGGCAGTTACAAGAGTTCCTGAATCATTTAAATAGTATAAGACCAACTATAGGACTGACCAACTACAATGGAAACTGAAAATAACTACTGCCTGCCATTTCTGGATGTACTGGTGTAGCATCATACTTCTGAAAAATTCTGTAGCGTATTTCGCTTCTGAAAAATATTTGTAAAACCCAAATTGTAAAGTCGGGTTAAAATGGAAAATGTCAGGAATTTCAATCATTAAGATTGTGGAGGCGGTCTTTACTTCTATATGATTTATTTGGTAATATTTCAATTAAAGATTTAGAAGCCAATAACGTTAATAAGTAAAAAAGAAATAATAAGTAAAAAAAAAGAAAGAACAAAATAAAATAAAAGACACGACGAACCGGGTATTGTGCAGGACCAGAACCGCAAGCCAGTTGAAACGCATCTGAAATAAAAGTAAAAGGGTGTTGAGTTACCCTGTTCAACACTAGTTGATTCTATATGAATTATTAAGCTATTAAAGTTACGCTCAATTAAGAAACTGTGTCAAGCTCATTTTATAAGCTTTGATTAAACAAATTTCAATCAAAATACTCCATTAAAACTTAACTGAGAAAATATGTTGAAACTCAATTATTGAAAAGGTATTGCATCGAAAGATCTATAGTACGGACACAGACCACTATGCCCTGGCATCGAAAAGATCTATACTACGGACACAAACCACTATGCCCTAAACGCCTATCTGTGAAAATGCAATAGACAACCCTCTATTTATTCTTAATAAATTTATATCCTCTCCATGAGGCCGGATTGCTATTCATAACCACTGATGCGACTATTCGCACCCTGCAATGCCGCGAAGATGTGATGAACAATCCTTTAATGTGAGTTTTTAAATTGAAAGCTTTAAATTGAGTTTGTTTGAGTACTGGTACAAAAAAAAACAATCGGGCGTCCTCACGGCGGCAGGCCAACTTCAACGCATCACAAGAAGGGGCTAAATTATTATCTATCAAATAACCAAAAGCCAACTTCAAGATCTGAGTGTTCAGTTCGAAACCCCCAGTCACGACTATTCGTGCCATAAGCGCCAAAAACGCACACACAGTGCAAAAGGCCATGGTAAATTCTTTCAGCCCTTATCAATGAACAGCAATGAATAGGAAATGTGTCAAACATCTCTAAGGACCGACGTCCTAAACCAACGATACGACTATTCGTACCTTAATCGCCAGCAATACGACCAATCGTACGCTAAAAAAAAACATACCAATCACCAAAACAAAGATAAGCGGTAGAATAGAAATTAACATGATACCTGACTTTTAATTATTCAGAAATATTCATCAATTAATATGAGATGATTGAGACATTTCATTAAATAAAAGAAAAATAGAATAACCATGATAAAACAAGGTTAACTCAGTGAGAAAACTCACCTATTCAACAGAACTCGGGCACAAAACAACACCACAGCCACACAGTTTAACAAGCGTGACACTAATAACCGACTCTAAATATTTCCTTACAGCAAAAGCCAAAAAACCAATCTACGCAATCGATCCACGCTAAATTCCCAGGACGAGGGTAGAAATCATAAGTGCCTACATGGTCACTTGACATATTTATTACCAGTTAAAATAACAAAACCCTCGAGACATCGGGTTCTGCTTAAATTTCGGTTCTTAGAAACGCTTATTACGGGCGTTGGGGAGTGTTGTGCCGAAATATTATATTACAACAAAAATTTGGTTCTTACACTGGTGAGTAAATTGGAGGGTCATTTAAGAAGTTCTGTTTACCGTAAGCCCACGTACACGGGACAGTACCTGAACTTCATGCTTCGACTTCACCTTTCGAATCATCATGCATAAACAAAAATGGGAATAATTAAAACTTTATACAGGCGCACCGTAACAATATGCAGCGACAAAGAATCCACCAAATTTGGAACTTCAGAATATTAAACAGGATTTGTTGCAACTTGGTTATACGGAAAAGACTATCTTGAGGGCTTTTACGGAATGTAAAAGGCAAAAGGCTCGGCAAAACAGCGAGGACCAACCTTATCTTCTTACTATACCATACATAAAAGGAACTTCAGAGAAACTTCGACGCATACGAACGGTTTTCTAACCTGAAAAAACATTAAGAAGCGTTCTTTCTGAAACCAAACCGGAAAATTTAAATCAGCAATAAGATCGTATATATGAGATCCCGTCATAGCATATCGTACATAGGAGAAACCAAGCGTCCTTTGCATGTAAGAGTTCAAGAACACAGAACTCATACGATAAGAGGAGAAACATCAAAATCGGGAATTGCAGAGCACGCTTGGTCCGAACACCATAATATTAAGTGGAAGAAACGATAATTTAAGGAAGCAGTCTTCTTTGGAAGCTATGTCTTTAGTAAACCAAGTTTGCGACGTCTCTTCGGTATGACATCCGTTGATACGACGGAGAAGTGCTGGTCGCTTGACGCGCGACGGTGGCGACGATCCAGCCAATAGGAATTGTAGGCGTGGTTATCTGTGTAGTACACAAGCAAGTAGCCTCGAGCTTAATGCTCAATTTGTCTTGTTTATTTGTTTGTCTTCTTGATGGATCTGCTCCTGATGGCAATTTGCCAGCTCAATCTCAGTGGGATTAAGGACAAGTCAGGCATGTGGCATGCCCGGCCTCCCGAATTTTTTTTCCAAAATTTTAGATACTTAAAAGGTTTTGGTAGAGATAAAACTCTGACTTATTCTCGTGCACATCCAGTTGTCTGTTGTTGGAGTCTCTCCCCAGCCAGAGTATAACCATCGCAGTCAATGTTGGGGATCCAAATCCGCAGGTCTGTACCCTTTGTCGACTTTCGACAGTCACTTCGGACCCGTCGTGACTCCCAATCCCTTAGGAATCACCTCCAACCAAGGAAAAGTCCCCAAAAACGTTACTGGAAGGCTAGACCTCCCACTTCACCACCGAATTTGCCCTATATAGCCTCGCGCGAAACACGTGGTAACTTAACGGTTAGCGGCCATAGGCTGCGGTTATAAAGGCGATGTTAAACCTTCAGTGGTCAAACAGGAAGTGCTGTAATGCTCAGTTTCACTTGAAAACGAGCAGAGATTCCACTGCTCGAAACGTCGCGTCGTGTAAAAACTCGATAAAGACAATCGAAATTTCTCTTAAAATAATGTCCCTTGTTTACAACTAGAGACTCGATATCTCGACAAAGTCGTGAGGATGCGGTATGTTATTAAAATTTTGTTTAGGACTGAGTGGCCAACTCAGTTATGAAAACATTTCAAGTAGTTTAGGTTAGTTCGTTGTCGTTAAACCGACTGAAATACATAAATATTACGAATTACGAATGGATAATGGACATAATTAACGTTATAAACATCGACAAAACTTCGTCACTTCATTAAGAGCCTTGATAAAGACCGCAATATACGGTCGAAACGTCGGCGATTTGAAAATTGAATGAAGTTGTTATTTCGTCCCCAACCTACTAATCCACCTTCGTACTATTGCTATTGGGACGCTAAACACGTGGAATTACATAAATATGCTTTAGTCCGACATCAGTTAAGTTAAGTATATATCTTAAAAATGTCAAGCTACTTGACTTCATGAATCTCTAAGACGTTCCAATTCTTCCAATCGATGAACAATTCCTTCCTGTTGTTTTACATCAGGTAAATATACTCTCATTGGAATAGCGATGGAGTTATAATTGGTGTTTGAAAACTTTTACCAACACCCACTTTCTGTTTGTTTTGATAAAAGTTTTCTAATTTAAACTTGTTACCATAATACATACCTGATGTGCATTCGCTAAACCGTTTTTATTGATCATAATGCAATCAATAAGTTAAAAGCAGAGCAAGGGTAAGTAGAAATGTTCCATAGGTATCGATAATGTTTCAATAGTACATTGTTGTTCTAGGAGTAGAAACTTATTTTCTTATGAAGCTGCAGTATAAAAGCGTAGCTTGATTGTGACTACCTTTAACTGATAGGACATACGCAGTTTTAATATTTAACCTTGATAGTTCGCCTAAGTGAAGCAGTTTTTGTTTGCGCGGAACAAGGAAAACGGACGTTCGCTGAGGAATTTTAATGGATGATAAAACCATCAATCACTTCGCTTCGTCTTCGCCCTAAACATTGATTTTTCTAATTTAGGTCAGTTCTATGGTTAAGTGTAAATGTCCATTTGTAAATGAAATACCATAAAACTGAGGTTTTGCCAATTAAGAATATAAATGACCACTATTTAAGAAATGGCCTTCATGCATTCAGAGGATGCTAATAGTAATTCATATTAATTTATTATTCCAAGTTCAAGAAAACGTTAAAGGATTGTCACATACCTACTTAGAATTTCATGCAGTTTGAAAATGTGTCAAATATAGAAGAGTTGTGCATCTTAAGTTATTTTTCTCATCCCTAAAGTGTCAGAATTCAATTTGTTTATGTAGTTAATGGATTGTTGATTAAAATGCAGTGAAATTCGATTTATTGTATATTTTTAGTGGAATAAAGCCTATACATTGCAGACGATTGAAGTCCAACAAGTTTAATTTATTTAATAACGCTATAAAATACTGACAAGTAATTAAATTTCTTTAGATAAGCCTGATGATAGAGGTGCTAAACTGGTCATGCAAGCCATCGACGAAGACTTAACGACCTGCAAAAACCGTCATTATAGCACACTCTAATAAATCAGATTATTCTATTTAATTACTCTTAAACATGGCATTAAGCACTGGTTGTAAGATAGACATTAACGCTTCATATATTTATATAAAAAGTAAAAATAATTCCTAAGTAGATAACCAATGGCCATTTGTAATCAGCAGCTGTCTGATTTAGAGCAAGCAATAAACTTTTTAGAAAACTTCTTTGTTTTGCACCCATATATTAGTTCTGCGGTGTTTTAATCAGAACTAATTTTACTCGATTTATATGCAAACTAAATAGCTATCTGTAATCATAACAATAATTGCAAACCGAGTTTTTGGATTCGAGTTAAACTTGTAAAAACGTCAGGAATTTCAACAATTAAAATTATTGGGACGGTTAATGGTTTTATATGATTTACTGAGTATCAAAGATAATGCTTAGTAATGTTACGATTCGCAGCGACGCCGCATCGGAGGCGGGGCAACGCGTTGGTTGGTGGAGCTTCGCGACCTATCCGCGCTGCGTCATGGCTGACACGAGTGATTTATTGCTCTGTTTATCTAGAAGGCAGTTGTTTACAACCTTTTTTTTATGTGAGATTATTGAAGAATTCTTATCAAGAACTTTCTAGGTTTTTCTGTAATTTTAGGATTGTGTATAAAAGGAGAATAGCGCGCGCGATTACGAGTAGTCTTATTTTAAGCGAGCTATAACTAAGCTAAAGTACAGAGCGATAATAGAAGGCTATAAAGTGTTAAGTAGTGAGTTATTTACTAGTCGAATTGTACCTGTGTGTATTTGTGGAATCAATAAATAGTGTTTTCGTGTTAAATCGTTACACTGGAATTATTGAACCCCGAGTTCGCAACAGTAATAATAAAATAAAAGTCAAAAAAACTGAAGGGGAAAATACACTAGATGTACCGTGTGAGTCACTAAAAAAGTTCGTCGGCTTTATCTGGAAATCCTCTATTACACACCAGAGAAATGGTTGTAAAATATCTTCGTCTTCTAAAATAACAAACGATGTTAGAAAAAAGCGATGTCCAACTCAGAAATGGCTGTTTTCGCTAAATTTTAAATGTTAACCCTACCTAAAAATAGAATATTGTTACGGGATATGGGTTCCAATAATTTATCGTCAATTAACTACACACTTTTATTTACTTTTAACTATTGCAACACGATTTAAACACAATTACTGTTTACTAACAATTCGCACTATTCTTTTGTCCGCTTTTTTCCCTTATTTTTTTCACTGCACTATCTATTCCATCTCATCTCGCGCGGCTCGCTGCTTAATATACCCGGCCTTAACACACTCTCGTATTTTTGAGAACGGAGGCGACCCGGTTCTCGTTTAGTCTAGACGGGTTTCCGGGGTCGCGGTCGGCGCTCGGGGTTGTCGTTTCGGCCCGAATCTTTGTGGACCGACGGTCGGGCGTAACATTGCCCCCCTCTTAGCTCTGATCGTCCCGATCAGAGAAATCTCCGCGACTGTGAGTCTTTAACCATTCAAGATGAACCTCTTTTATCTTTGCTCTAGGGGTACGTTGGATCGTGTATACCACGCCGTTGATCCGTTCCATATCTGGCTTTCATCCGATCGCTGGCAATCTTTATCTTTGTCTTCACGTTTCGAGGGATTTCCTTTAATCTTTCTCGAAGTTCATCCGCATGTTTGTGGACATCCTGCACCGGTTCTTCTGGTGATCCGTACAACAAATCTACTGGAAGACGAAGTTCTTTACTAAATATAACCTAGGCGGCAGGGGTATGTTCTGTCGTGTTATGCACTGCACCAGGGTAAGCCATCATTAGAAGAGGCAGAAATTCGTCCCAATCTTTCTGGTTGTCCGCCACCATTTTGCAGAAGTATGATTCCATGGTTCGATTAAAACCATCCACCATGCCATCTGATTATGGATGGAGCGGAGTTGTCCTTGTTTTGCGGATTCCCAGAAATTCCATGATCTTTTTGAAAACCTGCGATTCAAAATTCCGTCCCTGGTCCGAATGAAGCTCTAATGGTAGGCCGAATCTACTGAAGAACTCGTCTTCCCCTATTAGCTTCCTGATTTGGTAGTGCATAGGCTTCAGGCGATTTTCTGAAATAATCCATGGCAACTAAGATGTATTTGTTGCCATCATCCGGGGACCTGCTACGTCGATCGCAATTCTTTAAAATGGGGCGCCTACATTGTATTGCTTCATTTGCCCCTTATTCTTTCTTTGGGGTCCTTTTACGGAGCAGCAGGTATCACAATTTCTGCACCACTCTACGACGTCACCTCGGCAATTCACCCATTAGTACCTTTTCTTAGGTACTAATTTCTTATTCACTCCAAAATGGCCTCCAGACACTCCATTGTGCATTTCTCGCAAGACAACTTTCCGTCTACGGATGTTTCTGGTACAATTTGGAGCGTGGCACTCTTCTCGTCGGGGCTTTCCCAAGCCCTCTTCAGTAAACCATTCTGAATCCCATTGAGCCCGTTTAGCTTTTACTTCCGAGCTTTATCTGCTATGTCCTTCCAATCAGGCCTTTGCTTTTCCAACTTCCATTGACGTATTAACCCCACAGCATTATCGGTTGTTTGTTCGATCTCGTTCTTCTCTTCATTTGTCCAGTGGTCCAATGTTCGTCGACGTCAATCCTGGTTTTCCCATGAATTCTTGGTCCATCTCGTTGTTCTACTCATTGGCAGTGTCGAAATTCCCCATTACAAGGCCTGTGTGATAATGCTTCTGCGTTACCATGAAATCTGCCTGAACGATGTTCAATTTTGCCAGGGATGGTGAGGCTTCTTCCAAGCTGTCTAACCCTAATGACTGAGGCTTTTGTGGGGCCAGTGAGCGTTCGCCTCTTCACACTGACTGTTCTTTGTTTTTCGGCTAATGTGTCAGTCCGCCAGATTGTCGTCGTAGCGGAGTCTGACTCCTTTCCGGTTGAATGTGACAGTTCCTTTTAAAATGGCCCATTCTGCCGCAGTTGAACAAGATCCGGGTTTCTGTAGGTCGGCATTTCGGTTCATGTTTCTTCTGTAACCAATGTCTTGTGCCCTGCTCCTTGATTGGTCGAGATATCAAGTCATTTGCTTCTTGAATTCACGCTGCTCGTCCAACAATTGCTTTACGATTGAGTTTGGCTGAGGCTCGTCCTGTACGTCAACTATTCTAACTCTGTGACCCGTGTTTATTCTCGACGCCTCATACTCAAATGTCATTGTACGTCAACCTCAAATGACATTTCATTTCACTGTCGCGACCTCCTTTGATAAACTGCTGGTCAATGAAATTAGAAGGCGCCGCAGAGCCGCAGGATACGCGAATCTTGTCAAACGCTCAATGTCCTCTTCAAATTCCTGTAGGATTTCGCCTGGCTTCTGCTGCCTCATCTGTAGTTCTGTCTGGTAGATTATTTCGCGATAAGCATTACCAAACCTCCGCTTTAACGCCGCGGCAATTGCATTGTAATTACACTTTTCAATGGTCGACAATGTATGATGTCTGCAGCCTTTCCTCTCAAAGCTACTAAAAGTTCGGTAACCTTGTCCCAATCTGTTTATCCATTTTTAACTGCTGCCGCCTCAAGTTATTCTTTATATATTTTGCAAGAAGTAGTACCGTCGAAAACTGGAGGCCTAGTAATGTTTAGTAGCTCAGCGGTTGAAGTTGGCCCACCGTTTCCCAGATCCGCCACCGTTCTTCTAACTCCGTCATTTTCTTCTCTAGTTCATGTTTGACTTGATCTACGTCTTGTTTGATTTAATCCTTGTCTTGTTTAACTTGATCTATGTCTCGTTTGACTTCAGTCATTTCGGTTGAGACAAGTTCTTGCAACTCGCGACGACCATCCGTTAATGCTTGAAACTGAGCAGCTTGATTTTTTCTTTGTTTCTTTATCTCAAGTTGCCTTTGTTTTTCTTGTTCCTTTTTCTCAAGTTGACTTTGTTTTTCTTGTTTTTCCAGAAAATTTATTTGTTCTTCTTTATCGAGCTGCCTTTGTTTTTCTTGTTCCTTTTTCTCAAGTTGCCTTTGTTTTTCCTGTTCTTCACGAACATTTCTTTCTTCCCTTTTGTCCTTCTTCAGCATTTCCATAAGTGCTGCCAGTTGTTCAACCATGATTTTTGTCGAAGATCGAGTATATGGCAGGTAGAAAACACCATTTGAAGTGCAGTTTTCCATAAATAACAAAAACAAAATACTGAGTTTGTTGGAAATTGTAAAAAAAAAATTCTAGCATAGTTCTGTCAATCGAACTCGTAACAACTCAAAGTGTGATGAACTTGTTTATTTACGAAAATAAATAATTCCGATGCGAGTTTTTATTAGCTGTTTACTAGATACTAAAATTACCATAATCTGACTAACCATTATAATGGTAATTTAATTATAATAATGGATTAACAAAATTTAGAAGAAAAGATAATTAGATAAATTACTATGTAGTTATGCGAAATGTTAATGCGATTGTAGCTCTAGGCTTCGCGTGTATTGGTCACTATATGTTAATTTTTATCTTGATTTAGTGTTTGCCTTGACTTAATTAGAATCGGCCTTAAAAATATCTTACTAGAATACGTGTTGGATTGGATTACTACATGTACAGTTTCCCAGAAGAGCTTTTTCGTGAAGAATGTGAAGATGTTTCGACGTATAGTTACGTCTTCATCAACGCTAGGCTGCGTTAGGTATTTTTTTTTGCTAAACAAAATTTGTCCAACAACAGATGATGAACATATGAGATGTGCACATATTAGACACGCTCTACACTCCAGACTATTATAGTCTTTATTGATGGATAGATCAGGAATGATGGTGAGAAGCCGGAATATACAAGGCTGGCCATGGAGAGAGTGAGTGTTTTCTCTAGGAAGGCTATACGATGATTTTCCAGGCCGAGGTTTTTGCTATTTCCTGCGAATACCCGACTGCGATAAGGGACGGAATAATCCTCATTAGAGGAATAGAATGGTGTTCTTTCATACTATAACCCAAAAGCATCAGGTTTTCGACGTTCTACATACTGACTTCAAGAAGCATTTTTATTCTCAAAATTTTTTATACGGGTTGAATTTGTGTCGATGCTTAGTGAAGAGATCTCAGAGTGTCGAAGTGTGCTAAATAGAAAAATAATTTCATTTTTAGAAGAACAATTCGAAATTTTCTCCATATTTTTGGCAACTTTTATTACTTGCTAGATAATTGGCAATAGCCAATCTTCTGCATATTCATAATTTTGTTATTTTCAGAGATAAACCCATGAAGTTTGTACTCGTTTTCAGCTGACTTTTTCCATCTAAGACGATAGTTCAATCTTATTTTTGAAACCTCTAACCGTTCTGGAGATATTTCTAACTTTATTCTTTTTAAAGATAAGCCCATGGAGTTTGTACCCTTTTCCAGTTGACTTTTTCCAACTAAGACGATATTGCAATCCTATTTTTGTAACCTCTAACCGTTCTAGAGATATTTCTAACTTTCTTGTTTTTAAAGATAAACCCGTGGAGTACCTAGTCGTTTTAAGCTAACTTTTTCCAGGGAAAAACAATAATCCAGTCCAATTTTTAAAACCTTCAACTATTTTCTCTCTCGAGATATCTACTAACTTTTTTTATTCTCAAACATAAATTCATGAAGTTTGTATTTGTTTTCAGCTAACTTTTTCTAATTAAGACAATGGTCCATTCCAATTTTTGAAACTTCCAACAGTTCTCGGGATGTCTAGAAATGTTGTTGTTTTCTAAATAAATCTTTGAAGGTTGCATCCGTTTTCAGCTAACTTTTTCCACCAAAAATATCAGCCCAGTCCAATTTTTTAAACCTTTAACCTTTCTGAAGATATTTATAACTTTGTATTTTCAAAAATAAACCCATTGCGGTTGTATTTTGTTTTCAGCTAACTTTTTTCAACTAAGATAATAGTTCAGTCTAAGTTTTAAAACCTCTAACCGCTCTGGAGATGTTTCGAACTTTATTATTTTTATTTAGCGAGATGGAGATAATTTTACCATGAACAAGCTGAGCTTGTCATGTTTATAGTGCTATAATAATAAAAATAATATAACATGTTTCGAAACAGTTTATAAGTTCAGTAAACATAAAAATAATTTGTAATAACTTTTATAGTTATTTCTTTATTTTTATTTTGTCAGTTTTCTCAATAAAGCCATCTAACTCAAGGTAGACCATGATTCATGGTAAAATTATCTTCTATGTACCAACTATGTACTAACTTTTGTATCTACAACATCTCTTTAGAACTAATAGATGGATTTAATTATTGACAAAAACTTAATTTTCGATATTTCTTTAACTTGATCTAGCCGAATTATTGTTAGTTGGTAACTTATTCATTTGCAACTTCCTTTAATGTTTTCTATGTCGCATTGTTTAAACGGTTTGTTCATCAAATTCGTCCTTTTCTAGTCTTTTGAGCAGAAACTACTTTATCATGTTTGAAATATACACTAAGAAAATGCCGGGGTAGTTTATATAACTTGATGAGATAGTTTCTAGTTTTGCAGCTGTAAAATAACCACACATTATTGCAGAATTCAGTTCCTTCGTCCGTGCGATGTGTTGTTTCTTCATAATGTTGACATGATGAATTATTTTAGATTTTATTTTAATAAGTTCTGTAAAATTTCCTTTTGTCGATAGGTGGTAGCTATATGCTTGAAAGGTTTTAACAAAAAAACACATCAAGTTTTGTTGAATCATGTGTTAGCAAACCTGCGAAACCTATAACCCAGTACATAACCTCCTAAAGCGGTCTATAAATGACATTTCCAAAATTGCATCGCCATAACGAAATTCGGTTGAATGGCTGCTTTAGAGATAGACAGTTTAAAAGTTTCAATTGCTTCTTAGTTTATTAAAAAAAAAAACAATTGCTCTTCTTTGATGATGAAAGTCAAATCTGGATCGCCCTGTAGGTTTTCGTCACTAACTGCCTATGTGGTATACAGGTACATGGTTCAGGTTAACGAAGTCTCCGCACTCACACGTTCAATCTTTTGGGTCGTGTGATTTTAATTATTATTGAAAGTCATATTTTTGATTACGGAAACAAGAAATTATTAAATATCTGCGAAACGGTGTGAGATAGGTACAGGAATGTTAAAGTGGTATCATAAAGAAATCGAATATATGTATATGATATGTGTATAAAAGTTGGTACTCCTTTTCCGCTGAACCGGCAACACCGTAAAGGTGAAAATATTTTAGAAATAGAGTTTAGACGCATTTGAAGCCACACAAAACATAAAATAAAGATGCGAAGCCGTTCTCCAGATACGTCTAACATACCATCACCGTGAATCACCATGTATATATTTGCATTTTTGTATGTTTCTAAAAATTTAAAGAATATTTCGTGTGAACAAACTTATTCCGATTTTCAACAGTTTTTGAAATTTTGACGTTTGAATTTTTGGACACATGTTTATTACTTTCTTAACCTACAGTAGTAAATGCAACTTACCTCAGGGTTATAGATAAAAGTTATTATGAAATTCTGTGTCGATATGAAGTTCGGTAAGTTTGGTTATATAATATTTTTACTTTTCGGTCGCTCCTGTATATCTGATGACAAGATAATTAGTGAGTTATTTATGAGTTCATAAATAACCCAGTAATCTCACTGGAGATAACTTTTATGTTAAGCTAGAATACGAGCCGCTGCAACTGTAATATAGAAAAGACAAAATTTTACATTGCCTTATTAGATTTGAAACAAACTACTTCAAATAACAGCTAAAAGAGGAAAACTTGGCCAAAACTAGCCAAGTTGCTACAGCAGGAAAATAAACAGCTGCCCACCCAATGTTAGTGCTGCAAACCTATCTTGAAGTGCCTATCCTCTGTAAATGTTAGCTATTACACTGGTCCAAATTACTCTATTCACTGCCGCTCTGAATAGAGCTGTCGATCTCATTCCCGTTCATGTTCGTAAGTTTCGCAGCCACGATCTTCGTTTTCGTCCTGCTGACCTTCGCCCCTCTATTTTTTCCTGTAGAATGAGTTGAAGAATGTGGTATTTTTCATTTCCCATGATATGTCGACGTATTCCAATTTTCTGCGTCTGACGTATTGCAGATATTCTAGTTGTCCATCGATGCGTTCCAATACTGTATCGTTTGACACGTGGTGGATCCATGAGATTCTGAGCATGCGGCGATAATACCACATCTCAAATGCATCTATGTACTTACATAAGGCGTGTCCACGCTTCTGCCCCCATATAGGAGGGTTGAGAATACCCTTCTTATTCTAGTATGGATGTTGAGGGATAGGTTGCATAGTATATATGTTACGCATGTTGTTAAATGTACCTCTTGCTTTTTCGATTCGGCTCTTTATTTCTCGAGAGTAATCCCAGTCCTTATTCAAGGTGCAGCCCAGATATGTAACTGTCTGGGCCATTGTTAGCGGTAAACTGTAGGTTGCCGATGGCGGTTTTACTGATAATTAATGTGTGTGTCTTCTTACGGTTTATCTTCATACCATATCTGTTGGTCCTTCAGCAATATCTGCTATAAGAACGGTATCGTCAGCGTATCTTAGGTTATTTATTATTTCTTCGTTTATTACAAGTCCATCTTCTATGTTGTCTAATGCCTAGGCTGTGCTGTGATGGGCTGTGCTGCAAATTTGACTAAAGGTGAACTTTTAATTAGTTAAAAGAAATGTTTACACCTCTTTGTGAGAGGCTATGTGCTGTGTGCAAGGCGCTGGGATAGAATTACCAAACTCAAATGCATCAACACGAAAGTTATTAGAAAGAAGGATATTAATAATTAGTAAACAAATTTATTGTGGTTATAGGTGTAACCACAAGGTCCCTGATGTTGGTCGCCCTTGTCGCACAGCAGATTCTTCTTGCAGGGAATGCCCAGCTTGATGCTGTTGTGGTTCTTTGCATTTCTCTTCTTATCAGGCTCAACTTCTTGACTCCTTTGAAGCGGAACGTTTTTTTATGTCTTTAATAAGCAAATTTCTGGTAACTGGGATGCTATACAAAAACTAGTAAACCTTTCCCCTCCATAGCAATTTTCTTCGTTACTCAGAGCTATAGCAGGCCTGCAAGCCGGGAAAACTTTCGTGGTAAACTTCGACAGGGGAATTCTTTGCCTTTTTGGCTCGCTTATACGCTGGTCTACTGCCGTCTTGGTTTCTCTAGGGAATTTAATGTCCTCGGGATTGACGCCCTCTTTGGAGGCCTCTGACCATGAGCCAGCTGAAAATATAAGAAAAGCAACTTTGAGCTTCCAATCTGTGGTACTTAGTGGTCTCAAAACTTTGCTGGAAGCTAGTCTTGGAACTTATGTGGAACTGAGGACAGTTGTTTCGTATCTCGTCCATCATACCCATGTAATTATTTCTACTACTATGCTCTGTACAAACATCTCACAAGGTTAAAGTTGTCGTGTTTTTCTTGCAATATCTCGATTTCGACACATTTTTCCTGTAGCCACCGTTTTTTAGCCTCTTTAATTGCTCTTAGGACTTTTCTGTGTAATTCCTTGTATTTTACACTATCCTTGTCTGTGTTCTCGTCTTCCTTCCATAAGTTCTACGATAGAATCTGTCATCCATTGTTGTCTTTTTACCATCCTGTCTGGTCTTAGTTCTTCTTCTGTGACGGAGATTATAGATATTTTTATTTTATTCCATTCCATTTTACCAATATTTTACCTAAACAGACCAAACTAATGAAACCTGAAGACTATTAAGTGGATTGAGGAATTAACTCCAAATTAATCTAATCCAACTGATCAGTGTGATGTGTGATATTGACACTCTCAGATCAAGGTTGTAATGACAACCAAGAAGAACTCAGCACTGACCCTGATGCAGGTGGTGATAAAATCAATAACGTGTTTGAGGAGTAGGAAGGTACTTGATAACAGGTGTAGGACAAAAACTACTTTCCTTTTTGTGAAATTGCTGATGTTTGAACCTTTAGTGAGGTCTTCCTCTGCCCTTTTTCATTCAGGAAAGCATGTCACACCATCAATAACTCTCATGGTGGTACAAACAATCATCGATCACAAACCAGTGCACTATGGCAATACTTACAGGCTGAACCCATAAAACCATGAAGAACACAGCTCTGATACAGGTGGTACTTGTCAGTACCACCAACACCTGTATCAGGTGGTATCAGGTCACCACCTGATAAAGGTGGTGATAAAATCAATAACGTTTTTGATGAGTAGGAAGGTAATGTAGGTCAAAAAGCTACTTCACTTTTTTGAAAACACCAGCGTTTGGACTTTTATTGAGGTCTTCTCTGGGCTCTTATTTTCAGAAAAGCATGTCACTCCAGCAGTAACCCTCATGGTCGCACAAGCAATCATCGATCACAAACCACTATGGCAATATAAACAGACCAAACCAATAAAACCTGAAGGCTACTAAGGGGATTGAGGATTTAACTCCAGATTAATCTGATTCAAATCGTGATTGTAATGTTTGATATTAACACTCTCAGATCAAGGTTCTAATGACAACCAAGAAGAACCCAGCTCTGACAGTGATGCAGGTAGTGTTAAAATCAATAATGTCTTTGAGGAGTAGGAAGGTGTTGAATAGCGGATATAGGACATAAAACTACTTCACTTTTTAAAAATTGCCGACGTTTGAATCTATATTGAGGTCTTCCTCTGGGCTTTTTCATTCAGGATGTCACACCAGCAATAACTATCATGGCCGCCCAAGCAATCATCGATCACAAACCAGTGCACAATACTTACAGACCGAACCCATAAAACCTGAAAACTATTAAGGGGATTGAGAAATTAACTCCAGATTAATATCATTCAATCAATATCAACAATACTCCGAAGCAGACGAAAAAGCCGGAAGGAACCACACCAGACCAAAAGCCGGGTGTGAACCCGAAAGCTCCAGAGGGCAAGAGCCCTGTACAGAAATACCATGGCCTCATCAAGGCCATCGAATCTAAACTAAAGAACTGCTTGGGAGGATGGATTCGCGAGACACTGCGTTGTGGTGATGGCTGCTAGATACCTTGAGTCCCTCATCATTGTCCTGAAACATTAACGGGCTACTCGCCAGGAAGTGCGAAGTAGAGCACCTCTTGGCGGAAAGGGAGGAAAGGGAAATTATGGCTCTTCAAGAAAAGAACTACTGCATTCGCGTAAACTTCCGGGAGTATAGTTCGTACTGTTGCGACAAAAGGAACCCCAATAACGGAGGGGTGGCCATATTGGTAAGAGACGACATCATACGCCATTGCCTAGGCGTCTAAGGCACAAAAATTGATGCAATTTGCGTCGTAGTGGGCACGAGCTATGGTCAGATGAAGGTCACGTTGGCATACAAGCCTCCATAGGACCATTGTCTTTATATTCATAGTCTATCAATGATTGGTTAGTACATATGCCCATTACTAGATGGCGTGTATGCCCAAGTGTGCTGACCAATCACTGCCGATGACGTAAGAGTTCCAGCGTATTCCCCCTTTTTTTCCAGTGGTTGGAGGGCACTGGGTAGGGGAGTACGTTGAAGATAAAGATGAAGTAACAATATAATCTCCAGTGAAAAGGGAGATAATCACTGAAACGACGAGTGGTGAGAAACGAAGTTATATATGGGGTTGTTGTGATGTGAATAGACTTTCCTTATCAGGGTGTTCTTTTATTTTCTTATGATGATGACGAAGACAACAAACCGACAATACCTCTGGCCTCTGGTCTGGACCATCTACGCATCCCATTCCTAACCGTAAATTTGTAAAATAATGTCTTGTCGCTTTGACATTTTTAGATTTGATCTGGCTTGCAGTAGCTGCAAACAGTGCAAACTTTAAAGTATTTAGCGCTCCCAGAATATATTATCGGGAATCAAAATTGGAGTAGGAAACTGGCTCCATTCATTGTGTTTATCAGTGTCTTCACTTTGTGACTTTCAGGGAATGTAAAAGGATCTGCTGTTTTGCCAGTTTTCTCCTCTCTTGTTTGTTAACTGCTAAATAAGACTAGACTTTAAACTTCATATTATATTAATTCAATACGTCGATTTTAAAAAAGGTAAGTGAAGTTCGTAACGGTAATGCAATTTTCATAACACAAATTTCTCACGCTCATGCAATTTTTGCTGTTTGACTTGTACAAGTAAACTGTAGCGTAGAACCCAAGCTTGAGAGTGTTTATATACTTTCAAAAGCCAGAAAGTTTGGGTTCAAAACTTTCTGGCTCAGTGCTGGCTTCTCCAATGCTTCCTGGTCGGAAGCCTAAAGATAATTCGGATTGTATGAGGGTGAAAATTAAACCTGTTATTCAATATTTGTCCAATATTCTATTGTTATAGAACAATTGTAACCATAGTAATATTCAACAACAGAAAAATTATCGAATTATCGCGATAATTTTTCTGTCAAAAAAAATTATCGCGTTAATTTTTCTGTCAAAGTCAAATGAAAAGTAACTGCCTCAATGTCATAGCATAAACCAGGCAAATTAATTTATATTCAATCTAAAAAATAGCTATACCTACAGGAGTGTCGCAAATGTCGCAAGGGTTTTTAATTATTTTGTTCATGAAATTCTCCTTCGAATATAACTCGTGCATTGAAAATTATGCAGTTCAAGCAATTTGGATCAGAAAAAGGCACTCGTGCACTGCGTGCACTCGTACTTTTTTCATCCCAAGTTGCATTCGTGCATATCGTCCAAAAATTACCAATAATTTTCAGTGCACTTGTTATATTACATATGAGAATAAAATTTAGTTCACCATGTACTTTTGGAGTTTAGACAGATAGGTAGGCACACACAGTATACACATTAAACATCGTTAGATACACTTTTTCTTTCTAATATATCTATTGCTATTGCAGGCATGGCTACATCTACGCAAAACTGTTCATACTTTGCATGTTTAAAATCTCAGCGGAACATTCCTCGACGGCGCAAATTAAATTTCTGGTTAAGGATCCGCAACGCCTTGAAAAATGGATTCTGTATTCAGGTAATGAAACATTTTCTTTATTATTATATTATGGAATTGTTTCTCTGAAGGTTTTTTTATTAGTAATACAAAAGGACAAAACGGAGCAAAATAGCAGGGGGTTATTTCACCAGTACTCTGTCAAATAATTTAATAATAAAAACAATAATTTAAGAAAAAGTAAAATATTACTTTAGAAGAAATTTTACGTTACTAAAAATAAAATTATAATATGTAATATAAAATATGTACCTAACGAATGAATCCATTTGACTTTATTTTCAGGTAGAACAGATATGTTAGATATTCCACATAAAAAAACTTGCTCGGATATTCATTGGTCTTCACATCTATTTTGAGAAACTTCCTCTCAATGAAGTTGTCGCAAGTTGCCGTACCAACGCCCTATGGACCTAGCCAAGCTTCTCCATCTAATACGCACAACAGGTTACATCCAAGAGCTCAACATAACAGTCCCGAAGAAAACGTAAAATCCTACTTGTATTGTCAATAATATATTATAATATATAATAGTTATTTTATGAAACTTTTGAATTGAAAAGCAAAAATTAATAAAGAGCAATTTACAGTTCTATAGATAACTGATAATTATTGGAATTTAGAATACTAACAATGATACACTGGAATTATTTAGAATAAGTACTCTGCGACCAGTTCAGTCTTTCAATTACTACAAGAAATTGGCCTTCGCCATTCTATCAACACATCGAACTCGACCAAATTAGGTAGACGTGGAGAAAACATCCAGTGTCCCTTTGTTCGTTTCAATACCGATTGTAGCCACATCTATTGGTTTCTCCTGGAAGCTCATTGAACAACTATATCTTATCTAAAAACAATGATAGGACGAAATGCAGCAGGAAGATTTTGACATATTCCGGGGTGGCCAGCAAGCACTAGTGTTGGTTGGCGACCTCAATTGCAAGCACCGCTCATGGAACTTTGCAATTGATAGCAGGCAAAGTGGCAGGCGGTTGAATATGACGAGGAAGAAGAAACTAAATTGATTAATGATGCAGATTACTGTATAATGCAGAAGTCAATTTTTAGCCGTCGGTACTATGAAAACGCTGTTTTCGACCTTTTAAACGACTGATAAACCATCATTTCGAGTGGATCGAAAGTTTCGCAAGTTCTGATCGTGTCAAAGCCTCACTGACGAGCCGTTTACAGCGAAACTAGTCTGGAGACGGACACAATTAGAGATTGCAAAATGATGGTTCATCAGTCGTTTAAAAGGTCGAAAACAGCATTTTCTTAAATCGATTAACTTAGGCCCAATTGGCTAAAAAAAGAGAATTGAAGACATAAGTGGATAAAGGTGTCATGTCGCACTTTTTACAAAATTTTAATTTTTCGATTTTTTAAACTTTTCTGGTATAGATCCAACCTTAAATAAACCCTGAATATTATTTCCTTTTAAATAAAGCAATTTCGTAATAGATAAAGGTGCTAAGTTTCACTAACAATGCAGCTTTAATCAATTGGAGGCAAATCAAAGGAATTTTGTAAAAAGTGCGACATGACACCTTTATCCACTTATGTCTTCAATTGTAGCAGATGGGATTAGAGGAAATATCGGAAACACAAATTAAACGTTTCGAGAAGGGGAGGAAGGGCAAGGGAATCTTTCTTGTTCTCAAATAATGAAGCTAAGTGGTCTCTATAAGAGAGAGAGAGAGATATTTTTTTTATTTATTGTTTACCATTTTATTCAAAATTTTCACTTGGTAGGCAAATTATTTATGGTTTCAGTGGCATAAAAACAGCAAAAGGAAAATGAAGAACTAGAACTTATGTCATGTTTTTGAGGTTTGTAGACTTTTTCGAAGTTTTGTGTCAAAATGAGTTCAATCAGTGAAAAATATGGTCCATCAATACCACCGGTAGGGTGGAAGAGAGTTTGCTGCTGATAAAAAGCCGCTAAAATGTGTATCGAATCCATTATATTAATGCACAACAAAATCAAGCAGGAATGTTAGGACGGAAAGTCGAGCTGGAAAACGTGTCGAGAAGTAGGAGATAACAATATGACTTTTTCAAAATTTTTGGAAAGTCAGTAATGTCTGAATTACATAAGTAGTTAAAAATAGAAGCTTAGTTTTCAGAAGTTTTCGTTTTATTTTATTATTTTGCCATTTGGAAAGCATTATACTCTGATATACCATTTTATATAAGGAAGGATTTGATGTTATTTCGTATATATACGTCGAAATCCAGTTATATTGAGATAAAATCTTATTTTCCATATTGAGATGAAACCCCATTACCGTGGACGTTTTATAGGCCTTTTTTATGGGCCATATACTACATATACATAATAGTTAAATAAGAAAAACACTCACCCAAATAAAGCCATATAAAACGCCACTTGCTGACCTTTGCAGATATTGATTTTTAAATCATATATTTATATAAATGATACTTTTTGTAAGAAGACAAGGTTGTTTACCTTTTAATTGCAGTTTAATCCAATTAGTATTTTTTTAATTACACTTATATCTGCAAGTCAAATGTAGCAGAGTAGTAAGTTGTAATTAATCTAGAGTGCTTGTAGTTCAACGAAAACAATTAACCGTTTCTAATGGGTCAATATTGCTCTAACAATATACACTAAGGGTTGACAATATACCCATGTTTATTGCCATGTTTAATCATGTCGAACATTTTTCCGATCTATTCACACTGCCTTTTAACAACTACACCACGACATTTCGACTATCGGTTTGTTCTTCATTAGCGGAAAAACCTAGAAGAGATATGCATATGGTGAACACCCCTGACATCCTTATTCATTATTCGTATCCCCGAGCGTACCCGAGTTACAAATAAAAAAAATGTACTTAACAAATATTAAAATGAGTAATAAATAATCTAAAATTTTAAAGCTTGTTTGTATGTAATGCTTTCAATTTCAAATAATTATTACATGACCCTTGGTAGCTATTATACATGGCTTTGTTTGTTACCTTACGGCCCTAATGGAGAATAAATGATTGCATCTATTATTCACTAAAGATGGATGTCTTTGTTTGTTGTTGGCCTTAACCCACTTGCATCACAAGAATGCCATTTACTGATCATTGTAATTAATTGATCTGAAAACATTATTCTTTTAGAGGGGTCCATACATTTAAGCTTGTTTATTTTAAAGAGATGTAGAAATATATCATTGGCACCTGAATTAAAACGAACTAATTTTATTTCAGATCGGAACAAGCAAATTATCGTACATAGGAAGAGGATATGTCAAGATGGGAAAGGTTCCTAACTTGTGCTTCGCAAATACGGTTAATTGGACGAGGATCGGAGCAGAGAGCTTTGCCCTCTATCAGGAATACAGGAATGACTGCCCACCCTGTCCTTCCCATTGCAACGGTAAAATTCTGAGTTTTTCGCTTTAATAAAAGTTATTAATTATCAAAAAGTGAAGGGTCGTAAGTTTCTGTAAGAGCGTAAAAGTGCCCCACTACTAAAGAGCACAATATTGTATATAGTAATCAATTCTCAGTCGGTACTATCACTCAGTGATTGTTTTGTTAAGGACAATAAAAGAGGCAACCACTCTTTTAGAAATAACTAAATATTTATTGAACCAGGAAAAATGTGAAAGGCACATCAAACATTAACGTGATTCGAGCAATCAGGCTCTAATACTTTGGCGTTCTCGAACACTTGAAGCACGTCAGTGTCCGTCAGCAGAGGAGGGCCCTTTGTGAACGCCCTTATAAGTATATAAGGGCGATGTATAAGTATATATATATATGAGAGCATGACGCAGCACTTTTAGTCTGTGTCTTAGGCTGTGTAGTTAGTGTGTCTCAGCAGAAGAGGCCCAAAATTACTGTTATAGAGGATTAACCTCTATAACCCAGCAACGAAAATAGTATATCGGGAAACCAAGTGCAATCATCAGAGCGTTACCTCCCAAGACGGGTTTCGCTCCCGCTAGAGCTCCTCAGTTGGGTTCACTCTGATGCTTGCATTTTTTTTTTTTTTTCGGGGGGAGCGACCCCGGGGCATTAAAAAATCTTCTAAAGCTCCAACAGGGAAAATAAATATTTGCATATTCGCACGCCTATGCTTATTGCTCCGTTCTGTATTGTCGCTTTTTCTCTTTCTGTTGCCACCCTAAAAACTTGTATGAACCCCCCCCCCCCCTCTCCGCCCGCCACCATCAGCGACATCAAAAAAGGCACGTACGCAGTGCCCGTACAAGGTACAACCCCAGTGCAAAAAACCCCGAAGTACTGCCAGTCTGTCTGTCTGTCGTCCCACCACAGTATCGCGCCGTTCGCTTATCGGGAGCATTTTTATGCTCAATTTCGCATACCAACGAGTTAACTTCGCATAGTTTTGACAAAACACCCTTGGTTTGTGTCTCACCGTTTTGTCAACCCAGTTCTCGTTGTGTATTAGTAGTTAGCGTGATATTTTCGCACCAAAGAACTCCAACTTCGCGTAGTTTTGACAAAACACCCTTGGTTTGTGTCTCACCGTTTTGTCAACCCCTCTTGTCGTGTTGTTTTCAAGAATCTCTTACAATAGTCACAATTACTCGGCACCTGCCAATTGACCCTGGAGCTGTGTTTTGGATTGAGTAGCAAGCAAAAACCCGCCTATGGTGCAGTTCTGGGACCCTCGAGAAGGATAGTTCGACCTAATTACAGCCCAATTACACATTTTGCTTGCTTCCAAACTCAATTGAAGAATAAGCTGGCGGACAGAACCCTGAAGATTGGTGAGAATGTTCCTATTTATTTATTAATGCTCAGAACAAAGAGGTGTGCTGCTTCACTGTGATTTGTGATTTATTGACTCTCTCTTTCCCAATTTGTTCTGATCAAACGTAGCACGAACCCTCAATTTTAAAGTAATTTCACTGGGTTAAAGTAGTTTTGAATTTCTTTCAAAATTAAATTGCCTATTGACTAACACGCAGCGGCGTTCGTTTGTACTTTATCTTATTGATAATATCGGATACCGAGCAGTGGCGTCTGACAAATTGATTTCTCTTTTTAACATACTTTGTTTATTTAACGTTTAGATATTTTAAGGTTTAGTTTAATGTTAAGTAAATAAACTTAGAGCCTTATGCTGTTCAGGTTTGACCATATTTAGTTTAGTTTTTTTAGATAAATTAATCTCATTCATTTACAAGTCAAGGTAACAAATCAAAGTGATTTTTGTACATAAACATTGTAATAAATTAGTGTCTTTTCGAGCATTTGGTGAGTGGTTTGTTCATTCCTTATTCAGAGATCTGTTAATATAAAAGAATCTGACGATAGGTGACGGTCCGAAAGTCTTCTTAGATTTTCACCCACTTTATGTCAGAGTTGACAGATATACTCTAGTCAATCTACAACACCGGACAACTACCGCACGACGTTGTCCGGTAGTGTGGGATTCTTACCCACTAAAAAACCCCATGTTTTTTACGCTTGGGGATTCCGGGCCGATTGCCTATAAATCCCCGATCTCCTGCCGGCAGACTTCTCTGGTTTGCGCTCTTTCCTGTTTTCATATCTCATAGCCTCCCCAGCTTGGCTGGTTTGGCTTGACATTCTTGCGGGAGATGTGGCCCTTCTTCTCGGGCGGTTTTGCGTCTCTGCTGTCGCTCTACTCTGCAGTTTGATATTACAGTTGGTGCCGTGGCCGCTTCCAGAGTTGCCCTGATGCGGGATCCGGCTCGTAATGAACCAAAGCCCGCAGCAGGTCGTCTGGTTGTGCTTCAGCTCGCCGGAATGTCTTCTCGGCTTTGACTCTCATCTCTATCTCAAGTCGCGCACTGTTTTCCATTGCAGATTAGCACGAATTTCTTCGTTACTAATGTAAAATGGAGCATTTACCGCCATACGGAGGTGAATGTTTTCAACAGCTTCTATCCTTGAGAGGTGGTTGGCTCCCCCATGAGGCCCATCCATATGTTAGGATCGGTCGCATGATGGCTTTCAGCAGCAGGAATTTTCCTCTCACGGGCAGATGGCTTCTTCGGTTGAGCAGGGGGTATAGTGAGGCCATAGCCCCTCTAGCCTTAGCAGCTGGCCTTAGGGGCCCCTGACATGAGGGCCCCAGGTCAGCCCTTTATCCAAGGTTACCCCCAGATAAACGGCTAAGCCTTGCCACGGCACTTCGATTCCATCGATCACAAGTTGATCAGGATTGCCTGGCATTTGGTTGGATTAATTTTAATCCTCCAACGTACCAGCGACTCCTGGAGGTCGTCTAATGCATGTTGCAGATTCCGCCGCACGACATCTTTTCTCCGGTGTTTGGATAAAAGAGATGTGTCGTCGGCGTAGAGCGCGAGCGTAGTCCTTGGTGTTCTAGGAATATCGCTCGTGTACAGCGTGTACAGGTGCAGCGATAATACCGACCCTTGGGAGATGTAACTAACCTGGGGGACTAACCTGCCCCTAGCGCTCTGGGCGCCGACAGGGAGGTTCCGACCCTTACAACGACTGTCCGATCTGTGAGGTAACTGTTGATAAGTTGGCAAATGTTTGCCGACAAACCTAAGTCACTCAGCTTGTAGATCAGGCCCTCTCGCCAGACCCTATCGAACGCTCGCTCCACATCCAGCAGGACCAACCCAGAGGTTAGTCTGGAGTTCTTGCCTTCAGCGATGCTCTCTACGGTCCTCAGGGCCGGCAATTCTGCCGAATGCAATCCCCGAAAACCGCATTGTTCGACGGGCACGACGTTTAGGCGTGTACACTCGTCATGGAGTCTCCTCAGGATAATACGTTCCACGACCTTACCAGCTTCACATAGAAATGTGATGGGCCGGTAGTTCTGCGGATATGCCTTATTCTTGCCCCGCTTGTTCAGCATTATCACCACTGCCTGTTTCCACCTCGATGGAAAGTGTCGAAGCCTCAGCGTTGCGTTCGCCACGGCGCAAAGACAGGTTGCACCCTTCCTAGGCAGGTTTTTCAGCACCTTGTTGGAGATGCCGTCCTGCCCCGGAGCCTTTCGTTCCACAAGGGTCCTCAGGGCATCCCTGATTTCGCCGGGGCTAACCGGGTCCATCGGGTCCTGCTGACCCCTGGGGTCCTCGCCCCTCAGGTGCCTGACGGTCCTCTCAACCACTAGGATGTGACGATCATCATCGTCAGGGTGATCATTTAGCCTACACTCTCTTTCGAGTGTTTGGCCAAATGCTTCTGCCTTGTCCTCGTCGCTGTAAACCATACCGTTTACGCTGTGTAGCGGTGGTATGACGTTTGTCTCTCGCCTGAGGCTTTTCTGCAACCGCCAGAGGCCAGACGAGCCCGGCTCCAGCTCGCTCAGCTTATCTTGGATTGTTCTCTGAGGGGCCGTTGCGGTACAATCTACGCAGCCGTCTCTGTTCCTGAACGAGCACCCGTATATGTTCGGGGGTTTCTTCATATTGACCGCGTGGTTTTTGCACCTCGCGTTCAATTGTGGAAAACCTTAGAGCCTGCAGAACGTCCTCCTCGAACGTTTGCACGGAACCGGAACATTGCTACATCAGCAATAATTGGGACGGTCGCAAGTGCGTTAAAATGCTCTTGAAACCGTTTCCAATTAGTGTGCCTAGAGCGAGTCGTTTTGATTTCGGAATTCGCTTCAAGGGTCAGTTTTATTGGATTGTGATCCGAGGTACCTTCATTCACCGTCACCAACTCCAGCCAGAAGCGGACGTTCCTCAACACCGAGATGTCAAGTACGTCCGGTCTCCCGCCTCCGTTGGGTAGGCATGTCGGTTCCGCGGGCCCCAATACCACTGCCCTGGCAGCGGTCGTCATTTCCAATAACCTGACACCTTGCTTGTTATCAATTGGAGAGTTCCACGAGCGGTGCTTGCAATTGAAGTCGCCAACCAGCAGTAGTGCTTGTTGGCCACCCAGGAGAATGACCCTCATCTGACCAAGGCTGGTGCCCACGACAACGGAGATCAATTTCCGTGTCCTGGACCCCCAGGCAATGGTGTACGATATCGTCTCTCACTAGAATGGCCACCCCATCATTATTGGGGTTTCTTTTGTCGCAGCGGTACGTGCGGTACCCTCGGAAGTTTACACGAATGTGACTACTAATCTTGGTTTCCTGTAGAGCCAGAATTTCCGGCTCCCTTTCCGCCAAGAAGAGCTCCACCTCGTACTTCCTGGCTCGCAGCCCGTTTACGTTCCAGGACATAATGGTGAGGGACTCGGGGTGTCTAGCATCCCTCACTTGAGCGAAGTGCCTCGCGAATCCATCCTCCCAAGCAGTTTTTCAACTTGGCTTCGATGGCCTTTGATGAGGCCATCGTCCGTCTTGGGGCTTTTGCCCTTTTTGGCTGTCGGGTTTGCGCCAGGCTTTTGGCCCGGCGTCTTACCCTCCGCCTTCTTTCCCTGCTGGGGAGTTTTGGGCTTACCTTGCGCGATTTTTGGGGCCCCCAACCAGTTGGCAGGGTGTTCTTCAGTCCCGCAAGGGACACACTTAGCGTTGCGGGACCCGTCCGTGGGTTTCACGAGCTTGCACTCGCGTTCCGGGTGGGAACCCGCGCACTTAACACAGCGCTCTTCATGGTGGCACTGTGATTGCCCATGGCCGTATCGCTGGCAGCGGTAGCATCGGGTTGGCATCTTTTTCTTTTTCTGCACTTCGACTTTCACACAAAGACCAAGCAGCTTTTCTACCTTGAATATCTGGTTGTCTGAACTCTTGGCCAAAACTAGGGCCAACTGCTGCTTGGATTTCCTGTTACTCATGCGGAACGGGTCAGCCGCGACGTTCTTTTAGGCCTCCCCCGCTTTTAGGTCCACATCTTCAGGTAGACCTCTGATCACCGCGTAGGTGCACTTGTCCTCCGGCAGAGTGTAGGTGTGGAACCTGCGCTCTACGGAGGCCAGCACTCGAACCACCTTACGGTAGTCCTCCACCGTGTCAGGCGCCAATCTGAAGCCCTCTTTGGTGAGGGTGGCCTTCTTGACGTTAGCGCCGGCAGCTTTGAGCTGAGCTGTCAGCTCAGCCCACTTCTACCCTAGGACCTAGGCTTTGACTCCTGCGATAGAGGATCGTCCACCTCCATCCCAGTGACAGGGTCAAGTACCGTCCGCCATTTAGGCTTCTCGCAACTCGGCCCCGTCTCCACGGATAGTTCGGTGGCCTTCCTCTTGCCCCCTGCCGCTACCGCTGTCGTTTGCTTCTCCTCCGCAGGTTTCGCCGGCGCAGCCTTCTTCACCGCGCAAGAGTAGCCTGCCGGCTTTCCGCTTGCACTACCACCACCAATACCGCCACCGCTACTTTTCCCAGACTTACCTGGTTTGGCCACTACACTCGGCACTACCGAGCACTTTTTGCCGCCGCCCGCACTTATGTCAGCTTTCGCGGCATTTGTGTCTTCGCGGCCTCGCACTTCGGCGCGGAAAGCGGCCAATTCGGCACGGAGCTTTTCCACCGTGTCGGTAAGGGTGCGAATCAACGCATCCTTCTCCGACATGGTTTTCAGGAAAACCTCCATTGAAATTGACCCCTCCATCACTTCGGTTTTCGAGAGACTTCGCCACTACCGAACTGACCCGAACGATCCCGACACGCACTTCTCAAGCTTCAGCGCAAGCACCTCAGCCTGACACTTCCGAACGCACACGATTTCGCACGACACCTACTACCGACTGACCGACTTGCCAACTCGACCGTTGCCCGCACAGAACTGTGATGCTTGCACTTCCCTCCCGAAAATATCTATATTGATATGTCCACTCAACTATGGCAGGACAGTTTCACTGGCGCCATCTCTTTCGCTGAGTGGGCATTTGTAGTGCACGTACTGCAGACACTGATCACGAATCGCTTCGTCGATCGATAAATGTGTCTCCATCCGTGCAGTACTTCGGCTCAACACCATACCGAAAACATACAAGGAGTGAAATCAAAAATTGATTTCCGGTTCTTGGCCTGTAAAATATATATGAGTGCATGACACAGCACTTTTGAGCCCCAGAAAGCTACATCATTAATGATACCACTTCGTGGAAAAGCGGCTGAATTACTCCAATCTCTGTCGGCAGCTGATCAAAGTAATTATGCAGCTTTGGTACACTCTCTGGAACTACGATTTAAAAATGAGCACAAAGAAACCGTGTTCCAGGCCCAGCTGAGGATGAGTACAGCAAAAGTCAGGTGAATCCTTACAAGAATTTGAGGCGGACAGAGACAGACGAATTCACCTGGCATACCCATCAGCTCCTTAATGTTTTCAAACGCAATTTGCGCCGAAAGGTTCATTGAGGGAGTTCGCGATAGTGATATGAGATACTTTAACGTCTAGTAAGGCCCAGGAATATCAGCGAGGCACTAGTTCAAGCCCTGGAATTCGAGGCGTCACGATTGTCATCTAGTTCTTCTCCACGTGTAAGAATGGCAACTTCATGGCAAGGAGGATACGTCTAGAGCTGAATCCATGGCAAGTTTACATAAAGCGATGAAGGATATGGCAGTCAATATCCAAGCCCTGTTACGAGTGATTTATTGCTCTGTTTATTTAGAACGCAGTTATTTACGATTTTTTTTATATGTCTCGAATCAATTATTTTTCTTCTAAGAATATTCTAGACTTTTTTGTATTTTTAAGATTTTGTATAAAAGGCTAATAGCGTCGCCGTTAGGAGTGGTCTTATTTAATCGAGCTATAGGTAAACTAAAGTACCAAACGATAATAGAAGGCTATAAAGTGTTAAGTAATGAGTTATTTAGTAGTCGAATTGTACTTGTGTATATTTGTGGGATAAATAAATAGTGTTTTCGTGTTAAATCGATACACTGGAATTATTAAACCCTGAGTTCGCAACAATATATTATAATGATTTTTATAAAATATAAGTATCAATGTCACTTTGACCCTCTCTTCAAATTCTAAAAAACGGTCCTGCACTAATCCTGTAAAGTTTCTAGATAATAATTACTTTTTTTTCCACACCAAAATATATACTGTTACCGGATACGGGTTCCAATAATTTATCGTCAATTAACTACACACTTGTATTTGCTTTTAACTACTACAACGCTATTAAAACACAATTGCTCTCTACTAACAATTCGCACTGTTCGCTTGTCCGCTTATTTCGCTTAATTACTACACTGAATTATCGCGGCCTGAATACACTCTCGTACTTTCGAGAACGGAGGCGACTGTTCCCGGTTCTCGTTTAGCCCAGATGGGTTCCCGGGGTGGCGGTCGGCGCTCGGCGTTGCCGCTTCGGCCCGAATCTCTGTGGACCGACGGTCGGGCGTAACAATATGTACACAAAACTGCATCAAATTTGCATAGCAGCAATAAGAGAAAATATTTGAAGATCTTAACCAAGTTTTACCGGTCTTATTCAATCCGTATGTACAGTCTTTTTACATACGCGACGAATAAAATAGTAAATAATATGAGACGAGCTGGAGCGGGTTTAAGTTCCAAACACTTGTTGTGAAGATTTTTCGCAACAGCACATTTTAACTTCTCGCCACAATAAACAACAGTAAACACTTTACCAATATTTTTAATACTAAAGGCAGTTTTCTCTTAGTATTTTGCTTTGGCCTTAACTTAAATCGCTCTTAAAACACACTAATGAAGATGTCTTTGAAAACCTTTAGCTAGCGATTAACATTTTTCTCGATTTATTATGTTTTATGAAGAAAATTGGTTAATGATTAAGTCTTTTTTAATATGTAGGTTTCTGCTGGAACGCAGACACGTGCCAAGTCTTCACAGATCACTGTCATGAGGAATGCCTGGGTTGTACCAAAAACAACTCGAATGCTCACTGTGAAGTATGTAAAAACTACGACAATGACGGGGTGTGCGTTCCAGAATGTCCACCACATAAGTAAGTCCTGTTTTCATCATCAAAAGCATGTCTGAATATACGAGGCAGAATACAAATACTAACTAATAACACGTTAGGGTTCTAATTAAATCTCTTCTGTAGGCATTTAATTACCAACAGTGTGTGTTCGTGGCAAATAAATATGTGAGGTCCACCTAATTTATTAGGCAAAATATTGACGTATACGTGATTTTTCACGGCTTTTATAATCACGTCTGCAGGCTTCAAAAATGCATTTATGCATAAAGCAAATCCAATAAACGCGAAAGCTTATATACAAATTTATTACTTATACGGTTTATTAGCATTACCGACAATAAGTGAACTTACATGCATCACAGCATGCCACATCATAAAAATAGGTCGTAAACTAGAAATAAAGTTGAGGTAATTATGTACTCAGCAATCAAAACAACTACTCAAAATTACATATGCGTTTACTGCGAATTCACATATCTAATGGTTAATTCTTTTTGCCCATCAGAGCAGTACTGCAGTAGAAACTCCGTCAAAAAGTTTTTTTTAACTCCTCTTGATGTTTTAATCGAGTATTTAGAGTGTTTAAAATAATTTCCCCAACAGCATTAAAAAAAAAGTGAAGTTAACAAAATGCATTCCAAGTACCTCTGTTAAATCTTAGTTTCGTAATCTTTAAATAACTATATCTGGTACTATTGCTTCCGCAACACAATAGTTTTTTTCCTAACCAATTTTCTAAATCTTGCACCCAAAAGATCAATTTTGCAATCTTTAATTTGCTTTTTGAGAATGTCAAGACTACTTCCATCTCTGTTGTTACTCTCTGCTCTTACTTCTAACATTTTGCTGGATCGTATTTTAGCCTAAATATTATAATATATTATTTTGGTTTTGAAAATCAAGTCCAACACTGAGTAATGCAATTTTGTGCAAGGACGCCGAAATTTTACGATCGCTCGTAAAATTACGAACGTTTTAGTGGCAAGTGCAAATATTTTATTGGAGTGGCGAAAATTATCTTTCATTATACTCGTAAAAGAGTTTAAACCTTTTATAATTTAACATCATACTCTTTTCTGATGACGGTCATACAAATTTGGTCCTGTTCCCGATAACCTTTGGAGTATAATATATATTTACTGGACTTATAACGTAATAATTATTTACGTTATAAGTCCGGTAAATATAGTTTTACTTCTTAATGTATCATTTAGGACACTTTTACGTACTTGATTTTAACCCGGTAAATGTTTTTTTTTTAATTAAGGCTTGCTGCGAAATTGGAAAGAAGAACTAGGGAAGTTGCTAGGAGAGAAGCAAAATACCAAAAAATTAAGGAATGCATACATCACAAAAACGAGATATGGGAAAGGAAATGTGAAGCTGTTGAGAGATATATGGGGGAAACTAAATTAGCGCAAGCATGGTGTGCGATAAATAACCTCAGGAAGAAGAAGAAAGGAACGAAAGGCTTAAATTTGATAAAGGGTGAAGAATGGCAAAAGCATTACAGACAATTATTAACTGAAGATAGAGCACAATTTAAACAACAAATCTCGTAGTAATAAAGAAAACAGCTGAAAGTATAGGAGTAGAAGAGATAGCTAGGGGAGGTCAAAAGAGCGTTGAAATTTATGAAAAACGGTAAGGCCCCAGAACCAGGAAACATTCCCATTGAACAAATAAAAAATTTACCAGAGATTTTATTAGAAAATCTAACTCTTTAAAAAATATCTGATTAGAGGAGAAAACATTCCACAGGACTGGAATACGTTATATATCAGTCCAATATATAAGAAAGGTGATAAAAAAGATTGTGGGAACTACAGAGGAATAAGTGTGACTAGTACAATGGGAAGGTTGTATGGGAGGATAATAAAGCAGGGGATAGAACTGTAGTGGGAAGAGATAGAGGAACAAAGTGGTTTTCGAGCAGGAAGATCGTGCTTAGATAATATCTTCACACTACAACAGATAATAGAAAAACGGAAAGCTCGTAATTTACCTACTCACCTCGTATTCATAGATCTTGAAAAAGCTTACGATACGGTGCCCTGGATGGAGCTTTTTAAATCATTGACAAAGATTGGCCTCAGTGAGGAGTGCATAAGTGCAATTTGGAATATATATAGGAACTCAGAGAGCATGGTAAAAATTGGCAAGAAGACGGCCGAGCCATTTAAAGTTACGAAGGGTCTTAAACAGGGATGCTGCCTATCACCAACACTATTCAAGATGTATATACAAGAAGCCCTGGACACCTGGATGTAAAAATGTGCAGGAATAGGGATCCAAATAGGTGACAAGTGTTTAACAACTCTCTTCTTTTCCGATGACTAAGTCATCATTGCAAACAGTGAAGAAGATGTAGATTCTATGCTAAGGAAGGTAGGAGAAGCGTACGAAAAGTGTGGAATGAACATGGACATGCGAAAAACTGAGTATATCAGCATAGGACAAGAGCAGAGGACCCCACCCTGCAACTCAGAGACATAAGGAGATACAGAGAATACAAATACCTAGGATACATAATATCGGAGGAAGGAACACCAACCAAAGATATAACACACAGGGTACAACAAGGACAGAAATGCGTACGCATAATCAATTCTACTACTTTGGTCCAATCAGCTCACACTAAAAACGAAAGGTACAATCTACAAGGCAACAAGAGGGTGGAAGCTGTAGAAGTGGATTTTCTAAAGAGAGCATGCAGAGTGTCCAGGATGAAAAGGACTCGAAGTGAATAGATTAGGAGACGCAAAAATGTCCACACGACCGCTGAAAGGATTGAAACGAGACAATTAATATCGTATGGACACGTCAGAAGAATGCCTCAGACGAAAACAAGCCCTGAATTATGACATAAAATCAATTTTTTCCTGTTTTTAATAAGTATGAAGTAAAATGATGTACATTATACGTCCGATAACATTCCCATTTCCACAAGTCCGGTTACAGTAGTCGTTTCGAAATTCCAGACTCGGCTAGCGCCTCGTCCGGAAACATCTTACTGCTACTGTAAAACTATATTTATCGGACTAATAACGTAAATAACTATTACAGTAGGAGTAAGATGTTTCTGGACGAGGCAATCGCCGAATCTAGAATTTTTAAACTGTCTGATAATCCTGTAAAATGTTACCGGACGTATGATAGTACATTTTACTTCATACTTATTAAAAACAGAAAAAGAATAATTTTATGAGCAGTGAATATATTTTTGGGAAATTCGGTTTAGTTTCTTTACGGTAACCAGTCCTGTAAAATGCTATTTATCAGACTAAAATCAAGTACCTACCTAAAAGTGTCCTAAATTATACAGTATGAAGTAAACGTACTCAATACTGTAAAATTTCTTTACGATATCCAATCCTGTAAAAAGCTATGATATATGCTATGAATATGAAAATGAAGTACGTAAAAGTGTTCTAAATGATACAGTATGAAGTAAACAACTATTACAACACTTATTACAGTATTATGCTATGATGATATACAGAGCTATTCAAATTCACTGCTTATCATTGGGATCTCATAAACCACAAGAGATACGAATTAAATTGTGGCAAAATCTCGCATTTGCGTGCGGAACATAATGACATTTTTTAAGGTTCCAAAGTTTCGACTACTTCCGAAGATTTTCGAAAAAAAACTGAAATTTACAAAAATTGTTTTTAGTGACTAAAAAATTGAGACTAAAAAAAAATGTTGTTGAAATCAGATCTTGACAAAAACTACATCACTGTTATGCTAAAAATACTGGTAACTAGAAAATCATATCAAATATCAAGAATCTAATGCGTCAAGTCACGTACAAACAAAAAATCCTGACTCTGACAACGCCAGCTACTCAGTGGTCATTGGGAACATGGAAAAAGAAATAGCAGACGAAATCATTAGTGGCCACTTAAAACAATTAAAAGCCACTCACAGATATTAAGCTTCTAAACAAGAGATCGGCAGAACTTCCCACAGAAACAGCAAGACACAGCAGAATACACCAACCAGTCATCATACATGACACTATAATTAATACATACATTACAAAACTAGGCAAGGAAATATACAGTAGTAGAGACGGAGTATCTACAAAACTAAAAAAAAATTTCAAACACTCTACAATATAGACACCCGTATAAACTTTTCATTCAATGAGTATACATCCTGATGTTTGACATGGAAAAACTGACAAAAACCTCACGAACCGAACCGATAATGGGCAGTCAAGCGAATGTTGAACAGTGCTAATATCCTGTATGCCAACAACAATAGCTATCAACCAAAGAGACCCCTGATTAATTACATACTGGAACACCAAGATATCGCATGTGCGCTCTTTGTGGAAACCAAAACAAAAGAAAACTTTTCCTTAACATACAGAGACTGGAAAGTAATACAACGATCTGGCAACATCGTCAACCAAAATACACAAGGCGGAAGTATAGTACAGGCAGCACCCAACCTCGAAACTAAGAAAAGGAAACTCCCCATCATTTATCAATCCCCTGAACGAGGCCACTTACTTCATCATCCCATTCCTAGACGACAGACTGCATATCATCCTATGCTATATTCACCCGACCTCCAAAATAGAATAAACTAACTTTGCAAAAGCCGCTTTACACAAGTACTGTATAATTATAGGAGACTTCAACGTCAACAAGAAGAAACTGAAATAACTAAAAACCTTTATGGATAATTCGAACTTTACAAAGGCAACTACCCTTCCAACAAAATAACCCCGATTCAACTCCGCACTTGATGTTATATACTGCCAATCTGGAAAACAATATGCTACGGATGATAACCACCCCCAATCTGGGCTCCGACGACTTAGCTCTTATTATAACAATCGATATGCAGAGCGCAATTACAGACGATAATGAATTTGAAATAAAGACACACAAGTGCAATATCAACAACATAAACGACAGAATTGATGCAAGCCCCATGAACGAAGATTATATAATCAACTTTACCAACCACTTGGCTCAGGCGATATTAAAGGAACCTCCTATACCCAGAAAGAGGGATTATGTAACGGAGATACCACCTTTTATTATGAGGTTAATAAAAAGTAAGAGGAAATTGTATAGCAGCTACGTAAAATATAAAAATCCGGATGACAAGCGAGAACAAAACGATTACAACAAAAATATCCAAAATCTTATTAGGATATTTCGTGAAAATCAATGGCGTAACAATTGCAGCAATATAGCGCTCAGGGGAAGGACTATTGAAGGCAAATAAGGCAAATAACGAAATACAAGTCAAAGAACTCCATACCAGACCTTGTAAGTAAATGGTGAAATTCTGAACGGCGACATGGAAAAAGTAGAAGCGTTTGCATCGCACTTCAAAGAAACGTACTCTTTTGATGATGACCCTCAATTTTGTCCCGAAAACTACTACAGAATCACCAACTGGGCAAACAACTTCTTCACACCAACATGGGGAACAAATAACCGAAGACACATATTTCAACATTATAAATAGTGGAAAATCAAATGCTCCTGGCTTTGACAACATCACCAACAAAACACTAAGGCTACTGTCCGGAAACATACACACAAAAATCATGAACATGATATACTACTGGCTTGTGAACGAAATTTTTCAAAGCATTTGGAAAAAAGGAGAAAAGTCATCACGATACCCATACAATACCCAACCATACCCAAAACAAACTCTAATCATTCACAGGTGAGTGGCCACAGACCAATTACTCTTCTATCAGTATTTGAAATTATAATAAAACAGCGTGTACAAAAACACCTTTGCGAGCACCTCCCTACGTACCAGCTTGGTTTCAAAGCAAAAGATGCTACAAACCTCCCTGTCACCATATTAGCCTCAAACGTTCAGACTACCAAAATTAAAGGACATGGATCGACTGCTCTATTTCTAGACATAAATAAAGCCTTCGATAGTGTATGGCATCATGGACTTTAGGGCCACTTCAAATCAAATTAGAAAACAGCCTCTCAAAGGCGTTCCTAATGCACCAGGATGTTCCTCAGGGATCCCCAATCTCACCTTTGCTTTACAACTTATTTTGCCATGACATTTGTTCAGAATCCTTAACCAAGGCCATCAATAAGCAATCTTACATCTTCCAATGTGCAGACGACACTGCACTTGTATGACAAACAATAAAACCCTTACAGCTACAATGCTATCGCTGCAAAACCTGATGGAGAGAACCTCAAGTTGGTTCAGCTTATGGAGATTAAAACCAAACCCCGCTAAATCTCAACTCATCATTTTCAACTACCGAATTAATGCTGAGTCTCCAAAATTACATATATATTTCCAATTTTTTTCCTCAGTGCGCTGCCAAATACCTAGGTATTACAATAGACCACAAGCTTAATTTTAACATGCACATAAAAAATGTTAAAGCCAAATGCATAACAAGAGCAAAGCATTTCCAAATCCTTACCTACCGAGACCAAGGAAGGAATCAATATCTCAACGGCCACTCATATATATAAATCAAAACGTCGCCCTCTTTTCTCAACATGCACACCAACAGCTCTCCACAAGTTCGAAGTAGCAGAAACAGCATCAATGAAAAACATCACAAGAATGAGAAATCTACTCTATCGAGAAACACAAATAGAACCGATAATTGGCACACTTAGCAGTCTAACAATCAAATTCGCCGACAAGAGGTCCAACCAAGAGCCCCGCGATGCCTTGTGCATTGAAGAGATACCCGTACGAAGACGCTGCACTTACCCAACTCAAACAATCTACCTAACGTTAAGGTCAAGAACAGCCACGACAGAACAATGAACCCGTCTGTTTTATACTTTATTAATCATATTTTCAAGTTTCACACTATTTCTGTATAACTCAACTTCGCTTTTGTTCTTAATTTTTTTTTTCACTGTTTTGTTTGTCCAGTATTGTGAACGAAAACTCAACCAGCAATTACTCTTAGGTTTAAAGACTTTGGTCAGTGTACATTTCGTCGGTTGCTGTTGTGACAGCTACTGTTCAATAAATTATGTAATATATACAGTGTGTCCCAAATTGGTCTTCCATGTATTGGGATCTAGGAAATTATAGGAGCTACGAAGTCGGTTAAATGGGGAAAGTTTTAGACAATTATGTTAGTATATAATGATAAAAACGGGGTGGCTGTACCCAATCAGGTTTTTGAGAAATTTTGGGAAACCCAAAATGGTGCATTTTTAAAAACCTGTTATAAGTTCTTTATTTTAAAAGATAATCGAAATTTGTGAAAACATTTCTGAAGCAACTTTTTGAGGGGAATACACCTGTAAAGGTAAAACTTCGATACAACGTTTCGGTTTTCTGGAACCATCATCAGCTTCAGTTTTTCTTATGACGGCCATATTGGAGTTTTATACTTGTTTACAGGGGACAAGAAATGCGTTTCAATAACGTATAGCAACCCTAGTAAGATTTTATAGTATTTTAAAAACTCAAGAAAAATATAGTTTTTACTAGTAGGCCATGGATTGAACTTGACAGTAATATGTAATTATTATCGCGAATGCTTAAAAACAATATCACAATGGCTGTAGAGGTCACAGAGCAATATTTGTAGAATGCAAAGTTCTTAAAAATTAAATTGAGACAGCTGGAAATTACTTAAAGTAAGGGAAATTTTTACATGCTGGAATTTCATTTCCAAGAAAACAGAAATGTTCAAATTTCTAAAACTGACTACAAAGGAAAATATGCGGAACGAGGAACGACTTGGTTTAAAACAATTCAAGTCTTGAAGTCTATAAATTTATTGAATTAAAAAAGAAAAATTTCTTACTACGCCAAGCACTTATATGCCGTCTCAAATTATTATGGACTGGGGTGTGCCATGGAAAACAGATGTTTTGGCTCTGTATAAATTTTTGACAATGACATTGAGTGAATTTGGCAAGTAAATGAGGTTACAAATTTGACAAATGTCTAGTTCGTTCATGAAATATTGCCAGATTAATGCTATGAACAGAAGTATAGTCGTTTTCAGGAAGGTATTCATCTAGCCACCCATGACATTGTAAACGCACCTTTTAAAAACAAATGAAAAGTTACCAGAAAAGTTACTAGATCGGAGATTGGTGCGAAGCGAACTTAACGAACGCATTTGTCGGGTTTTAACCTCAAATTTTGTAATTTTTAAACATAACTACTTTATTTCTCAAATTTTGCTCAAATCCAATTATTATTCAGCGTTTGTAATGTAGGAAAAGTAAACTGGCTTAATAAACGACTATCACCCAGAACTATTAACACAATTCATCGAATGACCCGGAAAAGTCATCTGCAACCTCCAACTTCTGCAAAATAAGATGCCAGAGTAGAGTTACAAATACAAAAATTGAGACATCAAAACCACATTCAAGCAGTTGTGAGTATTGATGATTGATTATTGCCAGCTAAAGCGAGCGTTAAATTAGTATGCATATGCAGAGGGAAGAACTGAACTGGATCATCAACCATGAACAAGATTTCCAAAAGTTCCGAATATACTCGCCCAGAAATTACTTTAGTGTCCAGATGCCCTGGGAATAGACCATACATTTAGCTATGCTTATGCCTATGCCTTACATAATATTATATAGTCTACCACTTTCCAAGTTTAAAATTGAATGCAGATTGCAGTCAAGTACAAATTGTTCCAAACAGCAAAAGCGTCTGAGAAAAGATGGTTTTCTACCAGACTGAATTTAAGTACTGCCATATGATTTGGATTGTGTGATGAGAGCCCCAGTGGACCTATATGCCATATGCCATCCATAATTATGATCACTTTGGATCTTGAGTTAATATTAGTGAAGATTACCCCCCCCCCCCCTGATAAAGAAAAGAATATTTCGATGAATTTACTGTTATATCATTTCAGTTGTCATTTGGCTCCATTGTTGGATCAAAATTGACCCTTTCATTCATTTGTAGGTATTTAGAGAAGTGTATTTTTGTTTTGTTAAATATATATGATTTTACATTATAAATTAATTATACTAAAAGAAGTCTTGCCTAACTGTGCATTTAGTTTCTTAAACTACCTAAATATCAAGAAACTAAAATGTTTGTGTGGTGGTTTATTAATTGTCTGATTTAATATTAGGTTTGTTCCAACATGCTAGAGAACCATTGCAGAACATTTAAAAAATCATTTTGGCCAACTCACCAGCAAACATTTCAAACTGAAATGAGGAACCATCTTGACATGGTTGCAGAACCACTGTGGACAAGCACATTGTTTATTTCAATTTCGATATCATATTAGTGAGTTGTCAAGAATGATAAACCCTTCTGGAATGGTTTCTTGGTCGAATGGAACCAACTTATTTTCAACTAAAGAAAGCTATAGTTCTTTTAAACTAAATAGCATAAGAAGGGGCCATTTCTTACAAACTCAGTTGAAAAAGATTCGACTTATAATACTTACGTATAGACATAGAATTTGAAGTAACTTTTAGAAACAAGTAAAGGCTATTTATTAGTTTGAAATTAAGAACCCCTTTGCAAATAACTTACTATACCTGGAATAAAAATGCTATTGAAGTTGCAAGAACTTTTTATTTTATATACAAAGCAAAACAAGTATAATGTGTTTAATGGAAAAACTTATTAAGTTGGCTGAGAATTGTCAGGAGACAAGAATGCTGGAGTAATAAAGTACCAGCTACTTTCATTGTTCTATCCTATTCTATGAAATCTTCACAACCAACCTGTTCACATTTGCAAGATATTTAAAAAAATTATAACTCAGACATTGATACTTTTCTGACATTAGGACTTTACCTTCCACTATAGGATGTCTACCATAACATGATTTCGGAAGTGTATAGGGCAGGTCCAGGTCATCTTGTATACATTTTTTTTCTCAATGTGGGCTCTAGGACATATCTTGGCTTAAAAGATGCACTTAAGTGTTTGTGATACTTTCAAGCTAACTTGTATATTGTTTTGGAATTTTTAGTGAAATGAGTTATGAGAAAGAACCATGACATAACATGAAATAAAAGGTTTCTGCTTGGTTTCTGTTAAAATCTCAAGTATAATTAAAAATTATAATTGCAGAAGAAGATAATTACACACACATGCCATTAGCTTTCTTCTAAGAATGGAAGATCCACATCAAAGGCACACTAAGGGTTGTTGTGGTAATATATTATACAAAACACTTAAAATCTATGGTGGTTCAAATATTAGAACCCAGGATGTAAACTTCAAGAGGTTCCTTTTGAGGCCCAGTCCTTAGCAATCACATTAGCAAAAAATTAATATACCTTATATGATATACAGGAGTATGATAATATATAAACACTTAGTGTTATTTTGACAAATGTTATATTTATGCATCCTTCAGAGAGATTAACACTTACATAGTTAGCACTCTGTATAACTGAGTACATAGCCTCAAATTGAATCCCACACAATCACTTAACAGAGCATTTAAATTTATAAACAGAAACACACACATATTTTGTTTAGGTTAGTCCATCCGTCCTTCCTTTGGCACATTCATGGATAATTGAGATGGTCAAAAGATCATTCTTTATTTATCTTGGATATTGCAAAATCATTCAGTAGCACCTTGATGATGTGACTTGAATACTGGACATTGGGCAATTCTTTTTATTATTGTCTGCAAGTGAATTTTCCAATTTGCAAGTATCAAGCACTTTGCTTACAGTCTTCATACAAAGTCAAAAACAAACAAAGCATGCAGCTGCAGCTCTGCTACTGCGAGTTAAGGAAATTGCGAGGAAAATTGTTAAAAAATAGCTTCATTCTCCAAGGGATCAAATCCGTGGTAGGTTCTAGGTTTATTTCACTTTTTGCTTTCACTATATGAGTTGTTGAGTAGAAAAGTAGTACTATAAACATAAAGGACTGGTTGATGATAATAGGCAGTGTAGTTATTTGATAATAACTCACGAAAATTGGAATAAGAAAAAAAAATATGAGAAATACATCACAATATTTACAAAGATGCTTCCAAGGAATCGTAATACGTAATATTATGCTCTCTTTCTCAAAATACGTGCAGAAAACAAGGATAGAACATAAGCGTCATGCCATTTCTTAAATTTTGACGGAATGTCTTAGATACCAACAGAAAATAAGAATTTCCCCAGATATCAGTTGAAAAATTTTTGGAAGAAGGGCTGCCACTACAAAACCGATATTTCCATGGCTGGCTAGATGAATATCTTCCTGAAAACGACTATATTAAATTATACAAAATAAAATAAAAGGCTTGTTATAAACATAGATGTTACGAGTCTAATCATGAAACGAGGTAGTTGGGTATCAGGAAACAATAATAAATAGCTGGCGTAAATACATTTTTTTATTTAAGTAAGTGGTGACTAACAAAAAACTAGACATAGGTATAGGTAACTAGACAACAGAAAAAAAAAATATATATATATATACAACAACACACAAACAGAATTGCCATTTGAACAAATTTAGCCCTCCTAAAGTGTTTTCCGATCTTTGATGTGGTGGTCCAATGAATTTTTTATCTTATGCTTTTACAGAACTTGTTTCTAGTCTGAATTTTGGACCGCAATTTCCTCTTTTCTGTCAAAGATGTTTTTGTGCCTAAAGGTATCAACGGCTTTTCTGGTTATTCTCGGATAATAACTCTGCAATTGATGATTGAAGAAATCCATCTAGTTAAAAGGATGAAAGGCATATCTTGACTTCAGAGAAAGCGTACTCTGCTGCTGCTGAATTTTGTGATTATCCCAGCCTGCAACACCTTTTTTGTTCCGTAATTCTCTGCGTTTGTTAATACTGAGTTTTGTGGTGTCGGTACCAATTTGTACAATGAGTCACAAACCATATCTGCATGCAATCTTATGATCACATTTGTGCAGGAATGTCAAACAATTCTCTTGCTAAATTTAGAGTCGTTTGTGACCTTAACAGGCAATTTTATAATCGGAAGAAGCAACAAGAAATATTTCTTAGTTCTCACCTTGGTTTAAAAGCAACATTTTCTGATGCTTTTAATTCGTGTTTTGCATTCAGCTTTGTTTATATATCCCAAACTCTGCACAGGTAGTCTAACATTGTTGCAATAGATACTTAATGTTTGGCAGTGTGGATTCGCTAAAGGGGAAATCCCAATTGATCGACTGATTCGACTGTAACATGCTCCGTGGTATTCATACCGCCAACGTATAAAGAATAATACATTATATCAGTATCGTCAGTTCGTGTCAGCACTTTTGATATTTCCAAAACTAAAGCGTGCCGCGCCCGGCAATTTTCTCGAGTAGTTACGAGGGAACAAACACATGCGATGTACTGCCAAATCATTGCCAAAACCGGGCAAAACCGGTTTGGTGGTGCACCGGCCGGCGGACGGGGCAAGGGGAGGGGAGTTTCAATTTTTCGACCGACTGACGCTACTGATATAATGTATTGTTCCTTATACTGTGATACCGCCGCCGTCGCGTCGCAGTGGTGGGGCCGGGGTGGGGGTGGTGGCGCGGGGTTTCGACCCGCTCAACGTGTGTCGGAGAACTCGCTTCCAGACCGCATTTAGAAAAGTAGCTAACGAGGTAATCCATTGAGATCTTTAAACACGAAAATAATTTCAACAGGAAGGAGGAAATTACGTTTCTAAATGCAGACTGGAAGCGAGTTCTGCGACACACGTCGAGCGCGTCGAAACCCCGTGCCACCATCCCCACCCCGGCCTCACCACTGCGACGCGACGGCGGCGGTATGAGTACCACGGAGCTAGAGTGCCTGTAATGAGAGTGTGGCCATAAGGACTTGTCCGCCATGTTTTTTCCAAGATTAATATTGTTCTTATGGGCGAAAGCCTTCAAATGATTTTTTTTTTCAGACAAACGATGAACTATAATTCTTCCTTCCTACTAATAAGTAAACGCTTTAGTTCAAGATACATTATGAGCAATTGAGAATTGTTGAAGAATTTACAAATTCCCACAACAACCCTTTAAAGTACAGGTAATTTTTGAATATCCCGCCACTTTTAGATGACGTTTATCCATCATCGAGTTGAGGTACTGAGTACTGACAGCCGACGGAATTCTAAATTGCTCTTAGAGTATTCTTGTGCTTAAATTCATATTGAGGAAACAAAGGACGGGTATATTCCCAGTGCGTAGTAGGGCCATAACCCGAAAATGCATCAAAACGCCATGTACCATATATGTCAATCTGACCATTGACTTCTGTCTTTGGAAAAAACATGGCGGCACCCATAGAAAACGATACCACGTTATGGCCACACTCTCATTACAGGCACTCTACACGGAGCGTGTTACAGTCGAATCAGTCATCGTCGGGAAGCAAGGGAGATCACTTCGCCCACTGCCTCATCGCCTTTGATAATGTCTGTCGCAGTAGTAGACGAAACGTCAGGAAGCAATTCCATTGGACCACGGCTTTATAGCCCGGAAAACACTTTAGATAGAATTATGACCGGCCGTGAAAGCCTTCACAGTCTGATAAAACGCCTCTACGGGGAGAATACGTCGACAACTGGAGAACCTACGCAAGAAGAAAGCACAGCTCCTGAGTTCACTGGCATTTCTACTACGATGCCGTGACACCAAGAACATCCCAAAGTTTCTGAAGATAAAAAGAACCTTCAGATCCGGACAAGCGAGCAGAATTTACAACAGGACCGAACAATCGCTCCTCCGTGAAAGGATTCATGAGACCCGTAGAGATCTTGCATCTAATGAAAAAAACTTCTTTTTGTTAATTTAGAACTAGCCAACAGCTTGCATTGGAGCGATTGGGAAAAGGTGGATCGTCTAACACATGACCGAAGGATTGCAGCCCAAGCCGCCGCAACGAACCGACAAAAGAAGAAATTTGACGAACTAGGTGCCAACAACAATTCGTCGGACACAAAGTCCACATCCGAGGAGAGTCAGCGCAAGATTGTAGTCAATCTGACCGAGAAACAACTGTCAACAGATGAGTTGAGCGCTCTGAACAAGGGAGGTAATTTTGCCATAACACCATCCAGGATACCTGTGGAAGACATCATAGCAAACGTGGAGAGCGGAATTCGTCAGATGCCAATTCAAACGTCTGAACAGATAAGAATGGAGACATCACGAATTCTACTATGCGCAAAACCACCAAAAAGCAATCTCACCCTCGTTGCAGAAAGGAAAGCCCTGAAAGCCTTGAACGAAGACAAGGACATTCTTATTCTACCAGCAGATAAAGGAAACGCAACAGTAGTAATCTCAACTTCGGATTACGAAAGAAAAATCAGGACACTGTTAGATCCCACCACCTACAAGAAGCTAACTCGTGATCCAACCGCCCGTATTCTCAAGGCTACCAACAATTTACTCAGGGACGTGGCATCGGATGAAATAACTAATCTCAAAAAATCGGAAGCCTTGCCACTGAGGCTGTACGGTTTGCCGAAGATCCACAAACCCGATGTGCCACTGAGACCCATCGTGAGCACCATAGGAACCCCGACCTACGAAATTGCCACACCTGACAAAACTGTTGCAGCCAAAAATAGGAAATACTGATAGCTTTATAAAACACTCCACTCATTTCGTCGAAAAACTGCATTCTTTGACTCTTTCTCCAGGGGATATTCTCATTAGCTTCGACGATGCTTTGCTCTTCACGATGGTACCCATTAAGGAAGCCATGGAACAAATTAATCAAGAATTTCCACAGGATATTGCTAAGCTGTTCCAACATTGCCCAACCACTACATATTTTCAATGGAAGGAAGATTTCTACGAACAAACTGATGGTGTACCTATGGGCAGCCCTCTTAGTCCAGTAATAGCCAACGATTTTATGGCAATTTTCGAGGTCAGGGCGTTGGCTACAGCAAGGAAGAGGCCAAGGTGCTGGTTTCGATATGTGGACGACACCTTTGTTATTTGGAGCCATGGAAAGGGCGAACTTCAAAACTTCCTCTTACACCTAAACTTTATTAACCCAAAAATCCAATTCACTATGGAGATAGAAAAGGAAGGACGCCTACCGTTTTTGGATGTTTTGGTGGCAAGGAGGCCGAATGGAAAGCTTGCACATACCGTGTATAGAAAACCAACACACACTGACCGATACCTCAACATCGGATCAAACCATCATCCAAGACAAAAAAGGGGAGTCATAAAAACTCTATGTGTGAGAGCCAAGAGAATTTGTGAGCCAGCTGAATTGGAACGGGAAATGAAGCATCTGGAGAGAGCCTTTGGTTGGAATGGATACAGCAAGCAGGAGTTCGATAGAGCCGTGCGCCCAAGGAATGTAGAGCGACAGGAAGCAACAACGGGAGATGATGTAGAAAAGCGCGGTTGGGCTACTCTACCATACATCCACAATGTCACGGACAGGATCGGCAGTCCACTGGAAAAGCACAAGGTTAAGACTGTCTTTAACCCCACTCGTACAATTCAACAGAGCTTGAGATCGGCTAAAGACCGCAGAGATCCCCTATCAGCACCCGGAGTGTATAGAGTTCCATGCAGCTGTGGCTATGTATACATTGGCACCACAAAACGCAGTGTCAACACGAGGATCACAGAACACAAAAGGAGTTGCAGGCTGGGACAAACGCAAAAGTCAGCAGTAGCAGAGCACGCTCTCTCTATAGGTCACAACATCTTTTTTAATGAGGTGGATATCCTACATCAATCACAGCGCTAATATCCGAGACTAACGAGGGAAGCCATTGAGATCTTTAAACACGAAAACAATTTCAACAGGAAGGAGGAAATTACGTTTCTAAATGCAGACTGGAAGCGACTTCTGCGACACACGTCGAGCGCGTCGAAAGTGCGCGCCTTCGGGTTTATAAATATCGCTCTTACATTTGATTATCAAAAATTGAAAGCATTTTTTATTAAAAGTTCAATGATGTTTGACACTTCAGGTTTTTCTATAAAGCTTACGTCTTTTTTAACGATTTACTTACTAAGACTGTGAAGGCTTTCACGGGCGGTCACAATACAACTTAAAATGTTTTCAGCGGCAGACATTTTCAAAAGCGATAAGGGAATGGGTGAAGTGATCTCTGCTGACTGCTTCGCGACGTTGACTGATTCGACTGTGGTGACCTGCGTGGTATTTATTCCCTCGCCGTCGCCGTCGCGCTGCAGTGGATGGACTGGGGTGGGGGTAGTGGTGGCGCTTTTGGCGCACTTGAAGTATGTCGCAGCTCTTCTAGTCTGCATTCAGAAACCTAATTCTTCCTTTCTGTTGAAAATGTTAAAACTGTCTTAAAACTCACTCGTACAATACAACAGTGCTTGAGATCGGTCAAAGACCGCAGAGATCTCCTATCGGCACCCGGAGTTTACCGAGTTCCATGCAGCTGTGGCTCGGTATACATTGGCACCACAAAACGCAGTAACAACACGAGGATTACTAAACACAAAAGTCAGCAGTAGCTGAGCACGCTCTCTCCGAACATCACGACATCCTTTTAAACGAGGTGCATATCTTATATCAATCGCAGCGATTCAACCCAAGACTAACGAGAGAGACTGCCGCAGCTGTAGATGAAACGTCAAGAAGAAATTCCATTGGACCAAGGCTTCAAAGCTCGGAAAACACTTTAAATTGAATTTACTTACTTTTACACAGAATATTCAGGTTACTAAAATTTGTCGCTCAGCACTTGATCTCGGAAATTGTAAAAGAAGCGAACTAGGTTAAATTGAGATAAAGTTGTAACGAAAAATGATTTCTTCCGGAATAATCCACTAAAATCGAAATTTGTTATACTTGGTTTTATGTTGTTTCTGTACTTATTTTAAGAAGTACAGAAATTAACTGTTTCTGAAAAATAATTTTTATTTTCTTTTTGGCACTTTTATTCTACAAGATGATTCGATTAGGTTTCTAACAAAACTTTTTAGATTTTAATAACAATCATCAACTATTTGTTGAGCAACAACAAGGGTGGATTTGATGGCCATAATGCACGCGTTGTGCTCAACTCTCCGAATCCAGCCGAGTTGTGCAATAGAGAGAGAAGAGAACTTCGCAGGCGAAGCAGGCGTGAGGTTTACTAGAGTAAACCTCATAGTAAACCATGTAACAATAAAATGGTGCCTTAAAGCTTCCTCTTCGACGAATTTTTTGTCACAAATCCCAGACATGTAGCTTTTTCCGTCTTTTTCTTGGTAACCCTTTACGTATCCCTGAGGGTGGTTTCCTGTGCCATGCATACAAGATGTGCTTTTCACGTTTTTATCATATTTTTAAAACTCTTTACTTTTCAAACCATCTTCTAGAAAACACATGTGCTAAAGAGAAAATGAAGTTTTATTTTTCAAAATCCCCTCAATTAAGTTTATAAAAAAATAAAAGAACTAAAGCATACACACAGTCTCTATAGGATGGAGTAAAAACTGGGCCAAAGGGTCATGGCTGAAGGCAATGACTTTGTGATCTTCGGCAGCTCTTGAGGCACACAATGAGGTTTGCTGCAATGATTAAACTCGGTAGAGTCCAGGAAAAAATCCAGAAATCAAGGGGAAAAAACCCTCGCTGAGAGTTTTTTTTTCTAAAAAAAAATGTCCTGGCAACTGCAGCTCAGGAAAGGGTGGTGGTGATGCCGGGTGGTGACGCCGATGCAGGTAATGGCCACGAGGCTTTCAACCTGAGCGGTGGGAAAGGGTTGCCTGCAATTCAAATCCTGCCGAAGCAGTTAAATGGTTTCCTTGAACGTAAGGTAAGCCAAAAACTTAAAAAAAGGAAAGTGTTAAATATGGTCCTAAATTCGCCAAATCCAAAAAGCGTAGAGCTCGGAACCTCGGCTGGGTCTTCCCGTTGCAAGTTCAGGTAGAAAGTTAAGAAACAGGAATCGCGAAACTCTTGTGTTCAGTTTTATAAAAATCAGACAGGCCAAAGGGAAACCAGACCTTGCAGCAGCACAAAATCGAGGGAGTTCCTTCAGTGAATGAACAGCAAGAGCAAAATGGAGCAAAGCTCAATAAGTACAAGAATGAAAGTAAAAGTGAGTGTGAGTGTCAAATGTGACCGTGACAACATTTAAAAAACTAAATTTATGATGCCCAAGGTTTAGCCACCTAATTTTGGGACACCCTGTATAAATATAAAAGAGCGTTAAATGCATAGCGATACATTTGCATTTTGCATGTGACGTCTTGTGTTGTGCATCTTTGGTGGCAACATAAACGGTCAATAATTATAACAGTATGGCCGATTATTTACCAAGGGGGCAAAAAACTTCATCTGTCAGCATGTTTTCACATGCATTAAAGTCCGTGATGTCGTTTACTTGATCTTTGAGCGCTTTGCGCTTCGGTATTGCAACTTGGTGTTCGAGTCATAATATCGTCATAATAATATACTATTATGGCTGTATGTGAAAATATTATGGCTGTATGTGAAAGTTGTGGCCCAGGAGAAACGAGTAAAAAATGGGTTTTACTCTCTTGATACAAAAATGACCATTTTGTTATTGAAAAGTTATCTAACCCATCGTGATTATTATATCGTATTTTGTATGAAGTTTGTTGTTGTGAGAATGAGCATGTAAGAAACACACTTAATCCACTACACGAGGCTGCAATTAAGCCCAAACCAACACCAAACGATTACTTTATCGAACTTTAAGCCAACTTGCTGATCTACTTTTTGATTTATAAATTTCCCCCGCGGGAGACAGCGACCGTTTCATCTACGAAAGCTGAACTTGAATTCTCTTTCATTCGGGTGAATGAATGCATTTATGCAGACATCAGCCAATCAATATGTCACAACGCTGCACAGTCAATGGGGAAATCAGCAAACGTATTCTGACGTCCTCGTTATCTAGGGTAATAAAACTGTGTGATCTGGGCTATTTTTGGATTTTATTACGACCGCTTTCTTAAATATGAAAACATTACCACCATTTATCACTTTTTTGTCTGCATAGAAACAATTAAAGGGTTTATTTCGGATGTTTACGGTTTGAAATCATTGTAAAATGTGTTTATTATTTACTTCCTATGTTGGGTTTCCTCAACAAGATCATTGCGTAATGTTTTTGTTTTTTCAGGTACGTTTTACGACTTCTGGGTAAATGCGTAACCGAAGACGAATGTTTAGCCCGTAACGAGAACAATTCCCAAGGACGTATATGGTTTCTGCACGAAAACCAATGCATCGGTGACGACGACTGTCCAGAAAAATATCAATTCGACAACCACACAAAGTCCTGCCAATACTGCGGTAACGGTTGCGTCCAATACTGTGGATCTGCTAAGCTAGTTAACAGGATTAGTATAGAAGACATGAGACGGTGCACACATATTAACGGTTCTTTGTCAATTATGAACCTTAAGAACGGAGACGAAGGAGAACTACTCTATTTAAGCTTAAAAAACGTGAGGTACATCAGAGATTATTTGCTCATTGCGAGGAACGTAGTGATCGAGAACTTAGGGTTTCTGCAAGGACTGACGAAGATTGGAGGTGTCAACTTGTATTTGACCAAGTATGCGCTGATGATATTTGAAAACCGGAAGCTGAAGAAGCTGTTTGCATTAAGTAACAACGTGAAAATTAGCAATGGTAAATGTTTTAAGTTTATATCAATGAACTTTAGCTCGTTGATTGCTTGTTTTATGTTTTTTTTTTGTGTAAGTCTATTGGTTTCAGTCAAATTTCAGTTTTTCTAATATTTTAGTCCTATTTTCTAATATCAGGTTAGTTTAAGTTAGGTCGGTATCGTCAGTTATCAATATGAGGTGATTCTCAACTGTGGCACAGAGAAAACATCTTACTCTACTGTGTCATGAGTTTCTCCATGCTCTTTGCCAGATCGTTCTGAACAGTCAATCAACAGTCTCTGCTTATCGGCCACTGCACGATTTAAGAGGTGAAGGAGGACATCAAGAAGAGGAAAAAACAGTTGGGTTCACTCCAATAGGTCCAGGCGTTCTCAAGTTACAGGCGGTCAAAGTTGAGAATTGAGAAAAAAGTCGTAATACCGTCGTAATAATAATTTTTTATTATGTCACTTTCCCGCACGCATTTGGTTTTTGAAAGCTTCACTTTCCCGCACGGCGTGCGTGAAAGTAAACTTGGCGTGCGGGAAAGTAAATATTTGAAGAATTACTGATTTATAATGTAATTTAGACTTTATAGTCTGTCTATCTAGATAGGTGCACCTGCCTTACAGCTGTGCCAAACATTTTAATCTGTTTTAAGGAACTATTATGCTTGCCTTTATTGATTTCTGATACAAAATATCCCCATAATATACGTACTTTTTATTCCAATGTCACTAGTTCATGCCTGAAACATTACGTCACACCAACAATCACACCCAAGTTTTTGTCATAACAACCAATTGATTGTTGATTAATTCAGCTGTCATACTGTTGACAAAGATAAAGTTGTTTATGTATTGTATGTTATACATATATATATAATAATATTGCATCTACGGAACTTCTGGTGGTGGGAGGTGAAAGAGGCCATCACGAAGAGGAAAAAACAGTTGGATATACTCCAATCGGTCCAGGCATTCTCAAGTTACAGGCGATCAAAGTTGAGAATTGAGAAAAAAGTCGTAATACCCCTCTCTTTGAACATTTTCAAAACAATTTCGGAAAAATTTTTGGTACAGAATGGCATGCTTGCGATCCCCTAAGAACGCAACAAAATTCAATTCGAATAAAATTAACCTCTGAAGAGGTTTTTCTTTAAAGTGTCAAAAAACGCCATTCTAAAAGTGCCTAAAAATCGTCCACCAAAAGGGTCTATCTCCGAAAATATTGCAGCTACGGAACTTCTAGGTAGTGGGAGATGAAATAAGGCATAAAGAAGTCTAAAAAACTGCTGGATTTACTCGAATCGGTCGAGGCGTTCTCAGGTTATCACGAAGAGGAAAAAACAGTTGGATGTACTCCACTCGGTCCAGGCATTCTCAAGTTACAGGCGGTCAAAGTTGAGAATTGGAAAAAAAGTCGTAATACCCCCCTTTGGACATTTTCAAAAGTTTTTAATATAACTCCGAAAATATTGTATCTAAGGAACTTCCTCCGCTGGTGGGAGGTGAAAGAGGCCATCAAGAATAGGAAAAAAACAGTTGGATTCACTCCAATCAAGGCGTTCTCAAGTTACTGGCTGTCCAAATTGAGAATTGTGAAAAAATACACCTCTTTGGACATTTTAAAAAAAATGTCTGGAAAATTTGGAAAATTAGACAGGAATAATGGCGTCCGAAGGAATTGACAAGTGATGTTTGTGGCTTCAGCGGACAGAAACTTCCCTTCGAACTCCCACTCTGCGTACTAACAAATATTAATAATTTAAGGTGATAAAACGGTGTCTCGATAATCCAACGAATTAGACGTGCTTTTAAGCTCACTTAGTAGAGCATCTATCCGGTTTACAGAAAGTCGCTGGTTCAAATCCGGCTGAAGGCCTACATTTTCTTCAATTTAAATTATTATTCTTTTCTCCGCTGAAGCCACAAACATCATTTGGAAATTTTGCGAAAATATCAAACCACTCAAAAGATTCAATGCTCTCCTTATACCTCAAATGTCACACACATTTTCGAAAAGTCAGATTGACCCATCAGCCAATTAGCTCTAGACTGCCTGAACATTTGCAATATCTATACACTCTGACCAGGAATATCATTTCTAAAAAGTAGCTTTGTGTACCTATATTGAAAAAGTTAGTGATGGTTGTTTTATTTTGTTTGCATTTCAGGTACCATAGCTTTTCACGATAATGACCAACTCTGCTTATCAGCCATAGAAAAATTCGCAAATGCCAGCGACATCAAGTACAACGAGAACGACGTGTCTAAATATTCTAATGGAGATGAGTGCCCTGAATCCGTAGACGAACACCTGTTAAATGTAAATATTACTGTCAGCACCACAAACGCAACCATATCCTGGAATAGATTAAACGAGGACAGTATTTTCTATTACGCTGTACATTATACACGTAAGCTGAGTTATATGTTCATATGTAATAGTCCGCGTTCATTAGAAATGCATCTAGAAGGCTATGATTTTTTGAGAGATAATCAAAGTAAATGGAGTTTTGTTCTTTCATCCTTTCCTTTTGACATTTCACAGCCAACTAGATGACGTTTTCAAGTGATCACCCCCCTACTTATAAATCCACGGTAATCTTGTCTGTGCAGATTTTTATGCCCACAACACAACAATTGCCACCCAAGATGTGTGCGGTGCCGAGAGCTGGACCACTTACAGTACCCGAACCCATTCTGTCGAATTACAACAGCTAAATCCGTACCAGTCTTACAAGTATTACATTCAGGTCTACTTTACCAATATGACGACCAAGAAAACTCCTGTTAACAGATTCATGACATCCCCTGGGGACCCTGAATACTCGAAAAATATTTTCTCAGGTCAGTTTAGTAATAAGTCAATCTGGACACAGCGATGTTAAAATAATAATGTGTCTGTAGCGACTTTAGTCAATACTAATTGTAAAAGCCACCTGATGTACAATAGGGATTTCCGGGTCATATTCAGTCATTTTTTACACAAAAGAGGATCAACAGCATATATTACTTAAGCATTCCAAATTTTGTGATGCTATTTGCTAAAATGGGTCAAAAATAATTAAATTTGGACTCCCTTTATTACTCGAGAATTTTATAACTAAAGTCTTAACTTTACCACTTGAACGATTTATCTTTTTTTTTCTTGCTTTGTTTATTTTAATTTCGACAAATATATTTGCCCAAAGTTTTCACTCATAATCATTGAAGTGACACCATCAATATGACTCCACAGTATTATAATCAACAATAGGGAGCAAAGAGTCAAGAAGCTTGACAATTTTAATACTTGACTTGAAAAACTAAATACTTGACAACTCAGTACACTTGATTTGATTTGATTTTCTTACCCTTGAGCTGACTTGATGTCAAGTATTTTTCAGACGGGTTTTCGCCGTGTGCACAATGTTGAATTGTTGAAGGGGAAGAAAAGGCTCGTATACTTCGTGCAAGTTTAATTTAAAATCGTTTTGGAGGACCGGTTTCGGCTCTAAGTCATCCTCACCGCCCAAACTCTGACGAGCAATTTTGGCTTGTTAAAAAAGCCTGTATAAAGTTAAATTTTATGGTCTTAAAAGTTTTAAAATAAATAAAATACTAAGTGTCACATTAACATACAAAACAGTACGAACGGAAGACAAGGCACAACGGTTTAAAATAGATTGTCTCAATATGTAGTTACTGTACCAGAAAACAGATATTGGATGTTGTTCTCAAGTGACCTTTAAGTTAAATTAGAGGTCAAACAGTATCCCCTTCCTTTGCTAAAGTTCCCAATCTTTATTCTAAAATTCACCAACTCAAAGAGGAGAGAAGCGGCAAGGGTCGGGCCCCGAAGGCCGCACACAAGTGCACAGAACACAGGGTGTGTGTTCTTGAGTATCCGATTTGGTGACAATTTCAACGATTTCAAAGTTGACAAGTAACTTTTGGATTTGGGCCAGAGACAACAACGAGACGGGTAAAAAGATAGGCATTTTTGTCTTATTTAAATTTTATTATCTGTCTTGTTTTAAACGAAAGTAACAGTTATAAAGCGATCTTTGTTCCACTTTTCGGTAAGTTTTCATAGAGGCGCTACTTTCACCGCAAAAATATCAATGTTGTCATGTGAATTTTTTTTTAAAGTTCATGTTTGGTTTCCTTCTTCAATGTCGAGTTGAATATAGATACCAATATAACTGCGACTCGAAAAAATTTTACAGCAGAATTTTAGAGGTTAGGGTTTAGAATTTTCTAGGAAACCGTCAATTTTGGGCCCAGGCCCTATCCACTCTTATTACCCAACTTGGTTTGCAATTTGCTTTTATTCCAACACGTAAGATGGCGCTCGGCCGGCGTTTGTTGGGTTGCGTCCCCATGAATTTCGTCCAGTCCCGACGGCCAACTTCAAAATGGCTACCGAACTGTCAAAATTTGAAGTTTTGGAATTTGAAATTTTTTAAGTATTGTAGGTTTGTAAGGCGATATAGTTAAATCAAGTATATAAAAGTGATAAAAAGTGAGTTGGTGTTGTGTTGCGTTTAAAAATATTTAAGGTAAGCTATAAATTACTTATTACTGGGTTAATACGTTTCACTCGTACGCGGACAGGATTGGTCATACATTATGTACCTAATACGCTTTTTTCTAATAGAAAAAAGGTGCCTTACGTAGTATATAAAATTAAATTTTTCCACAATCTCGTACGAATAAGTATACAGTATAAAGAACATAAATATAAAGTACCGCTATCATCACTCGCGCACAAAATTTCCTTAATAATATTCCATATTTTATTAGGTATCTACATAATTTGGCGAAGGACAAATCTTGTTGGGAGCGGCAGTTGTCACATAGTACATTTATTGACTATTGTTATATTAATATTCTTTATATTGTAAAAGTAAACCTTTTGTATAAATTACAAGAGAAGCAACATAAGCCGATTGTATGATATTTCAGATTGTCGAAATGCCGTCTACGATTAGGTGTTGCGTTTCTACGTGTTGGGGAAGCCCTGAACCGAAACATCGCTTTCCCAATCCACAAAAATACGGTCACAAAAATAAAGTCTTGTCGGAAGTGCGAGGATGTTCACAATGGAACGTCAAAAAGTATATAATAACTTTCCAGTATGTTCACTAAACACCAATTGCTGGGAATAAATTACTGATTTTTTGAAATATTATGTTTATAATAATATTTTATTCACCATAGCCCATAAAGCCCTCATTTTAACTCATAGGGCAAAATGTTGCAGACATAAACTTAGAGGTACCTGTAAAAAATATTTATTGATTTTATTGAAGATTGGTTTGTAATAGGTGATGTTTTAATGCATTTTCCTACCATATACTTCCTACCGTCTACTACCGTCTGCTCTTTGCTAAACGCGTGCCGTAAGTAGGAACCTGGCAAACTAAGATATCTGATTTTAGATTTTCATAAATATGAGAAATAAACTTGAGAATATTGAATGGCGGCAAATATTTAAATTTAACAATCCTCTGCCATCTAGCGACGTATGAGTGAACTAACAAAATTATTAGGAATCTACTTATGATTAGTTAAGCACGCCATCTCTCGACCCTAGCTTCAATCTTGAGCTTTTATTCCTTCCCGAGATATGGCGCTGTAATGCGAACCAAATTTTTAACACGGGAGTTGACGTTCTATTTTAGCTCTGTTTTATGTTTGGGCCCTTGTCATGCGGCTAATTTATATTATTTCCTTTCCTCATTTCTGTTCTTAAGTGTTTTATTAATTTTGCTAATAGTCAGTCAAGAAAGCAAAAAACAGCAGAGACAACAACTATATAGGTCGAAGAAAAGAAATATTGTAGCCATGAGTAGAAGGTTATGCCATGTTTGTGGCCTCTCTGTGGATGATGTAGAACGACTACATATCTTCCCATCAAACATAGTAACAAAAAGTAAGTGGTACAACACTTTGGAGCTTTCGTAGCGTGTAAAATGTTGAGTCAGTTTAATGCTCAGTGCTGATACTTTCCCGATTTGGGCGGGAGTTTCTCCCTTTTGACATGGTATGCAACTCCTCTCCCGCCTCCATGTAAACCCTTAAGGTTTCCCACTTTTGCTCAAGTTACACTTATTATACGCACAAAATAACAGCATCATCTTCAAACTCATCACCATAATATTTTAACATAGGATGCCATGCCCTACATGTTTTTAATTTTACTGGTGTTTCTTACCTATACAAAGTCTAGGCAATAACTAATAACTACCTACTTAATTTTTTCAATTTCCAATTCTGTTCCTCTCTTTCAAGTCTTTGTTGTCGACCTCCCCTATTTTTAAGTAACCACTATTGACTTCTGTTATTCAGTTTAGAAGATCTGGCAGCCTTAGTTGAGAAGTAGGTACTTTCATAAGCAATAATATTTTAGATGTAAAAAATGGAAAGATGCATTAGGATATTCGGCTTTTGGACCTGTTCGAAGAGCAGACAGGATTTGCAATAATCATTTTAGTGAAGAATCTTATGAAGAATGATATGAAAAAAGATAATATGAAAAAAGTGTCTTGAAAATCAGTATGGAGACTACCGCCAATGCTCCAACTACTTTTAAAACAACAGATAAGGCAATTTCTCTCTCTGATAAGGCAACCTCTCTCGCAGAAGAAATTGGAAGTCAAGGTTTAATCAAATCGAATCTATCCCATGAATATAGTTCCACATGTTTTGTCAAAGATGTAAAAGAAGGTAAGTAAGTAGTTATTGTATTATAAAAATTTACCACATTTTAAAAAATCTATATGTACAAACAGGTATTATAAAGCAATTAAAAATTTTCTATTATTTTAGTGCTAGACTAATGAAAGTCTCAACTACACTTTAGTTGGCCGAGCTGTACAAATCATAAACAATTCGTATCAGAAGCAATAATGAAAGTTGTATGCAAAATTGGAATACCTTGGTGGTGCAAAAGAAAAAATGAAGAATTCAAGAAATCTAAGAAAGAGAAAAAGAAGAATAAAAGGAAAATGAACACTTTTCTGCATATGTAGTGATATGCGATATTCCTGAACTCGGAATAGATAATAGAATTACAATTTGCAACCAAATTGAAGAAACTATGTACTAAATGGAAACCACCGTGATAGGGACTGGACAAAGCCACACGTTTTGAGAAAATTATTAGTTTAGTATTAGTTTAATAATGGAACAGTTAGCTTGTTGACCTGGACAATTCTTGCGCTAAACGAGAATGAGGCCTTCAGGTTCCATAAGCAGATTTATATTCAGATAATTCAAAGAAGTATCATCATAGTTCTTTTCCTAGTGATATATAAAGAGATTTGTATCCTTTCCATGTTTATGCATTTAAGACAAGGTCTGAGGTATTTATTGTTCAGGAGTAACAGTACTTCTTGGTTATTAATTCATTGTTATTAATATTACTTGACTAGTAATGCCTGTGTCACCCGGTATATGTATTTGCAAGAATATTATCAGATAACTCCAAATAACGTTATTACTATGCCAATTCAATGTAATCATCAGAACTCAAGTTCTACTTAACTCCACCTATTCATTAAGAAAATTGGTTCAAATGGCCATAAGAAAGATGATAAGCTTCCATAATTTATAATTAAGGGATAAGCACCGAAACAGTAGCTTTATATGGTATGTACAGAACTCATAAAAGGATTTTTTTATTAATATATTATGTATTAGTATAAACACTATCAACGGCCTATTAATTTCCTGTTTTGACACAATATTCTGCTGAAATTGTGTATATGTATATGAAAAGGCCATTCAACAAGGATTCTACTCAAATATAGATGCAATTTCAACAGTTTTGCAAAAAACTCATCAAAGGCAAAGATTATGAAAAAGGCGAGAAAAAGAAACCTAGTGGCGCCAAAATTTCCCCTACAAACATTTACCGAAAATGTGACTGCGACAGACAATACAGTCTGTCTTTGTCAGTTTAGAATCGGACTGTTTTTTAACACGTACATTTTTCAATATTGGCGTGATAAACCAACGCCACCTAGACAATATGAGGCCTGGAAGCGACCGAGCGGGAGAGCGGTGACGTCATCATATGTGGTACGAAAACTCGACGACCGTTTCAACGCTCAAAACCCGAAGGTTTTGGAAAGCTTTTTGGGTGAATACTTTGGTAATTGGGGTTTAGAATTTAGATGGACAAAAATAAAACCATTAGTAATATATATAAACAATACAAAGGTAAATAAATAAACAATTTAACTATACCAGGGTACACTTAAATTAATATAATACTTAATGCTATATATTATTATTATACAGTGTAGTGGTTTACTAACAATAATTTTTAATACTTCTGAAGAATAAGTATACTATATTCTCTTTTTGGCTGAATTTGTTATATACAGGGGATAGAGACAAAGATAGAGGGTATAACTTTTTAAGTTAAATTATTTTTTTCCACATAGATTGCTCATTCAGTTTCGAAGATAATCACTTCAAAATTGAAATGTGATAACTCAAATCAATTATGCTCTACACAGATACTTACCATCTGATTTTCAAAGATGCCTGCTTTGGTCATAGGGATTTAGATGAAAAAAATAAAAACATTTGATCATTTTAAAACATTAAATTAAATAAAAAAAAAAACAAATTAAATATACATATGTACCTCAGAAAATACTAGTTGGTTCATTGCACACACTACCTACACACTTTGTCTTATACTAGAGGAATTTCTTCTTTTGCAAACAACTTGCAAACTCTTCTTTTGGTTGATTTGATTCTCGATTTAATTACAACTAGGCCTAGGAAACACATATAAAAATCTTTGATGGATTTGGATAACATATTTGTAACAAACTATAGCACAAACCCTACACAACAAAATGTTTAAAAAAAGTCCTACATGGAATTAGTCTTGGGACATCTAATAGTAACAGTAGAGCTTCTAAGGACTGGCCAGTTCTTTCACATGTAAGTATGTTACTTTCCTCTGAACTTCATGTGAATGAAAATGTAACTCACATACCTAAAATAAAAAACCCAATAAATTCTGCTGATTTTTTGAATATGAGAGGTTTTTTCGGAATATGTTCCTATACTTATGCTTATGTAGTGTTGTATGAGGTTAGGTTAGGTAGACTTACCCTGCTTTGTTTATTTGGTATAAAATTATCCCTTCTAATACCGTGATTCCACTTTTCTTTTAAAATAACATCTTCTGGAAATCTAAACACTGAATTTCGCGGACCAGTCTTGTAATTACTTTTGCATCTCTCTACACGGCAACCGTGAGGCATGGCAGTTGTTTGCTAACATTTGAAACTTTAATTCCGAGCAAATTCAGCTAATACTAAAATACACGTTTCTAGAAAAGACACAGAACTGTTAATTATACAAATCTAGGCCAAAAACAACTTGAATATGCACGAAAAATGCAAAACTAGGAGCAAAATACTACTAAAGGCCATATGAAACAGCTGACCCGTCGTACCACCCTGGCGGCCATTAAAATATCGCTTCCAGGCCTTATGTCTAGGTGGCATTGGATAAACAAACCCTCCATGCAGTCTTGCCAGGATTACTTTGCTAGTAAATTGGCACATCCTTTTTTTTGGATAATATCTTGCGAATCTTTACACCACGAGATTACTATAATATCTACTCAGTCCAAATAATTCTTGAATGGTTATTAATAGAACACTTATGACGATAAAAGAAAAAAATACGTGTAAAATGGCCAACTGATCACAATCGGCAACATTGCAGAATCCTGTGACACGTGGTTTATGTCAGTTTATGACAATTACATACATAACTTTATAAAATATAGATAAAAAGCAGACCTAGGGGGCTCTGAAGGTGGAAATTGACATTTAAAAAAAAGCTCCCAAGCCCCCATCCCATCCAAAAGTGCCGGTATTGGCCGATTTCTACGCGGAAACAGCCGAAATGGCGAACAGGCGAACTCGATTTGTTCGTATCGCAAAAATGGCGTCGGTTTTTGTGTTTAATGATAAACTTTAATTTATTTCTGCTTTTAAATATAACTTTAATAGAAAATTTTCGGGTGTATCACGTTATTAAGTGGTTTGCTGTGATATGTGGGTAATGGGGATGTTCCTACCTGGAAAATAAGAGGAGCAGAGGCGATGGTGTAGCGACCATACCACCAAGTCCCGCAACGGCGGGGGGCCCGCTGTACAAAGAGGCCCTAAGCGAAGCCGTTACTTGGTTGATTGAAACATTGATTTTAACAAGGCACAAAAATCAAATTTGGCGGGGAATCCCTCTACTGGGCAGAGGCTCGCTCTTGGGTAATGCAAGTTATCAAGGAATTCCATTTTATTTCAAATTTCAACGGTTGTATCCAGTAAACCAGATCCTCCTTAAGAATTGAAAAAAACGTCCAACAGTAGCAATGTAGGTAGGTTTGAAGCAGTAACCACTAAAGCTAATCTCATGCATGATTGCAATTTGAAAAAACAGTATTGTTTTGTGTAGGTATTGGTGATGTGATTCAAAGAGCTATTTCTATGCAAGCAACAAGGGACTACAAAGCTATAATTAACATGGATTGATAAGTCAATACCAAACAGAATAGTCCACTTTAAAATTTGGTTGTCTCTGCCCTGCTGCAACGGCAAAAATCCAAAGGCAGGATTTAAGTAAGTACCATAGATGATTTTTTTTACTTAATTAAGACAAATTGTTTCTTCTGTCATAGTTTTTTCCTCCTAAGATGTATGTTCAGTATTTTGTATGCATTTTATTAGGTTTTTTTTTAATGTTTGTATAAATATCTTAAATATCATAAATAATATTCTCAGTTCCACACTCTGCACCCCTGATATTTGAAATGATTCATTCGGCCTTCAAGAAAAGACACATGGCTAAGGAGACTCAGGTAATTTGAAAGAGCTCAAGCTGAAAAGCTCAAGCAAAAAGAAGGCAAATTTGTGAACCACAGATTCTTTGATGAAAAATAATGGACCTTTTATTACCCCATTTTTCTTTTGGTTGTTTACTCGGTTGTAAATTTTAAAGTAATTTTATTTAGTAAGTCAAATAATCACTTCTCAAAGGATTTATTTCATATTTGGTAGACCTATTAAGTCGAAAAAGCCAGATACTACGAGTAGAATAAAATTTGACAGCCAAAATAAATAATATCTTAATGTACTTTTTGCGCCCTTTGAACTTTTTTGGTTCTAGGCTGATGGCTTCCAATCAAGATCTGTTTAAAATAACAAATATAGCTCCAATTTGTTGTTTTAAAAAATGTTGATAACGCTTTTTTGAGACTATTTTACTAGAGTATTTTACACAGGAAAAATGTCCTAGCAACAGCCTATTTTCTACTGACAAAACTGCTACCTGGTCCTACCTGGACAAAATCAACATGATGGTTTTTCAGCGACAAAATTTTGTTAGGGTCAAGTAAAAAGTATTGTCAGTTTGACGAGTGTCACCTATTTGCTTTTAACTGCAGGTTGAAGTTTTCTCGTGAAATAGTCTTGTCGAATACCATTCGAGACAAAATTTTGTTAAGGCAAAATATGTCTCTTGTTTTATTCAAGTTAGTTGCTCTTTGGCAATTTCGTTCATGACATTTTTTACAAAACCTGTCCTAAATGTCATTCACGAAATTGCCGAGCAACAAACTTTCATACCAATCAAAATATTTTGCCGGAAAAATTTTCTCTCTTATTATATTATAAACAAGGAAACTCAAAATTAATGCTTGGTGGCTTCTAAAAAAAGGATGTAAAAGTACTTGAAAGGTCTTTGATTGCAAATGAAAAATCAATTTGTCCAAATAATTTCATACTTTTTAGCAACGTTTAAACAACTTCTTATTTGCATTGGGTGTCAGTTAATTTTAGAACCTATGTTTTTTATTATGCAGCTCTTTAGACTTAATATCCCTGGTAAATGAAACAAATACTTTGAAGGGAGGAATAATAAAATGATTCAATAAAATAATTTTAAAATTTACAACTTTGACACCTTGCATAGCAAACGTGAGACTCTAAAATGAAAAATTGGTTAATAAAAGTCCCATTATTTTTCATCAGAATCTGTGGTTCACGAATTGGCCTTCTTTTTTTAACACCCTGTATATTGTTATCTCTAAAATGATATCTTTATTAGGTATTTTCCATTTTTTTCACCTGATCTATACAAAGTGAAAAAGTGCTTTTCTACTATACACAATGAAGTCTTTATGTCTTTGAACATAAAAAGCTAATTTCCGTTTGTTCTTTCTTAAATTTTAAAAGGCCACATTTCAATTTCAAGTTTGAAAATATTACATCGTTTGTTCCTCATATTACTTTACTACTTTACTACGGCAATAGTGAGCAGTCATCATATAACCCAACAGCTATACAATGCCCATTTTTCTGTTCATTCATCCAATTCAGGTCGTTCGCAGGTTTAGGACAAATGAAACACCCTTGTAGATCGAAAAACGGCCAACGTTTCGACGTATAATTAACATCTTCTTCAGGGCTGTGACATATAATGAGAACACACTACTTAATGAAACAGGAAGGAACAAACATGATAATTTAAATACTTGCACAGGTAACAACAAAGTACAAACATTGATGATACGCTGATTATTATATGCATATACACTCTTTTCTTATTTAAGAGCACTAAAATTCTTCTGCTTCTCTTCTCTTTTATGCTTCTCTTTTGAACCTCTGAACTGTAAGTGCTAAGGACGCGAACCACCATCACCACATTCATCCAATGTTCCATTATTCTCAATATGTCCGTGGGCCTTTCTGCAAGGAAAAACTTGATATAATTTTGTTTATTCCCAGCAATTTGATGCTGGATGCTGTTTTTCAAAGTAGAGCTCTTCACTGATGAAGATTTTAATGTCCCTAAAGAGTTTTGGGTCTCGCTACCCTGTTCGAGTCTGTGCCCTGTACATCTCTGGAGGTGCAGAATATGGTTAAACCATATCTCACCATGGGCTTCTTCTTTAGGTGCCCTCTCTTCTTCGAACGTTGGCAATCATCAGCGCTATCTGAACCTTGTCTACAGCTCGGCGGAACAATTTGGTAGTGCTCACTCCATACCATGGCCTTAAGTTTTTTAGCCAGGATACCAGGTCATTCCTTAAGATGTGATCGAAATACTCCAGTTTGCGCTTTTTTAATGTGAACATAACTTCCAGTTGCTTGTCGAGGCGTTGAAGTACCTCGGTGTTACGCACTCTTTCTACCCAGGAGATTCTCAATAGCCTTCTGTACGTCCACATTTCAAAGGCGTCCAATTTTTTGCACATCGCATCTGCGGAGGTCCAAGCTTCCTTTCCATAAACCAGTTTGTTGAACACGTAACAGCGCAGTATTCGGATGCGCAGAGGCAAGCTTAAATTTCTGCTGCAGAGTACATTATTCATCCTCACGAACGAAGCACGGGTTTTTTTGACACAACTTTTTGTTAACCAAGGGCATAGACAGAATTAAAATCTTAAGCAATAAGTTTTATGTGTTTTCCTCATTTAGTTGGTCAAGAGCAATATTTTGGTCAAACAGGTTAAGAAAACACTTAAAACATAAAACTTGTTTTTAATTGTGTCTGTGCCCTTTATGTCACTTAAGAATAATGCTTTATGGGCCATTTGCACCAAGCAATTTTTAATTGCATCTAGTTAAGGCTTCCTTTATTACCATGGTTACTCATGCTTATAACTATGGTTTAGGGATGCTTAACTTTAGGTTAACCTAAATTATTTGCTCAGTAGAAATATAGCTAAGGGCCCTTTGCACACCTTTTTTTAAAAAATTTGGTAAGTGACAGATCGAGTGACATCAATGCATTTTATAAGGGAAATTTTAGGTTCCAATATTAGATCAACATTATGGGGAAGATGTGCAAATGGCCCTAAATGGAACATTTTACTATAAAGTTTAAGCATTTTGATAATGAAAATCATTCCGCAAAATTTGAATCAGACGAACTCAATAGATGTTTCGATATGTCCGCAGCATATTGGGGGAAAGCGCTTTAAAGCACTCCCAAATATTCTCCAATTAATGGCTGAACTTTCATTACAGAAAATTGATAAACACTTCTTGACTTTGCCCGTTACAGTAGACAATTTCAAACTAAAAGGCAAAGAACATCCACTCATTTTATTTTTTGCAATCTGTTTGGAAACACATTATTGTATAACTACCAAGTCAAGTGTTAGGGGCGTAACACCATTAGTATCACAAAATCACAATATTTTATATATATTTCTTCTTAATGTGTATGTTTCTTTTTCTAGAAAAGCCAGAAAAGAAAACATTTTGTTCCTGATAATTCAGTCAGACACAGAATAAAATTACAAGGTATTATTTTTAGATGTTTATGTGTTTATTTGCTGATAATACAATTTAAATAGATATTTTGTTCCCTTTTATAATAAGACCTCAATGTTCGTGTATTTTAATTATGTGTCCTTCCTCCATTCCACTTTAATGTTTTAATAAACGGTTGTCGTACATAGCAGTTTATTCTTTTAATAAAGCAGGTAAGTTAGTAAGTACCTAAGTGGTTTTTGAAATTAAGGCCATTTCAAATTGATATTCATCTAGCTGGCTGGAAAATGATATGTAATATTCACACAGTCTACTAGATGAATATTTATTTGATAGGACATTAGCTATGAATAAAAAATAACTATGCATGGACAATTGTTACGATTCGGGAGGGTAAATGATTAAGTTGATCGCTAATGGAAATGCAACCCGAATGCGCTGTGTCACTTGTCAGCTGTGGCAGCTTTGGTTTGGGAGCAAAATTTGGCCTGTCATAATCGTCACTTCAGTTGATTGACTTTGACACTTACATCAATTTGAATAATCTATGGACAATTATTTCATGGATTTTTTTTCCTGGTTTTAAGAGTTTTCTGCCGACTTTTTCGCTTTTAGCAATCGTTTCTGTGTTTTAATTTGTTTGTTAGCCATGGTGAGACAATGTTTTGTGTGTAGAACTTGGAATTATAAAAATAAATCTAGGAAATTATGTTTTCACCGGTAAGTTCATTTGTGTTTTGTGATTATGTTGTTACTCGGCTCTTAGACGTTAGCCATCAGCGTCGTTTATAGGTGTATTCTATTATTAATCTTTAATCTAAAAAAACTCAATAAATGGGAATAGTAGGTATGTATCAAAAATCATTTAAATATAAACATATTTGAATGTTTTGGTCTGCAAAAAAATGCAGACGCATGCAGCGTAAATAATCGTATACTTGTTTCCTTGAAATAATACGCCTATGTGTGCTTATGTCATCTGGAGATGTGTCCTTGGAGATTCAAATTTCGCCATATTGTTTTTAGCATTTCTGCTTCCCCTCTACCCGAACAACCGGCAAGCCTCCAAGTATGCGGTTTGTATATCATGCCAAGTAAACAAATACCAATTTATGATTAACTCGCGGCGTCTATTTATTTACTCCATTGTCAATGTAGTTACCCATCTCGTTGTTGTCTCTGTTTGGGTGGAGTTAATGGATTGTGGTTAGGATTTTGTTGTTGTCATGGGGGTTAATTCAGCAACCTTCTACGAAGTGGTATACAGACTCTGTTTAGATTAACCTGCGAGTTGATCTCTAAAGGATAGCCTGTTTAGGTTTTTGGATGTAATGTGATGTGCTCCGGAGAGCGGGTCAAAGGTATGATTCCCTTCTTTTAGATGACAACCGAAAGATGAGGTGGTTCTGTTGAGATGCTCAGCTATTCTCGTATTGAGCGAACGAAAAGTGCGACCCACATATGAGGAACCACAATCCTGGCAATTCAACTTGTAGATGTCACTCTTTCGTAAGGGGGTAAGCATCTCTTTCGAATTTTCAATTTGAGATTTGAATGAAAAGTTGGTAGAGTTGGTAGAGAGGATTCTCAATTTGGGCGAAATATCGTTCTCACGGGCATAATACAGGTTAATAAGTTCCTTTTGTTTAAATCTTTTTATTAGCCTATCTATTATTCTAGGGTTATATCGGTTGTTGATTACGATCTGTGATGATGTTTGTTTCCTTTTTGAAATTCTCGGTGGACACGGGGACCTTAAGTAGTCTACATCTGTTAGGCCCGACGGAAATGTCTAATTTATTGACCAGAAAAAAAACGATTTACTGGGTACTTATTGTAATCAGACTTACACCAAACTTGGCAAAAACGATGCACTTGACCCGGAGCATACACCGTTAAAATTTCAGGTACGGATGTCCATTCTAAAGGACTCTACACTCTAGAAAAATTTGATAAAAACCGATTGACTGGGTATTTATTCTGATCAGATTTACACGAAACTTAGTACAAATGAGGCTTCTGACCCGGGGCACAAACGGTTAAAATGTCAGAGTCGGATGTCCATTCTAAGGACACTACCCCCTAGAAACATTTGATAACAACCGATTGACTGGGTATTTATTCTAATAATATTTACACCAAACTTGGTACAAATGACGCCTCTGATCCGGGGCATAAACTGTTAAAATTTCAGACCCAGATGTCCACTCTAAAGGACACTACCCTCTAAAAAAATTTGATAAAAACCGATTGACTGGGTATTTATTCTGATCAGATGTACACAAAACTTAGTACAAATGAGGCTTCTGACCCGGGGCACAAACTGTTAAAATTTCAGAATCAGATGTCCATTCTAAAGGACACTACCCTCTAGAAACATTTAATAAAAACCGATTGACTGGGTATTTATTCTGATCAGATTTACACAAAACTTGGTACAAATGAAGCGTCTGACCCAGGGCACAAACTGTTAAAATTTCAGAATCGGATGTCCATTCTAAAGGACACTTCCCTCTAGAAACATTTGATAAAAACCGATTGACTGGGTATTTATTTTAATTAGATTTACACCAAACTTGGCACAAATGATGCCTATGGCCCGGCGCATACACTGTTAAAATTTCAGATTCAGATGTCCGATTCTGAAATTTTAATAGCGTTTGGCCCGGATTAGAAGCATCATTTGTGCAAAGTTTGGTGTAAATCTTATTAGAATAAATACCCAGTCAAGCGTTTTTTATTAAATTCTTCTAGAGTGTAGTGTCCTTTAGAATAGACATCCGAATCTGAAATTTTAACGGTGTATGCTCCGGGTCAGGAGCATCATTTGTACCAAGTTTGGTCCAAATCGGATTAGAATAAATACCCAGTCAATCGGTTTTTTTCTGGTCAATAAATTGAACACTTCCACGCCCGACCATCGGTCCACAGATATTCGGGCCGAAGCGGCAACGCCGAGCGCCGACCGCGACCCCGAGAACCCATGTAGACTAAACAAGAACCGGGAACAGAATTGCGATTGACGTGGCAAGTCCTTTTCCAGAAACGGACGATGGCAGCAAATACATCTTAGTTGCCATGGATTATTTCAGTAAATGACCTGAAGTTTGTGCACTACCAAATCAGGAAACTAACAGCGTGGCGAGGGTCTTGGTTGATGAATTCTTCAGTAGATTCGCCGTACCATTAGAGCTTCATCCGGATCAGGGATGAAATTTTGAATCGCAACTTTTCAATAAGTTCACGGTCAACTTCTGAGAATCCGCAAAACAAGGACAACTCAGCTCCATCCACAATCAGATGGCATGGTCGAGTGTTTCAATCGAACCATGGAACAATAGCTCTGCAAAATGGTAGCGGACCACCAGAAAGATTGGGACAAATTTCTGCCTCTTCTAATGATGGCTTATAGAGGTGCAGTGCATAACACGACGGGACATATACCTGGCAAAGTTATATTTGGTAAAGAACTGCGTCTTCCGGTAGATTTTGTGTGCGCGGATCACCAGAAGAACCGGTGCAAGATGTCCAGAACTATGCTGATGATCTTCGAGAAAGATTTAAGGAAATCCATCGAAACCTGAGGATAAAGGTAAAGATTGCGATCGATCGGATGAAAGGCAGATATGACCTAAGGGCAAATTCTGCAAGATTTAAGGCAGGTGACTTGGTGTGGCTGTAGAATCCACAGAGGAAGAAAGGAAAGTCTCCCAAGTTGTCTCCAAGTTGGGAGGGTCTACATACAGTCATAAAACTGATCAACGACGTGGTATACAGGATCCAACATACCCCTAGAGCAAAGATGAAAGTGGTTCATCTTGAACGGTTAAAGACTGACGTGCTTCGTGCCCGTCTCGATGACGGGCTTCTTCATCGAGGGATGCTTTAGGGTGCATTTGATTTATGCTTTTGATATTTTCAGGGTATGTCCCATGTAAATTTCTACGGAAACGGCTGGAATTAAAGTCTTCAGTATTAAGAGAGAAGATTGGAAGTGATCCAGATTTCTGCTTTAAATTAGTATTATTATCATTTATGGATAAAGTAGGTGAAAGTATATTGCAGTTGACGTCGGAACCTCCTGTGGGGGCTTCGACACCAGATAAATTTGGAAAAGACATGAGTAGGTATTTTAACTTCTTAATAAATGAAAAACTGAACCAAGAAATATTAAGTTTTCTGAGTCACTGAAAGGTGGTGAGTTAGCGAAACACTTTAGTGTTTAAGCCCACAGGTCCTCGGCAGTGGCGCCCAACCAGCTGGGAGCTGAAAAGACATGCAAGCACTAAACTACGTCTAAGTTCTTCTGCTTTTTTCAGTAAGAAAATTCAGTATTCTTCGTAAAATTCAGTTACGGAGCCAATAAAACCGAAACTAAGTAATGATTACCTATGACTAATGCAGGCCTGCGTTCTAAATGTAATTATTTTTAACTTAAACTACTAGATGCGTAAATTAAAATGTTTAAAATTTAAATCCTTAGAAAAAATTGAAAAACCCAAAAATAATTTGTAGGAAATTACTACCTTAAGTAAGTTCTTAAATGGTAACGATTTGTACATCAAATGCACTAAACATAGGCCGCGCACTAGTGTAAACCGTAGATAAAAATCACTGAGAATTCAGCTTCTAAAATACCAGAAACCCATTTTGTCTTAACTCGACAAAAGCTCTATGCAATCTGACGAAAAAGTCATTAAAACTCTTTCTAGAAACGAAAAGCCGTTAGAACCGGTTTTTTAGGGATCACCTCCAACGGGTTCAAGTTTTCAGATTCATGTAATAAAATTATACAATTAAAACCTTCAATTTTCTCTATGAAACTGAACTCAATTCGCTAAAAGATTAGTCTCGTTTGATAGGTAATTAAAATGTCTTTGCAACAGTGTACTTTGTTTTGGGATCGCCACCTTGATGTATGTTATAACAGTTAGTTTTTGTTAGCGTAATTGAGCGCAATTTTTTATGTATAGAGATGTACGTTGTCTGGCCGTCTGGCTCCGCCCATCACATTCTTTCGTCAGGGTTGTTGCAAATTGAAATTACACGCATTTGGCTCCTACAGTCCTACAGTTGAAATCTTATTTGTTTCAACCCTGACGACTTCGGCGCTCGCCGCTTCAACTATATTCCGAACGTTCGGCCGGGAAATACTACCAGAACTATTAAATTTGGTTTATTTTTTTTTTATAAAAAAGTGGATCTGCACCGCAACTAAAGGGCGCTTCACAACAAGACTTACAGCTTACAGGCGTGGAGATTTTTCTGATGGGGACGATCAGAACTAAGAGGGGTGAATGTTGTGAAAGCGGCAACGCCGAGCGCCGACCGCGGCCCCGAGAACCCATCTAGACTAATCGAGAACCGGGAACAGTCGCCTCCGTTCTCGAATGTACGAGAGTGTGTTCAGACCGGATATATAAACCAGCGAGCCGCGCGAGATGGGATCGAATAGATAGTGCAGTGTAGTAAATTAGCGGACAAGCGAACAGTGCAAATTTTAATCGTGTTGTAATAGTTAAAAAGTAAATACAAGTGTGTACGATAAATTATTGGAACCCGTATCCTGTAACAATACGTAGCAACAAAAATCTGCCATTTTGTGCTCAAAAGGGTGATTTGAATTTATTAGGATATCATGGTCAATTTGAGTGGGCTTATGATAGATAGAGAAATCAATTTTGTTTTGAGTTCTGGTCATATAAGTTCTAAAAAATTGATAGTGTGTTCATGCTCTATTTCTTAAAATACAGTACAGTAGACGATCTCGCTATTATCACCAGCCAAAATGAAATTGCTCTCAAGATGATCCATAAAAACTTCGGCAAGGAAAGGGGACAGGCAGCTGCCCATGGTCAAACCTATTTATTGTTGGAAAATTTTTTTGTTAAATTGGAAAATGTCTTGCGAGAGCGTGTCAGTAATATGATTGTAAGCAACTTTTTTTGCTAGTAAAAGGTTTTTGAGAATAATGACTAACTACTTTTAATCTTTTTTAGTGACTGACCATAGATTACTCAAATAGATGTAAGTGTCAAAGTTAATCAACTGAAGTGACGATTATGACAGGCCAAATTTTGCTCCCAAACCAAAGCTGCCACAACTGACAAGTGACACAGCGCATTCGGGTTGCATTTTCAGGTAGCGATCAACTTAATCATTTACCCTCCCGAATCGTAACAATTGTCCATGCATAGTTTTTTTTTATCCACAGGTAATGTCCATATTAAATTAATATTCATCTAGTAGACTGTGTGAATATTACATATCATTTTCCAGCCAGCTAGATGAATATCAATTTGAAATGGCCTTAATTTCAAAAACCCCTTAGGTACTTACTAACTTACTTGCTTTATTAAAAGATTAAACTGTTATGTACGACAACCGTTTATTAAAACATTAAATTACACGAACTAAGTGAACGAAGAAGAACGAAGTATTATCAGCAAATAGACACATAAACATCTAAAAATAATACCTTGTAATATTATTCTGTGTCTGACTGAATTATCAGGAACAAAATCTGTTCTTTTCGGGCTTTTCTAGAAAAAGAAACATACACATTAAGAAGAAATAAATATAAAATATTGTGACTTTGTGATACTAATAGTTAGAGATGTCTACAAAAACCCAGACATAATAAGCCAGACGTGTCAAAGATAAAGGACATAAATATAATGAGTAAACTAAAACAAGAACTGAGTTCCAGACTTGATGCCATACCCATAACGGAGACAACCGAGACTGAGGACCTGTGGTCTAATATAAAAAAATGCTATCACAGAAAGTACTACCAAAGTACTTGATTCTCAACGAAACCACAAGAAGAAACCATGGATGTCGGAGGAAATCATTGATCTAATGAAAAAAAGACACTCAAGGGAAAGAACAACGAATACCGGGCGCAAAACCGCATAATCAAAAACAAGATAAGAGAATCAAAGGAGAAATGGCTTTCCGAGCAATGCCAAGAAATAGAAGCAATGGAAGCAAAACACGATACCTTAAACATGCACAAGAGGATAAAAGAGGCAGCAGGTATCTGCAGAAACAGAAGCGTGGCCACTCTACAAAATGCAGAAGGCGGGCTGATATTGGACACTTCGGAAAAACTGACGGAATGGTGCGATTATATCGAGCTCCTATTTCACGATACCCGGCCAGAACTTCAGGAAGAATTCCTTGACCAAGGCCAAGTATGCACTGTCAATTTCAAAAAACGGGAAAGCTAGCGGTCCTGATGATGTCCATATAGAAGTTCTAAAAGTACTGCAGAACGAAGAATTACGGAACACACTGGTAAAACTATTCAACCTTATTTACCGAAACGGCAGTATACCTTCCGATTGGCTTAAATCTACTTTTGACCCGCTCCCCAAAAACGCTAAAGCCAACTGTGGTGATTATCGTCTTATTAGCCTGATGAGCCATGTGCTTAAACTCTTCTTGAAAATAATACACAAAAGTATATATGCAAAGTGCGAGACCATTGATGGGTGACTCTCAATTTGGTTTTCACAATGGTTTTGGAACAAGGTAGGCACTATTTAGCATTCAGGTCCTTATCCAAAGGTGCCGGAACATGTCGATACCCATGTTTCATCGATTACGAAAAAGCCTTTGATAAAGTTAAGCACGAAAAACTGTTCGACATTCTTAAAGAAACAGGACTGGAACAACGAGACCTCAGAATAATAGCCAACCTTTACTGGAACCAAAGTGCTCACATAAGAATCGATTACACCGCGTCCGACAAGATCAAAATCCTGAGAGGCGTTCGTCAAGGATGCATTTTATCACCACTGTTATTTAATTTGTATTCCGACAAGATATTTCAAGAGGCTTTAGATGAGTGCGACGATGGGATTAATGTCAATGGCATTAATATCAACAACCTGAGGGATGCGGACGACACGGTTCTTGTCGCCGATTCCCTGGAAGGACTGCAGACTGCAGGAACTGGTAAGCCGCGTGACAGCTGCAAGCTCAAAAGCCGGCCTTAGACTAAACGTGATAAAGACAAAGTGGCTAGTAATCAGCAAATCAAATCAAACAACGTGGACGGGCACCTGATAATTAACGGCCAACGAATTGAACGAGTGGAAACTTTTAAATATCTCGGGTGTCAACTAAATGAGAAATGGGACGGCATGCAGCAGATTCGTGCCAGAATAGAACAGGCCCGTACTTCGTTCCTGAGGATGAATAATGTACTTTGCAGCAGGAATTTAAGCTTGCCTCTGCGCATCCGAATACTGCACTGTTACATGCTCAACAAACTGTTTTATGGAAAGGAAGCTGGGACCTCGACAGATGCGATGTGCAAAAAATTGGAACCCTTTGAAATGTGGACGTACAGAAAGCTATTGAAAATCTCCTGGGTAGAAAGAGTGCTTAACACCGAGGTACTTCAACTCCGACAAGCAACTGGAAGTTATGTTTACATTAAAAAAGCGCAAACTGGAGTATTTCGATCACACCTTAAGGAATGACCTGGTATCCTGGCTAAAAAACTTAAGGCAATGGTTTGGAGTGAGCACTACCACATTGTTCCGCCGAGCTGTAGACAAGGTTCAGATAGCGCTGATAGTTGCCAACCTCCGAAGAGGAAAGGCACCTAAAGAAGAAGCCTATGGTGAGGTTTAACCATATTCTGCACCTCCAGGGATGTACAAGGGCACAGACTCGAACAGGGTAGCGAGACCCAAAACTCTTTAGGGAGATTGAAATCTTCATCAGTGAAGAGCTCCACTTTGAAAACTGCACCTCCAGCCGTCAAATTGCTGGGGAATAAACAAAATTATATCAAGTCCTTCCTTGCAGAAAGGCCCACAGACATATTGAGAATAATGGAACATTGGATGAATGAACAGAAAAATGGGCATTGTATAGCTGTTGGGCTATATGATGACTGCTCACTATTGCCGTAGTAACGTAGTAAAGTAATATGAGGAACAAACGATGTAATATTTTCAAACTTGAAATTGAAGTGTGGCCTATTAAAATTTAAGAATATACAAACGGAAATTAGTTTTTTATGTTCAAAGACATAAAGACTTCATTGTGTATAGTAGAAAAGCACTTTTTCACTTTGTCTAGATCAGGTAAAAAAATGGAGAATACCTAATAAAGATATCATTTTAGAGATAACAATATACAGGGTGTTAAAAAGAGAAGGCCAATTTGTTAACCACAGATTCTCTGATGAAAAATAATGGAACTTTTATTAACCAATTTTTCATTTTGGAGTCTCACGTTTGCTATGCAAGGTGTCAAAGTTGTAACGTTTAAAATTATTTTATTGAATCATTTTATTATTCCTCAAAGTATTTGTTTCATTTAGCAGGGATATTAAGTCTAAAAAGCTGCATAATAAAAAAAATAAGTTCTAAAATTAACTGACACCCAATGCAAATAAGAAGTTGTTTAAAAGTTGCTTAAAAAGTATGAAATTATTTGGACCAATTGATTTTTCATTTGCAATCAAAGACCTTTTAAGTACTTTTACATCCTTTTTTTAGAAGCAACCAAGCATTAATTTTGAGTTTCCTTGTTTATAATATAATAGGAGAGAAAATTTTTCTGGTAAAATATTTTGATTGGTATGAAAGTTTGTTGCTTGGTAATTTCGTGAATGACATTTAGGACAGGTTTTGTAAAAAATGTCATGAACGAAATTGCCAAAGAGCAACTAACATGAATAAAACAAGAGAAATATTTTGCCTTAGCAAATTTTATCTTCAGTGGTATTCGACAAGACTATTTCACGAGAAAACTTCGACCTGCAGTTAAAAGCAAATAGGTGACACTCGTCAATCTGACAATACTTTTTACTTGACCCTAACAAAATTTTGTCGCTGAAAAACCATCATGTGATTTTGTCCAGGTAGGACCAGGTAGCAGTTTTGTCAGTAGAAAATAGGCTGTTGCTATGACATTTTTTCTGTGTCAAATACTCTAGTAAAATAGTCTCAAAAAAACTTTATCAACATTTTCTAAAACAACAAATTGGAGCTATATTTGTTATTTTAAACAGATCTTGATTGAAAGCCATTAGCCTGGAACCAAAAAAGTTCAAAGGGGCCAAAAAGTATATTAAGATATTATTTATATTGGCTGTCAAATTTTTTTCTAGTATGTGGCTCTTTCGACTTAATAGGTCTACCAAATATGAAATAAATCCTTTGAGAAGTGATTATTTGACTTACTAAATAAAATTACTTTAAAAGTTACAACCGAGGAAGCAACCAAAAGAAAAATGGGGTAATAAAAGGTCCATTATTTTTCATCAAAGAATCTGTGGTTCACAAATTTGCCTTCTTTTTATGTAACATTCTGTATAAATATGGATGAAATAAATCATACTGAAAAATAAAATGAATTTTCAGCTTGAGCTCTTTCAAATTACCTGAGTCTTCTTAGCTGTGTCTTTTCGTGATTGTAGTCCCCCTCAGCTTACTTAAGTAGTCAGTATAAGAATATTTAATCGTCTTAACAATGTCTGCAAGTGGAAGGCGGAATGAATCATTTCAAATATCAGGGGTGCACAGTGTGGAACTGAGAAATATGCCATGGGTTTTAGTTCCTGTAAACCAATAAGTAGATATTATTTGAGACACTTGTACAAACATTAAAAAAAAACCTAATAAAATGCACACAAAATACTGAAAATACATCTTGGGAGGAAAAAACTATGACAGAAGAAACAATTTGTCTTAATTAAGAAAAAAAAATCATCTATAGTACTTACTTTAATCCTGCCTCTGGATTTTTGCCCTTGAAAAACAGCAGGGCAGAGACAACCAAATTTTAAAGTGAACTATTCTGTTTGCTATTGACTTATCAATCCATGTTAATTAGAGCTTTGTAGTCCCTTGTTGCTTGCATAGAAATAGCTCTTTGAATCACAATCACCAACACCTACACAAAACAATACTGTTTTTTCAAATTGCAATCATGCATAATTTTATGCATGAAATTAGCTTTAGTGGTTACTGCTTCAAACCTACCTACATTGCTACTGTTGGACGTTTTTTTCAATTCTTAAGGAGGATCTGGTTTACTGGATACAACCGTTGAAATTTGAAATAAAATGGAATTCCTTGATAACTTGCATTACCCAAGAGCGAGCCTCTGCCCAGTAGAGGGATTTCCCGCCAAATTTGATTTTTGTGCCTTGTTAAAATCAATGTTTCAATCAACCAAGTAACGGCTTCGCTTAGGGCCTCTTTGTACAGCGGGCCCCCCGCCGTTGCGGGACTTGGTGGTATGGTCGCTACACCATCGCCTCTGCTCCTCTTATTTTCCAGGTAGGAACATCCCCATTACCCACATATCACAGCAAACCACTTAATAACGTGATACACCCGAAAATTTTATATTAAATTTATATTTAAAACCAGAAATAAATTAAAGTTTATCATTAAACACAAAAACCGACGCCATTTTTGCGATACGAACAAATCGAGTTCGCCTGTTCGCCATTTCGGCTGTTTCCGCGTAGAAATCGGCCAACACCGGCACTTTTGGATGGGGTGGGGGCTTGGGAGCTTTTTTTGAAATGTCAATTTCCACCTTCAGAGCCCCCTATATCTGCTTTTTATCTATATTTTATAAAGTTATGTATGGTGACTGACTGATATCATGGTAAAAAGGTTAGTGACGTCAAACGAGGCCATATAATCCCCTGGCAACTGCAACTCTTTTACTCTGTTTACGAAATTCAGAGAGTTGGTGATACTGTATTTGGGTTGAAAGGATGTTGTTGTAAAAACAACGGCGGAATAAATATGAGCTTTTTATCAAAGAGAAGCACCGCCTCTCAAAGATAAGCCGACGCTTTCACGCGGCCCGCTGCAGCTGCCTGTCAGTAATAAATCAAGCACTGGAATTCGGTTTACGTCACGTAAATGCAAATGGCTGCCGCCGGGCCCCTCATATCCTTGTGATTTGATTGGTGCCGCCACCTCCTTTGGAGTTGGGCTCGCGGCTGGTTGGTGGTATTTTCCCGCGCTTTTATAGATTAGTGATTAGTTTTAGGTTTTGTATATTTTAAACACTCTTGCGCAGACACTCGTTGGAGACACTCGGCCTCCCTCTCAACTACGCTATCTCGAATTCGCACAACTATTCGTACCTTTTGTAAATTGACAGTAAACCCGGTTGTAATTAAATAAAATACCAGTTAATGAATTCCGCTTTTGTAATTTCTGAACCAAGCACCTACCCGGAGTGCCAGAAGCTAAACACTCTACCCCTCTTTGTGTGTAACTCGCACAGATGTCATACATATTGAATTGTCAGGATTGTGGTTGGTGAACGAGTTGGTGACTTTTAGAGCAAGCATTGGGAATTTTACCAAAGGGTATACTGTTTGACCTCTAATTTAACTTAAAGGTCACTTGAGAACAACATCCAATATCTGTTTTCTGGTAAAGTAACTAGATATCGAGACAATCTATTTTAAACCGTTATGCCTTCCGTTGGACTGTTTTGTATGTTAATGTGACACTTATATTATTTTATTTATTTTAAAACTTTTAAGCCCATAAAATTTTGAATACGATTAAGATATCGGTGTCATGGCGAGGCTCTTTTCTCCAACTAGATACCCTCGATCTGACGAGTAAGTATCCGATTTAACTTTATACAGGCTTTTTTAAATAGCCAAAATTGCTCGTCAGATTTTGGGCGCTAAAGATGGCTTAGAGCCGAAACCGGTCCTCCAAAAGGATTTTTAATTAAACTTGCACGAAGTATACGAGTCTTTTCTTCCCCGTTAATAAGTTTTTTTTCAAACTATTTGATTTTTTAAGTACTTAAAAAAGTTTTTAATTACTTGACTTGGCTTTATATTTAATTCCTTAAGCTTGACTTGAGCTTGACTTGAAATCAAATCGAGTCAAGTAGCTCGAAAATCAATTCCTAATCTGTGTTTTGTTGTTCTTTGAGATGGAGAAGATGTAAGTAACAAATGGTGTTCCAATCGATTGTGGGAACCTGTTACAAAGAGCCTCAAATGCATTAAAAATTGGAAAAACTACGTTGAAACGAATGAAAAAACGTGGTGTTCAGATGGACAAAGATTATTTGACTAACAAACCTACTACACAAAAAAAAATAAAACCAAATTAACCGATTGGTAAAACTTCTACAAAGGTCCGTCACGGAAAAGTCGTTTTAGCGATTATGTTTAGAGGAGGTATCAAAACATGATATTATGAACAAAATATCTTTCACTTTCTTCGATTTGACCTAAAAATGTATTTTTTAACACAAGTTATATCTAGTTAGTTTGAGTTTAGCTTAATTTTCGTTTTGATAAGTTCAGATTAGTTCAGGATAGTTTAGTTACCTCTTTAGTTAGTGTAGTTTCCTGTTTTGGTTAGTTGAGGTTAGTTTGGTTTTCGGTTGTGGTTGATTTGTTTGTTCAGTACTCGTTCTACATTGGTGCGTGTGTTATCACCATAAGGTTACAATGGCTTTTAATTTTATAAGAATTTTTTGAAAAATACAGACAAATATGAGCTATTAAAATAAATTTTAGGAAATAGGTACTTCTCATTGTTTAAGGCCTCATGCGAAAATACGTTTTCAATTTGTAAAACCTTAAGTAAAGTTAGTTATTTATTGGTAAATGGATAACTTGGACACCACTTCTAATTGCGTCGTTGCAATATAGAGGGTGTTCCATTAAAATTTTATAGAAGAATAATTTTTTCACTTTGTAAGTTTCCACAAAACGTGGTATTAACTAGATAAAGCTTTAGAGGAAGGGGAAAAGAATTGAGTAAACCGCACTAACTGAACGCGCGCGCTAACCTGAACTAACACATCTGTTCTAAAAGTTATAAGCATTTAAAATGGGCCACAACTTCTGAATTTTAACTAATTCCAAATTGTTTGAATGTCAAATAACATAATTTCTTTTTTTTTTCCCAAACTGCATGCCAAGGTGATGACCTTAAGGCAACCATCCCTTTAGTTTTGAAGAATTGTTTGAGAAATACAAACAAATATGAGCTATGAGATTGACCCAACAAACAGTTTTTAGATAATTGTTGGGTAAAGTTTTCTCTGGTTAGTTCAGTTTAGTAGATTAGTTTAGGTTAGTTCAGGTTTGTTCCCATATTTCCAATTTAGAGCGGTTACAATACTAAAAAGTCCTTTTTTTTAGTAATTTAGGTTTTTACCTAGATACTTACCATATTTAATTCTAATAGAGTTCTACCCATTCCAAAGTTTGTACAGGGTCATCCAACGAGGACTGAACAGGACAGTTTTTTCGGAATGGGTTAAATGATTTGAAAAACCAAAATAGCTATTTGTTATGTTCTTTACCGTTGAATCCAAAAATGATACATGAGAAACAACTGAACATCAAATAAAAGCGCTACGGCACATTTTGACATTATTTTAAATGGAATGTCGTATTTTTTATTTCATATTTCAATTCCTGATATAATTGTTGATATAAACTGATATTTTTTTTCTAATAATGTTGAACTTATGCACTTATATTAAATTACAAAAACATTCAACCACCGTGAGATCACTTCCTATTAACACGTGGAGTTGCCACAAGTCAGGTACTACTTATAGTACTGCACCTGTTCAGCATGAGCCTGTCAATGCTGTCAAGTGAATCTGACAAGAATTAAAACACAGGTAAGCAGTATCGTAAGTGGTACCTGACTAGTGGCAACTCCACGTGTTAATAGGAAGTCATCTGACGGTGGTTGAATGTGTTCGTAATTTAATAAGTGCATAAGTTCAACGTTATTAGAAAAAAAATATCAGTTTATATCAACAATTATATCAGGAATTGAAGTATGAAATAAAAATACGGCATTCCATTTAAAAAAATGTCAAAATGTGCCGTAGCGCTTTTATTTGATGTTCAATTGTTTCTCATGTATTATTTTTGGATTCACCAGTAAAGAACATAACAAATAGCTATTTTGTTTTTTCATATCATTTAACCCATTCCGAAAAAACTGCCCTGTTCAGTCCTCGTTGGATGACTCTGTACACCTATTTAAAGTGCTACATTTTGTAAATCAATGAGAATAAGGTTTAACGTTTTTATTCCGATTTTTAGAATTGACAAAAAGTTGATATTCGTAGTGCAAGTTTAATAGTAGATTGCTGATAGCAGATTTCGTTTGACGTTGGTTATGTTATGATAATATGTTTGCTGAAATCTGCGACATTCGTATTTCTTATACTTTTTGACGTCAGACTTAAGTTGCAAAATCAACAACCTTTTCTGGTAGCCGCTCTATAATGCTCTGAGAGTATTTCTCTACCTACGATTAAGAAGTTGGATCACCCAGGCCTAAGGCTTTAGAAAATTGTAGACTGACATTAAACGTTAAAAACTAGAACAACTATAAGGCCGGGTTTATTCATTTTCTTATTTTTATTAGAAATCGTATACTTCATTTTCATTGTTAGCAACCCATATAACATGCGCTGCTTGACAATTTTGTTTTCATGGCTTGTAATGGACGAAAATTTACAATACCATTGCGAATAAGGATACAAAGTTGGATAACTCCGGACTAACACTTGTGTGTACACAAAATGGACACCCTGGACATAGGAGATTAACATGGGAAATCGGTTTTTATTTTTTTGCGCCTGTACGGTTGAATTGATTGAAAAACTTTTAAGAGTAAAGTTGTAATGCTGTAATTTTTTCAATACCCCAGTTTTGGAGGTTTTTTGGAAAAACGCCTCGAAAAGTGCAAAAATTTGAATTTGACGCGTCACCCCCGCCATGCATGTGCAGTGTCGCCAACATATTTTCACTGCATAATCACGTATTCCTACATGATAGTCCCTCAAAATAAATAAGAAAGGAAAATCGGCTCTGACTCTGACATAACAAATTATTATGTTCGCGACACTGCACATGCATGGCGGGGGTGACGCGCCAAATTCAAATTCTTGCACTTTTCGAGGCGTTTTTCTAAAAAACAGGTATAAAAAACCCGGTATAAAAATTGTAACATTCCAATACAACTTTTTTTTCAAAATTAGTAAGTTGTTAAAGTTTTAATTCAATTAAGCTAATTGTTTCATAGCACTAGTAAACTGTGTAAACTAAATCCATTAATTTTGTTGCAGCAACACCTATCAATCACACATCTATTCGTCTGGATTGGAAAAAACCGAAAGTGACCAATGGAGAACTGAAATATTACGTCATAAGTTACTATATTCAACCTGATGATACGGAGTTCCTTTCGAAAAGAAACTATTGCACCCATCCCTTTAGGTAAGACGATCAAATGACAAGTCCTCAACAAAACCAACATGACGCTCTAACTTTTCTTTAGTCAAGAAGGGAAAAATGTTGGCCAATTTGCCGATGTAAACACTGATTACACCGAGGAAGAAATACTTGATATGTACAAACTAGGACCACGGGAGAAAATATCCCCAGATCCACCATGCGAATACACTGCTCAAGAGACCAATGTAAGACTGACCGATGATGTGTGGCTTTATCTTTGCGATAAGAAGTCCCAATCCAAATACGGATTTGACTACTGTAAAAATTACTATTATGACGTATTCGGCAGCAACGTTTCGGAAAAGGGCGTTCAGAAAAGAGAGGCAACGCCATCGCTCAAGAGCAGCAACAAGGATAATTACGGCACACTAAAGATAGACAAACCCGATGTACCCGGAGTGTATGTAAATGATCTGAAACCGTTTACAATGTACGTGTTTTACTTTATGGTGTGCAATGAAGAATTCGAAGGCAAAAAGCTCTGCGGACCAGTAATTCAAGTCGCTGCTAGAACCAAGAAGAACGCAACAGCTGACCAGATAACCAATCTGTCCGTTCAGAAGATTAAAGAGGTAGATCTCATAGTAATGTGGACACTACCGGACAAAATTAACAGTGTCCTACTTTCATATTACGTCTTCCATGGTAAGAATCGAGACCATTCCAAAAATCAAAGAGAATGCATCACCCATAGCCAGTACATAAAAAGCAAAAACTTTTTACTAAGGAATGTACCACCGGGCAGTTACTACATAACAGTGCAGGCTGTATCTTTGGCAGGGCCTGGCAACTTCAGCACTACCGTACTTGCTGATATCACGGTAACGAATAGCGAATTCATCTGGATAATCCTGGGACTAACCTTCTTCTTGATATTTGGCATTTTGGCGGCGATTGCCTATTACCGTATCCAGGTAAAACGACGCGATTCAGATAATCAACTGATAAGGGAGGTGAATCCAGGTTATCAACTCGTAAAGTACGAAGTGGATCAATGGGAAATGGAGAGAGATGACATTGAACTGCAAAACCTCATTGGTCAAGGCACGTTCGGTCGAGTATTTTCGGGTAGAATCATATCCCGGGATTTGGCCTGCGCTGTAAAGACTGTAAACGAGGAAGCCTCAAAAGATGAGATTGAGCGATTTCTCGGAGAAGCGTCTATGATGAAATGCTTTACGGAAGGCGCTCATGTAATAAAACTCTACGGTGTAGTGTCCACTTCGCACCCTCCTTTGGTGGTCATGGAAATAATGCAGAGAGGCGACCTGAAGAACTATTTACTGATGCTTAAGGAAGCAGGTCAAAATCTTACTTCCAACGAGATCTATCGGATGGCCATAGAAATTGCCGATGGCCTGGCCTACCTCACATCAAAGAAATTTACGCATCGAGATTTGGCGGCGAGGAACTGCATGGTCAGCAACGACAGAACTGTAAAGATTGGAGATTTTGGTAAGCAGCTATGATTTAACAGGTTTTTTTCCTTTAGATGTACAACAAATAATTTTATTCTTGTTTATAATAACCTCGTAGCTGGATAAGTAACCAGTGCTCGTTTGTGCTTGGGGATTCCGGGCCCGGTTGCCTATAAATCCCCGGTCTGCTACCGGCAGTCTTCTCTGGTGCACGCCCTTTCCTGTTTTTATATATCACAGCCTCGCCAACTTGCCTGGTTTTGCATGACATATCTTGAGGGAGGTGTGGCCCTTGCTTCTCAAGGTTTTTGCGTCTTTGCTGTCGCTCTACTCCGCAGCTTGATATCGTAGCTGGTGCCGTGACCGCTTCCAGGGTTGCCCTGATGCGGGATCCGGCTCGTATTGAACCAAAGCCCGCAGCAGGGCGGGTCGTCTGGATGTGCTTCCGCGCGTCGGAAGGTCTTCTCAACTTTGACTCTCATGAAGTCGCGCACTGTTTGCCATCGCGGAATAGCACGAAGTTCTTTGTTACTAATGTACCATGGGGCATTTACCGCCATACGAAGGTAAATGTTTTCAACAGCTTCCACCCTTGAGAGGTGGGCTTCCGCCGCACTCCCCCATGAGATTAATCGATATGTTAAGATTTGCCGCATGATGGCTTTCAGCAGCAGGAGCTTTCCCCTCACGGGCAGATGGCGTCTTCGGTTGAGCAGGGGGTATAGGTAGTAAGGCCATAGCTCCTCTAGCTTTGGCAGCGGCGACCCTGACATGGAGGCCCCAAGTCAGCCCTTTATCCAAGGTTACCCCCAGATATAGCACTTCTAATTTCTCTTAAGTGTTACGTCATCGTTTACTACATAACCACAATTTTAGGGTATGTCTTAATTTGATACATATGATTAAAGTCAAATTGACGCTTTTTTATAGGTAAGTGCACGTATTTTCTTAATCGTGGTTAATGGATAAGTTAACCAATATATTTTTAATTTTTAATAAGTGGTTCATTAGTATATTATTTGAAATCAACTAAATAAATTACCTGCGTAATGTAAGTAATAATAAATTAAGAATCTTTTATTTATTTGGTTTTCTGATCATGTCAGGACTTAGTAGGTATGAAACTAACCAAACCGTGAGTACTAAATTTTTGATGCAGCATAGAGACTTGAAAGAAGTAAGTACACAGTTGAAATTAAAAAACAAACTAGTAAACAAGTTGGTCTGAAAAATACAAAAATATAGTGATCAAGTTCAAACAAAAATAAGTTTGTAGTGGCGAACTAATTGTTCTGGAGCACTGTAGATAACGCAAAAGCAGCACATTTGCCGTGTGTATGGCGAGTAGTAGAGAAATAGATAAAACAGGTTTGGGAGAAAAAATAAGAGACGTTGATGTAATCTTTTGAAAAAATCCCAATTATTTTAAACAAAGTATAAACGTTCTAACGGAGAACAAGTAACTAAAAACGAACAAAGAAGTAAACAACATTGCGAAAAGTCGCTGTAGAAATAAATGTGATTAACTATCGAATCCTTCCTCGGATTCACTGTCTTCATCATCTCTTCAATCAACACACTTTTCTTGTTCCCAAGCATCGCTAATGCTTATTAGTATGTCGAACATAGTTTTTCCATAACTCGGGAATAACCTGCAAAAAGAGTGTTGTTAGTAAGTTAAGTATTAATATTGGTCCTTTTATCACATATGCTTACATACATTTATTACATTGCATTTGAATAAGTAGAATAAACGGTGTTAAGCATTTTCTATGAAGCTGCCTATTAACTTATAGCAAAATCTATGAAGCTGCCTATCGGAATATTTACGCATATGCATATTATACCTGTTTTTTTACCTCTTCGTTGCTGTTTTTCACCCACAATTCAACCACACCGCTTAGATTTGTCTCCCAAAGAAGATATGCCGTAACTAGTCTTTAATTTTAACGATAATAGTTACCTACGTACTTACGTTATATACTGCATTTAAAGGTATCAAACCCTTTTTCCCGCCTCTTTTTCTTGTTGGAAATATTGAACTAACTTCAATATTAACACTTGTTCACCCTCAGAGAATGTTTTGCCAGGCATTTTTCGATTTAAGAGCAGATTTGATATTGCCAGTGACAATGTCATTGTCAAATTTGAATATTCTTATCCGACACATGTCGGTGACGCAAAAGTTTTGTCTCATACGTTTAACATGAGATAAAGTAATATGAAAGAGTAATGACGTAACACTCAAGAGAAATTAGAATTACTTTATATACTATACTCTGTTCAGCGAGGGTTAAATATTACGTCATAAATTGCAACGTCTTACAAAAAAAACGTCTGTCTCTGATAAAATGTCAGTTGAACTGGTTAAAAATATGGTATTTAGTCTTCAAAAATACATCAAATAAAATCTTACCTTGAACACTGCTTCTACTGGTTTTTCGTGCCACTTTTTCTCGCTGAAAGTAGTCAATGAGAGTTAATATATCAAAATTTGTTCCTTTTCACCGTAGGGCCAAGTAACCACTCTTTTGCCGGTGACGATTAATCCAGAATTTCTAAATTTCGACGACATTTTGACATTAAGTGTCAAACTGACTTTAGCTGGTGGTTTTATTATTAATAAGAACTAATAATACGCTTGCTTTTTGGCGATCTTTTTCTAATGAAATGAAGTGAGGAATGTGACGTCATATTGAACCCTCGCTGAACAGAGAGTAGCCGAGTCTTGCCACGGCACTTCGATGCCATCGATCACAAGTTGATCCAGGATGGCATCGCGACGTCTACCTATCAGGATTGCCTGGCACTTGATTGGAATGTTCTTAATCCACCAATGTACTAGTTACTCCTGGAGGTCGTCTAAAGCTAGCTGCAGATTGCGTGGCACGACATCTTTTCTCCAGTGTTTGGATAAAAGAGCCCTGTCGTCGGTATAGAGCGCGAACGTATCAAATTAGGAAACAGCCTCTCAAAGACGTTCCTAATGCACCAGGATGTTCCTCAGGGATCCCCAATCTCACCTTTGCTTTACAACTTATTTTGCCATGACATTTGTTCAGAATCCTTAACCAAGGCCATCAATAAACAATCTTACATCTTTCAATGTGCAGAAGACACTGCACTTGTATGCCACAATAAAACCCTTACAGCTAAAATGCTATCGCTGCAAAACCTTATGGACAGAACCTCAAGTTGGTTCAGCTTATGGAGATTAAAACCAAACCCCGCTAAATCTCAACTCCTCATTTTCAACTACCGAATTAATGCTGAGTCTCCAAAATTACATTTACTCTGTTCAGCGAGGGTTCAATATGACGCACATTCATCATCTCATTTCATTAGAAAAAGATCGCAAAAACACAGGCGTATTATTAGTTAATATAAATTATTAGTTAAATAATAAAACCACCAGCTAAAGTCAGTTTGACGCTTATGTCAAAATGTCGTCAAAATTTAGAAATCCGAGTCCAGCTTTTGTAGTACTAAATATAGAAACGAAAGAACCACTTTTAAGGGAGCATGTAGAAACGGTACACTGTGTGAAGAAAAACCGGAGAAAATTTCCAAGATAGTTGAGAAACAAGGAGTTACAATCGATGAAGCGGCGGAAGAAATTCCAACAACATACGTCCCGAAGGAACTATGAATTGTTGAAAAGAAGCCCCTGTTCCTGAACAACCACCTACTGGTCCACAAAAATATTGTTACGATTCGCAGCGACGCCGCGTGTGTGGTTGGTGGAGCTTCGCGACCTATCCGCGCTGCGTCATGGCTGACACGAGTGATTTATTGCTCGGTTTAATCTAGAAGGCAGTTGTTCACAACCTTTTTTGTTATGTGAGATTATTCAACAATTCTTATCAAGAACTTTCTAGGTTTTTCTGTAATTTTAGGATTGTGTATAAAAAGCGCATAGAGCGCGCGGTTAAGAGTAGTCTTATTTTATGCGAGCTATAAGTAAGCTAAAGTACGAAGCGATAATAGAAGGCTACAAGGTGTTAAGTAGTGAGTTATTTAGTAGTCGAATTGTACCTGTGTGTATTTGTGAAATAAATAAATAGTGTTTTCGTGTTAAATCGTTACACTGGAATTATTGAACCCCGAGTTCGCAACAATTGGTGTCAGAAGTGGGATTCCAGTGGGAATTTGAGAACTAATATTACTGAACTGTAAGTGAGTACTTCATTGCCGGACATTACGTGTTTATGCCAGTGACCAGAAGCTAGCATCAAGCGATGGAGGATCAACTTGCCGCCCTGCTGTCCCTTATACAACAACAGAGGGAAGAACAGGAAAAACGTGATCAAGTACAGGAGCGCCGTTATGTAGAACAAAAAGAAGAGCAGGAAAAACATTATAAGCAACAAAAAGAGGAACAAGAAAGACGTGATCGAGTACAGGAGCGACGTTATCAACAACAGAAAGAAGTGCAGGAAAGACGTTATCTAGAACAGAAGGAAGAGCAGAAAAGACGTTATCTAGAACAGAAGGTAGAGCAGGAAAAACGTGAACAAGTACATGAGCGACGTTATCAACAACAGAAGGAAGAGCAGGAAAGACGTTATCAACAAGAGAAGGAAGAACAGAAACGGTTCAAAGAAGAATTAGTGAACCATCTCGCAGCTAGGGAGCAACAATTAGAAGAAAGAATAATGCAATCCGTCAACGACGTCAACCAGAGGGTTCTCGAGCTAGAAAAGAAATTCCGGGAACAACTTGAGGACGACAACGTGTCTACAGAGAGTGTTAGCACAGCCAACGCTAAAATTAAGCCTCCCGATTATGACGGTACTACGGCCTGGGAAATTTATAAAACCTAAACTTTTGCAGCTTAAGCAGCTGCAAAAGCTAATGGCTGGTCCGAGCCCCAGAAAGCTACATCATTAGTGGTAGCACTTCGTGGAAAAGCGGCTGAATTACTTCAATCTCTGTCGGCATCTGATCAAAGTAATTATGCAGCTTTAGTACACACTCTGCAACTACGATTTGGAAATGAGCACAAAGAAATCGTGTTCCAGGCCCAGCTGAGGATGAGACAGCAAAAGTCAGGTGAATCCTTACAAGATTTTGAGGCGGACATAGACAGACTAATTCACCTGGCATACCCATCAGCCCCTGAATGTTTTCAAACGCAATTTGCCGCCGAAAGGTTCATTGAATGAGTTCGCGATAGTGACATGAGATACCACTTACGTCTAGTCAGGCCCAGGAATATCAGCGAGGCACTAGTTCGGGCCCTGGAATTCGAGGCGTCACGAGTGTCATCTAGTTCTTCTCCACGTGTAAGAATGGCAACCTGCGATGGCGTGGAGGATGCGTCTAGGCCTGAATCCATGGCAACTTTACATAAAGCGTTAAAGGATCTGGCAGTCAATATCCAAGCCTTGTTGGGAAGACCTCCTCGATCAACAGGCAATCGGGGCATAAAATGTTTTAACTGCGGTAAACTGGGTCACGTCAAGAGTAACTGCCGTAACAGGGCAAGAAATCCGTCGCCGTTGTTTAGAAGACCGAGCGGCAACCAAGACCGCCCTAGAATCCAGGAAAAACCAATTCCTCTCAATGTAAAGGGGCAATTGACCGAGCCCGTTAAGACCCCCAGGATCAGTCACGTCAATCAATCAAGTCAAGCCAATAATTTGGGTGGCAAAAGTGTTACAGAGACCGGACGCATTAAAGGACAGAAGACCCAAACTGAACGTCGACCAGGAAGGTCTCACGGAAATGCCGATGCATTGTCTAGACGGCCATGTAAAGAAGATAGTCAGCGTTGTCGAAGAACTCAGCAACGTGAGGGACATCCTTCTGTAAGGAGAACGTCGGTAGAAAGAAACGATGGCTGGAACACACAGACACTTCGAGAAGAACAACTGAATGATCCAGATATTGGACCGATACTCATGGCAAAGACTGATGACAAGAGACCAGAATGGCAAGAAATTGCTGGTAAAAGTCCTAACTTGGAGGCGCTATGGGCCCAGTGGCACTCTCTTAGAATAGAGAATGGATTACTGAAGAGAGCGTGGGAGAGTCCGGATGGCAAGACCGTAGTCAATCAGTTGGTTGTTCCTGGTAGCAGAAAATCGGATGTACTACAGGAAATGCACGACGGAACCAGTGGAGGGCCTTTTCGGGTCAATAAAACCTTGGCCAAAATTAAAGAGCGGTTCTACTGGGTGAATTATCATGAAGACGTCGAATCTTGGTGCCGGAAGTGCGAAGTTTGTTGTGCCACAAAAGGACCTCGAACAAGATCACGGGGCCGAATGGTGCAGTACACTGTAGGTGCTCCATTCGAGAGGATAGCAATTGATGTCGCGGGACCATTTCCTCAGACTGAGTCAGGCAACAAATACATCTTGGTCGCCATGGACTATTTCACTAAATTGCCTGAAGCGTACGCCCTGCCAAATCAGGAAGCAACGACTGTGGCAAAGGTGCTAGTAAATGAAATGTTCTGCAGATTTGGAGTCCCTCTCAAACTTCATTCTGATCAGGGCCGAAATTTTGAATCGGCTGTTTTCCAGAAGGTCATGGAACTTCTCGGAATTCGCAAGACCAGGACAACTCCTTTGCATCCACAGTCGGATGGGATGGTGGAGAGATTTAATCGGACCATGGAACATTACCTGTCTAAAATGGTGGTAGATCATCAGCGAGATTGGGACCAACATCTACCCCTCATGTTGATGGCATACCGAGGTTCTACGCATGAATCCACTGGTTATACTCCGGCGAAAGTGATGTTCGGAAGGGAAATGAGGCTTCCTGCAGATTTGATGTATGGAACACCAGAAAAAGACTCGCTCAACTCTGAGAACTTTGTGGAGGAGCTCAAGGAGAGGCTGGACAATGTTCATGAACAAGTCAGGAATAAACTGCGGATATCCAGTGATCGAGGCAAAGCAAGATATGACTTACTAGCTAACTCCCGCCGCTTCCAGGATGGTGATTTGGTGTGGCTATACAATCCGCGGCGAAAGGTGGGGAAGTCGCCCAAACTTAGCCAAAATTGGGAAGGACCTTATACAATTATAAAAAAGAATAATGACGTGGTGTATAGGATCCAGCGGACCCCCAGGTCAAAGATGAAGGTCGTTCATTGGGATCGAGTAGCACGATACCATGGAAATCTATCTGTTCGGGACGAACAGCCTTAGGAGGAGGGCAATGTTACGATTCGCAGCGACGCCGCATGGGAGGCGGGGCAACGCGTGTGTGGTTGGTGGAGCTTCGCGACCTATCCGCACTGCGTCATGGCTGACAAGAGTGATTTATTGCTCGGTTTAATCTAGAAGGCAGTTTACAACCTTTTTTTTTATGTGAGATTATTCAAGAATTCTTATCAAGAACTTTCTAGGATTTTCTGTAATTTTAGGATTGTGTATACAAAGCGCATAGAGCGCGCGGTTAAGAGTAGTCTTATTTTAAGCGAGCTATAAGTAAGTAGTGAGTTATTTAGTAGTCGAATGGTACCTGTGTGTATTTGTGAAATAAATAGTGTTTTCGTGTTAAATCGTTACACTGGAATTATTGAACCCCGAGTTCGCAACAATATCTTTCCCTGGTGTCACCTAAAGGCTAGATCCTCTTCTGTGGATGAAATAAATGAATAAAACATTAATCAAAATTAACAGGTAGCTGAATCAACTAAAGAAAAAATGTGGAAGAACGGTTCTGCGACAGAGATAAAAGCAAAACTAGGTGTCTTAAAAAAATTGCCTATACTTAGTTAGATTATGTATATCACATGTTGCATTAATTAAATTGTAAGAAAAATTTCAAGAATTGAATATACAATAAATGCCTAACAGTTTTTTTATCAAATGAATTTATTCATGTGGACACGTATTGAACTATTCCGCAGAAAAGGGTGCATTCGAACGAAAAAATATGTTTGGCGACCCGACGACAAGTGTTTCTGCTTATTGGTTTTACAACGCAAGTTGTGAGCACTACTAGGTAGAGTAAGCACACAAAAATACTCATCAAAAAACTACATATCTTATGATCTACATCCATGGCCGGGTGAATCATAGCAGATGTCTATGGTAAAGCTGCTGCGGATATTCCTTTTGAATTAATACCCGAAATGGGAAAACTTTGGAATGTTTGCACAAAAGGCTAAACTGTTACCTGCCCCGTGTCAACTTGACATTTTGTTTAACTGACATTTTATCAGAGACAGACGTGTTGAGACAGACGTGTTTTTTGTATGACGTCACAATTTATGACGTAATATTGAACCCTCACTGAACAGAGTATAGTCCTTGGTGTTCTAGGAATATAGCTCGTGTACAGCGTGTATAGGTGTTGCGACAATACCGACCCATGGGGGATACCTACCTGCCTCTGGCCCTCTGGGCGCAGACAGGGAGGATGCGACCCTTACAACGACTGTCCGATCTATGAGGTAACTCTCAATAAGTCGGCAAATATTTGGCGACATACCTAAGTCTCACTCAGCTTGTAGATCAGGCCCTCGTGCCAGACCCTATCGAACGCACGCTCACTCCAGCAGGACTAATCCAGTCGAGGTATGTCTGGAGTTCGTGCCTTCTGCAACATTCTCAACGGTCTTCGGGACCTGCAATTCTGCCGAATGCAGCCCCGAAAACCGTATTGTTCAACAGGCACGACGGCGACGTTTAGGCGTGTACACACGTCTTGGAGCCTCCTCAGGATAATACGTTCCACGACCTTCCCAGCCCCGCACATTAATTTGATTTGCCGATAGTTCTGTGGAAATTTCTTATCCTTTCCCCGCATGTTCAGCATTATTACCACTCCCTGTTTCCACCTTGGAAGTGCCGTGGAAAGTGCCGTAAGCGTTGCGTTCGCCACAGCGCAGAGACAGGCTGCACCCTTTCTGGGTCAGGTTTTTCAGCACCTTGTTGGAGATGGCGTCTCGTCCCGGAGCCTTACGTTCCACAAGGATCCTCAGGATGTCCCTGACTTTCCCGGAGGTGACCGGGTCAATCGGCCCCGCTGACCCCTGGGGTCCTCGCCCATCACAGGTGCCGGACGGTTCTCTCAACCGCCAGGATTTGACGTTCATCATCGTCATGGTAATCATTTGGCCTACACTCTCTTTCGAGTGTTTGGCTAAATGGTTCCGCCTTGTCCTCATCGCTGTACACCATACCGTTTACGCACAGCGTAAACGGTATGGCGTTTTTCTCACGCCTAAGGCTTTTCTGCAGCTGCCAGAGGCCAAACGAGCCCGGTTGGAGCTCGCTAAGCTTGTCCTCCCAGCATCGACTGCGGTGTTCGCGCAGGGCTGTTTTCAATCGCTGGCTGCTTTCGTTCAGCAGCCTGCGATTGTCCTCTGAGGGGACTAACTCGACCGGCAGGCGGTCCCTGTCTTTTATACCTAAAGCTTATAAGCTAAAAATTTCCCTAACATTCATCGAACAATCAAAGAATAACGCATTTAAATAGCATTAAAAATCGGTAAACAAGGTAATAAACCACACTCGGAGACGTCGAAAATCACGACGAAATGACCGACGCCGCCTGCCGCCTTCACCAATTCTTAACACTCCCTGAACATTCAAAAACTTTCAATTTGCATTTTGAGATCCTTTTGAGTTATTTTTAGCCGATCATGGTCCGAATCTTTTGAAAATATTCTGCATTTTTCCAAGACTTCCCAAGATTTTAAAAGAATAACTCCTTAATGCAAAACTGTGTTTATTGCTAATTCTAGTAGCGGAAATGATGTGAATTGAAAATAGAAACGAGATGGATTATTCATATTTTTACTGTACACTTTTTCTCTCTCGTTTTCAGCAGTGAAAAGGTCCTTAAGCTTTCTGCAGCTGTCATCAAGATTTATTTCCTTCATGCCTGGTTTTACGATTGGCGATTTTATTCCACAATCTTTGAAAAATAAATATTTTAAAGGCGGAGATTTAATTCAAATGATAACGAGATTTCTTTTAGGAGTGACGAAAAAGCTTTGATTAATAAAATCAGATAAACTCTATGCTATCTGCAAAGTATTTCCCCTTCATAAGAGTAATGCTCAGACACTCGATAGTCGTCCGAATGAGTTCTGAAATGATTTTTTTTTTATATGAAAGAGTGACAAAAACAATTGCTACGTTTTAATTAAATTAATGTTTCAGGGATGACTCGTGATATCTATCAAAGCGACTACTATAAGAGGGGAGTAGGTAGTGCCTTGTTACCAGTGCGATGGATGGCACCAGAATCAATAGCTGATGGTGTGTACACATACGATTCTGACATGTGGAGTTATGGGATTGTTCTTTGGGAGATTGTGACACTTGCAGCGCAGCCTTATCAAGGTACAACTAACCTGAATCATATAGAGATGATGTGCAATTGCCACGGATTTAGCAGTTTGTTAAATAGTCATTATTTGCAAAAACAATTAAACAATTTTACAAAGCTGCTAAGACGATTGCATAACAAAATTCTTGCCAGTTATTCGATTGTTTTGCCCACCCAAAATAAGGATAGACGATAGGATTTTTTTAACTAATACCTATCTATACAGGGTAACCGTTTTTCGATATCAACCAAGGGGATCTCGATTATTTTAAGTTATTAAGAATTTTATGGCAAAATTTTTGAAAGAAAATTTTCAATTTTTCTAGTATTAACTTAAAGAGATAATTAGAAATAAATGACTTTTTTTTATTACCACTTTTTGCACTGTGTGGATTTTAAAATTTACACAAGTGGTTCAAAAACTCTTTATGTCACATAACTTGATGCTACGAATAACGTAAAATGTATATCAAAATAAGGATAAAAATTGTTAAAAGAAGTGGCTTAAATACTCTCTAATATTTGGTATTTGATAAAAGTATTATAAAACAATAAAATTTGATTATAGTTGTTGTGAATATCCTGAACTTATTGTTTTGCAGGCTTAAGTAATGAACAAGTGGCCCAACGAGTAATATCCAAAGGCACTCTAGATCGACCAACCGACTGTCCGAATCTACTTTGGGAAATCATGCACAAATGTTGGAACTGGTATCCAGTCAAGAGGCCTACCTGTTTCGAAGTCGTGGAGACTCTTCAGGTACCTACCTACCTATTTACTAAAGTAAATATACGAGGTGTTCATTATAAAACTTCATCTAGTTGGCAGTGAAATGTCAAAAGAAAAGGATGGAGAAACAAAAGTCCATTTATTTTGATTATGTCATCCTTTTCTGTCAAAATTTCATAGCCTGTTAGAGATGAAGTTTTATAATGAACACCCCGTATATGCCCTCTCAAATTATTATGGACTGGGGTGTGCCATGGAAAACAGATGTTTTGGCCCTGTATAAATTTTTGAGAATGACATTGAGTTAATTTGGCAAGTAAATGAGGTTACAAATTTGACAAATGTCTAGTTCATTCATGAAATGTTGCCAGATTAATGTTATGAAAAGAAGTAATAAATTATACAAAATAAAATAAAAGGCTATTGTTATAAGCATAGATATTGTGAGTCTAATCATAAAACTATATAGTTGGGTATCAGGAAACATTAATAAATAGTTTTTATTTAAGTAAGTGGTGAATAAAAATAGACATAGGTATACGCTAGAACATCATCATAATTTGGTGCTTAACATCAAACCAACAGAAAAAATATATATATACAACAACAAACAAACAGAATTGGCATTTGAACAAATTCAGCCCTCCTAAATTGTTTTCCGATCTTTGATCGATGTGGTGGTCCAATGAATTTTTTATCTTATGCTTTTGCAGAACTTGTTTCCAATCTGAATTTGGACCGCAATTTCCTCTTTTCTGTCAAAGATGTTTTTGTGCCCAAAGGTATCAACGGCTTTTCTTACTATCGGATAATAACTCTGCGATTGATGATTGAAGAAATCCATCTTGTTAAAAGGATGAAAGGCATATCTTAACCTTCAGAGAAAGCGTACTCTGCTGCTGCTGACTTTTTTCAGGTTAGTGTTTATCCCAGCCTGCAACACCTTTTTTGTTCCGTAATTCTCTGCGTTTGTTAATACTGAGTTTTGTGGTGTCAATACCAACTTGTACAATGTCGAGTCACAAACGAGGTCACAAACCATATCTGCATGCAATCTTATTATCACATTTCTGCAGGAATGTCAAAAAACTCTTGCTAAATTTAGAGTCGTTTGTGATCCTAAGCAGGTATATTTAAAATCAGAAGAAGCGACAAGAAATATTTCTTAGTTCTCACCTTGGTTCAAAAGCAACATTTTCTGATGCTTTTAATTCGTGTTTTGTATTCAGCTTTGTTTATATATCCCAAACTCTGCATAGGTAGTCTAACATTGTTGCAAAGATAAATAATTTTTGGCAGTGTGGATTAGCTACAGGGGGAAATCTGGGCAATTGAGGTATGTTAGCTTGTTTTATGTAACCTGAATTGAGTATTTAAAAATAGGAGAGCAATTTTGCCATCGCCACTTTGTCCACAAATTTTTGTTCCTACACAATCGACGGCTACGGCCACTTCCCATATGTGCAACATCTTATCTTTAATAGTTACTGTGTCATGGTTATTAGATTCTAAACTTACTCCATTATCATTGTCAATATAATCATACAAACAAATGTGTACTCTTGACAAGTTTTGGAAATTTTTTTGTAGGCACAGTAACGATCTAATTTTGGCGAACTAGAGAAAAATAGTCGAGTGGAACACCTTTTGGTAATATTTCTCCATTTATTATCAAATTAGCAGGCCGATTCAAAATTGGCTCGCAGTGATTCCTCGTCAGAATCCAATAGTGAAATAATAGACATGTATGAAATAATTATCAGTAAGAACATCAACATAAACGCTCAATTTACGGTAAACGATACTCCATTGGAAAGAGTAGAGAAAATATGCTACCTGGGCAGCAATATCAGTGATACATGGGATTATAGTTATGAAATAAGAACTCGAATTGAAAAATCCAGAAGCGCTTTTAACCCCCTTAAGAAAGTTCTTTGTAACCTGTCTCTTAATATCAATATACGCATAAGAACTCTCAGATGCTACGTCTTTAGTGTTCTCCTCTATGGAGTCGAAAGCTGGAGGCTTACTGAGGCTGCCACCAAAAGCTTAGAAGCATTCGAAATGTGGTGATACCGACGCATGCTACGGGTCTCATACACAAACCATACAAATAACATCACGATTCTCGAGAGGCTCAGAAAAGACAAGGAAATGATTACTACCGTAAAGAACAGAAAACTGGCCTACTTTGGCCACATTATACGTAATGATGAGTACCAACTTCTACAATTAATCCTACAAGGCAAGATTGAGGGCAAGCGAGGCCATGGACGCAGGCGTATATCCTGGCTGGCCAACCTTAGAAAATGGATTGGCCTAACATCAACCGACTTATTCCGAGCTGCACTGAATAGGATAAGATGGGCCAAAGTCGTCACCAACATCATAAGAAGATAGGCACCTTCAGAAGAGAAGAAGAAGAATTAAATAACCATTGTTTTTTCACATAATATTCATAATAACTAATACATAATCTGTAGATGTATTTAACTTTATTACTATACATCAAGCCGACATTAACCCAAACGTTCAAATTCCGCGAATTGTTGTGAATTCACACTCTCTTGGTTGCCTTCGCCACTTTGTCCACAAATTTTTGTTCCTACACAATCCACGGCTACGGCCACCTCCCATAAGTGCAACATCTTATCTTTAGTAGTTACTGTATCATGGTTATTAGGTTCTAAACTTACTCCATTATCATTGTCAATATAATTATACAAACAAATGGTAAGGGTTTATTGTAAGAATCTGTACAACAAGAACAGTGTACTCTTGACAAGTTGTGCAAATTTTTTTGTAGGCACAGTAACGATCTAATTTCACACTCTCAATCATTCATTAGGAATAGAAAGATAGTAATATGTCTACCTTATTACTTCTATCTTCTTAAGAAAGAGGTGCTTTTGCATATTTCTTTAATTTTCTATTAAGTTAGCACCAAAATATGATGTTCGGATGTTCGAACTTATATCAGTAGTCCTTTATTAAAATATATAGAAAATTAAAAAATGTCATGAACTAATTATCAATTATAACAATCTGGGTTGTTTACCTCCTTTACCCATTTTATGATTTTGCTACTTTCTACTACACGTACTGCCTACTTATGGCAGGCTCAGTATTTTGAATGATTGATACTTAATTTTTGATTAATTTGGCAACGTTTTACAAATAATTTGGACATTTGTCAAATTTGTAACCTCATTTACTTGCCAAATCCACTCAATGTCATTGTCAAAAATTTATACAGGGGCAAAACATCTGTTTTCCATGGCACACCCCAGTCCATAATAATTTGAGACGGCATATATGTACACAACTTGCTTAATTATACTCTCTCTTTGCAGGACCACGTTGGGCAAGAATTCAAGTCTTTGTCCTTTTACCACAGCACAAAGGGACAAGACTATTTGATGAGTCAAGGCGGGATGCGACCTGACAACCCACCGGCTTTGTATATCCGGAATCGACCCAGCGAGTTTGATCCTTTGAAAAGTAGTGAACAGCCTGAAACATCTAGACAAGCCGTTGAGCCCGAGTTTATTCCACCTTCAAGTCCACAGCAGTCGAGCAGGTTGTCCAGAGACTCTCATTCCTTTATTATTCTGTGATTTGTTTGTTCCTTGTTTCGTTTCGTTCTGGTTTGTTTGTCTAAAACGTGTGGATAGTTTAATACGAACAGAATGTCTCCGTTAATTAGATGGTTGGGAGTAGAAATGTAGCACCATAGTGGGGATTGTAAAGAAAATTTAGTTTAAATTTTATTTTTTTTTTAATCGCATTGGTTTCTTCTAGTTCTCCTAGTATGGGTGAAATTGAAGTACATGAATACAAACCTCTAGTGTCCCCTGACCCCGATTCTGAAGCTGAATGCGAATCTCAATTATAAATGGTCGAGAGGCCGTTTTTCTGTGACGATCAGCCTGAATGTCAATGGGATGAATTAAAAATTTTGTGAGCTATTTTTGTAATTTTATAATAAAACTTCATTAGTTGGTACTATCGTGGAAATTCAATTAACTTTGTGTTTGTGCCGTCCACATAAATACCGCATAATCTACCTTTGGGTAGATATTACCTTAAGTAACAAATATGAAAAAAGGTATTCCAATATTCAATAGCAAACAAAAAAATTGAAACCGAAACTCTGACTTCTAACACTGTTTTGTTCGCAATAATATATGAAACTTCTCTCTTTTTTCGAAATCTTTTTCAGAAATTCTTACATTTGAATTTCTTCTGGTAAAAATAAATCGAAATTATAATTTATTTTGAGGTGGGAGATCATCAGAGTGAATTCAACTGACGAGCTTTAGAGAGAGTAAAACGCGTCTTGGGTGGTAACGCTCTGATGATCTCACAGCTTTTCGGTTATTTTTTTCACTGGTTTATGGAAGATTATTCTTCTGTAACAGATAGGCCTATATGCACCGGACACGGCTAGATGTGCTGTGTCATTCTTACATATATATTAGGGCCAAGAACGAGAAATCAATTTTTGATTTCAAGCTTCATAATATTTGCTGTATCAACTTATTAACTTTACTGAACTTTTACTGTTTGGGTTACCTCCCCTGAAGCATGCTGATCTTTTCTAAAACTAAACGAGGCTCCCATGCTAGGGCGGCTAGTGGTAGAAATAACAAAATGAGGGCCTACGTAAACTTCTACGGGGTGTACATTATAAAACTTCATCTAGTTGGCTGTGAAATGTCAAAAGAAAAGGATGGAGAAACAAAAGTCCATTTACTTTGATTATGTCATCCTTTTCTGCCAAAATTTCATAGCCTGCTAGATGAAGTTTTATAACCCCGTATTTTCTATGACCCTAAAAGTAACCTACTCTAATAAATTTGGCACAATGCAAATAAGTACAGCAAACAACGCCAATAAATACACAGTGGATCTTACCTAATATTCAGATAGACCAGGACCATATATTGCCACTCAATTAAACAGACGTCGTAGCTCCGGCAAAAAGACTTATGGCAAACAAGAGGTGTTTCCGGCCTTCTCTTTCATCTGAAAACTAAACTTGGCTGTATGGTCTACTGGTGATGTTGGCTTGTGATCGTTCGTCCTTCCGGCTTAACGGTTCTCCGTCTCGACACCGTCACCAATCTCCCAAAACGACTCCTTTCGCGAGTTTACCAAACCACTCCTTTTTCTTCTTTTAAACACTAAGCTGGTACCTGATGGTGGTCGTTCGTCCTTCCGGCGTAATGTCGATCTCCAACCAGCCCAAACGCGGCTCCCCGCATGACTCCTAGTGACTCTCTGCCAAAACTGGACTCTCCTCGTGAGTCTCCAGACTAAGACTGCCGTTTCTCTCTCAAAAACGCTCATGCTAACTTTATCGTCGGCAATTTTTTTTCTCAATCGATTGCAACCTTTTCCATGACGTCAATTAACAGTTCGATGTACCTACCCATGTTGATTCTGAATTGTTCTACTTATCAATTATTAATTTAGTAATTCGCTTCGAAAACTTTTGTATATGAGAGATAAACTTTCTGTTACAATTATTTACCATTGATTATATTTGCTGTATTTGACGAGTACCTCCTTGCCTATTTATTGTATGAACTAAGACAACGACCTTACAATATTAGGGATAAAAACCAACAAAAAATTACTACCTATATTAAGTAATTGTAGTGTATAATGTATTTTGTTATAGATGTGTATTATCGTAAAGTCAACGTGAAATTCAGATGACAGGTCTTTAGTGGGAAAGCCCAGTGTAACCAAGAAAAAATCATTACCTCATTGAAATGTTACCTCTAATCCCAGTACCTACTATATTAGTTATTTTTTTAAACCAAAAACTATAGTATATATTCACCATATCTAATAGCTTCACCTATAATATTCACTTATTTTTGACATTCGTTACCTTCAAAGACATCTCCTTTCAGCTCATGTTGAGAAGATAGGATAAAAATGTCAATTTTTCAACGATCGTTTGATGTCAATAAGAAGTGAATGATTTATAGCAATATGTACATTTTTAATTGTGGGACCAAATTTCAAGAAATGTCTCATTGGACAACTTTAGCTTATCCATGGTTACTAAGATGATATAACGGAATAAAATGGCAGCTAAGGAAAATGTATATAAATATTGAGTTATATATATTGGATATATGATTGACAAATGGTGTGAATAAGAAAAAATAGTGACGCCATGGAACTGTCAATTAATATCTTTTGTCTGCCTGAAATAAACTGACTCCCACCACCTTCACTGCCAGTTCTTCAATGTGCCGCTAAACTTACAATCGTTGCTGGTGCTCTCAATGTGTTTTATTAGCACATTGAAGAACCAGCGCTAACACATAACACAGTGAATTTGTATTAGAAAATAGTTATTCTAATTGTGTTTAAGAAGTTTCTGATGTACATTATCTGCACAGTAAATAAGACTGTTTTGAATTAGAAAATTTGTTATAATATAGCGTAAATGTCTACACAATTTTTTATATGATCACTGATATAATCTAGGAAATTTTACATATAATATTATTCCACAAAGATTCCATTACCTCATTGTAGCGTATAAAAAGTAAGATAAGCAATAGACACATAATGGATTCCTCCTCAATTTTACTGTTGGTTCCTATAGTTTTTCATAAGTTTTAAATCAATTGCGAAGCTTCTAAATAAAAAACTATATAATATATTGTCTAGTTTTCTAACATTTTTATAAGTATATGTGCTATATTTTTACAAAATCAGCGATTCATTCGATAATTTAATTTTTCTTTCACTAATCATTAAACATATATTATATAATAAAATTAAACATGTAATATAGAGGTATTTGTGTTAAAAGTTTAGTCTTTTAGTTACCATCATAAGTAAACCTTAGGTCTATTTATCTTGAAATCGACTAAATCAATAATCGTTTTTGATAAATCTAATGTCCTGCATTTATAAGTAAACCGCCCTGAGGAGATATTTGCGGAATGCTCTCGTACACCAAGGAAGTGTCTAGAGGAGAAACTGCAGACAGAGATTCCACCACTGGGCTGGCCAAAACCGGTGCACCGACAGGCACCAGTGGACCTTCTGCAATAACGTCACCTAAAAATAAAGAAAATATATCAGGTTACTGCGAGTGTTTGGCGTCCCAATAAACTAAGTAGTAGGTGGGTTAGCGGGATGGGGACAAATAACGACAATTCAGCTTTTATCAATTGTCAACGTTTCGACCATAAATTGTGGTCTTTATCAAGGTTCTTGATATGCCGAAGTCCTGTACATTCTATTCAAAAACGTGTCCATTGTCCACGTCATGGGCAGAGGTTCTCACGATGACAACAAAACACCAATAAATTAACATAAAACAATAACGAAAATTAAGTACGGAGTAGGCGAGCGACGAGCAACAGGACGACCACAAAACCATAGCATATATTGATAAAGACCACAATATATGGTCGAAACGTTGGCAACTGATAAAAGCTGAATTGTCGTTATTTGTCCTCATCCCGCTAACCCACCTACTATATATCAGGTTGCTGTGGTTGGATATAGTCTCAGAACAAAGTACATATATTTCAGCCATAGATTCTGCTAATGAAATAAACAAACACGTATTTTTTTCTTTCTGTCTAAAAGCACAGTATATATAAAAAATAATACATTATATCAGTAACGTCAGTTCGTGTAGGCACTTTTGATGTTTTCAAAACTAAAGCGTGCCGCGCCCGGCTATTGTTCCGAGTAGTTACAAGGGGACAAACACATGCGATGCACTGCCAAAGCATCGCCAAAACCGGCCAAAACCGGTTTGGTGGTGCACCGGCCGGCGGCCGGGCGGACGGGGCAAGGGGAGTGGAGTTTCAATTTTTCGACCGACTACTGATATAATGTATTATTCCTTATACTGTGCCAATAGTCTATAATTTAAGCTCTAGAGCTATTTAAATCTTGGGCCCCATTTGCACAAACTAATTTATTTCGGAATAACCATTCAACGGCCTATTATTAAATTTTATGTATCAACATTTTTTGATCATAGAGATTCCAAAATGGAGAACTAAAAACCAAACATAGGCCTTAACACATCTAAGGAGGGACGATCCTACCTAGAGGCAAAGTGCAAAAAACCCGGGCGGCCAAAAATTTTAATTTTACGTCCCCATATGGGAAATTTTACTTGAGAAAAAATGTGACGATCAAGTATTGCAAATATAAGAGGTGAATAGCGGATGTAAGACATAAAAAACATTTCGCGTGGGCGAAATTGTCAACGTTTCAACCTTTATCGAGATCTTCTTTCGGGCTAAAATATACCTAATGTTACGCCCGACCGTCGGCCCACACAGAACCCATCTAGACTAAACGAGAATCGCGGACAGTCGCTTCCGTTCTCGAAAGTAGAAAGGTGTGTTCAGGCCGGGTTTATAAACCAGCGAGCCCCGCGTAATTTAATCGAATAGAGTGTGTAGTAAATAAACGAAATAAGCGGACAAGCGAACAGAGCGAATTGTTAATAGAGAGTAATTGTGTTTTAATCGTGTTGTAATAGTTAAAAGTAAATAAAAGTGTGTAGTTAATTGACGATAAATTATTGGAAGTGAGTACGCAAATTAGGACATTGTTTGAAAAAGTGGCCCTATGCACTGTGACCGGGAATCCTTGCCCTGTTAAAGGAGCAACGATAAATTTGGAAGTTGGGGAAATGGTTAAGGATTCATCACGATTTATTGGTGGCGGACATCAAGGACTAGTTCATTCTAGCTATGGACATCATTGGAAATTACGGATTTTCCTATGACAATCGGCAGCAGGTGTTGAAATTTGGAAACAAAAAGAGTTTGCTGTAACGGGATCAAGTGCCATGGATTGTGTCCGTTTGACGGCGGAAGAAACTACGAGAATTCCTCCTGGCACTGAAAGGCTTATTTACGTCACTCCTGAAAATGACCCTGGGTGATGCGTTGGATTAGTAGATCCGGACTTGGAGAATTCAAACCTATTAGTGGCAAGAACCCTGACTGAGACGAAACGAAAAATTCCGACTAGAGTGGCAAACATTGGGGAGACCAGTATTAGGGTACAAAAAGGAGAGTTTCTGGCAAATTATCAACCAATCACTTGGATTTGCCGTTGTGAGGAAGAAAACAGTGTTGCTGGTGGAAGTTCTGAAGAATTATGGTCCACTACCCTCCATTCATTTGAAAATAACTGGAAATATTTGACTAAAAGTCAACTCGAATCGACTAGACGTTTTGTGACCACTCAACAGGCTGTCTTCGATACTAATAAGAATGCAACTAAGACTGACCTTGTAGTTCTAACACCGAGGATGCACAACCAATACGACAAACCCCAGGAGAGTGACAATCGAACCTGTTGAAGAGCATGCTAGAAGAGGGCGTCATCGAAGAGTCGTCAAGCCCATGGTCGTCTCCGGTTGTTCTTGTAAAAAAAAAAGGACGGAACTGCTAGGTTTTGTGTAGACTACAGGAAGTTGAACGATGTCACCAAGGACACTTATTCGTTACCACGAATTGACGATACCCCTGCCAAGGTTATATTTGGTAAAGAACTTCGTCTTCAGGTAGGTTTGGTGTAAGGATCACCAGAAAAACCGGTGCCGGAAAGATGTTTAGAACTATGCTGATGAACTTCGAGAAAAATTAAAGGAAATTTATCGAAACGTGAGGACAAAGATAAAGATTGCCAGCGATCGGATGAAAGCCAGATATGACCTAAGGGCGAATTCTGCAGAATTTACCAACAGAGGAAGAAAAGAAAGTCTTCCAAGTTGTCTCCAAGTTGGGAGGGTCCATATACAGTCATCAAAGGGATCAACGACGTGGTATACAGGATCCAACGTACCCTTAGAGCAAAGATGAAAATGCTTCATCTTGAACGGTTAAAGACTTACAGTGGTAGAGATTTTTCTGATCGGGATGATCAGAACTAAGAGGGGGGCAACGTTACGCCCGACCGTCGGTCCACAGAGATTCAGGCCGAAGCGACAACGCCGAGCGCCGACCGCGACTCCAGGAACCCATCTAGACTAAACGAGAAGCGGGAACAGTCGCCTCCGTTCTCGAAAGTACGAGAGTGTGTTCAGACCGGGTATATGTATATAAGTGCATTGATGCTATATTCAATGCACGAGTTATATTCAAAGGAGAATTTCATGAACAAAATAATTAAAAACCCTTGCGACATTTGCAACACCCCGGTAGGAATAGCTATTTTGAGTCGAATCAATGTCAGAAAATTTATTGGGGGGCCAGATGGTATAACTATGGATTGAATATAAATTAATTTGCATGGTTTATGCTATGACATTGAGACAGTTACAAAAAAAATTATTGCGATATTTTTTTTTTGACAGCGATACTATCGCGATAATTTTTCTGATGTTGAATATTACTATGGTTACAATTGTTCTATAACAATAGAATATTGGATAAATATTGAATAACAGGTGGTGAATGAAATTCTCTGTATAATAAGTGCATTCTGACAATATGATTTATAAAGAATGAGTTCTTTATAAATCATATTTAGGCTTAGAATAAGTGCATTCTATCGTCGTGTTTTTCATTCCCATTAACGGTTTTGCAAGGAACTTACCAGAACTTTGAGCCGAAGCAGCGACTACACCTCCACTAATGTCCGAAGACGCCACAGTTCCAGTGTCTCCAGCGCTCAGGATAATTGGTCCAGAAGGTCCTTTTACGCTCGCCTTCGATGTCGGACCTTTTAATATCGTTCCAGGTTCATCAGGTGCTTTAATAATAGCTCCAGGATCCACCACTGCTCCAGACGATATTGCAAACAGGAAGAAAAGAGTGGTAATACCCAAGGCCTAAAAATATGCAACAATATAGTTTCGTAAACTCAAATAAATTATACCGTTCAATTTTATGTGTTCAATGTTTTTATCCGCGGCCATACTATAATAATCACATTATTCTTGTATTCTCAAGGTTAATACTAATCCTTATTCACTTGTGAATAATGAACATTATGAACATTTGATGAACATAATAATGAACATCATTCACAAGTAAATGATCATGGAAACGAAACATATCGTAGGCAACTGGCAACTGAAAAAGTAAACCGCCTTATATGTGAAATCGGTAGTTACCACTGGTTCATTCAAATAATTATGCTTCTATTAGGATATATTGAGACAAATGTAGGTTACGGTGTCTCTTTTTCACTAAAAAAATGTACTTTTTACTAAAAAAAATACTTAAATAATACACTAAAATAAGCTATAAAATGAAGTAATTTACCGTGCACCCTCGTAGCACTGAAATGAACATGCGTGGGCGATTAGACCGTCATCTATCTGACGCATCAAACGTTGCGCCGTCAATTAGCGAAACCATTCGTGATTTTTAAATTGTGAATTATTTTTGTGGCACCTATAACCCACCATATTTGAGGAAAACCAGGACTCTTGGTCGTGGATAAAGTATAGTATTCTACTCGCATTCTACTCGCAAGTTGTGCCACTCGCCTCGCTTGTGAGCTCAAACGTTACTCTGGAGAATAACGACTGTCATTAAATGCTGGTTGTATAATATACTATATGTCATCAAGGTTTATTAAGGGCTTTTTTTATATATGTATAATTGAAGAAACTGGTGTAGTTAGTTTCCCCCTGAGTTCAGCATATTCAGCCCAAGCTCTAGCTTATAGCTTACTTTGACCTGGTCGCTCTGCACTGGGTCAAACTTTTGTAGAAACTGAAATTGCGCTGAAGTGGGCTGAAAAGTACTAAAATCTTTTACCCAATCGAAAACATTATCATCGTCTAATAAAATGTTCTCTATTTAGGTACTAAAGACTTGAACACTATTTTCACTCACAAACACAACCTTTAGCCTGTCACCATGATCAGTTTGCAATGACAAGCAAAATATAAACAATGCCAGTAACATCATCGTCAGTTGGTTTTGTGTTAACGAAATGGATCCTCATCGTCGTATTTTTAACATCCACAGTTCTAGCTATCACGGCAGGTATCATAAACATTATCTATGCCATACAGTTCATCAACGAAGTGTCAAGATACGATCGTACCAATGGTGTGATGCTCTTCGTTTTGGGCATTTTTGCTATAGCATATGGTGGTGCAATGTACTACACCATTAGAAAACTGAGTCCTGAGAATTGGATCGAGCCTTTTCTAGTCATTAGCATCATTGCCATGACCTTGTTTATGATTTTCGGCACAGCGGGACTCTCCGTTGGATATGGCGCAGTTAATGATAATATTGCGCACTATTTGAGAATGCTCTACCATGCGAACAATGAATACACCCACAAAACTTTAGAAGATATTCATCAGTATTATGAGTGTTGTGGTCTCTATAATAACCGTACACAAGTGCAAATATTAAATGGAACAGTAACGTGGAGTTGTTGTAAACATGGACAAAAAGGAGTGGCTTGTAATATATCTAAGTCCTACTCTTTGGGATGTGAAGAACCAATCACCAGTGTGCACAATAGGGCTGTTTATTCCTTGGGTAGCGTATGGATATCAATGGGAACAGTGTTTTTAGTAACGGTGCTTCTGGCATTTTATTTTCAAAAGGCCTTCACCCGAAGACCTGGCTAGACAGCAATTTTTAAATAACACGTTGTAGAATAAATATTGTAGAAAATTAAACAAATATTTATTTTGTTTAAAATAAATAATATAAAGAAATTATTTCACTAGAATTTTGATATCACAGACTTCCACATTCGTTAGATATAGGTACCAGGGGTAAGAAAAATGTTTAACTTTCACCACATTTTCTAATCTGATAAAATATACACACATTATCGACATTATTAATAAAAGTTGTTCTCGTTTTTGAAATTTGCATATAGAAACGAAGTCTTTTCTCGGGACCATTTTTCTATTTTTACCGATACCTTGCTATACCTAAGAATGTATAACGATTTACCAAGCTGACATTAATTTTATTTTTCTTTAAACTTTATGTTCTAAATTCTAACTGAACAAAACTGAACTTCGAAAGTTATTTTACTGTGAACAGTGATGACTAACCAATAGTTCCAATTTTGTATTTCCAATATGTTCAGGAAGTACGCTTAATCTGATTACGTATTACCACAAACCACAAGGTTTCTCACGTAAAATTGAAGAACATGAGTGTCTTGAAAACACTAAAAGATAGGTATCAAGTTGATCAAACAGGAACAAATAGAGCATTCTAAACCTTGGTTGGATTCTAGATCTAACGCCTCTCCAGTTTTTTATTGGCACTCTTATTGGCATTTTTACCGCGGAATGTTCCTATGACACTCGAAAATATGAAATATTAGAAATGTTTGCAGAGGTTGTGAAAGGAAAATTATTTTACCCAATCAGGAATCTTTTTTGTGATGAGTTTACAACGATCTTGAAATTAATGGATTTAATTTTGAAAATCTTTTGAAAAGTTAATACTTTTTATATTATATGTGCTTTTTGTTCTTTCTAATGCAATGGAATTATGATTCCATCGTTTATTTTGTGATAATTCCATATAATGATCATTCCATCGTTTATTTTGTTCCTGGCGGCTGGTGTTTCGTTGGTCCTTAACTCATGTGGTCGTCTGTTTGTGGATTCATTGTTTTATTTTTGAGTTATGTCCGATAGAGGACATACATATAGCTTAAATGACATACTTCTCAAACTGAATTAAGCCCTGAAGAAGATCTAAATAAAGATCGAAACGTTGGCGTATTCGCAACTGTGAAGTAGCTTCTTATTTGTTCTACACCCGCTATCTACAGTTCCAATACTTTTTATGTAAAACTTCGCGCCTGTTTGGTTAAATAAATCAAGTAATTTGTTAGTTGATGTTTGAATTTATTATAATATTGCAAATAAAGGTATAAATAATATAAGTTTAGAGGAAAAAAGTCTGATTCAAATGCTGTAAAGTTTTCTATCTTTATCTCTAGTGGTTTTAGAAGAATAATAAAAACTAATTGTTCCCATAAGGAATAATGTGGAAGAAAAAGCCAGCACATCCCAAACCTAACAAAACAAAATGAGATCAACTGTCTCTTTCTAACACATTAGTCTTTATGGAAAAATTGTTTTTACTAATTATTTGAAAACTACTAGAGATAAAGTAGTGGAGTATAAAAACAGCCAGAGATAAACCATCCAGTAATATATAGGGCGTCCCGTTAAAAAAAACTAACTTTATATCATAATTTGAAAATCGCGAAAATCAATACAAAACTCACAACAGCACCGCTATATTACTTATGAAAATCTCTAAAACATTTCTATTTCACTTTTTGTTCTACCGTGGGTTCATTTAAAAAAACCTCAAACAGGCCATGGAATTAGAACAGTAGGTCTGAGATGACTTCATAAAAACAATTGAGTTTTATGACAAGTCGAAAATGTCATAAAATGTTCGGGTTTTAATTTTTTTTTGAAGTTATCTCAGACAAGAGTTTTAATTGCATAGCTTGCTACGAGGTTTTTTTTATATGGGATGAGCCCTATATGACCTATAACAGCCCAGCTACAGCGCCAGGTCAAAAGTGCAATTTTTCCAAAAACGTCCTGTATACGGAAAAGGAGGCTGACCGGGAAGTAATCATAACATTAAATTAACATGAATATCTATTATGGTTTCACCAATACCCCATAAATCCATCGAAAAGGGACCACCCTGTACAGGGACATCATTTTAACTCGCTCACTCGATTAACAGCTTTTCTTTTACACTTGAAACACACAAAAATTTGTAACATGGGGGTCATATGGCATCTAAGTCCGACCTCGGATCCAGGGTTAGCAACTTTTAGTTTGACAGATACGACGCCATCTTAATTTTTTTTCACATCACATATGTTTACCTACAGTCTAGTAGAGCTAGAAGCTGAAGGAACAGATTACAAAAATATGTAACTTCGTATATCTATCTCTAGGCATTTCGATTATACAGGGTGGTAAAGTTGGTGAATGTCGAAAATAATTTTTTCTAATTTCGACATATAAAGTGGCACTTTTCAATACTGATGACAGTGACGTAACGTCCTACTTTTCGTAACTAGTTACGAAAAGTAAAATATTTCGTAACTGGTGATGAAAAGTTCGTTTCATCACCAGAGAAACAAATAGATTTCGGTTGTGGCACACCGATAAGTAGATACCTACACAGTGGTTTAAAAGTAAATATTGAAGTCTAATAATAATAACTCTCTCTTTAAGTAGATATTTGTAGTCAAAATTAGAAAAAATCTTGTATGAAACACGTGACGAAAAGCCTTTTTTGTGTATCTCATTCAAATTGCGGAAACTCGCTGCGCTCGCCCGCAAACCTTCAGTCGTTACACAAAATCGGACTTTTCGTAACTGGTTACATAAATAGCTATTAAGTGACTCACTCGATTAGCAGTTTTCCTATTACACTTCTTAAAAATTTGATAAACTGCTCAACTTAAAGTTCGGCACAAGCAATTTTTCGTGTCATTTTCAATTAGCTGTAACTTTTTAAGCAATGAATTGTTTTAAATACAGTTTGCACGGCCGGAAACCTCATTTCCTCTAAATTAAGGAAGCGGATAATTTTGAAAAAATAGCAACATTATCTTTATTATACAAGGTGTGAAACAAAGTTATGCAAAAATTTCAAAACTTTAATGTTCTGCCTTTTCGCCATAAGCTATTTTTTCCTTATAGTTTTCAGGTCAGGAGTAAGCCAACATCCATATCTCGGGACCTGTTCGCCAGATTTCTTATTAAAGTACTCTAAATTTTTATACAGAGCGAAACGTAAAATGTGTGAAATTCTTGTTGCTGATATTTTTAAATCGTCGTAGTTCGGAAAAGCGGTAAAGAATCTAACTGTGTTTTCCCTCATTTGTTGACATGTTGTCTACGGATTGTTACTCATTAAAGAAATTAAAAAATAAGTGACGTTTTTTTCTAGTACGCGATTTTTCAAAAAATATGATAACATTATTGTTGGTACTCGTGACTTATAATAGCAATATTAAATAAAATAACCTTTCTAGAGGTAAAGGGAAGTTGAGTGATGCCGTTGCAGATAGCCAACATCAATATCTTTAGACGTTTTTGTCATTTTTTGTTTCTAATGCATTAGAACATATACAGAGGGAATCAAAATATTTTTGAACATTTCGTTAGTAATTTTTTCAAATCGTCGTAATTCGCGGACAAGTTTTTTGAATGCTAGTATACTAGAAAAAACGGCACTTATTTTTAAATATTTTGAATGAGTAACAATCCGCAGACAATATGTCAAGAAATGAGGAAAAACAAAGTAAGATTCTCTACCGCGCGTCCGAACTACGACGATTTAAAAATTTCAGCAACAAGAATTTTACCCATTTTACGTCTCGCTCTGTATAAAAATTCAGATTGCATTAATAAAACATCTGGAGAAAAGTTCCCGAGATATGGACGTTGGCTTACTCCTTACCTGAAAACGATAAGGAAAAAAGAGCTTATTGTGAAATGGCAGAATATCAAAATTTTGAAATTTTTGCATCACTTTGTTTCACACCCTATATAATAAAGATAATGTCGTTTTTGTTTTCAAAATTATCAGCTTCCTTAACCTAGACGAAATGAGGTTTCAGACCGTGCGAATTGTATTTAAAGCAATTCATTGCTTAAAAAGTTACAGCTGATTGAAAATGACATGAAAAATTGTTTTCGCCGAACTTTAAGTTGAGCAGTTGACATTGAGGTAGTATGGCATCTAAGGCCGACCTCCGATCCAGGGCCAGCGACTTTATTGGGTTCTAGATTTGACAGACACGACGCCATCTTAATTTTGTTTTAATGGAAACAGACATATGATTACCTACAGTCTAATAAAACTGAAGGTGCTACTAGACTGTAGGCAAGGACGGTAAACTAAACAGGACGGTCCACTGCCATTTAAACAACATGTGCCAAAAATCGTGACGTCAGCTTAGTGCGGACTTGGGAGCGATAATGACGTCATTATTTCCTGAGCCCCGTGGCCATCATTGGCGCTGCTATGAAACGGCTGTCAATAATATCATTGCTGACATTGGCCGCTCTAAAGAGTTCTGAGACTATTCCCGTCATTTGTTTTCTTAATAAAATTATAAGGACAAAAGTAGTCTTAGAACGGTCACCCGAAAGACCTGTGAATATTTGATTTGACATCTCGATGATTATTAGCGTGGGCGGGTTATTCGTTTTTTTTACGATCGTATTCTAACATATATAAACTTTTTTTGAATCTTTCCCTTGTTGCTGTGGTTGCGTCGATTGTGTTGAGATTTAGTAAAATTACAAGTACACAATGCCTGGTCAGATTTGTGCTGTTACTGAATATAAAAGCGTCAAATTAAAGTGCAAGAAAGAAGGCAGACAAATATCCTTTAATTTTTTCACAAAAAGAAAAGATATTCTATCACTTAAAATAAGAAATAGGTGGACTCAGCTTTGCCAACGAAGTGATACATTCAATCCAGATAACTGGGCAATATGCTCATTACATTTTACGGCAAATGATTATGAAAGAGACTTCCTAAATGAACTTTTGGGTAAGTAGTACATTCAGTATTAAGTACTTACATTGCTTTGCTCGTCCTCAAAACTTTCGCATTCGTGCCTTAAAAATGCACTTTTAATACTTACATCATATAAATAGCTATTTTGAATGCATGATAACCCTTTAAACACATAATGGCTGGCCAAGCAATTTTGAAATATCCTGACTCCCTGACTACACCTTATATAAGTATGTACGTACAACCAATAAGTATTTGTACCTATTCAGAAAATGTTTCCTAGTATCTAGACATCAAGAAAATGTGACGGTACATTAACATACTAAGTTTAAGTGTAAGTATCTCAAACTCGTAGTTGTTTATGGTGTATTGAATACAGTTGCTTGCAACCCGCTTTTTAAGTCTGCATCAACGTACTAATAAACCTATCTTTGAAATCAGAACTATTTGTATTATTCCTATTTTATAGATCCTTTTATTACTACCTTTATATATTTTTTATACCTACACTTATCGACACTTCTAAGATGTTATTTAAACCAATACAGGATCAACAGAAGCACAGCATATGTCAAAAAACTATGCGTCCGTGGAATAAACTCTTAATGATATATCTCATCAGAGCACTAGTGTGACGTCACGCCGCAGGTACAGAAAAAGAGGTAATTGGGCCGTCCTGTTAGTCTAGCGTCCTTGGACTGTAGGTGCCATTGTGTTTGATTGCCACCCCTAGAGGACTTAAGAGAGGACTTAAGAGATTGCCGGCAAAATTAACAAAATTAATATAGCAACGTCAACAAACAGCAAAAGAACTCCATAAAGGTGCTTTCACTTTTTTTATGCAGTTACACATTACGCTACCGCAACTCTGGAATATTAGGTACATTTAAAATAAAAAGAAGACAGGACAGCAGATTTGCATTAACAAAAGGACAGCAAGATTTAGGTATAAATACAAAAATTCGAAAACGATACAACAAATTTACGTAGACAAGTTAGTAATAGATGATAAAGTGAAATAAATTCAGTGCTCTGTAATATGGACCTCTCTCAAAGAATGTGGAGTTGTGCAGTGGCACTCTCAGATTGTACATATTTCTGGTGGTTGTGGACATATTCTCAGCATACGCATCTGCGTTCAGTGTGAATAGATTAGTATGCTTTTTTACAAATGTTACCAAGGCCAGGAAATACGATGATGGAACAGTCAAGAGTTTCACTTGTTTGAAATAGGGCCTACATGAATGTCTTGAGTGGAGCCCAAGAATGCACCTTATAATACGTTTTTTAACCAAAAATACACTGTGTGCACCCCGACTGGATCCCCAGAAGAGAACACTATAGGAAATATTCGACTGGGCACCAGCATAATACAATTGAGTTAAAGAAGTCCGCGAAAGACAATCCCTGAGTCTGCGTACCAAGGCACAAAAGCTGTTAAGTTTACCCTCCAATTCTCTGGTGTGCAATTCATAACTCAAAACTAAATCAATAGTAAGTCCCAGAAATTTAACCCTGTGGGGCAAGGGATGGGAGCGGCCATCAATCCCTACATACAAAGACTCAGCCGAGCCAAGGGTCTTGCCAAATGTGACAAGCTCAGTCTTCTCACAGTTCAATCTCAGACCACTAGCCAGACACCAATCCCGGATTGCCACCACTGCCCCCGCGCAAACCACCGAAAGGCCGGCAAAGCCAGCATCCACCAGCACAATGGACGTATCGTCCACATACTGGCAAATACGACCATCAAGCCGGGCACCCAGTCCATTCACATACAGCCAAGAACAACACGGGACCCAAAATGGAGCCCTCTGGGACCCCCTGCCTAAGCATTGCCGACCGGGAAAAGAAATTGGTTCCCCGCGAGAAAACTGATACCACCTGCTACCTGTTGATCAAGTATGACCTCAAAATAGAGGCAAATACCCCCCTGACCCCACAGCACGCCAATCTCCCCATAAGCAGATCATGGTCCAATGTGTCAAATGCCCCTGAGAGGTCAAAGAAGAGGCCAGCAACCTTTTTATTCTGGTCGACATTGTCGATTACCGATTATATAGGTTAAAAAATCAAGTATTGCGAGTTGTGTCGATTTATTTGGCATAAAGCCATACTGGTGGCTGACTATTACGTCATACTGCTGTAAAAAGTCCATAAGCCTATTTTATATGACTATCTCAAAGATCTTCGACACGGAAGAAAGGAGAGAGATAGACAACCTTGGCACGCTTTAAGGTATCAGGAAAGACTCCACCACCAAAACACTCATTAATTACATACGCTAGTGGATATTCAACGTATTGGGCAATACGCTTGATCACTATAATAGAATTCTCATCCATGCCCGCAGAGAACTTGTTTGGCATACTCATAATAATTCCAAATTCTTCCAGCTCATCAACTGGCCCCAAAAATATTGTGTGAAGATTTTCCATTACTTCGTCCAGACAAAGTTTCCCAGGGCGAGGTAGAGTTGGAATGTCAAACTTATTCAAAAACATATCAGCTATAGTGGTGGGGTTCTCTATTAACAGATCGTCAGTCTTAAGAGTAATATCTTTCTGACCCTTATATCTGTAGTTAAGTTCCTAAAGATAGTCCACGCAGTCTTAGTTTCATTTCTTGAATTGCTTATCCGGTTTTCATTGAGCGCCGTTTGACATTGAGAGATAAACCTTCTATAGTTCTTTCTTTCGGCCCTGTAAATATTCATATTAATTTGGCTAAGAGTTATTTTGTACCAAACATATAGGTCCTTAATATACTGTCCATACTCCATGATCTCTCTAGTGATCCAGGAAGGCCTGCTGTTGTTCAATCTACACGATCTCAGAGGAAACGCCAAGGCAAAGTGATAATAGAGAATGTTGTGAAATATTTTTCATTTGTGTCTTGCTCATTAGAGATGTCTGCCCAGTCCTCATCCCCTAAGCTATCGATGAGTGATTCTACATTCACATCAGTAAAAAAACGCCTTATAATACACCTTGGCTTAATATTAAGTTTGGTTGAGTTTCGGATTCTCAGAATCTGTCCATAATGATCAGATACATTTGTGATGTATAAATTACCAATTGTTAATTCCTCAGGGATATTACTAAAAATATTGTCTATTTGTATTCTAGTTCCACGAGCAGCTCTGGTGATATTACAGATGCTAAACGAAAGTCCAAAACTCATCATCAACTGCACCACTGAATGGGACTCTATACAATCCTTGTGAAAATCAACATTAAAGTCTCCACATACCACAATGGTTAATGTTCTTCTTATAAACCTCTTCCAATAGATCACATAAGTTACTCAAAAATATCTCCAAATTACCAGATGGGGAGCGATACAAACTAACAATTTGATAGAGACAGTCATTGTTTGTGACCGTGAAAGTAACATCATCAACAAAAACTTGGCTGTTATGTTTCAAGCGCTTTATGTGTTCATCTCTTTTTGATATTTCAGATGATAGACTTTCAATTTTTGATTCCTATTTCTTGGCTAGCTCTCCCTTCTGCATGGCGTTTGTTGAGCAAGTTGTTGAGCAATATATAAGGGCACCCCCGATGATAGTAGTGTCTGACATTCGCTCCAAACAGCTTGGGTGAAAAAAACTGTAGCAGTTTGCACAGCACAAATTTGCAAACTCCTTATTTCTGCAGCATTTAAAGCTCTTCTGCATGTTAACAAAGTTTACACGGTCTACTTCCAAAATACAAGCCCAGCGCTAGTTCCTGTTAGGTTAGGTAAATGGCCGAAATGGCGCCAAAATAGACAACCCAATAATAGATGTAAACACCAAAACAAAACAGACGTCACGTGACACATTGCATGGTTATATAGCAATTTTCTCTATGAGATGAGCGAAAACTTGGAAATAAGTCACCACAAACACTCCCTCGAAAGTGTCGCACTCCCGATTATCCGAAGTTACTATTTCACAATTAATGGGCTATTTGTAAACTTGTTAATTCACGTATAATACCAGGTGGGATGGATGCCGTTTCTCCGATATTTGAAGCACTCACGAGAAATAACTACTGACTGGTTAACTAAGTTTCCACATGTTGCACGTTTTTTCAAGACATGTCTTAATTCCATCCCTCGACATCATCCCTCTTGACACCTAGGAGGGTTAGAAAAAAGACATGATTTGAGAAAACGTTTTTCCACTACTAACTTTACAGTTAAAAGGCCGTTACAGTTAAACGGACAGTTAAAGGCCAGCAGAATGACTGTAAAGTGGGTTTTCTCGTTTTGCTTATAAAACAATTGAACATAAGCGGTCTATAATGACAACGTTATGGCCGATTGTTTACCTGGTAAATAAAGCTGTCAGTTGTCAGGCGCATTAGGCGCCGTGATATCGTCTGTGGCTGTTTGCGGCGAGCAAATGAGGCACACTAATTAGTTTACTTGTTTATTTCACTAAACTGAACATTGATTGATAAAAACTAACTATCGGTTTACAAAAGGAGGAACGGAATCTACGCGGACCGGTCGATTCCAATTCCTAAACGTCGACTCGTCGTGACCCGCAGTTCGCAAATCCCCCTCTTCCCTCTCTCCAACGCCAGCCTTCAGTCTGAGGCGGAGAATGGCAGATGACATCCGCCACAGGGCTCCCCCCCAGTAAGAGACCCGGTGGTTTCGAACGGTTCCGCTCGCATCCATGAAGCTGGAACTGGCTGGCATACGAATGCTCCTCTAACAACCGGTGGGAGACTGGAACATATGCTGGTTTAAGGCGATCCATCGAGACTCGTTGCTGAACACCTCGAACGTCCACTGTTAGGAATTTGTCGTGACGCTCCAGCACCTTAAAAGGGCCGCTATAGGGGGGTGTTAGCGGGGGCTTCACATTATCCGATCGAATAAACACATGTGTAGCCGATGGCAGGTCTGGATGGACATAAGCGGTGCGGCTCGAGTGGTTGCTCGTTGGCAGAGGTCGCAATGCTCCCATGGTCTCACGCAGGCGTTGGACAAATTGGTGTTCATCGGGTGTAACTGCATTAGGAACAAGCAGTTGTCCGGGAAGTTGAACCGGTGTACCATACACCAATTCAGAGGCCGTGCATGAAATATCCTGTTTGAAGGTATTTCGAAGACTCAGCATGACCAAGGGGAGGGCCTCGACCCAAGACACCACGTCGGCGGCGATCAGAGCGGCTTTTAGGGTCCGGTGGAAACGCTCAATGCACCCGTTTGATTGCGGATGGTAGGCGGTCGTTTTTATATGCTTCACTCCTAGCATTTCGTTAAGTTGACGGAACAACTGACTCTCGAATTGTCTTCCCCGGTCCGTAGTTATGGTCGTTGGTACGCCGAAGCGGGATATCCAAACTTCAAGGATCTTATTAGCCACCGTCTCGGCAGTCATATCTGCGATGGGGATTGCTTCAGGCCACCTCGTAAATCGGTCGATGATCGTAAGCAGGTACCGAAAGTCTCGACTAGGAGGGAGTGGTCCCACAAGGTCTACATGTATGTGGGCGAATCGGTCATCGGGCATGCCTAGTGATCCCAGAGGCGCATGCGTGTGTCGGCCAACCTTAGCGCGCTGACAATGGAGGCACTCTCGGGACCATTGCTTTACTTGACGGTTCATTTTGTGCCACACAAAGCGTTCGGCGATCATTCGCAATGTAGCAGCATGTCCAGGGTGTGACTGGTTGTGGAACTTTAGGAAGACATCCCGTTGAAAGGCATCCGGCACGTATACGCGAGTCCGCCCATCTTGGACTACACAATAGAGGGGACGTTGGCTGTCTGGTAGGACGATACGTTGTAGGCGCAAGGTGCTGGTCGGGTCGTACAGGACCTGTTGTAAACCTTCGTCCGTGGTCTGGGCTTCCGCCAACCGGTCATAGTCGATGGTAATTGGTGCTACGATGACGTCCACCTGAGGCCGTGAGAGACAATCAGCGACGATATTTGTCGTTCCTTGGACATGTCGGATATCAGTCGAAAATTACCCAATGAATTCGAGCTGTCGAATTTGCCGTGGAGATTGACGGTCATGTCGCTGCTGGAAGGCGTACGTCAAAGGCTTGTAGTCGGTGTATATAGTGAACAGCTTGCCCTCGATAAAGTGGCGGAAATGGTGGACACCACTGAATATGGCCAGCAGCTCCCGGTCGTAGGTGCTGTAATTCCGCTCCGTTTTAGATAGCTTTCGCGAAAAGAAAGCGATAGGCTGCAGGTATTCATCCACGAGTTGCTGCAATACACCGCCAATTGCTGCATCCGAAGCGTCGACTGACATACTCAATTTGGCGTGCGGTGCCGGAAAAACCAATTCAGCAGAGGCAGCTAATAGTTCCTTGACTCTGGCGAAGGCGTCTGCTGCTGCTGGGGTCAAGTTGACGTCCTGCTGCTTCTTCTTTTGTAGTGCCAAAAGCTCGGTGAGCGGCAGAAGCACGGTTGCAGCGCTGGGCAACCAACGACGGTAGAAGTTAACCATCCCCATAAAGCGACGCAACTGTCTGTAAGTCGTGGGTTGAGGAAAGTCTCGGATAGCACTAACCTTACTCGGCAAAGGCAGCACACCCATTGGAGTGACTGTGACGCCCAGGAAGCTGGCTTTACGGGTACGGAACTTGGACTTCTCCATGTTAATTTGAAGTCCGTTGGCTTTCAGGATCTGGAGTACCAATGCCAAGTGCTGCTCGTGTTCTGCTTCTGTCGTTGAGGCAATTAGAATATCGTCAATGTACACGTAGACGAAGGGGCACTCTCGAAAGAGGTAGTCCAGATACCGCTGCAATGTCTGGGCAGCGTTACGTAACCCGAAAGGCATTCGGAGGAATTCGTACAGGCCAAAGGGAGTGGTTACAGCCGTTTTCTGCACGTCTTCCGGTCGAACGGAGATCTGGTAGAAGGCGCGTACCAGGTCAATCGTCGAGAAAATCTGCTTACCATGCAGCTGATTTGCAAAGTCCTGGATATGTGGCACTGGGTAGCGGTCAGGCTTAGTAATAGCATTTAGACGACGGAAATCTCCGCAAGCGCGCCACTGGCCATTGGATTTTTGGACCAAATGAAGTGGGCTTGCCCACGGCGACTTTGATGGCCGAACAATGCCTGCTCGCATTAAGTCATTGAATTCATCTCGTGCAGCTTGTAGACGATCTGGCGGAAGTCTGCGTGGCTTGGAGAAAACAGGGGCGCCATCGGTGTCAATTTAGTGCTGGACCATTCCAGGTGCGTCTGATACACTAGTTGGGCGATTATATGGGTGGGCAGTAGAGAGCCCTTCTACTGATGTCCTTATTCGTCTCGACACACAGGAAATGCTGCAATGGGTGGTTGGGCTTACCAGGCGTTTATTGCGCATATCTACTGTGATTCCAAAGTGTGTAAGAAAGTCAGCGCCTAAGATGGCAGTGGTGACGTCTGCGACGACAAAGGTCCATGTGACCGGTTGGCCAAAACCTAGATCCACTGTGAGTCTCTTCTGCCCATATGTTTTAATGCAGGCACCACTAGCAGAGTACAGGCATACAGTACTTGGTTGCATAGCAGTGCAGATCCTGAGTGGCAGCACACTAAGGTCGGCACCAGTGTCAATGAGGAACTGGAGCTGGGGAGTTTTTTCGGTGATAAACAGGCGACGTGGTGTATGAGGAGCACTGGTCGTCGCCACTACAGCACTCCCTGGTCGTTTTTTGAGAAGCTACATGGGGGTCTGCACTTCTTAGCTTGAGGGCCAAATCTTCGGTGGTAGTAGCACTGTCAATCACCTGGTGAACTGCTTGCTGGTTGGGCTGGTAGAGACTGCTGACTCATTTCCCGAAGATTGACTTTTGTAGCCAAAGCATTCACATGGTTGCTTATGTTGGTTACGAGTTCGTCAAGTGAAGGTTTGACGGTGAGGGGCATGACTGAAGAAGTGGCACAGCGTATATACTTGTCAGCCTTCTTAGCAATCTCCTCTAGGTCATCATCGAGAATGGATACAACCCCTCGGACTTGGGAAGGTAAGTGATCGAGCCATAAGTTTTTAACTACCTCTGTGCTTACATTTCCTTCGGCTAGAGCTTGCATACGGTGGAGAAGCTGGGTCGGTTTAAGGTCACCCAAGGTTATCTCCATCAGTCGGCGAATCTTTTCATCGGGATGGACGCCATATCGGTCCAGAAGTCGAGCTTTTAAATCTTTATAGGCTGTACCTTTAGTTGGGTTTCGCAATATATCAGCAACTTCTAGTAAAACTTCACTGTTTAAGCTAGCTACAGTGTGATCAAACTTGCATTCATCTGTTGTTATCTTGGCTTGGCGAAACTGGGCTTCTAGCCGAAGAAACCATAGCTCGGGCTCGGGTTCGGTACGCCAAAATTCTGGTGCTTTCATGCCTATGCGGGCGATCACAGATTGGTCATCCATGGGTTGGGGCATGCTTGCTGTTTCGGATTGGGACATCGTGAGCGTCTGCCGGGAGTGCGAGTGGCGTGGTATGTGGAGTCTTGAGACGATACACACGCGGAACACTATAGCGTCGTCGGGGTCACCAATGTGGCTGTTTGCGGAGAGCAAGTGAGGCACACTAATTAGTTTACTTGTTTATTTCACTAAACTGAACATTGATTGATAAAAACTAACTATCGGTTTACAAAAGGAGGAACGGAATCTATGCGGACCGGTCGATTCCAATTCCTAAACGTCGACTCGTCGTGACCCGCAGTTCGCGAATCCCCCTCTTCCCTCTCTCCAACGCCAGCCTTCAGTCTGAGGCGGAGAATCAATGCCACCTAGACATAAGGCCTGGAAGCGATATTTTAATGGCCGCCAGAGTGGTACGACGGGTCAGCTGTTCCATAAGGACTTTAGTAGTATTTTGCTCCTAGTTTTGCATGTTTCGTGGATATTCAAGTTGTTTTTTGCCTACATTTGTATAATTAACAGTTCTGTGTCTTTTCTAGAAACGTGCATTTTAGTTTTAGGTGGATTAGCTCGGAATTAAAGTTTCAAAAGTTAGCAAACCATCGCCATGCCTCACGGTTGCTGTATAGAGAGATGCAATTGCTAGTAATTATAAGACTGGTCCGCGAAATTCCGTGCTTAGATTTCCAGAGAATGTTATTTTAAAAGAAAAGTGGGTTTGCGGTATTAGAAGGGATAATTTTATACCAAATATACATACCTAGCAGGGTAAGTCTGTAACTAACATAACCTCATACAACACTACATAAACGTAAGTATAGGAATATCTTCGGAAAAAACCTCTCATATTAAAAAAATCAGCAGAATTAATTGGGTTTTTTTTTATTTTAGGTATGCGAGTTACATTTTCATTCACATGAAATGTAGAGGAAAGTAACATACTTACATGTGTGAACGAACTGGCCAGTCCTTAGAAGCCCTACCGTTATTATTAGATGTTCCAAGATTAATTCCAGGTAGGACTTTTTTTTAAACATTTTGTTGTGTTATGTTGGTGCTATAGTTTGTATCCAAATCCATCACAGATTTTTATATTTGTTTCCTAGGCCTAGTTGTCGAGAATCAAATCAACCAATTCCTGTTTGCAAAAGAAGGAATTCCTCTAGTATAAGACAAAGTGTGTAGGTAGTGTGTGCAATGAACCAAATAGTGTTTTCTGCGGGGTTTTGTCACATGTATATTTAATTTGTTTGTTTTTTATTTAATATTATAATGTTTTAAAATGATCAAATATTTTTATTTTTTCCATCTAAATCCCTATTACGAAAGCAGGCACCTTTGAAAATCAGATGGTAAGTATGTCTATGTAGAGCATAATGATCCCAATTACCAAAGTATTCACCTAAAAAGCTTTCCAAAACCTTCGGGTTTTGAACGTTGAATCGGTCGTCGAATTTTCGTACCACATATGATGACGTCACCGCTCTCCCGCTCGGTCGCTTCCAGGCCTTATATTGTCTAGGTGGCGTTGATTGAAGACGCGCCTGTTCTTAGTAATAAAATATGCGGAGCGCAATCTTACTAATTTAGGCAATTTTCTGTTGTAGATTTATCGAGTCTAGTAGAGGAAAAAATCGTATATACACCGCGGTTGTGAACTACTTATGACCCTCACGTCTTAGATTATTAAATCTATAATATTATTAAACTTGACGTTCGGGTCATAATAATCTACTTCACAACCTTGGTTTATAATATACTATTATCAGGTGGTAACTTAATTTTTTTGTGGAAAACTTATAGTGGTGACAATCAACCACAATGGCACTGCTGTATTTTTAACATATTTGGGAACACCACTACTATTTTTCTGACAACGCACATCATCCCTTTTGACATCTAGGAGGGTTAGAAATAAGACATTCTTTGAATAAACGTGCATCAGGTGGAAACTTTATTTTTTTGTGGAGAACCTATAAGAGTGGCAATCAACCACAATGGCATCTTTGTACTCCCAGCATATCTGGGAACACCATTAGTATTTTTCCGAGAGCGCGCATCATCCCTCTTGACATCTAGGAGGGTTAGAAATAAGACATCGTTTAAAAAAACGTGTAACGGCTGGAAACTTTATTTTTTTGTAGAAAACCTATAGAGGTGGCAATCAACACCAATGGTTCCGTACCGCCAATCCGAAAATCTACCTCTCTAAATGATGAATAGTAATTATAGGTGTATTGGTTCACTGTATTGGTTCACCTGTATCTAACTACCATCCAAGACTTAATTGCACGAAGGAAGCACTACTTGATAGAGCATCTTGCAACTTCAAATTATCTAAATAGCCACTAACAAAGGTACAAACCAATTGTTCGTACCACTCTTGGTTTTTATGATACAGAGCAATTTTTAAAAATTTACATTTTGGGACAAATATTTTAAAATCGCCCTGTATCATAAGTCTGAGAAACATGGGGGGTCAAGTAGCACATCATTTCAATTCCAATGATAGTCCAATTATTATTTTTTTTTAGACCAGTTTCCGCAAAATCTCATTTGAAAGGTATTGAACTAATGAGAACATGCCTGCACTGAATCGAACATGGTCAGTAATTTTTTAATTTTATCCAAGTCTATAACTAGAAAACTAGGCAAGTGGACTTAACAAAGTTTTAACACAACAAAGTTTTAACTTAACAAATTAACAAAAAATCAGATATTTCCATTGCAGTTACAAACAAAAATTAAGCGTAAAGTTACAAACAAGTTACACAAATTGTTACAAATTGCGTTATATTATTGACCAACTAAGCTTAGTATTGAAGTTTGCACAATTATTGAACAAAAGATTGAAAAAGTTTGAATTTTATTGCACCGTATGTTTTCATTGCACCGCAATATTCTTTAGTTAAGAATTACCCACCGGACGTGATCGTTTAGATTCGAGGGGTCATACAATAATAATGCACAATAAAAGTATTATGCTATATTACTGAACGTCTAGGGGCCGCCTATTAAACACAATATTTTTGCACTGTTATATGTGATAAATAACGTAAATAAAGAAAATAATTCCAAAGTTCTAGGTCAATATTTTAACTATTAGCAGCAATTAGACTCTTAAGTGAGACTGAGACCAATGCCAATTATTACTACTTACAATTTTATGGTGTTGTTTTAAAATATAAGATAAACAACACATTATCAGGCCTTCAATAGTAGTTTTTTTTATTACGATTATAGGTCCATTTCTGCGGCATTATCGTTATACAAAAACTTTCCAGTGTACCTACTTAATGTGACTTACACAATATACGCAATTTATAATCTGATAAGAACCACGCAAAAAATCACGTGTTGTAATGACATTACGGATCTTGAACCAACATGTAAATGACGACAATAAATTATTGTTGTTCGAAGAAAAGACAACGATATAGTGTATTATAAAAAAATTATGAATCCTCGAGAAGAAGAGATAGAAGCACCATGGGGAAAAATAGCAGGTAAGTACAACATTGTTCCAAGATATTTTTTAAAACTGAGATTTTAATTACAAAAATCGACAATATCACGAATTAAAAATTGATGACTAAAACCGCTTTAATATAACACTTAGAGTTAAACGAAATAGCCGACTGTAAAGAAAAATATTAAATGATTTCTAAGTCGAACAATGACCTTTTCAGTGAAATTATGGGGTAACGCGAATGACAAACCAGTAATAACTCTTCATGGCCTAATGGACAATGCAGGCAGTTTTGATGGATTAATACCGCTTCTTCCGCAACACTACTTCTACATCTGCGTAGATCTACCAGGTCATGGAAAATCAAGTCATCACCCCCCTCATATGCCAATAATCACAGAGAATTACTTTCTGTTGTTCAGATGCCTGATGGACTATTTTAAGAGGGACAAGTATATTCTTATGGGGCACAGTTATGGAGGGGGTTTGAACTTAATGTTTGATATCCTCTACCCCCATAAAGTAGAAAAGCTGATACTGATAGATGTAATACACCTTCTTCCGGTTCGCATAAAGTTTTTCAGAAGATATGTGAACCGAAGGATTGATAGTTATTTCAATTTCGAAGACACGTCCAAAAGAAAATCTCCTCCACAATATACATATGATGAAGCTCTTGCCAGAGTAACAGGTGTAAGTTTGCACTAAAAGTTTTATTGATTTTTTTTTACAATTAAGGTCACGTTTTTTAGGGAAGAGCTGCAGATTTACCAGAAAGTGCAGCCAAATCAGTTCTGAATAGAATGCTAAGGCCAGTGGGTAACGAAAGGTTTGAGCTTACAGTTGATCAAAGACTAAAGTTCTTTTTATATCCTCTGCACGATAGTCGTTATTTGGGCGAACTTCTTGAAGAGTATTTTCCTCAACATCCTATTTTGATATTATTATCACAGAAGAACTATTTAAATAAAACCTACGGGATACCTGCGTTAAAACTATATCAGAAATTGCCGAATGTTAGGATAGAGTTTATAGAGGGTGACCATTTTGTGCACATGGTAGAGCCCGAAAAGGTTTCTAAGCACATAGTGAAGTTTTTAAATACCCGAAACAGCAAGATTTAAGGAATTGTAGCTTTAAACCAATAACTTACCCAGGAAAGCATTTTCGAAGGCAAAGCGCTGAACGATTTATTGGAACTAAATGTAACAAGAAGTGGTTATTACCCAATGGTATATAACAGTAGTTCAGTTAAAAAAGGGTGTGTTCTAAGTTTTATATTTACGTATTCATAAAGCTTTATATGAGTTCCGCTACCTACCTCATTACATGTGTAAGTTTGCAAATTGCAATTCATGCGTTAATAATTAGATTAAGGTTCGAGTTAATTAATTCTCGTTTATGTGGTCAATCTACTACGCAAGAAATAATGTATAGATCATATGTTGTAATTAATTTTCTATGTTCACGCCTTTGTTACTATAAAATATATATTTTCGAACAAAATTGGTTGATGTGTGATAATGATATTTGGTATATTAAGTTACGGAAATTGGGTGGTGCTTGGATCGATAAAACGGTCAGATGGCACCTACACCTCCACTGGCAGAGAAACGTTAGAGGTCCTGACAAGCTGTCACTTTCCAGGTAGCCGAATGACAAATTTGGAAGCACAAAACGTTCCCGTATACAAAGGAAAGATCAAATGGAAGGCTCGGTTAACTGTTTTAAGTTTGCCTTCCCATTGCGTGAGAGCGCCACTAGTACTCCATTTTCAAAGGTTATAGTTTTCTTCAAATACCAAAAAAACTGGGTCAAGTTGAAGGTGACAATGACGGGACACTTAAAATTCACGTCTTTCTCAACTTGGCAGTACTCAAATTTTGGCACAAATTTCGTTTGATTTCAATGATTTCGACTTGCTACTTATTGAGTGTATCATTTAGTTCAAAATAGTTAATTATTGCAAATACGTGGTTACTTGAGGATGGTAGAAATCTTACTTCAGGCGCTTTTAATATTTTATGTATACCCCAAGGTAAGATTTTTCAAATTTATAAGGAATACCTGTGTAAAATATATTTTATGGGATTTTTTCGTTTTGAATGTGTTTGGACATACAGTATCTCATAAAAAAAATTGAAAATAAATTGATTTTTGCGAAAGTTAATTTTGCGAAAGCTCTTATTAACTTATTAATATGGCATTCAAAAAAAGAAACGGTATATTAATTTAATTAAGCCAGATTATGTTGAACATGATACGGAAAGCATAAAATATTTGGGCAAAAAGTTAATTTTATTTAAAAATATTAAAAATTGATATTTTATACTATCTATTATACAGTTGCACATGTATGGTAGAATGATGAAATCCATGGATTTATGCATCATCAAATAAAGAGATTTTAGAAAATCATGGAAATGCATCTGAAGAACAGAACCCTAAGCACACAGTCAACTTAACTTGTTTCTCTGGCAATGCAATTCATCAAAGAAGATTTATTCCAGATACTCAAACATTAAGGGGTATAATAACCCATAAATGAGTTATTATGCATTATTGCACAATATTCAAACATGAGAAATTTAATGATTATAATTTACTACTGTACTAATAATTATAGTAACATATTACGTAAGTCTTGCCAGTTGTTAACAATAATTTTAGGAGGTGACAGACTAGATGATTTTCTGTCCATTTAATCAAATACTACCTATTAAGTGTAACAATATTTGTGAAAAAAAACTTCATTTGAATTTATCTCTTTTCTTAATTTTGAAATGCTGTCTTGTATACACTAAACTTGTGTCTCTAAACACGAGTTTAGAAAGATAGTATTGAAATACAACCTTTGTAAATTTGTGGTAAAGTAACGACTTGCGAGACATACTGTAGAGAAACATACCTGTATATATTTAGATACTTAAATTGTAAGAAGTATCTATATTTTAATTAATGCCACAGCACTTTTATGTTTTTTTTTATTTTATAGAATTTAAACTGTGCCGGACTATTGATTTCAAAATAAAATCCTGTTTGACAGAAAGCCTCTAAAAACACATAAAATTATAATCTTATAACCTATTAACTTTAGGTGTTAAGAAACCTTGGTGCCACTATGATATGAATCATAAACGAACGAAAAATAATTAACAAAAAATAAGAATATTTTTATTTTCTCTTCTTTATGACTGATTTTTCTGAGGATTTACTAATAGTACTATCCTATGTTTTTATCTTTATGCTTCTCGTTTAAAAAGTATAACTTGAAATAAGCTTATAACCGAAAATGGGAACTGGTACATGATTTCTACCAGCTAAGACCAGTTAAAAAAAAATACTTATTTTAGCTTTATACGTGACAGCAAGTTTAAAAATATATGGAAACATTTTTGATTTTTTAAGTTTAAACAGGGATGCATAGTGCTTTTTCATTATTTATTTTGAAGTTGGACGCTTTAATTTTCAATGTTTTTTATTTATCTATATAGAATATTCAGTTACTACCCTTAAGTTTCGACCACATAAGTTTATAATATGTTAGACACTTTGTAGTTTTTGTAAAAAATAGAATACTACATAATTTTGTTATTTTCAAGTATATCTTAGAAAATAAAATTTAATTACCACATACTAAAATACTAAGAGCGACTTTATTTAAAACACAACTTATTTGTATCGCAATTTAACTTAACTGGATCCAGGTTATAGTATTTATTTGCTTAATCTGGTAGAGACTCGAACTCACAGCAGATAAAAGAATATCTGTGTCACTTTTATCTTAATCTTGCTAACTCCAATCACAATATATAAGTACTAAATAGTCCGTAAACTATTAATACTATTAGTAGTAGGTAGGCTGTTAAATATAAATTGTTTAAGATTATTCACATCAAAAACGTCTCTCTATAAATACAATACCATAATCTATTAGATAGACCAGCATGTTTGGAAGAAGATTTGTGCTTCAATATCTTATTCTATATATTTTTTAACCAAAAATGTTTCTAGAAACTTGGGATATCCTAAATAAAGCGAGAGTATATCCTACATAAAGCCTCTGCCGATATAAGTGTATAAAGGAACATTTTTGCTTAGAATGAAATGTAGAATAACATATTGCATCACATGAATCTTCTTCTGAAACACCCTGTATAATAACGGTGCCTTCCAAAAAGTGGAATTAAAAATGGTGAATGCGCCAGGATTCCTAAAACTATGCCTTGCTATTAACAGATGGCGCTGAAAGATATCGCCAAGGTGTAACATTTCACTTTCCGTTCTATATGGAGATGTTTTGTGTTTGGAAGCTAACACAAGCCCTTGGGACGATTTAAACGACCCAATAGGAAAGATTGGGAGCTTTCCAAAAAGTGGTCAGACCAGCCCTGCTAAAATCCACAATTATGGCTTTTCAACCATACAAATCCCCTGGAGAAGATGATTGTTCCCGGCACTTTTACAACAGGGCCTGGAACAACTCGCACCCTCACTAATAAAGCTCTTTAGAGCGAGCCTTGCATGGAACTTTATTCCAAACTGTTGGTCCAGGATGAGGGTCGTATACATACCAAAGATGGGATGTAGGGGTGCTACCAACCTTTTTATGGTTTCATAGCAAAACGGCAGTGGGTGAATATAAATTGAGATTGGATCACTATTTACGTCGTACTGAGGGTCTCAAGATATGGGGAAAGTCCCGACAGCTACCCTCAAGCCGAAGAGTGGTCGTGGGTAGAAGTATCTTGATATAATTTATAGGCGCCCCCCACTTTTACACCCCTATAGGATCTCAAGACCCCTCACTGTAAATAACTGAGTGAAACAAAAGCGGCAAACGATAAATGAGGAACCATAATAATAACCCATCTCGGCCTATTAGGTATTTGGATTTAATATAATAATAAAATAAACAAACTGGACCTGTACAATTTAGGTGCTACAGTCGGCGAACAGCAATTTCGCTTCTTAATACAAATAACACGACCCTGCTTGGTCGTACGGCGGACAAAAATCAATATTACAACAGCTGATTGAAGTGAACTCTAAGATTTTAAGACTAAATTTAGATATTTGGGTTAAGGTTATAATTCCATATAGGTACTTTTATAATGGCAGAATTAGAGTTTGTGATTTTGTTTTATAGCCTGCGTTTCTATGTTAATCTATAATATCAAATCTCAGGTTAGTATACTCACACCATCAAATGTTAAGGGGAGTTTTACCCATACCGGTCATATATATATATGTCTGACTTACAATAGTATTGCCTGGTGTTAGGTGAATGAATACTAAATGTTTTGTAGGATTTAAACCTGAATATGGTGTTTAAATCTACCAGATACCTATCTCGAAGGAATGTAAAGACTACAACTTTATGGTGCACAATATTTCGCGTAAGTTACCAAATCAGAGTGGTATCTAACATGTAACCTAGCGCCATTTGGTAAGAGGTTCTGTCTATGTCTATGTGTAGTTGGAATGGACCCACCTGACTAATTCCAAAGTACTCTACTGTGTGCTGTGTGGTGTTGGAGGTGATCAGATAGTGTTGACAAGTGTTGAGGTATGTTACTCTACAATTCTCATGCTCGGGCTGTGTCAGTATGGCAGGTTACATCAAGTGTTTGTGTGTGTTGGTGGTGATCGATGGTGTCGCTAACCCCAACGGTCCAATTGGCCTTACCAGTCGTTCTTCGGATGGTTTAACATACAGTCAGGGTAAGGACTTAATGATGACAAGTAATAGGAAAGATAAAAACAGGAAAAGAAAGCGAAAAAAAAGAAGCCTTCAGATGGTGGGTGAAGGTGGAAGAAGCCTTCAATTAATTAAAGAAATTAGGTTTCTTGAACTCTCAGAATTTAAACAGTCACTCAAGGACTTACAGGTACTTTTACCCAAGTTTGAGGGTAGTCCTAATTTTTAGGGGCAAATCCGCTATAAAGCGAAAATCTGGAGTTCCAGCTACTTAACCAAGGAAATCCGGAATTGAGACCAAAAATGGCGACAGCCATCCCCTACTTTCAAAAAAATCAGGGCCGTACCAGAGGTTGAAGAAGGTACATAGAAATAGCAAAATTGTACTAAATAATTCTGATTATTATGATTGGTTGCAGCTGTACTGATGTCATACCCTGCTTCCATATTTTTGACCAATCACTGTAGAGTACTATGAATTGTCTTTGGCACAATAATAAACAATAGGGGTCCTAGTCAATTATTCAATCAGGTGTTTGATTTCTGTCGACCGATAGCAATAAATAATTCATTAAAAATGCTGAAATAAAATTCAAAATACTGATATAAAAAAAAACTGTAACAGGGGAAAAGATCCTATATCGCTCAGGCAAATCAGTCTAACCTCGTTCCTGCTGAAAAACCCTGAAAATCTGCTAGACCTGTACTTGAGGGAGGGAGCGCTATCAACGTATTTCCTCAGTACGAAACAGTATGCATACCAGCCTAAAAAATCAACAAAACTAGCACTCCACAACCTTGTGGAAAAAATCTAAGATACCCTGTATACAAAGGGTTCGCAGTTGGTATCTTCATTGACATCGTAGGGGCCTTTAATAACGCACTTACAGACTCTCTTCTCAGCGCCAGCAAGGCAAGAACGTTAGAATCAACAATAACCAACTGGATTCGCAATATGCTAGAATCCAGACTGATCACTACATCATTAAACGAAGACACTGTCAGATTCACACCACCGGGAGGTTGCCCACAGGGCGAGTCCTTTCACCACTCCTGTGGTCCTTACTTGTTTGTGGGCGACCTGCTGGCTACTCTAGAACTATGGGGAGTCGAGGTCCAAGCTTACGCGGACGACATCGTTATCCTCATAAGAAACCACCCAGACCAACAAATCTCCAGCACGTTGCAAGAGATGCTGGATGTGGTACACAGCTGTTGCTCAAAAGAAAATCTAGCAATAAATCCCAGGAAAACTGTGATTGTGTCATTTACCCGAAGGAAGAGGCTGGACTTTCTGAAACCGCCATCTTTGTTCGGGACGACAATCCCGTTTACCAATGAAGTGAAATATCTAGGAGTTATCCTGGACAAATCACCCACATGGACCCCACATGTGACACGAACCGTGGGGAGGGCATTGCTCTCCCTATAGACGTGAAAGCCGAACCTGTGCGGTAAATCATGGTGGATGGGACCCCAACAAATTATGTGGCTATACGTGACGGTGATAAGACCGGTAATCACGTATGGAGCCAAAGTTTGGTATTATCGGAAGAGCAGACAGAGCTCCATTAGGGCCAAACTGTCGTCTGTTCATCACGGGCGCAATGAGAACGACGCCCACGGCAACCACGGAGCGCATGTTTGGCCTGCTTCCGCTTCCAATACTCTTGGAACGAGAGGCAATGAACGCGGCGTACCGGTTGCAACAGGTGGCACACATAACGCCGCAGCCATTCAATGGGGGGACCAGCAATGCCCAGGCCGACTTGGAAGGCGTTAGGGTATTGGAAATTGTCTCTGACCTAATGGCATCAAAACGCTTAACCGACACTCGCTACGTCGTCTGGATTCCCTCACGGGAAGACTGGGATAACCGAGGCGAAGATCTGCAAATGGCAGGTAGTACCTGCTACACAGACGGATCCAAGATCGAAGAAGGTGCTGGCGCCGGAGTATACGGGAGTTCGGATGGCACCTACATTGCCTAGGCCGACTCAGCACAGTATTCCAGGCAGATATGCACGCCATTAACTTTGTGCTCGACACCTATTAGAGGAAGAAGGACACAATAGATCACTAAAGATCTGCTCGGACAGTCGGGCAGCACTTTTAGCGCTAAAATCATTGCGCTGCAGCTCCAAAACAGTTTGAAGCTGCAGCAGAACTTTGAACATCCTATTATAGGAGAACAACGTCACACTGGTATGGATCCCCGGGCATCGAGGGCACGAAGGCAATGAGAGGGCCGACTTCTTAGCCAGGAGGGCGGCGGACTCGGCATTTGTTGGCCCCAAACCGGTGCTGGGGGACCCATACTCCCTGGTCAAGGCTGAACTTCAGAAATGGGGCAATGCCAAGTCCCAGGAATGGTGGGAAAGCCTACCCGGGCTAACATTCCAAAAAAAATTATCACATGAATAGGGATGGCAAAAGCCCAATCATTCCTCAGACTCTCTCCTCAGAATTCTAAAATTCCAAAAAGAGCTTTCCAAAAAAAGATTTGCAATATTTTTGAGGTAAGTACGCATACAAGTATAATTTTTTCTTGCATTAGCTGTAGGATCTATTTGAGGACTGGAAATCCTACTGAATGTCTTCATTCATAAGCTGTTAATGGTTTAAGTATAAAAGTATTATGTACTATAGTTAATTGCTTTTTGTAGTTTTACTTAATATAGGATAGAGAAATACAACAATAATAATTTTATTAACCAGGATATGCAAAGCAAAATAACCTAGGTAGATACCAGCACCCCCGACCCCCGAAAACGTCTACACGACAGTACTACAATTCACATGTCAGTTAACTCCGCTCCTCGGCCCTTGCACAAATCCACTTTCCAGCTGCCAACTATTGAAGGGCTGACGTCAGGCGTGAAACCTCGAGACGCAAACATTACAAAAAGTGCGCCAGGCGAAAAGGAAAATCATAGAAGAAGACATTTTGAGTAGCAGTAGACGCTCATCCAGAAAACCTAAAGGTCTCCTGACCCACGATGATTAGCTGCAAAGCGACTCACGTCTAGAAGATTTCCTGGAATAGAAAGCTACTAACACTAATACCAAAAAGCCATTCAAATTTAAATTGCCCCGTGTAGGGGGGTGGAAAGAAGCGCTTTCATACACGATCTGTAAGGAAATTACTTATTACCAGGTATTCATTAATTATTTTGTAAAAGCCTAATTTTTCATATACGAGTACATATTTCGCTTGGGTTTACAAAAGAGATCATCATGTTCACTCAGTGCCACTGCGCTTTTATATACCTACTAGAACCTCAGTTATGTAAATAACAAATTGTATAGGAGTACTCCAAGTACTCCACCAAGAACTACTCTACCAAATGTGATAAAGATCGTGCATATTCTGGTTGTTTGGTAAAGATAAAAATATTTAGTGGCACTTTCAGTTTAAGATAAACAAAGAAAATTATTGAATCTAATTTATTAAATAGATGAGTTTTCAATATACTTTTACATGTACTTTATTTTTAGGTGAGTACCTACTAGAACTGTACAAAACATTATATAAGAATACGCCCTCGACAAGGATGAAGCAGACCATGTGACACCAGTAATAGAAAGACGTAAAAAAAAAGTTTTACACTTTTTACTTTTTACAGAATAAATTATTGTAGTTTCTTTATTTTTTCCTCAGAATGTTACTGTTAAACATAATATAGCTATAGCTTATTATTTTTTATTATTTATATTATGTAAATAATGTTATAACCTCAAGATAAATTGTAAAACTGCAAAATTTCACTTTTTGGAACGCTCAATATATGTAAAAAGATATAGGCTCACGAATTTTAATACCTTAGTATATATATAGGTATGATGATGAATGACAATAAGCTTAGAGTTTTGGAATTGAATGAAAAGTAGCGAAAAGTGAAGAAAGGGTCTGTTATATCCATTTATTGCTAATAACCGTTAAAGTTCAATAATTAAATTAACCAATAAAACCACATAGAGAATCGCGAGACTTAAGAACTATGAATAAATTAGTTGCCTAAAAACCTGGAATATTTGGTAGAGTCTGGCATCTATGTAGGCTTAAGTGTAAACAATATCCATAACCTTAAACCCATTTATCAATCACTGTCAGTGTCCGTTATATATACTGGGTGAAATATGTCAAATTTCCAAGGCTAACGAGATGCAGAAAAAACTGGAACATATTATACCTATGTCCACTCACATCGAATACAAATGGATCACATCGAATACAATAAGGAAATTGGAGTGATAAAATGTGCTGAATTTTAGGTTAATTGAGCTTCTACGTCTTGGGGTACCGTGGGTTTCGGTACTTCCCCTGAAAGGTCCTATGATGATTGTAAACAAAAGGAGAGCGTTTCAAGCTAAGGAGCCTAGGGTTTAAAATAACAATAGGTGAAAAACTACATATAGTTCGTTCGTACCTTATAACCTTACTTGCGCTGGCTGCTTTGATATTTTCCCGTCAGATTGGCACTCCCGAATTCTGAGCAGTTGTTCACCACCCTATTTTTTTAAGATGAATCCATAGATATACACACATAACGTGGTGTGAAATCAAAATCTTCCAACAAAACTCATTTTTTCAAAATTTAACCATTCGTCTTGAAAAGATTTGTTATCCTATAAAATTACCTTACCTTCAGTGTCAGTTTATTCAAAAAATATTTGATTGTCTACGTTTCTGCTCTTTTAAAGATCATGTGTCTCTAATTCTAAAATAGCTACTAATGTGAAGAGTATCTACAAGTCCTGTTAATTATTGCACATAAATTATGTTAAGTTCAGTTCAGGTCAGGTCAATTCAGTTATCTTTTTAGGTTAGTTTTGGTCAAATTAGGTAACGTCAGGTTAGTTTTGGTTAGATTAGGTCGGTTTAGGTTAGTTTAGGTCAGTTCAGGTAAACCGTGATGACCCCCCCCCCCTACTGTGGCTTGCGTGCTTTTACGATCCCAATAGCTATGCTGGCGGTAGCGTAGCTACTGATAGGTCCAACCTTACAAGACGGGTCGAAGGAGAGAAGACATACTAAGAGAGTCCACCTGTAAAATGGAAATGAGTTTGCTTATATCTTTTATTGAGCTTATGCCTCACACATTTGAATCGCTCACTTTTACTTTCACTCTTATACCACTCTTATACTCTTAGATGTTTTTCTCCATTTTGCCCTTGCTGTTCATTCACTGAAGGAACTCTCTCGGTTTTGTGCTACTGCTGAGATCTGGTTTCTCTTTGGCTTGTCTGATTGTTATAAAACTGTTAGTTCTATGCAATAAAGGGTGCATTATTAAAGGGTGTGAAGTTATCCATAATTTCTCAGCCATAAAACCGCGTAATACCGCAAACGCGGGTGATGGGCGTCCTATAGAGCGGCCCGCCCAGGTCAAAAATCAAATACGCTTGGATAGAAATGTATTCTTAAATATAATTCATATTTAATAAATATATACAGGGTATTAATAAAGGATACGGTAGGTGTATTCTAGCAGGGATGGAGTGTAATGCCGCACCATCAGGATATCCCAAAAATTAATTTATTCCAGAAAGATATAAAATTTTGCAGTACGACATCGCACTAAAGTGTCCCAGGACAAGTTAAACGTCCGCGTGTGTTAAGGAATGATACAAGGTAGTAAAAAGGAATGTCGTACGTCTTCTCTCATGTGCAGAGTGTGTAATGCCGCGCCGTCGTCAAAGTGTGTCAAAAAGTCATTTATTCCAAAAAGATGTGCAGTTTTGTTGTATGTCGTCGGATTAAAGTGTCCCAGGACAAGTTAAACGTCCGCGTGTGTTAAGGGATGATACGGGGTATTAATAAGGGATGTCGTAGGTATTCTCCCATATGCAGAGTGTGTAATGCCGCGCTGTCAAAGTACGTCAAAAAGTGAGTTATTCCAAAAAGATGTGCAATATTGTTGTATGTCGCCGCACTAAAGTGTCCCAGGATAAGTTCAACGTCCGCGTGTGTTAAGGGCAGATACGGGGTATTAATAAGGGATGTCGTAGGTATTCTCCCATATGCAGAGTGTGTATGACGCGCCGTCAAAGTATGTCAAAAAGTTAGTTATTCCAAAAAGATGTGCAATTTTGTTGTATGTCGCCGCACTAAAGTGTCCCAGGACCAGTTCAACGTCCGCATGTGTTAAGGGCTGATACGGGGTATTAATAAGGGATGTCGTAGGTATTCTCCCATATGCAGAGTGTGTAATGCCGCGCCGTCAAAGTACGTTAAAAAGTGAGTTATTCCAAAAAGATGTGCAATTTTGTTGTATGTCGCCGCACTAAAGTGTCCCAGGACAAGTTCAACGTCCGCGTCTGTTAAGGGATGATACTAAAGTCTCCCAGGACAAGTTAAACATACGCGTGTGTTAAGGGATGATACGGGGTATTAATAAGGGATGTCGTAGGTCTTCTCTCATATCCAGAGTGTGTAATACCGCGCCGTCAAAGTGTGTCAAAAAGTCAGATATTCCAAAAAGATGTGCAATTTTGTTGTATGTCGTCGCATTAAAGTGTCGCAGGACAAGTTAAACGTCCGCGTGTGTTAAGGGATGATACGGGGTATTAAAAAGGAATGTCGTAGGTCTTCTCTCATGTGCAGAGTGTCTAATGCCACGCCGTCAAAGTGTGTCAAAAAGCCAGTTATTCCAAAAAGATGTGCAATTTTGTTGTATGTCACCGCACTAAAGTGCCCAGGACAAGTTAAACGTCCGCGTGTGTTAAGGGATGATACAGGGTGTTAATAAGGGATGTCCTGCTAGACCGTGGTAACGATAGTTCAAAGTGGTACATGAAAATATTTTGATATGCACAATACATGTCACAGACATTCTCTGCGGCGCGGCGTACGCTATGCAACCTGTCTCGAAAATTTTCCAGATGGTGTGCAACGCAAATGTAAGTTAATTAATCAAGCTGAAATTCTCTACAATGCTATGGAGTAGTCGACTTCGTGTTTGCGTCAATTGTGAAACGAATTTGACCACTATAAATCGAAAACCAATAACATTTTGAAAAAATCTACATATACCTACCATTATTTTTTTATTTTATGTTAGTTTTATGATCGATTTAGGAAACATCTTGTATTTAAAAAACCTTTGGGACAACCACGCGTTAGTAAGCGTATACTATTATATTGATGAAGGAGGATTCTCAGGACTATTTCAACGTTTAAAAACAGAATCTGTTTTCTTACGTTTCATTTTAACTCTTACGTTTCTTTCATACGTTTCATTTTTAAATTTCCGGAATAGTCATCGTATGTCACCATGCTGCAATATCTTAACTACTTTCTTCAAGTAATAAAAAAAAAACCTAATAATAAAAAATGTTATCTATTTTTTTGTATAATCTGTTTTTCATATAAATAAGTGTATGATGGTCAACTTACTTGCCCTGACATTACATCATCTTATCCACAATACTGCACATTATCCTGTCCCTAATATCACACGGATCGCTGTTGGCATCACTCTTGTCCATTTTCTCTTGCCTCATAATCAAATCAGTCTCGACCATAATTTTTGAATCCAAGTCCATCGGTTCCGGTAAATTTTGAATCGCCTGTTGCAAAATTTCTATCACTTTATCTAGATGTTTTTGAAATCGGTTGGCGGTTTCAATTCGTTGACGTTTCTGCAGTTCCATCATGACACGCAAAGACTCTCTCGCCTGGTGCGGACGAAACTCGTTCAGCAGGTGGTGTATGTGGATGAAAAGCAAACTCAAATCCTCCACTTTTTCCGTTCTTTTTGGGGAATCGGGACAACGTATGAGGATGTCGAGCAGGTCCAGGAAGTTTGCCAGCAACGAGTGATTAAGTTTTTTCAGCTCTCGCCTCCGATCGAAGTGTTGTGGGTAAAGCCGTTTGATGCCCTTAAAGATAAATAGGTAAATAATTAGTTGATTGAAAATATAGATGCGCACTGTAAGAACTCTTCATTTTATTTTTTCTAATTTGACATTGGAGTAATTCATACACGTCAATAGTTTTTCCAGATAGAAAATATTATCTATTTTCTAATTCTATCTATTTCTTATTAATCTAATTAATAATATTTTATCCAATTTACGCGAAACGCAAAGTGAAACGCAGAAAATTACTCGAGAGCGACAATAGCTATTTGTGTACTAAGAGAGCAAAGTGATAACACATTACAGCTCTGAGTGAGAAATGTCCGCTATGCGTCGCGTGACTATCGCACGAGAAGCGGCATTGTCACTTTGGACTCGAATTACACACAATAGTTATTCTCAAATTTTTTGGTCAAGACGGTCTTAAAGTCACGCGCTGGCCACAAAATTGTTCGACATCTGTCAAATACCCCTCTACTCATACTTTTGTGTCAAAAGTCGCAGAAATACTAAATGTTACTTTGCTAACTTTAAGGTCTCTTTGGTAACTATAGCAGCACTAAATTACACTAAATTATGACTTTGCAAACAAACGTAGCAATAGTATATTTCCTAACAAGCGCGCAAAGTGAGTCTTATCAGTGGACAGTAATTAAGTGCGGACAAGACACTTTGCGCAAGAGTAAGGAACAATATTTTTTCTACGTTTCTTTAATGAGTGTAGTCAAACTGCCAGCAAATGACACCCATAAATTTAATCGTTTGACAGTGACGGCTTTTCAAAATTTTATAGTAAGGAGTAGTCACTACGATTTCAATAACTGGTGTTTTGTTTATTTCAACAATGGTTCTAATTAAAATCCGTGTATGAAATTGTGTGCAAAACAACCAAGGGTTCCACGCGTGCACAATAGTTATTTTCCTAACTAGTGCGGAAAGTGATACTTTCCCGCACGCTGTCTACCGATGCCCGAACGACGCGAAGCGGAGGTCGGGCAGCAGACGAGTGCGGGAAAGACACTTTCCGCACGAGTTACTAACAATATTTTTTCTACGAGCCCAAGTAAAGAAACAGATAATCAGCCTTATGTAGGACGTTATTTTTGTCAACAGCATGCCAGCTGAATTAATCAACAATCAATTGGTTGTTATGACAAAAACTTGGTGTGATTGTTAGCGTTACGTAATGTTTCAGGCATGAACTGGTGACATTGGAACAAAAAGTACGTATAGGTATATTTTGTATCAAAAATCAATAAAGGCAGGCATAATACTTCGGGAGAACCACATCGGTCCTAATGTGCATCGGTCCTAATGCCAGAAATGACAGAATAACACATGTCAAAGATGTCATTCTCATCAGCTGTTTCATTCATTTTATTTTTGTTGTGGTTGTTTTAAAACAATTGATGGAATAATACTTCAGTAATGTTCTGACTTATGGACCAACAATTTTTATAAAAGAAGTATGTAGTATTTCCATTCCATATTCTGTACTGCAACATTTGCAAGAACCGCGAGGGTATTCCAAATGTTTCCAGATGAGCTAGCAGCTGTATTGAATTGGTAAACTCAAATAATGCTGCAATGAGAATATTTTCAACAACTTGATACTTATACAAGTGACAAGCATTCAAAGACTGAAGGCACATCAAAATGGGAAACGAAAATTCTTCTTAGAACAGATGTTCAAACTCCTTTCTTTTATTAAAATAAGGATAAATGTAAGAAAAGAATATTAAAGAGCTGTAATGAGAAAGATCATATAGCATGATGTCTTTGAATTTACAATGGTATTTCAAGCAAATTGGTATTACAATTTTAAACACGAGATAAACTAAAATCTCTGAGTTGTTAGCAATCAAGTTAATCCGATAAGTTTATGAAAAATTGAAAACATTGAATACCTCCAAAAGCCTTGCATAAGTATCAGTTTACTGTTTAGTTGAGTATCTGAAGCTGACAGTCAGTATATATTATTGAGGGAGTTATTGGCCTACTGAAAGTTGTAACTTGGGACTAAATATTCAATGCAAGAAGTAATGCAAAGTGTCATTCATTTTATAACAGGTAAGTAATATATTTATGAATGTGACACGGTAGTTCCATTTTCATTATTTATTATTTCAAGCGGTTTGATGGATACGCTAACTCTAATAGGATATGCCACTGGGATCCTGAGTTGAATGTACCTATGGGTGGTTGGTATTATAATACATGACCCACCTACCAAGGACAGTTTAACACTGTTTCTAGTTCTCATTGAGAAAACAAAGGATGGGAATACTCTCAAAGAGCTCTAGAGCTGCCACCTGAAAACCTTGTAAGTATTATGTGCCCACCTGAGTAGTTGGCCTGGTGATTGTTAATGAGTAACCAAAAATTTAGCAGTGTTCCTTACTTGATCATCATGCAGCTTGTACCTCTATATAGTTACCTACAGTGTTGCATATTACCCAGCATTTTACTCAAAGAGATACCCTTCAAGTGCCTATATGAGTGATAATTTAGGTGGAGCTTCTTATTATTGCCAAATGGGAGTTCGAGTCAGAAATGCCATTTAAGCTGACACGTCTCAGCGAATCATCAGCTGAGTCAGTACCTGCTGCTAAAACTCAGGACATTGATGCTGACCTAATATATGACACTCAAAGGCCTTCATTCAAAAGAATCACTTAAGGGCCTAATAAATTTGTGGAGGTTGAGAGTAGATAGTTATCCTTTAGCATCCCAGATTTAACTTGCATGACTTGTATAGAGAGTTTCAGACAACCTCTGTCATGCTACTCGATATACATACTGAGTAGATTTTAAGAAAATGTAAGTATGATAAGGAACCCTTGACAGAGTCATTTCCCTCTCCCGTCTTTCTAGAAAGCTATACCTAGTCTGAGGGATTGTCAGCATCTGAGCCCAACAAGTTTCACAAAGCTGAGTCCGTCAGAGTTGATGTGCATAGAAACCCTGGAGTCTGGCGACATTTAGAAAATGTATAAGTTTTTATGATATGGTCTCTGTTATTTTTTTTTGTAAATGGAGAATATTACAAGGTTAGAATCTTAAATGCCTTATTATTTTAATGCTTAAAACCTTGAATCCTTAAATTTTAGAATCAAAATGTATTGCTATAATTCATTGTTCTTGCTGTTCAGAAGATGTTATCTCTAGTTTGGAAATAGAAGCTGTGTATGAAAACAGCCCAATTTCTATTGTATAGTTCCTCCATGGCAAAAATTAAGTGGGTAATAGTATAGTTCTTAATAGAATATTATTATTGTGTGTGTATGTAGACATACATATTATACGGTCTTACTATAAGGGGTGTTCCATTATAAAACTTCATCTAGTTGGCTGTGAAATGTCAAAAGAAAAGGATGGAGAAACACAAGTCCATTTATTTTGATTGTCATCCTTTTCTGTCAAAATTTCATAGCCTGCACACATATATCCTATACAAAACATCCATTTTGTATAAGTATATTCAGCTAAATATGCCCTGCATATGCAGAAAAGTGATCACATATACTATCTGCATATTCCCTGGATGTACTTTTGGCCAACGGGGTCTAAAAATGCAGAATATATGCATCTTCGCATACTAGACAATATGAGATTTAGTGTAGATGAATAGATACCTTAATAAGTTAAACAAAAAAGATATCTAGATAGCCAAGATGCAGCGCATCGTTACACGCGCTGGTGCATTGCGCATTGCACCAGACTTTGGAGACTTTTCCTTGCAAAATATAAATATGGACATAGACTAGACCCAGTTTTATAAGCTACCTACTGTTATTAATTTTAGTAAACTAATTATTTTACCAAATTTCAACCCTTATCAGATATCCTCCTTTTTTTATGAAAAAATTATAGGTTTGATTCAATTACTGTATGGTCAAGTTGTGTGTTTAGTGATGGAAAAAAGATTATATCGGAATGGATTTCCGATACCTACTTGTAAAGCAGAAATTCGGTAAAGTAATAGTTAGGTTATTAAGTTAAACGAAAAATATGCAGCTTTATATGTTGCCAGGAAAAAGTGACCAGTTTATGCTGTTAAGGTAAGCAAAGCCTCAACGCCTTAAGAAATATTTAATATTTTCTATTGGAGACGATTCATTCCTTTGTTAGAGGATGACAGGTACACACAGTTAGTTATTCACTACCGATCTGGCAAAACAACATTTAATTTTTCTTTACTAGTTTTATCAGTTTTAGTACAGTTTAATATTGTTAAAATAATAAAACCACTGTCGAAAGATAGTGGGATAATACGTCGATGGTAATACTACGAACTAGTAAATATAGTAAGAACATATGTTTGACATTCCTATTCATAAACTCCTGAAATGTCATCAATGTCACTTGTCTATTTTTAGGACAAAAAAACATTTAGCAAATTTTCGCGAGATCCCGGTGAAGCAGCGTGAAGCATATTTTACTTCCCGACGTATTTTTGCGACACAACGGTAATAGGGGAATACAAGAATGACGTTGCAAAATTACGTCATCAATAGTTCAACGGGAACTGATTTGGTTCCCGCCCTATGGACCAGAGTAACTGGCGGTTACGTCAAATAATTCAAAGCAAAAAACGTTAGAATTGATAACATAACAAGTTTTCGACAGAGGTGGAGCGTTACAGCTGACCGTTGATGAATACGACGGTCTGCTTTTTGTATAAAATAGCAAAAATTAATAATAAAAATTATGGATAGCGAATCAGAAGAAGTAGAACTTGTACTAAATAACAAGGGAGAAGACTTCCACATCATAGTGACATAGACAATACATACAACTAAGAACTAAATATTTACTTGGAAATGAAATGAAACCACTCTGAATGTCTCTCATAATCACTTTCGGGCCACTTTGTATAAATGTGTTTTAATTTGCCAATAATATATAAGAAAGTATTATAATTTGCATCGTTGAGACAACACTTCCAAATATGCAGTAATATGGTTTTTTTTTAATGTTGATTCCTTTTCTAATGCAAACTTGTGCCCAGAGCAAATATAATCGGAAATAACCACAAAATATGTTAAATCAAATATTTCCTCTCTTAAGCTTAAACGTACAGCTTTTTCATTTTGTTAATTTTTGTCTATGAACTGTAAACATAAACAATCTATAAACGAATTGATAACCGCAGACATTTTCGCGACCATCGGAACGGGAATAAAATTTTTGGGGTGGGGTTATAACCGCTCACTGACCGGTTTCCTCCCGCCGTGAACAATCGTGATCTCGCGAAAAATTGCTTATTAGGACAAATGCAGCCATCTCAATACTCAATAGTTCCTTAAAATAGATACAAATGTTTGGCACGGCCGTAAGGCAGATGCACCTATCTAGATAGACAGACTATAAAGTCTAAATTATATTATAAATCAGTCATTCTTTAAATATTTACTTACCCGCACGCCAAATTTACTTTCACGCCCGCCGTAGTAAAGCTTTCTAAAACAAAATGCGTGCGGGAAAGAGACATAATAAGCACGCTCGTAGAAAAAAATTCAATTTTGTGCAAAATTATGAATTTGCACCTAAGCATAAGAACAAAATTTTCCACCCTAACTCCAATCCTAACTTCCAAGTCTGGAACTGTGCAACCATCTGGCATCAACAGTCCAAAGTATGTACTATGCATTCTATTCTAAATTGTTAAAGTGCAAAATTCTAATGGTCTGATATTGATTTGATTCTCTGCTGGAATAAAGTCACCTCTACTAAGCAATAAGCAATACAAACATTAAAGCAATTTTTTAACATAAAATAAAATATTAGGTACATGTGTTTCTGAAGCAATATATAAATACAAATTATAACAGCAGTACTCAGCAACATTGGCAATGAGTATAGAAAATTCCAATCTGCAGTTTACCCCCAGGTAGACAAGAAACCATTCTTATCTACCTTGTAAAAACATATTATTCTAGAGGCTCTTATAGTTACATTATAAGTGAGGTAACAGTTATTTACGTTTTAAGTCCGGTAAATATAGTTTTACAGTAGGAGTAAGATGTTTCCGGACGAGGCGCTAGCCGAGCCTGGAATTTCGAAACGACTACTGTAACACGTTACCGGACGTATGACGTACAACATTTTTCTTCATACTTATTAAAAACAGGAAAAAAATAATTTTATGCGCGGTGAATATATTTTTGACAAATCCGCCAATTTGACAAATAGTTTCATTAAGGTATCCTCTACCGGCGTACCGGTACAGGTTACCATGGATACAGTGGATTTATTGAAGATGTGCCGGTACTCAATACTGTAAAATTTCTTTTTTACAACCGTCAAAATATGACATGGTTCGCGCATTACTGACAGTATGCAAACTGACACATATTTTCACGGTTACTTTTCTCGCACGTCACCCATAGCAGCGTAAAAAAAAACCTGTACTGGTTGCCATAGGACACTTTCGCAAAAGTCTTTCGCGCACGCCGTCAATACAAGGGTAGCAGAAAAGAACTGTGAAGCTTAATCATTTATAAAATCGTTAAAGAGGTCCCATATTACTGGCAGGTGGACTTTTATACGGTTGTAGAAAAAATGTTGTTCGTAATTCTTGCGCAAAGTGTCTTTCGCGCACTTGACTGCTCCCCGAACTCCGCTTCGCGTCGTTAGTGCAACGGCAGTCGCGTGCACGAAAGTGTTACTTTGCGCACTTGTTAGAAAAATATACTATTGCGATATCCAATCCTGTAAAAAGCTATTTACAGGATTAAAATCAAGTACGTAAAAGTGTTCTAAATGATACAGTATGAAGTAAAAAGCTATTTATGAATCACATTTATGAAACTGAGAAAACTGCTGACAGCCCGAGATCTATCTTTGACTTTGAGAGTGAGAATGGTGCGGTGTTACGTCTTTCCAGTGGTACTATGTGGTCTTGAAGGATGGACACTGAACAAGGAAATATCGAGGAGACTGGAGTCGTTTGAGTGGTGGGTGTACCGCCGAGTATTAAAGAACTCCTGGATGGGATTTCCTGGATGGGATTAAATTACGAACGAGCGAGTTCTGGAAAGAATGGATAAGGAAATGGAAATTCTTTTCACAATTAAGGAAAGAAAACTAGGGTTTCTTGGGCAGGTTATGCATAATTCAAAATATGAAATTCTGCATCTCTTCATGCAAGGGAGGAACGTGAGACGCAGAAGCGTCGTTCGACGTAGAATTTCCGGGCTATGTAACCTGAAAGACTGGTTTGGCCTCTCATCTGTCGAACTATTTCGGACAGCTGCCTCTAAAGTTGGAATAGCCATGATGATCAGTAACCTCCGAAGGAGAAGCTGAGATCAAGAAGAAAGACTAAAATCAAGTAAGTAAAAGTGTCTTAAATGATCCATTATGAAGTAAATATAGTTTTACAGTAGGAGTAAGATGTTTCTGGACGAGACAATAGCTGACTCTGAAATTTCTCTCTTCAACATATTACCAGACATAGGACATATAACCTTTAAATTATGTCAATAAAACCAAAAAAACTGACACAGTTCCATGGCCTATTTTTCCGAAAAATATAATGAAAAGCTTTATATATGGTTGTAAATAATTGTTATTTACATTATAAGTCCGGTAAATATAGTTTTACAGTAGGAGCAAGATGTTTCTGGACGAAGCGCTAGCCGAGTCAGGAATTTTTAAACTACTACTGTAACATGTTACCGGACGTATGATGTACAACATTTTACTTCATACTTATTAAAAACAGGAAATAAAAAATTTTTTGCGCGGCGAAAATATTTTTGAGAAATTCGCTAGAGTTTCATTACAATATCCTGTACCAGTACCGGTACAGGATACCATACCGGTACAGGATACCATGGCTACAATGGATTTTTTCAATACTCAATACTGTAAAATTTCTTTACTTCATACTGTATCATTAGGACACTTTTACGTTCTTGATTTTAATCCGGTAAATAGCTTTTTACAGGATTGGATATCGTAAAGAAATTTTACAGTATTGTGTACCGGCACATCTTCAATAAATCCATTGTATCCATAGTAACCTGGAAACTGGTACCGGTACAGGATACCCTAATGAAACTATTTGTCAAATTCACGGATTTGTCAAAAATATATTCGCCGCGCATAAAATTATTTTTTTTCTGTTTTTAATAAGTATGAAGTAAAATGTTGGAGATCATACCTCCGGTAACGTGTTATAGTAGTCGTTTCGAAATTCCAGACTCGGCTAGCGCCTCGTCCGGAAAACATCTTACTCCTACTGTAAAACTATAATTACCGGACTTATAACGTAAATAACTATTACGATATCCAATCCTGTAAAAAGCTATTTACCGGATTAATATCAAGTACGTAAAAGTGTCCTAAATGATACAGTATAAAGTAATAGTATATTTCATTAAGAGTACCGAAAATAGCCTTTTTCCAGGCATTTGGGACGTGTAATGAACAATACTTTTCATTATGCGCCTGTGAAAACAATATTTGCTAAAAAGCCTGACAGAGAAATCAAAATTAACAAATCAAATAATAGAAGTTGTCAAGGATAATTGCTAAAGCTGAAGTTTGCAACTGGTTACGGCAAATGTGTATTTTCTGTACAGTTAACTAGCCTGGAAAATGGTCATTTTCTGAGTAGTGTAATGAAAAGAAATTTTTTATAATTTTGACATATAAAGTGGCACTTTACAATACTGATGACAGTGACGTAACGTCCTACTTTTCGTAACTAGTTACGAAAAGTAAAATCTTTTGTAACTAGTGATGAAAAGTTGGTGTCACCACCAGTTGCAGGTTTCGGCTGTGGCACACAGTTTTACGGTATTAAGTAGATACAAAGTGGTTTAAAAGTAAATATTGAAGTTTAATAATAATAATTATCTCTCTAAGTAGGTATTTGTAGTCAAAATTAGAAAAAATCTTGTATGAAACACGTGACGAAAAATCTTTTTTGTGTATCTCATTCAAATTGCGGGAACTCGCTGCACTCGTCCCGCAAACATTCATTCGTTACACAAAATCGGACTTTTCGTAACTGGTTACATAAATAGCTATTACAGTATGTATTCATTAAATCCATTGTATCCAGGGTATCATGTACCGGTACAGGATACCGTGGATACAATGGGTTTATTGAATACTGGCACAGGATGTGCTTGTACAGTATGAAGTAAAAGGATTTTTTTCTAATTTTGACATATAAAGTGGCACTTTTCAATACTGATGACAGTACTGTTCATAACTAGTTATGAAAAGTAAAATCTTTCATAACTGGTGATAAAAAGTTCGTGTCACCACTGCACGCAGGTTTCGGTTGTGGCACACCATTGCTACAGTTTTACGGTATTAAGTAGATACAAAGTGGGTTAAAAGTAAATGTTGAAGTTTAATAATAATAACTCTCTCTCTAAGTAGGTATTTATAGTCAAAATTAGAAAAAATCTTGACTGAACACATGAGGAAAAGCCTTTTTTGTGTATATCATTCAAATTGCGGGTACTCGCTGCGCTCGTCCCGCAAACATTCATTCATTACACAAAATCGGACTTTTCGTAACTGGTTACATAAATAGCTATTACAATTAAGGTGATGATACAGATCGCTAGTTCTATAGGCCATTAATAGGGAGCCATTTACGTATCACTCCCATAGAACCCCAGACGTGGCCGACGCTTGGGGTCAGGCCATTAAACAAGACTGTTTACTATTGCAAAATAGCTACTGAATGAAACCTTAGTTGAAAAACTAACACACCTGGCTTTCTAAGGGTCGAATTATGCTCTCTTCGGTATTGAACGTGTTCCCGAACATATGATAGGTGTCTTGGATCGGAGGCGGCGGCTTTGGGGCTCTACCCCTTCGAATCAAATCATCTGTGTACTGGTTAACATACTGCATGGGGGGCAACGGTAAAGAACTAACTTGAATCGTATCAGAAGACATATTATATGCGGTGTAAGATTTTCACACTAAAATCTCAAATCTTAAATTAGTTTGATTTTAGAGTTCTTTTGACTCCACATTTACTTAAAAGAATCGGAACAAATACAATAAAAAAATTTAAACAAACGAGTCAGTGAGAGTGAGAAACAGAATGAAGGACACGAAGTTTGACATTTGACTAGACGATTCCAAGATTACGTCATTTGACATATGATTGCCCCACAAGGTCACTGTCAAACGAAACTTGAAAATCGATCTTTATCATCATATTTCAGTTTTGATTTAAGATATTTTTAACTACAAGTATCCCCTAAAGTCTCTAAGCGGCCTAATCATCATCTGAAGTTTTGCTTTGAATTATGCCCTTATTGGAAATGTCTTATTCTTGTAATGTCGTTTATGTTCAAATTCGTACTGAATGAGATAATTGAAATACCGTTTAGGCAAAGGCAAAGGAAGTTTTATACAATAATTTTAAGAGCCTTGTCGCGCAGTGTCCCCCCCGCTAATGATAATGATAATCCGTATTAATCCGTTTAATCGGTGGTCGTTGCGTGGGGGGCGGCTGTGTTCGCGGCTGCCGCCGTGTTGCCGCCGTGTCTTCGGAGGAGATTCGACTACGTGGATGTTCTAAGTCCAACGTATCTTCTTGCGCCGAATCTCTTTTACCACGCTGCAAGGGGGACCCAACTCTTGGAAAGGATCTATTGTCCCTTAGGTCGCTAATTTAAATAATGTAAAATTTTATTGTTTTAGAGATGCCAGCAAGGTTTTATGGTTTAAGACAAAAACCTGCAAAAAGCCAAAAAAAAAAAACTAATTGAATAGTAATTAAGGAAGAATAAAATTAAAAATTAAAAAAGACAATTTTTAGTTTTCTCCAGAATCTGAAATAAAACAGCGGCGGACGTGAACTTTTTGCAAACAAGCTCAGTGGTCCCCAGAAACGTGTTTGACGGGTACACGAGTTCTTACTAAATTGGAAAAACACAACAAAGAAAACTAAACTAACGACGAAGTGTAGAAGAGAACAGAATTCTGCTAGTAACTGGGATCCTCGATATTATGGTGAGCAAAACACTACTATAATATACTAAATGATTCAACTTCTACAACTACTCTACAAATACTTAATTGCCGGTAGTTTCCTGCGTCTGCAAAGTATCCGCTAGCTGCAAGAAAATGGCCTATTCAGGAAAAGGGCAGAGGTGGGTTGACACTATATGGCACAACCGAAAAACACTCCACGAAACTTTTCGTAGGCGAGCAATAGCCGAATTAATTATTTTGACACTAATTAAAAATACAAATAATTAGCGCGGCGGACGAAAACGGGATTCAAAAAGGGGAAAAAAAAATACGAATTGGCGATAATCAGAACGGCGGAGCCAAGGACTTTTCTCGCGGTAAAATTCGAAATTTTTCGTCTTCCCGGTTGGATCGTCGTTTTTAGATCGTAACTCTATCGAGTTCAAATCGCGTCTTTTCTCCTTCGAGTCTCGAAGATCTTCTCTTTTTTTCGCCACCCCCTCGGTACGTCTCATCCCCGAGAAGGTACTGCCGAAAAAATCGATACCACCCTGACCAGTGGCGATTATATGGCGCTTCGGACAGCGCGGGCATAAATTTAGAAAATGAGCTTTTCTGGAAAATCTGCTAGTAGAAAAAAATTGAAAATGTGATCATTAAATAGAATAAATTAGGCTTTTTAAAATGACACCTCACATGACATAGTTTAATTGACAATTAAAGCTTTTTATTGAAATTAACCGTTAATTTCCTGGCTCAGTCAATTAAGACATTAATTGCTCGAATTTACAATCAAAGGATCAGAAATTAAAAGCTCTATCTGCTGAGAGAATAAGATTTTAATTTCAATTAACGATATTTGCAAAAACGCTTTAATTACCAAACTATTGTTTGGGTCACGTACAGGTCTGAAATTCTTTCAAGGGCCATAAACCATTAAAAGGGCGCCTTTGCAGGTCAAAAAAGAAGGGCAATTGTAGTGACCATGTTTTATGGCCGGAATTCCCAAGAAATTGTGAAAGTGCCTGTCCAACACTAACAAAAGAAATGCTCTTGACGAAAATAAAAAATATTGCAAACACATGTGCATTTAGGGCCTCATGGGTCTGGTTTATTTAGAAAACCGAAAAATAGAAAAAACTTCCATAAGATTAAAGCTTAAAAGCTTCGAAAAATGGCTTACAGAGTTGCCACGTTTCCACACATGAACTCATATGCAAATAGAGAGGTCAGTTTGCATAACAGCCTCCAGTCAAAAGTTGTTTCAGCAAGACAAATACATACTTTGATAATGAGGTAGTTTAATTTTAGTTTAAACTTAAACACACAAAATCTGATATTAACAATGAGCATTTTAGAAATAATTAGTTAACCAAAATCATGCCTTTCTACAGGCCCTCCAAAAAGTTGTAGGTATGTAATTGGTTCTGATCCATACAGTATTGTTTGTTTATAGTTTTTCATTGTAAGAATGTCTAGCCATTTTTAAACATACTATCATATATATTATAGATATTTATACTAAAATAGTTTAAACATTTTATTTACTTTTAAACATACTACTATTTCGTTACATATTATCCTTTTATAAAAGTCCTGCTGAACTTGCCATTTAAATACTTATCTTCTAAATTCATCTTTAGTCCAACTACCTACAAGACATGTTTATATTTTTTTCATCATAAGAAAGTTCTGTGGACTTTTAAACATTAAAATATTTTAAACATACTATCTGCTTTTAAACATACCACTATTTTTGTTGTGTAAAGGTGGTAGACAATGATGTACTATTAAGCCAAACATCTTGGACTTCCATTGTCTTTATTGAGTATTTTTACATGACGTTTTGAGCAGTGGAATCTCTGCTCATTTTCAAATGAGGCTGAAATCTCTGCTTGTTTCAGTTTCACTTGAAAATGAGCAGAGATTCCACTGCTCGAAATGTCGTGTAAAAAAACTCAATATAGACAATGGAAGTCCAAGATGTTTCCATAGCACTATTTTAGTACATAATGTCCTTTTATAAAAGTCCTGTTAAACTTACCATTTAAATACTTCTCTAAATCTGTCATTAGACCAACCACGTAGAATCCTTTTACAAGACTTTCATGTCTTATTTCATATTTCATGTCTTACAATCAAGAATTTGGTACATTGGCTGGAATAAAAGCATTACAAAAATATTTTATAATGTTTCAAGGAGCTTCAATTGTTGTTGTCAAAGATTGTAGCTAGCTAAGTGTGGCTTGGCGCTGGTTACATTATAAACACTACTAAGTGGGGTTTTATAATGCCATTTTGGAGCTTCCAATCCGATTCTCTCTGAAGTTAGGACAGGGTGACAAAGTTGTAAAAAGTACACAAATTGTTTTTGGATATTAAGCAGGTAGGTATATTAACATTAAGTATATTATTTTCACTGTAAAATTATATGATACACAACATGTTTTTATATGCAGTTCTGAGCATGTCAATAAAAGTGATATTAAGTAACAATTAATACAACCCTAACAATACTGCAAATTTACACTAATAATATTAAATACAATAAACAGGTAGAGTATAATAGGTAAATACAAGTCATTCACTTATTTTTGTCATCTCATTATCTTTGAAATCCTCATTTTTTTAAAAACCTAAATATCTCCTTTCAGCACATGTTGAGAAAATACAATAAAAATGTCAAAGTCTAATTTCCAATGCTTACTTGATGTCAATAACAAGTGAATGACTTACATGTAACAGTAGGAGTTCAACAGAAAAGTTCAGGAAGAAGTTCTCAAGTTGGGTATGAATTTTTAACCCAAAAAGTTGGAGTAATAAAAGCATTTAGATAAAATGAATTTCACTCGAGTTGTCACCCCACTATTTTCTTTCAAAAACTCAAAGAAAGAGATCTCACATTCAAATACAAGTGAAAATAATTTGTATTTTGCATTCATGCACTTTCTTATATCTGGAGTTACCTATGTACTTTTATGGCAGTCATGTTAATTTTATGACATTTTCTTCCTCCTTTGCAACAAAATGTCTGCACTTGACCAACATATGTACATTTTTTAACTTGGTGAGAGATTCCTTGATTCACAGCCCACTTGACTCTGTTAAACCACAACCTTGCAAATGAGGCTTATTGTGTAAGTAAATTGATATCTTGTCTTATCACATGTTCACACAGCACCTAAAACAAGAGGTAAATCAATTCATAAATTATGTTCAAGTTCATTCCACTAAGTGTCAAGTAAAATTTCCTTGAATTTCACTAAATATTACTAAATTCAATTAAATTTCACTAAATATTCTATGTGCCCACAATAAAACTCACGAGTAATTATACCTATGGGGTGCATTTTGAGGAAATCTATTAAAAAATTAAATTGTTCTACAAACGTCAAATAATGACGCATTTTATGCTTTCATTAGACAAACGAAAACCTAACCTTTTTTGAGGATCATGGGGGGGGGGGGAGAGGGGATCAAGGAGGAATGTGAGCTTACTTCTTTACCCGGCAAAGGCGCCCTTTTAATGGTTTATGGCCCTTGAAAGAATTTCAGACCTGTACGTGACCCGAACAATAGTTTAGTAATTAAGGCGATTTTGCGAATATCGTAAATTGAAATTAAAATCTTATCTCGCAGCAGATAGAGCTTTTAATTTCTGATCCTTTGATTGTAAATTCGACCAATTAAGGTCTTAATTGACTGAGCCAGGAAATTAACATTTAATTTCAATAAAAAGCTTTAATTGTCAATTAAACATGTCATGTGAGGTGTCATTTTGAAGAGCATCATTTCTTCTGTCCAATGATCACATTTTCAATTTTCTTTTTCCAGCACATTTTCCAGAAAAGCTCATTTTCTGAACTTATGCCCGCGCTGTCCGAAGCGCCATATAATCGCCACTGGTCAGGGTGGTATCGATTTTTCCGACAGTACCCTTTCGGGGCCGAGAGGTACCGAGGGGGTGGCGGAAAAGAAGGACGATCTTCGACGCTCGAAAGAAAAAGACGCGTTTTGAACTCAATAGAGATACGAGCTAAAAACGACGATCCAACCGGGAAGACGGAAAAGTTCGAATTTTACCGCGAGAAAAGTCCTTGGCTCCGCCGTTCTGATTATCGCCAATTCGTATTTTTTTTCCCCTTTTTGAATCCCGTTTTCGTCTGCCGCGCTAATTATTTGTATTTTTAATTAGTGTCAAAACAATTAATTCGGCTATTGCTCGCCTACGAAAAGTTTCGTGGAGTGTTCTTTCGGTTGTGCCATCTAGTGTCAACCCACCTCTGCCCTTTTCCTGAATAGGACATTTTCTTGCAGCTAGCGGATACTTTGCAGACGCAGGAGACTACCGGCAATTAAGTATTTGTAGAGTAGTTGTAGAAGTTGAAGCATTTAGTACATTATAGGAGTGTTTTGCTCACCATAATATCGAGGATCCCAGCTACTGGCAGAATTCTTTTCTCTTCTACACTGCGTCGTTTGTTGTAGTTTTCTTTGTTGCGTTTATTTACTTTAGTAAGAAATCGTGTACCCGTTCAAACACGTTTCTGGGGACCACTGAGCTCATCGCGAAAAGTTCACGTCCGCCGCTATTTTATTTCAGATTCTGGAGAAAACTAAGAATTGTCTTTTTTAATTTTAATTTTTTTTTTCTTTCTTAATTACTATTCAATTAGTTTTTTTTTGGCGTTTTGCAGGTTTTGTCGTAAACAATAAAACCTTGCTGGCATCTCCAAATTATTAGATTTTACATTATTTAAATCAGCGACCTAAGGGACAATAGATCCTTTCCAAGAGTTGGGTCCCCCTTGCAGCGTGGTAAAAGAGATTCGACACACGAATATACGTTGGACTTAGAACATCCACGTAGTCGAATCTCCTCCGCAGGCACGGCGGCAACACGGCAGCAGCCGCGAACACAGCCGCCCGCACGCAACCACCGATTAAACGGATTACGGATTATCATTAGCGGGGGGGACACTGCGCGACAAGGGATGCCATGTCGCGCAGTGTCCCTTCAAACGATAAAGTTTTGGCCCACGAGAGCCCTTGTTGACCTAACAAGATATTTTCTTTAAGTTTGGCGTTAAAGTTGTTTTCTAGTTCAAATTTATCTTCGGATTAAAAATAATTGATAGCTAACAGTTTTTGTAAAGTCGTCTAGATATTAATTCAGAATGCCTCGACACAATGAATTTACCAATCTTGACATGAGGAATATGGTCTGCGTGTATGCTCAAACAAATTCTAAAAATCGTAGAGCTGCTGAAAGGTATTTAGAACTCTATCCAAACAATAGGCAACCTGATGATAAAATTTTTAAACGAATCTGCGACAGATTGGGTGAAACTGGCTCTGTTAGTTCTAAACCTGACAACGGAAGACAAAAAATCTTGACCTAGGACCAGGAAGAAGAAGTGTTAGTTCGTCTAATGGAAGATCCACAGACCAGCAGTAGACGTCTCTCTGCAGCAACAGGGATCAGCAAGTCATCAATATCCAGGATAACACGAAATGAAAAGTTATATCACTATCATTTAACTCCTGTGCAAAATTTATTGCCGGGAAATTCAGAATTGAACTATGCAACCTTTTGCGCGAAAAGCAGTATCACGATCCCTATTTTTTCAACAAAATATTATTTACGGACGAGGCAACATTTACACGGCGGGGAATATTCAATTGGCGAAACAACCATTTTTACGATGTAGCACAGCCTAATTCAGTGAGAGAACATCATTTCCAACATGAATTTTCTATTAATGTTTGGTGTGGTAGGTATTTTAGAAGACAGAATTTTGGGACATGTTGAACTTCCTGCAAGGCTGAATGGAGAACGTTACTTAAATTTCTTAAGAAACGAATTACCTATTCTTTTAGAAGATGTTCCATTGGCTTTAAGGAGAGAAATTTGGTTTATGCAAGATGGAGCCCCTGACCATTATACCAGACAAGTAAAGGAATTTTTAAATAACAATTTTGCCCGTCGAAGGATTGGTCGGGGTAGTGAATATCCTTGGCCAGCAAGAAGCCCTGACTTAAACCCCTTAGATTTTTTTTTCTGGGGATATGTGAAATCTTTGACATACAAAAACGTACACAACAACAAGGAAGAACTATGGAATAGACTTCAGGAAGGAGTAAATGTAATTAGAAATAAAAACCAAACTCTGTTCAAGGTGCGGCAAAATGTTGGCTTGAGACTTAGAAAATGCATTGATGCGGCCAACATTTTGAAAATTTACTTTAGTTCAGTGATTTTCTTTAAATTTAAATATTGTAGTTACATTAGACATTTGATGAAATTTAAGAGAAATTTGAGATGTAATTAATGTCCTAATAGAACGTGTTTATTAAAAAATACATGATTGACTACATACTTTGATTTCCACAGCACTCGCACAGAGTTTTATAGTCTTTTTTTAATAAACACAATTAAATTTTTTTTAATAGGGGTTGGGTCAATAAAAGTTGCATTGTTTTAATACCGTTTGTTCAGAACAATGCCGTTTATAATAATTTGCCGTTCACAAAAGATCATTCTACGCACCCGAAAATGTAATTGAAAATATCTGGAAAACGGTGAGAGATACGCACTTTTATCAAGTATACCTTTTTGTTGTAGAAGTAACTAGTCTTTCGGTTTCAGTTCTTAGGGTCAGTTAAAAAGTTATGCTAGTTTTTTACAAACGCATGCCACGTAAGTGGCGCCACTTTCACACCCTGTAGAATAAAAAGTAGCTACTTTTTAATAAGCCATAGTAAGCTCAATTGCTCTATTTTTTCATGCCGTAACTCGCTATATTAATATGTCCCATTGTTTCTGGGACACCCTGTATACTATATAGTTGAATTCGGTAATTATATCCCGAGCGCTCCGGATATCAGTCTATCTCACTCTAGCTTGTTGAGATTTCGGGAGATGGTCTGTGTCCGGAGCGTTGGGAATGTTGGGATGGCATTACCGAACTGCCGAACTACCCTATTTTCTTTAGAAGTATTCTGAATAAAACTATTACTTTGCATGGTGTAAAATAAGTCTAAATAAACCCCAAATTTATAATAATTAAGTATACTTGCCGAAGATTAACATTTAAAAGCTTAAATTTTCAAAAAATACGACATCTCTGACAAATCACTCTCATTTAAATCAATATAAAATTATCTGACGTGAATTCTCATGACGTCACAATAGCCTTTTTTTATTTTTCTGGGAAATGATGTAAACTTATTTACTTCATACTGTATCATTTAGGACACTTTTACGTACTTGATTTTATTCCGGTAAATAGCTTTTTACAGGATTGGATATCGTAAAGAAATTTTACAGTATTGAGTACCGGCACATCTTCAATAAATCCATTGTACCCATGGTAACCTGGAAACCGGTACCGGTATAGGATACCATAATGAAACTATTTGTTAAATTGGCGGATTTGTCTAAAATGTATTCGCCAAGCATTAAATTATTTTTTTTCCTGTTTTTAATAAGTATGAAGTAAAATGTTGTGCATCATACGTCCAGTAACGTGTTACAGTAGTCGTTTCAAAATTCCAGAAACGGCTAGCGCCTCGTACGGAAACATCTTACTCCTACTGTAAAACTATATTTACCGGACTTATAACGTAAATAACTAAAAGTTAACAGATCTTGGCTTTGACCGACTTTGACGATCAAATTACGTCATGACATGGATCCCTTAAAAATGGCGGACTTCTGGCCGTAAAATGAAACCATTTTTAAGGAGTTAACGAGTTAACGGCATTTGTATGTTCTGTCTATATCTTCTAGTTCATTTGTTGACGGTGTGTTTACTGTTTACTATGTTATTGTTTTGGCAGTTTTTTGCAATTTGTATTTTGTAAGACCTTATTTATATTTAAATATAAAATAACTAGTGAAGGGGTTGTTCAGAATGGTGGGATGTGCAGCTTATGGTTGTAAAACCAATAGCAGGAGAAAGCCGCATGGAGTTACGTTTCACAGGTAAACTATTAATGGTAGTTTTCAGCAACAATGAATTATCTGAAATCTCTAAAACTGGTAACTTTATATTTTATATCCTATATCTTCGAAGTATCATTTATAAAAAAATGTATGGGGAAACGTAAACGACAGACCTGCCAGATTAGTTCTAGAAATAATTTCTTGTCAACATAACATACTTATCTATAAATCTTGTTATCTAAAAACAAAAACCCAGTTAAAAACTGTTTCTTAGGATGGGTGAGATGTGTAGATCACCCTTTGATATTGGTTTGAATAAATGGTTGGACTGTAAACTATAAAGGGTTCCATGTTCTTCCAAAGGTTCCAAGTTTTTCCAAAGGCTATTATTTAAATGACCTCTTTATAATTTTTGAACTGTGTCAATGTTAATGGTTATGTTGTAAAAAACGTAAAGGAAAGTGTCCGCCAAAAACGCGACATATTAGTTATCCATAAACTGATTTGCCAAAAATTATTTATAAATTATTAACTAAAAATGTGATTGACAAGCTTTTAACCAATAAATTAAAAGCAGGTGAAGGTAAACGCCAATAGCAACTTCCCCACAAGTTGTTAATGACGGTTTAATGTAATTTTACTTTAAAATCGTTTACGGTTCCGTACATGTTGGATCGTTTACTGAGCATGCTATTAAGTTTATATATTATACCTTGCACCCAACCTTTTAAGTGCAATTTAGATTATGGGTGATAGCAGTGATGGAGACAGTGATATGGATCAAGATACAGGCATACTTGGGAAGGAAATCACGGAAAAACTTAAAAAAAGATATTCAAATGGTAACCTATATTTTAGGCAGGACAAGGTAAATAGAATTGTTGGTGTAAACAATATAGATATTACTGATAAGCAGCCAAAGGCTATGCTAAATATACAAATACCAGGGCAATCACAAAAGTTGTATATTAATAAAACCAATGTTAGTGAGCTTTCTACAGAAATAAATACAGCTACTAATAAAGAAGCAGATTGTGTATTTGTGTCTAGACAGTCCTTGCCCCATACACCACCTGGACAAAATATTGAACAATTAGAAACTGAGGGTAAACAGCTGAACAAAAGGCAAAGGTCTGATAACACACCGCCAAAAGAAAACAACTTCAAAAAGAAGTGTTCACAAGCTAATTTTGATGAGCAAATTATAGGGCCTGAGAAAGATGAAAAGCAATTACAGGATTCTAGCCAGAAACATGACACAAATAAAATCATACATGATGTATTCAAGTCATTAGAACAAATTCAAGTAATAACAGATAATTCATGTAACAACTGTCTAACTGTAGAAAGTAATAATGCAATTCACACCTCCATCAGTACATTGCATAAATGCTTTACTATGTTGATATTACAACTGGGAACACTGGAGAAGCAGAGTATGATGATTAACCGAAACACTCGCCAAAACCACAACTCTACATCGCAATCATCAAAGAAAATTTCGTCAACAGATGTTGAAAGTTTACCAATGTACCAAAGGGAGAATAACTTAAGGTCGTATGCAAATGTAGCCTCCAAAAGAATAAACAACCGAAAAAATATTCTACATTCAAACGAACCTGAGGCAACATCTGATTCTGGAGATGATGAGGAATGGACTACGCCTAAAACAGTAAAGAAGCATGAAACCCTTATCAGAATTAAAGAAGTAAACGACCCGGTAACAACAACGAAGGCTTTAAAACGGGACATGAATGCAAAGGATTTAAATGGAGGATTTAAAAGTATCAGACATTTAAAAAGTGGAGCTATTATAGTAGAGAGTCATAATAAGGACCAGCAAGTTAGACTGAAACAGGCACTGAGGGATAAAAGCAATATTGAAGCTAAAGACATAGAGGTGGTTGATCCCATGTTTATCCTTGCAAGCATAGAAAAAGGATTTACTGATAAAGAATTTGTTAACGAAATAGTACAGATGAATGATATTGAAGCAGAATTGGGCTATAAAGTAGGTGAAAAAATTTCTGTTATCACGAAAAAGCAGTGCAGAAATATCAGCAAAGAAAATTGGATACTTCAGGCGCCCGCAGAAATAGCTAAATGGTTTTTAAAGAAACAGAAAATTATTTTTGATTTTATAACCGTGTATGTTCAAGAGCGTATAAATCTAGCCATTTGCTACAAATGCAGTGGATTTGGTCATGTTGCAAAATATTGTGGCAATGAACTATGTTGTTATAAATGTGGACAGGGCCACAACAGTACAGAATGCAATATAAAACAGTTTGTTTGCCCCAACTGCACAAAAATAAATCGGATTAAAGAAGAGTGCTACCATAATGCAAGATATTTGAACTGCCCAGTGTATAGAAGAAGATTGGAAAGGTTTAAAAGTAGAATTAATTATGGCACCAATTTTTTATAGAAGTTGATGCAAGTGACAATCTACATAAAACATTAAATGGACCTTCTAACAACAGAAATTATAATCAAAGGAAAAACTTTGAAAATGAGTGGAGCGTCATTCGCCAAAATTTGCAGTCTAGCAACAAGTTTCTGTAGGCAACGAGAAAATGCCCATGGAGGCAGTGCTATTTTTGTGCGGGAACAGATATTATCTAAAATAAGAAGAGACATAAACTTATTAAGTGTGGAGGACCAGTTTGAATGCTGTGGCTGTGAATTGCAATTCCAGGGTAGTGTGGTTCTTGTTGTATCCATCTACAGGCCGCCCTTGGGTGACTACGGTATTTTTCTGGAAGGCATGGAAAATCTTCTGTCATTGTGCTTCTCGGAGAGGAGGATTGTGTTTGTTGGAGGTGATTTTAATACTGATTTTCTGTCTGTTGATAAAAAGACTCTAAATTTACTTTCATTAATTAATTCTTTTAACTTTAAGCAGACCATACATAATTACACAAGGATTACTAGCACAAGTAAAAAATGTATAGATAACATACTAACCAATTATGCAGGGGCTTTACATGCTGAAGTTTTGGAATATCATATCTCTGATCACATGTGTCAGAAGATTTCAATTACTCTTACATGTTCTAAGCAAGCTTACACAGATAGAAGAATCTTCAATGAACACAATAAAAATTTGTTTAGGGAAAGGCTTCAGTGTCATAACTGGGAATCAGTGTATGCAGTGGGGAATTGTCTGGTCGATTTGCAGTGGAATTCTTTTATGAGCATAATGCAGCATGAGTTTGAGTTTTGTTTTCCAGTTACTAGGGTTCCATTGAGAAACTTTAGTAGGGCAAAATATTGGCAAGATGATGCAGAGATTGAAGACTGCAAGAGAGAATTGGATATACTATTCATGCTAAAAGGGTTAAGTTCTGCATATAAGAACAGATATAGTACCAAGAAAAAAGACTATGATAACTTACTAAGAGAGTGTAAGAATAATTACTACAACAAAGCTATTTTGAATTCTGACAATAAAACTAAGTGTGTGTGGCAGATGGTAAATGAAATATCTGGAAAATTGAATAGCTCTGACCTTATGGTGGAGGAGAGTAAAACTGAAGTTGCAAATAATTTTAATAAACATATTAGTACAGAGCCACACAAATTAGTCAAAAAGTTGGACAAGGTTTCATTTACCAACAACATACTTTATTGTAAAGAATCAATTTCATTGAATTTGACAGATGAAACAGAACTCCTGCAAATTGTCAGTGACTTGAAAAACAAATCAAGCAGTGGCCATGATGGTATATCCTCGTCTCTACTGAAGTATGTAATTGGTTGCATTATTAAACCGTTAGTACATATAATTAATAACTCACTAAAACACGGATTTTTTCCAGACAAGTTGAAGTTAGTTGTAGTCATACCAGTATATAAAAAAGGGGATGGGTCTTAATTGGAGAATTATCGTCCGATCAGTCTACTCTCGAGTTTCTCAAAGATCTTTGAAAGAGTCATGTTTGATAGAATGATGAACTTTTTGACTGCCAACAATATTCTATCAAATATTCAGCATGGGTATATAAAAGGTAAATCAACACAAACGGCAATATTTGAATCTGTAGAATATATACTGGATCATTGGATAAAGGCGAAACACCTATGGGTATTTAGTTGGACTTGTCAAAAGCATATGATACATTAAATCATGTATTGCTATTAGAAAAACTTAATAAGTATGGAATCAGAAACAAGGCATATAGCTGGATAAGATCCTACTTAACAGGACGAAAGCAACAAGTTGCAATAGGCAAGGGCAATAATAAAGTTACCTCTGAACAATTGGGTATAACACTTGGAATTCCACAGGGAAGTGTCCTCGGTCCGCTCCTATTTATAATATATTTAAATCATATAACTGAATTATATACACATGGAATTTAATGCAAAATAACAACCTATGTTGATGACACAAGTTATCTCTTGGCATCTGTGAACAAGGACATTTTACTTGAGAAGGCAGAGCTAGCAATGAGGCTGATGGAGGATTGGTTTTCCAAGAACAGGTTAATCCTTAATAAAGCAAAGTCGAGCTACATTGTGTTTGGAACCAATAGATCCATTGTAAATCAACCAGATGATATTAATGATGGAAACATACAGCTTAATAAAACAACTAAGTTCCTAGGAGTGATTCTGGATGAGACTCTGTCTTGGGACCACCACATAGAACTGGTCCTTGGTAAACTGAATAGAGTCGCTTACACTTTTCGCATATTATTTAGGTATATAAATAATCAAACTAAGGAAATGTTATATCATGCTAATTTTGAATCTCACATGAGATATGGCATTATATTTTATGGAACTTCAAAACATTTTGATCGCATTTTTGTATGTCAAAAAAGAGTACTAAGGTCAATTACTGGTGTTGCATATAGAGAAACTTGCCGTGGAAAATTTAAAAAGAACAATTTCCTAACTGCTTATGCTATTTACATACAAGAATGTGTATTGTTTTTTTATAAGAATAGACATCTGTTTCATGATTATTGCCCACAAAGTACTTATACGAAGAGAAGGGAGAATTATATACTACCCAAGCATAGACTAAGCCAATATGAAAGTGGTGCCTTCTACAGCAGCATTAAGCTTTTTAATAGTCTGCCTAATAAAACAAAGACGTTAGCAACAACAAAACAATTCAAAAAAGCTGTGTATCAACTGCTAGTTGACATTGAACCTTACAGTCTTAGGGAGTTCTTTGATAGAGTTGTACATATGCAGTAGGGTAGTTGTTTAAGGGGTACGGCAGTAGCTAATTGTATTAGCTAATTGCTTGTGCCGTCATGTTGACGTTATTTCATTTTATGTATGTATGTGATTATATATGCACAATCCTGAAATAAAGATGATTCAAGACGACACATTCAAGAAGAGCGCTTTTAATTTCTCTGCCGAACTACCCCTTGGAAAGAAGCCTAGTGTTTTGAGGCAGAGCGTTGTACCTACCATATCCAAAATGCAGATAAACACTGTTCCTGGTCAAATTTTGAGGGCGGTATGAATGCATTTTATGTGTACCTTGTTTGATAGCATTAGTATGTCCCTCTCTTTTTGTAGATTTCTACAGTGAAGAACTGTTGACGTTTTGTAAAAGAGCTCATATACAGTGAGTAGATAACTGCAAAGATACTTTTAATAGAAAGATTTTATGGTTCCAGGAATAAGAACCATTTACGTAAGACCTTTTAGGGGTTCAGTGTTAACAAACCTTCTCTTAATATATACTATGTTGCACAGGGTATGTCCCAGCTCTAGTATAAAAAAAGTTGTACAACTACGATTTTTGGTAAGTTCTGGCAACAAAATTTTTTGTAATGGCAGCATTTTATAACCTTTAAATTATGTCAATATAACCAATAAAACTTACATACTTCAAATATTATACGGGGGGCAATCTGTCAAATTTCCATGACCTACTTTTCCGAAAAATATAATGAAAAGCTTTATAATTTCTGTTATTCAAGGCAGAGTACTTTGTTGCTTGACAGTCACACTCACCAGAGGAGCTTTCGAGCCAACCACTTTATGCATGCCAGCAAGTGGTTGTGCCCAGACACTTATAATTTTACATGAACAAATGTTGCAAATGTTTGTTGACGTGCAATAAAGTGGCTAGCCGAAATAACTAAGTCTTATGTGTGATTTTGTCACAGTATTATGTAGCTTTGTATTATCCGTGCTTGACACAACTGGATAGACAAGTGTTTAGGAGTGAATTAATTAATGGAACTGTACCATTGCAACCACATGGTTTGCATAATGGCATATGCCAAGTCATACCACTTATTCATGAGTGGTCAATAATTCTGTTTTATTTTATTTTTGTTATTCCTTTTTTACCTACTATATTGCATATATTTCAATTTTTGTTTCATTTTTTTTCTCTTTTTGGTTTTCAAGGCTTAAGTTTGAGTAGCTTTTGCTACACTTTTATTATTATTACCTAATTAGTATGCCCATTACCACCTCTGTTATAAATGGTTTTCCAGTACCTCCAAGCACTGATGGGGCCTCAATACTAAGCAAAACATAAATGTTTTTCCTGTTCCACAGCTGTAGGGCCAACAACAATTTGACCATGCCTTCATTTTTCAATTTCATGTGTAAGCTCAAATTGTTGATGTAAATGCTCTAACTGTGTGTAAATTGATGAAGATACTTTAGAGGCATAATGGACAAACTTTTAAAGACATTATTCAACTGCATCAACCCATATCTAATGAGTTTACATGAGAGTTTGCAAGTAGATTTTATTTGCATTTTATATACATGGTGTCCGGTAAGTATGTGGCATAATTTCGGGAGCGTATAAGGGAGGCCAAAATAACCTTAGTTTATCATATAAAAAATTTTCCTAAAGTGCTTTCTAACGGAGATACAGGGTGCTAAAGCCCAGCGATTTAGTTTTTTGTGGCGCATAAAGCCTCATAAAACCATACTATAGTACATATTTTACGCCCTCAAGGTAGTCAGGAACGGACTTGCCGCCACACTCGGGCCAAAATTTTGACGGATGTTATTTTACAGAGCTAAAACCTTGATATTTAAATACCTTGGACATTCCTCTTTAAAAAAGGTGCTCTTCATTTGTTGCGATAAAGTTAGCCGTTTTCGAAAAAAAATAGATTTGTTGTATTCAGGTTATTGCAATAGAAAATTAAAATACGTATGGCTATAAAACACCAGTAGCTTTTATTCCGTTAACAATGTGTCATTGGGTACGTTCCTGGAAAGTGTGTCAGCGGCAACTTATTACTTATATCCATTGTCAAAAGTTTTTGAATATTGTTTGATTGAGTACGCAAAACTAAAATAATGGAACATGACATTGCTGAAAATCCCTCCAATAGTGTAAGAAAGATTTCGGTGCAAGTTTTATGCGACAAAGTGGGCCGTTCATGAGATTCTTCGAGAACAACTGCTACATCTTTATCACGTTCAAAAAGTACATGGCATATCTCCTGCGGATTACCCTGCAAGAGTGAATTACGTAAATTGGTTTTTGCAAAAACATAGACAAATTCCAAATTTTACTAGTTCATCAGCAACTACAGAACACTTTTGGTAATCGATGGTTAGGCCGAGGTGGGCCTATTTTAAGGCCACCAGAGTCGCCTGACATGAACCCATTGGATTTCTTTCTATGGGGAAATTTAAAAAGACTTGTATATTCAACGCCAGTTAACACTAGATACCTGATAGAAAGAATAACACATCAGTGCAAGGAAATTCGAAGCAATCCTGGAATGCCGTTTCAAGTACATCGAGAAAACGTCCGTCGGATCAGAAAATGCATGGAGGTCCAAGGCGCCCATTTCGAAATTTACCCAAGTAAACGAGAAGAAATACATCTTTGGCATTCTTATTATTCTTGCGTTTAAATGATTTTCGAATTGTCAAAAGAGTTCAGTTTTCAGTAGTTTAATGACCGTTCGCACCAAGGAAAATTTAAGTATACTTAAGGCTAAGTGGCTCATAAACAAACAATACCATTGCACCACATAATAAGCATCATTTTAAGGGTGGCTTGTCTAAGCCTAGAAATTCCGCGGCTTATTTCGCCCTTAACTTTAAGTCAGAATTGTTCGCAGGTGCAAGCTGGAAAGAAAGTCAAACTGTCAAACAAAAATTAAAACTCAATCTAAAAAAGTAAAGAATTTTTATTATTTTGCAGTTTTGCGCCTCGGCTATTATTTTATTTTATGATCGCATATATCACATACTGGTGAAGACTCCTCTGGTCTCCCGTTCAGGACTGGCAATGATCGCACTTGTGAGGCTTTAAACCGTCACAATCAAAAATCACTTTTAAAACTTTTAAAAATTCTTGGTTAGTAACGCACTTCTAGCTTTCCGGGACCTCGTGCGGCCACAAATGTTACAAATAACTAATCTTTATGTGTGGGTAACGTCCTTGTTGCCATGAATAGGAACAGGTTTACGGGTATAGGACTGAATAAAACCAGCTCTCGTTAAAAAGTTGCCGACGTTTCGATTGTTTATTACAATCTTCTTCAGGGCTACAAATATAAAAAAGAAATTGCACAGCAGGCCTACAGAATAAATGTAAAATTTGTTCTTAATAAATATAAATATAAACATATAAACATTTAAAAAATTAATAACATAACGACACCATAACGTAACAATAGACGATCACTCGTATATGATTTTACTGACCTTTTTTTAGGTTGAGAACATAGTTGTGTCAATAGAGTTTAGTGCACCAGTACACATAATGGAGGAATTGGAATGGACCAAAATAGGCACTGCCGTCTTGAAATAATTGTAAGCGGCGTCTTTCTTGAAAGAATGCTCGACCAGAAATGTTTTTTTTTTTTTAGTCGATGTAGATTTTCTTTTTTATTTTTTTATATTTGTAGCCCTGAAGAAGATTGTAATATACAATCGAAACGTCGGCAATTTTTTAACGAGAGCTGGTTTTATTCAGTCCTATACCCGTAAACCTGTTCCTATTCAATAACTAATCTGTTTATGAATGGCTTTATAGCCTTATTATGGAATTTCTGGCTCTTGGTTTTGAAAGGAATTCCAGACACTTAGCGCACTGTTTAACCTTGGACCACGGACGTAAATAGCATCATATTGTCTTAAAACAATAACAAGACCACTTCAGTAATACTCTTCAGGGGGATTTGTGCAGGATCTCGTGGCTTCGGAGCTGGGCAAATTTATTTTATCTATGCAATTTTAATGCTACGGTTGACAAATGCCAAAATTGATAATTTTTATACGTTCTGTTATTAGTGAAAATGAAAAATCCCTAGAATCCGTTGGAGAGATTCAACATTGCCAAATTTATCCGACACTTGCTTAAGATTTTATTTAAAAGGAATGGTGCAATACAGATTGACACAAGTGTCACTTAACTTTTATGCGGCCCTTACCTATTCGGAACTTAAGGTAATATTGGTGAGAACGGGCATTAGTGATTTAACCTGTTTTCTTTATCATGTTGTTTTTTATCGCTTTTATCTGTTTCTCATAAGCTTCGATCGACCATCTCAAAAGTTCTTCGATGCGGAAAACGTCGATTAGGAAATGTATCAGGATTAAGTCTTCGTGTATTGACACATTTATCGAGTGCCTGTCCAAAGTTATACATAATATGATGTATATTAGTTATGATGTTATTCGATTAGTTATAATAAGTGTAACTAATTTTAATAAAGTTGTTTATTAATTGAATTTTGAAAGTCAATGCTTAAAAATGTCCCGAAAGCACCTATTTTATTTCGAAAGCGGCTAATTTTATCGCAACAAATGAAGAGTACCTTTTTTAGAGAGAAATGTCCAAGGTATTTAAATATTCGGTTTTTAGCTCCGCAAAATGACAGCTGTCACAATTTTGGCCCAACGAGTGAGGCGGCAAGTCCGTTCCTGACTACCCCGAGGGCAGTAAAACATGTGCTGTAATATGGTTTTATGAGACTGTATGCTCTACATGAAATATAAAAATGTTAATAACTTATACAGGACGATCCAAAAGTTAGAGCGAAAAAACTAAATCGCTGGGTACCCCTTTAGCACCCTGTATCTCCGTTAGGGAGCACTTTAGTAATTTTGTTTATATGACAAAGTAGGGTTATTTTGGTCTCCCCTATACGTTCCCGAAATTATGCCACATACTTACCGGACACCCTGTATTTTAGCCAGTCAAGACAAGAGCATCATTTTAATCTAGATTAGTCTAAAATTTAAAAAATTGAAAATTGAAATTGAAAAAATAAATGTAATGCCACTGGTCACAGTTAAATGATCAATTTTACATTAAAAGCACACTATAAGGAATATAAATATAACAGTAACATCACTCTAGGAAAGATCAAATAAATTACAAGTTCAAAAGATTTTGCTACCATATGCATTTTGAGCATGAATTGCCCGGTTAAGAACCCAAACTCTTTGCAGATGAGGAATGTTTATTTATAAGCGGTGTTAAGTAAAGAGGAACATAATTGTAAAAAACATTGTTTTATTTATATTTTGTGAATTGTAATTTGTTTTTTTTTTAATTGCAACATCAATGAAATAAAATAGAGAAAGGGTAATTACAACTTTATTTATATAGTATAGAGTTATTTTAATATATATATTTCATAAATGAATAAGGAGTGAAATCAAAGATTGACGTCCGGTTCTTGGCCTGTAAAATATAAATGAGAGAATTTTCGGGAGGGAAGTGCAAGCATCAGAGTGAACCCAACTGACGAGCTCTAGCGGGAGCGAAACGCGTCTTGGGAGGTAACGCTCTGATGATTGCACTTGGTTTCGCGTTGTTCTATTTTTCTTTGCTGGGTTATAGAGGTTAATCCTCTATAACAGTAATTATTTGGACCTTATATACACCAGACACAGACTAAAAGTGCTGTGTCATTTTCTCATTTAATAAATGAACTTATATACTTATATATATTATTATATAAGTTAACACAGTAGCATGAATTCAAGAATATTTTCGTTGCTTAATTTATCTTAAGTGACAATATAAATGGTTAATTTAGTGGAAAATGTAGATCGACCTTTAACCTACTTTTGACTGAACTCCTGAAAGTAGCAAGTTTTACATTGAATTTTTTTAACTTTAAATGGGTTCTTTTTTGGCATTATTTTGGTACAGGTGGAGTAGAGAATAAGCTAAACTGAACAATTTATTTAATTTATTTGAATGTAGGTAATTGTTTTAAAAAACTTTACATGAACACTATTGTAGGGTATCAAACACTGCAAAAAAGCATTTCTTATAAAACAATTTACAGGAACTCAAATTATCTTTCGTCAAATTTAGGGTCTTTGTTCAAGACACCCTGTATACCGCAGTAAAGGCAATAATGATATGTTTGGAAATATTTTTCTAACCTTGCAGTTTGAGATTTTTGTTTAGTTAAGTTTATGGGCATTTTTTTCCGTTACGTAAAAGATTTCATCTCATGAATGTTATCAATGATTATTTATTCATTTTTATTTATAGAATATAAAACCGACGTTCGCTAATAATATTCCATTTAATAAATTTTACAAATAATTTTAGATTTCCCAAAGATCCTCAGAAACGTGATGCTTGGACCAATAATATGAAGATGGCTAATTGGGAGGCATCCGACAATGTCAGAATCTGTTCGAAGCATTTTGAAGAGCGGTTTTTGTATCGGACAAATGATAAAGTGTTACTGTTAAATGGGGCAATTCCAACCATATTTCCCGAACTCCCCAAACATCTGCAACCAAAAACGGTACGTGGTTTCTTTGGCTTTATTTTATTGGTGATGTGCACTATACCATCTATGATAAGTACATGGTAAAAAACTATTTGGTTTATTGCACATATGGTTTTCCATGCCGTTTGTGGAAGTATGCAGGCGCCACATACACTGTACCCTCCCCGCTCTTGTAGCAAGAACTCAAATCAAATATTGGTTGAAGTTCATCATCTATCAGACCCTAAGTTAAAAAGCAGCCAAAGGAAAACAGTCCGGGCAAAAAACGGCCGAAGAACTCGCAGAAGTATGAAGACGGAAATCATGATGTGAATCTGAAAATTACAAAGGGCAATAAAAGTTTAAACTTCAAACTGAAGTTTTACTGATAGTTGTAAAAGTTGTCCTTAGCGATTACCTTGTTAAGCTAACCCTTGTGTTTAGGTTTCACTAATGTGAATGCCCTTTGTAAGAGGACCAGTTTTTAACTCGCATATTTTCGTCTTCTGAATTGTTTTTAGAAGCATATTATTTAATATGTCTATTGAATGCAAAGTTGTTATCATTTTTGACTAACTCTGTTATCTATACTATCGTTTTAGAACACAGAGCCTGAGCAGATATGTGCCGTTGCATTCTGTAAAAGTAACACCAAAAGGATGAGGAAAAAGGGTACACAAATAACCTTTCATTTGTTCCCACATAGGGAAGATTTGGTTTCATCCAGATTAAGAAAAGAGTGGATTCGGCGTTGCGGGCAAAATAAATTTAATCCAAATACTGCTGCAATATGCTCTATACATTTTACTGAAGAGGATTTTGAAAGAGACGTCGAAAATGAACTTTTAGGTAAGTTTTGAACACTTATAGCATCAAATACATTTAGTCGATCATACTTGCTACACACTTTATGTTAGGGCATTAAAGCTTAAGTTTAACCCTTAACCGAGGATGACTTAACCATGAAATTTTGAAACGGAAAATTTTGGTGTTGTGTGCTACATCATTTTAAAGGGCGTGCACCTTTCTCTTCAAGAGTAGAAAGTTGGACCTAATTAAAAATATTAAAGTCAGAGTTGGCAAAAAAGACGTTTTTCTCTTTTTGGACAGGACAGTGGTCAAAAATGGACGAAAATGGTTAAAACCATTTTTGACCAGTGTCCAAAATTAAGTTTACAATTTATCGATGCGTCCGTTACAAAACCGCTGATCCAAGTACCATTAAGGCCAAAGTTCAGATAATTAAACACGAATGCTGGGTTCCTAAGTGTCTACTTTGTAAGGTTGACTTGTGTTGTGTTTGTATTTATTATAATAAATTTTCACTACTGAACAGTGGCGTAACAACGGAATGACAGGCCCGTGTTCTCAACCATGCCCGGGGGACCCTATATTCCAAAGAAAAACCATAGGTACCTATCCTGATGTACTTGTACTAATGTACTATATTTGAAAGAAAAATCAAATAAGTGTGGTATTCACTATTTTAACGCGCAACATAGGATTTTACATGTTACATTTTCGGACCCATGTTGAGTGGTGATCTATTAGCACCAAAGCTATGAAACTTGGCAAAATTAAAACTGAAGATTCTAACTTTAACTGTACTGGCCAATTAGGTCTTGAAGATTTTGAATAATGCATAAATAGTTATTTATGTATTAAGAGCGAAAAGTACAACTTTTTTGCTCGGAGAGTGAAGTTTGCCGCTCGACGCGACGCGGAGAGCGGCAATCACTCGAGAGCAAAAAAGTTACTTTTTGCTCGTAATGCATACAACGTTTTTTCTTCAAACGATCAATTTCAAATAATGTGAATCACAACTGAGCATAACTGAAAACACAATCTGAAAATTTAAATCAAAGTGACAATGATTTTAATAATTGGTTGAGTGGTGGTAGTTGCTATTGACAGCAAGCGAAAAAGATTTTCAGTCCTGGGCAACGCGCGGAAAAGTACACTCACATTCTGATCCTCAAAAAAGGCTAGGTTTTCGTTTGTCAAATGAAAGCGTAAAATGCGTCATTATTTGACGTTTGTAGAAAATAGTAGATTATGTCACTAGGAGTAAAAGTGGGTCTTTTCGTGCTGAGCCCAGAGATTGACGGCCGAAGCGAAGCTGAGGCCTGCAACTGGGCGAAGCACAAAAAGACCTTTTACTCCGAGTAGCATATACTATTTTTTTTTCAAGCATGCAAGAAATAAGAAATCTATTTAAAAGTGGTTCAGTTTTGCAATTTTCTCTCATCCTCTTTAAGCGGGTCTAGGTACTTACCCAATTAGGGGTGTATATTATTTGTAAAATACATAGAATATGTTAGAATGGTGGTTTTCAATGTTCAATAGTTTTAATGTATTAAGGGTGACTTTTACAAGTTCAAGTAAAACTTCAGATTGAAGATAAAACTCCAGATATAACCTACATTGCATTGTTTATCTGTCAAGTAAACAATGCAATGTACATCAAGTCTGGTGTTTTATCTTCAATCTGAAGCTTTACTTGAACTTGTAAAAGTCGCCCTAAATAATAACCAATGATTATGGTAAACTAAGAATTTGTAGCATTATTTTCAATACTAATCTAATAAATGTCACATTGACAGATAAATATGATGACGCGCATGACATTTAACAGACGAATTCAGAATTCGAGAACCTATGCGATTTCGACTAATAACGGTTTCGGATGGTGCTCTTGAGTGCTCTTAGAGTATTTCTCTCCTTTGTTTTTTCAACAAGAATGTAAAGATGGCAATACACTCAGATCGGTTTATCTGGTGTCATCTATTATTAAAATAATTTTGGTGAATGAAAATCGTTTATATATGCGCCACCATGACACTAGCGGTGACTTTTGACTTTACTTTTACTGCCTAGGACTTTTTTGCTACTTTTTTGGTCTCAGGATTTGAAAGCCCACTTTAGGTGTTCGTATGGAGAAAACAAATGACGTACTTTTAGTCCGCTTGAAAAAAAAAGTAATTTATTTTCCAAAGAAATCTTTCTTTTTTACGTTCCTCGTAACTATTATGATTTCAATTTGAGCAGGTGCCTACCAAACCATGGTAACAAGACATATTTACACATTTTTTGAAGCTTAATGCTTAAATCATTTCCATTTTTTGCTCCATTTTTATGTTCACCGGAGCTGGGACTTTTGGAAACACATCTGGAACTTTTGGAAACTCAAGTGCAAAGAGTAAAAAATTTATAATTACACGAATAGTACAAGTTGTTTTATTCCTCTTATTATAAAAGCTTAGAAATAATAGCGACAAAACGTTCTAAATGCCAAAAGTACCTGCCATTTTACCTGCATTTGACATTTACCTGACATGCAAAGTTGAATAACAATAGCTACGAGGAGAGAAAAAAGATAACAATTTTTCAGAAAATAAATGCTGTTTTTCGCGTTATTCCAAATCTTTTGGACCTAGTCGGCCAATAGAGGTAAAGCTAACACCCCCAATTTTACCAATGTCAAATTTCATATCAATTGTGCTTATAGAACCCTACTCAACAGTACATGAAAAATTTAACACGTAAAATCCTATGTTGCGCGTTAAAAAAAAAACGCAATGTATATAAATTAATAAGTATTTCCACTTTGTTCAACCAAAATTCCCAGGTTTCTGTGCAATAATTTATTTTCATTAAAAAATACTTTTTTTTACTCCCACACTCACCCGGGCCCCTGGAAACCGCGGGGTCGTGTTCTTGGAATCCATGGAACACTCCACTGCTACTGAAATCTACTTATTTCATGAAGATTTTATTTCACTATCATAATGTTGATAATGCTGATATAGGTATTCATTTTGGGCATTTTGGACATTAGCGGCCAAAATACTATTTTGACCAGGACAAAAAAGACCAATAAAAACTAGTGGTCAAAACCACACTGTTAATTTTGGTCCAAAATTAGCCAACCTTGATTAAAGTTGGATCTCACTTCGTTTGTTATCGGTTACTTTACTCTTTCTGAAAGTAATTATGTTATTTGGAATGTCGTATATTCATTTTTCATCGCAAAAACAAACAAAAAACCGCTTGCAGGTTCCTATAAATTGTATCGCGCTTTAAAACCTAGTAATGTCACTTTATACCGGATGAAAAGTTCTAGTGAGAAGTGATTTTTATTTTTTAAAGACTTTTTAAGTAAATTCAGAAAAACAAATATACAATTTTGTTTATTTTTTTTGTTGAACATTTTATTTATGTTGACCATTATAATTGACAAATTTGTTGCAATTCAATCTAATCTTGTATAAAAGAACTAAAGTTATATTTTTATTTTTAGGATTACCCGAGCGTCGGATATTAAAAAAAACTGCAATTCCCACTTTAAATTTAACGGAAACAAGTGGAGGGTCCTTGGAAGAATCACCCAAAGAAACGCCCTGTGCCAGAAGAAACGAAAGAGGAAAGAATCTCGGAAAGAATAAGGAGTTAGTGGACTCTCCATCTCAGGAAAATGACATGAATGAAGGTCTTTCAGACTCTGAGTCTTCAGACGTTCCAGTGCATTCTTCATCTGAGGAAAGTGATATGAATGCAGATCTTTCAGAGTCCGATTCTTTAGAAATTCCCAATACATCTGCCTATGTACCCCTTTATACTTCATCAATATTACGCAACAAAAATCCAAGTGTTTCATCTAGTCCATGGCCTGACTATAAGCGAAAGTATGAGGATTTGTTGCTCAAATATAACTATTTTAAGTCTGATTCCAAGTCAAAAATAAAAAGATTGCAAAAGAAACTCAGGTATTATGACACGAAATTTCAGCTTCTGTCACTTAATAAGAATACAACATCCCTTAAGGCTGAACATTTTTTAGAAGAGTGCTAACAAAGATAGAATAGATTCTTTTGATTTTAAAGAAAGAGAAATTCGTAGATTTCTAAGATTTCAAATTACTTTTCCATTGGGAGCTCTGTTTGAAATCTTAGTGAAACAATTTGTAAATATTTGTGACGATAAAAGTAGCAGGTGAAGCAAGTCCCGGAGTTGTTTTTCCAAATAAAGCCAACAGTTAACAAAATGTTATTGTATATAATATATTATTTAAGATAATTTTTCTTGGTGTCATTTTGATTCGGTATTTGCATACAGAACGCTTTCAAGAAAAAAAACTGCACTTGGCTACGAAAATAGAACAAAAAGTCAAATAGAAATATTTTAGAGTTTTTTCGTGTTTCTATTTCCACTTTTAAAGCACTTGCAAAATGTTTTACCTACTTACCCCCAAAAAGCGACTTCCAAAGGAAGTCAGTTTAACGTTAATGCGATTCTGTGATTTGGATTGTGGGGTCGTCGTTCTGTCGTTCTCTCTGTGATAGTAATAGGTACACTGTTGTGTATTAGGTTCATTTGGCTGTTTTTGAAGTTTAATTAAGTATAGTTTTAGTACTAGCAGTAAAGTAGATACGTAATTAAACATTATGATTCGAGAACGTGGAGTAAGGTGATACGTTGGTAGTTGGTATGAGACTATCCTCGTTCTTCCACTTCCTGTAAGCGGCGTCGAACTAACCTGGTGGAGAAAGCACTGTTGCCGCAGTTCACCGATATATCACCCTCCTCTAAGTTTTTAGGTTCCCTGTAATTAATTTGTTAAAATATATAATAGCACTGTACATTAACGTCTCAGACATCCTGCTAACACTTTGCAGCATCATATTGTAAACATTGTAGTTTTAAGGAAAATGTATACTTCGCCATGCCATCAAGATGTCTCCGCTCGGGTGTCTAAAGGTGGGTTTATACACTGCCACCTAGACCATAAGGCCGTGAAGCAGAAGCTGTGACGTCACAGTCGTGGTCCAAGGTCACTAGTGTGAGACCATTTGAATTGTATGGATTTCAAATATTTTTTTCGACTTTGCGACTAATATTATTCATTTTGTATTCATAATTTTGTTTTTATAAATTGTGCCGGACTTTAGGACATTTCTTGCAGCTAGTGCTGCATTTAGACTAACAACAAGTGCTTTAAAAGTGTTGAAAATTTCTCAAACGTGGTTGGGTGTCACGGTGCGAAATCAATGTAAACAGGTCTAGCAAATTCGTTGGTTGGTTTCAAAGGAATGAGGGTGTGAAGAAAAAATGGATGTAAGCTAATCTATATCTGAAGAAAATAGTAGGGTAAGTTAAAATACAGAGTATCTACATAGTTTCATAAAAAAAAGTTAGGTTAACCCTCAGTGACTCATCCTGATTCCTGAATTTGAAAAAGGCCAGACTAAAGTCTATAAACTAGAACAGTAAACTTGCCAGTAGGCAAGTATAGAGGGTTGCATTTAACTTTTTAATATATACCTATTAAGAATGTAGCTTTTTTCCCAAGAGTTATTTCACCCAGAGCAAAGAATGCTGAATAGATTTTCTAATCATTTATATTCTTTTATACAAAACCCTAGCTCCTTTATGTAACACCCTGTTACAAATTTCAAAATTTGTTACATAAACAGATTTATTTGCTCTCAACATATTCCTATATAGACCATGTATTACATTTACTCATTTAGGTACACTGCATGGACCAAACATTTGGTCCAAGTATCAAATGATGTCACTGTGGTGTAAACACTGGGAATCAAATATTTGGTTCAGAGTAAAGGAGGTAGATCAAACAGTCTTTTTTATGGTGTAAACACTCCCCAAATTGGATTCTGGAATTGGATTGCAGTTTCCGAAAAGGGCTAAAGCTTCCATTTATAACTAAAACAGCTGTTCTTTGACAAACTTTGATTCAAGTTGATTAGGTACTCAATTTGTTCCTTGGTCTAATTTGGTCCATGTGGTGTAAATGTACTACATGACTAAGATCAAACTCGGTAAACTTCATATTTCTGTTAAAAATTTAGGAATTATCTTTAGGAATTACATTATCTTTTAACTGTTAATTTTCTTAAAGGAATAAGCAAGAGATCATCATATACCTACCATTTATACCAAAAACTTGATGTCCTGCATAGAACTTCTTTAGTGAGGTCTTCACAGTCAAAATGGTAGAAACTCAATAGTAGTTGGAAAGTGCCAGTGTCCAGAAAGTACCTACCTACTTACTTCCACAAACAGAGATGTATCGAGCCTACTTCCTCCCTACTTCGAGAGGATTTGAGTGCTAGTGTGAGTAGTAACAGCAAGGACTCAAAGTACCTAATAAAAACTGTATGCAGTGATATGTGTTGAAAGTGCAAAATGTTGTAATCTGCAGGAAGTTGTTTTTTTTTCTATTTATAGGTAATTAAATAAGATTAAATTGCCAACAACTTTTCATTGTAGTAAATCCCGGGTTATTCAACTTATTATTAGTCATAGTCGTAATCATATTCCTAATTTTCATCCATTATAACCCATAAACAAGCCTTGCCATGGATATTTTGTTTACACGGGTTGTAATGGGTGAAAATTGAGAATACAATTATTATGACTACAACTAAGAAGTTGGATAAACCCACACAAATAAAACATGTTTTGATTATTACAACATTTGGCCCTTAGCAATCAAAAATAAAACAGTTAATTCAAGAAACATATGTTTTTTATTTAGAAGGTATAGCTTATACAACAATGCATCCAAGCCACAGCAGCTTGATACTGTAAAAGAGTGTAAAAAAGACTTAACAAAAATATGAATGAATGTTACAGAAGACAAAAATGTTGACATCATTATCTTATTATCCTCTGCTTTTCCTAGGAATATGACTGGCATGGTACAAGTTCATTTCTCAACTCAATAAATAAAAGTATCCCTTCAAGGGATCTGTTTCATACTCAGAGATTTAATAGTTAAATGGAGACTATAATATAATTTAAAAGCATAAGTTAAGTGTGTAATAAGTTCTTACCACAGATCAAATTTGGAATGTCCAAAGGGGCTTGCAAAGTCTGATTTGTTTCTTCATTATAAAAAATAAACTTTTTCTGTACTTCATCCTTGCGAAAATGCACCTCACATACTTAAAACGCCAGTTTTCTACAAAGTTCATGGAATTCATGCTTTGTTAATAAATAATAATAACCTAACTTTCTCTAAAATTCTTGTTACTTATTTATGTATAAATGTACCCTACTATGTTCTCCAGGCACGAAATCTTCTCTTTTAAAGGCTCTAATCCATTTTTCTCTTAAATCTTCATCCCTGGGAAACCAAAAAACCGATTTTTTAGGTCCATTCTTTAAGTTTGTGTTGCACCCCGACACAGTACCGGTAAGGCATTTTCACAGTTTTTAAACACTAACATGCATAGTTCCGAATTTAGCACAAACTTTAATACGTTTCCTAAAGTCCAGTACTGTTCATAAAAACAAAATTCGCATTAAAAACAGAATAATCACAGTAAAATCACGTAAAATATACACGAAATCATTTGAAATCCATCCATTTCAAATGGTGACCTTGGACCACGACTGTGACGTCACAGACTCTGCTTCACGGCCTTATAGTCTAGGTGGCAGTGGTTTATACACCAAATAAAATAAAATTAGAAATAGAGTTGGTTTCATGTATACCCCTATTAGCGTTCATGCACCAAATAAACATAAAGCCAACTCTTATTTCTAATTTTATCTTATTCGTTATTTTATTTTGTGTATAAACCCACCTTTAATGTTTTATAAATTCCTTATGATTATATTGATACGGAGAGCGGGCGCCGGATCCACTATGGAGGTTGGACCTTCGGTTTTTCGAGTTGGTCTCGCGGCCTATCCTGACGCTGCGGCATCGGCATGGGAACTGACACGAGTGATTTATTGCTCAGTTTATTTAAAACGCAGTTATTTACGACCTTTTTTTTATGTGTCTCGTATTAATTATTTTTCTTCTAATGATATTCTAGGCTTTTCTGTATTTTTAGGGTTTTGTATAAAAGGCGAATAGCGCCGTCGTTAGTAGTAGTCTTATGCAAAACCATTACATCTGTTAATTGATGGGACGCAATACATTATCATCAAGTAGTCTTATTTTAATCGAGCTATAAGTAGGTAAGCTAAAGCACCAAACGATAATAAAAGGCTAAGTAGTGAGTTATCTGGTAGTCGAATTGTACTTGTGTATTTGTGGATAAATAAATAGTTTTTCGTGTTAAGTCGCTACAGTGGAATTATTGAACCCCGAGTTCGCAACAATTGGTGTCAGAAGTGCAATTCCAATGGGAATTTGAGGACTAATATTGCTGAACTGTAAGTGAGTGCTTCATTGCCGGACAGTACGTGTTTATGCCAGTAAATAGAAGCCAGCATCAAACGGTGAAGGTTCAACTTGCCACCCCGCTCTTCCTTATGCAACAACAGAGGGAAGAGCGGGAAAAACGTTATAACGAACAAAAAAATGAACAAGAAAGACGTGATTAAGTACAGAAGCGACGTTATCAACAACAGGAGGAAGAGCAGGAACGACGTTATCTAGAAAAGAAGGAAGAGCAGGAAAAACGTGATCAAGTATAGGAGCGACGTCATCAACAATTCAAAGAAGAATTAGTGGAGCTAGAGAGCAACAATTGGAAAAAGAAATAATGCGAAGAATTAACGAAGGATTCGAAGCTGTCAACCAGAAGGTTCTTGAGCTAGAAAGGAAATTCCGGGAACAACTTGAGGACGACAACGTGTCTACAGAAAGTTTTAGAACAGCCAACGCTAAAATTAAGCCTCCCGATTATGACGGTACTACGACATGGGAAATTTATAAATCCCAATTTGAGGCAGCTGTAAAAACTCATGGCTGGTCAGCCCCAGGAAGCTACATCATTAGTGGTAGCACTTCGAGGAAAAGCGGCTGAATTACTTTAATCTCTGTCGGCATCTGATCAAAGTAATTTTGCAGCTTTAGTACACTCTCTGCAACTACGATTTGAAAATGAGCACAAAGAGACCGTGTTCCATGCCCAGCTGAGAAAGAGACAGCAAAAGTCAGGTGAATCTTTACAAGAATTTGAGGCGGACATATACAGACTAATTCACCTGGCATACCCATCAGCCCCTGAATGATTTCAAACGCAATTTGCCGCTGAAAGGTTCATTGAGGGAGTTCGCGATATTGACATGAGATACCACTTACGTCTAGTAACGCCCAGGAAAAACTAATTTTATGTGTCTCTTAGTCAATGAAAGGGGCAATTGACCGAGCCCGTTAAGACCCCCAGGATCAGTCAAGTCAATCAATCAAGTCAAGTCAATAATTTGGGTGTTAAGAATCTTACAGCGGCCGGACGCATTAAGAGACAGGAGATCCAAATTGAACATCGACCAGGAAGGTTTCACGGAAATGTAGATGCATTATCTAGACGGCCTTGTAAAGAAAATAGTCGGCATTGTCAAAGAACTGAGCAGCGTGAGGGACTTCCTTCTGTAAGGAAAACATCGGTGAAAATAAACGATGGCTGAACCACACAGACGCTTCGAGACGAACAAATGAATGATTGAGTGAGTTATTTAGTAGTCGAATTGTACTTGTGTATTTGTGGATAAATAAATAGTGTTTTCGTGTTAAATCGCTACACTGGAATTATTGAACCTTGAGTTTGCAAGAATATTGTGCAACTAGTGCCGAAAATTGCACTTTTCACACGAGTGTGACGGTTTGGACACGAGCCGTAGGCGAGTGATACAACGATACAAGAGTGTGAAGAGTAATTTTTGTATGTGTTGCGCATTATACTTTTTCTACGACTGCGATTTTGCTTCATAAATGATCATTCGCATTATAAAATACATATATGCAAGGCGTGTGCACAATAATCAGAAGCTTGTTCAAAGTCCACTTTGCACACGCGAGATGCGCAATGTGCATTTCCCCACGCTGTTTGCAATATGCGATTTTCAGCGGTAGTTAGTGGTGCGCATTTGTTCATTTTCGAGGCAGTCGTAGAAAATAGTATATTGTGCCGGAAGTAGCACTTCTCGTGTGCTCGTTCATCACTCGAAGAGTGATTTTGTGTTACACACTATATACTTTTTCTACGACTGCAATTTTGCTTCATAAATGATCATTCGTATTATAAAATACATGCAAGGCGTGTGCAAAGCAATCAGAAGCGTGTGCAAAGCGTGTACTTTGTGCGATTTTCAACGCTAGTTGGTAGTGCGGATTTGTTAATTTTCGAGGAAGTCGCAGAAACAAGTTTTTTGACATGTTAGGCATGCGGACCATTTTTGCTTTAAATACATATTTACAAAAAAAAAAGGAAAATGAAAATTGGTTAATATCTCAAGTAGGTATAACTGAACTGCTGGCCAAACGAAACGTATCAAGCCAATTTTACTACCAAATTTTAAAGTCTAACTACTCCGACTCCGACTAGCTCGAAAACGGCTAGTCGGATTTTCTTTACTAAAAACATATCAGATAGTCGCACTCCTTGACTAACTTACAAAAGGAATTGGGAGTTCCACCCGTTGCGCCCAAAAGTTACTACAGGGTCGAGAAAAGTGTATGTTTTTTAGTAAATTTTCTTCGAGTCAGTATTTGCCATGAGGATGGGTCCAATATCTGGATCGTTCATTTGTTCTTCTCGAAGCGTCTGTGGGGTCCAGCCATCGTTTATTTCTTCCGACGTTCTCCTTACAGAAGGAAGTCCCTCACGCTGCTCAGTTATTTGACAATGCCGACAATCCACTTTACACGGCCGTCTAGACAATGCATCGGCATTTCCGTGAGACCTCCCTGGTCGATGCTCAATTTGGAAATGGTGCAAGCGCTCTATCCATCTGGCTATTTGGCCTTCAGAGTTTTTCATCTGTAATAGCCATTTCAAGGCTCCATGGTCAGTTCTAATCAGGAACCTTTGTCCATATAAGTAGCGATGGTAATGTTCGACTGCTTTAACGATGGCCAACAGCTCCTTTCTAGTGACGCAATAGTTTCTTTCTGGCTTACTTAAAGTCTTACTGTGTACTACGATAAGATGACCTTCTCTTGCCCATTTTGCCTTTGACAGAGTACTGCACCTAGACCACAGTTACTTGCATCCGTGTCCAAAATAAAGAGTCCGTCTTTTATAGGGTAAGCCAAGATTGGACTAGAACAGAGGGCATCTTTAAGCCTTGCAAACGCCTGACTGCAATCGTGGTTCCACAAGAAAGGTGTTTTCTTTTCCGTTAATTTGTGCAGCGGTTTTGCGATGTCGGCAAATCCCTCTACAAATCTCCTATAGTAAGTACATAGTCCCAAAAAGCTCCTTACTTCGTGTTTGTCTCGTGGAACTGGCCAATCTTTAATGGCAGATATTTTACTTTGACTAGTTTTAATGCCTTGTTCTGAGATAGTATGCCCCAAGTACTCGACTTGCTTTTGGAACAGGCTGCATTTATTGTAGTTTAACTTCAGGTGAGCATTCCGTAACTTGTTGAAGATTTCTCTTAAATTCTTCAAATGTTCGTCGAAATCACGACCCATGACAATTATGTCATCTAAGTATACCAGGCAAGTTTTCCAAGTCAGCCCCCTCAAGACAAGTTCCATTAGTCGCTCGAAAGTTGATGGAGCATTGCACAATCCAAAAGGCATAACAGTGAATTGGTATAGTCCAGAACCAGTAGAAAATGCAGTCTTTTCTTTGTCTTCGGGAGCAATCTTTACTTGCCAGTACCCACTTTTTAAATCTAGAGTGGAAAACCACTTTGATCCCGATAAAGTTGCTAAGGTGTCTTCTATACGTGGCAATGGGTAGCTGTCTTTCTTGGTCACATCATTAAGTTTCCTGTAGTCAACACAGAACCGCGTTGAACCATCTTTCTTCTTAACAAGAACCACAGGCGACGACCATGGACTAGATGATTCTTCTATGACGCCCTCCTTTAACATTTCATTCAGCAAACTGTTAACTTCCTGTTGTTTAGCCAGAGGGACCCTTCGTGGATGTTGTCGTATTGGCTCGGCATCTCCTGTGTTGATCTTATGGACAACTAAATCGGTTTGACTGTCGTTGCTCTTGAAGTTAAACATATCAGATTCATCCATAGCAAATTTTATAGCAGACTGAAGTCGTTCCTTTGACAGCTGACTCCACTGTCGCTTAAAAGCATCAATAACTTCTGGGGAAGCTTGGTTAGAAGATTTAATTTTGGATGTCTCTGCTTCGACACAATTGCATACCCATTGTACAGGCTCATAATTGGCAAGAACTGTTCCTTCTTTGAGCTTGATGGTCCTTTCTCCAATATTGGCAACTCGTACTGGCATAGTCTTCTTCGTGTCGGTCAAAGTTCGGGCTACCATGATTTCAGTCGTCAAATCCAGGTTAGGTTCTAAAAGTCCTATGGACCACCCAGGATCATTTTCAGAAGTCACTGTGATAATTTGTTCTGAATTTGGAGGAATTTTCACATCTTCTACTACCAGTAGACGGACACTAGTTTCCACATTTCCATTGGTTAATGCAAACTCCTCATCTCCAAATGTGAGAATATTCCGTTTGTGATCATAGGAGAATCCATGTTTCCTGATGAGATCCATTCCCAAAATAAACTCGTCTTTGATCCTGGCAACCAACACTTTATGCCGAACTTCGAGTCTTTCTCCAATAATGATGGTGACATCGGCTTCTCCGTCTATAGGGCAAGACTCTCCAGTGACTGATTTTAACATCAGAGGGTTGGGCAATGGTTGTTTGGTATATCCCACAAGTTTATCTGACCTTACAATGGTCACATCTGCTCCTGTATCGATGGTAATCTGGATCTTCTGTTCCTTAATGCGTCCGGCCACTGTGAGACTTTTGCCACCCAAATTATTGACTTTAAAGATCCTGGGGGTCTTAGCGACCCCGGTCAATTGCCCCCTTGCATTGACCGGAATTAGTTTTCCTGGGACCTAGGGCGGTCTTGGTCGCCGCTTGGTCTTCTAAACGACGGCGACGGACTTCTTGCCCTATTACGGCAGTTACTCTTGATGTGACCCAGTCTGCCGCAGTTAAAACATTTTATGCCCCGATTGTCCGTTGATCGAGGCGTCCTTCCCAACAGGGCTTGCATATTGACTGCGATATCCTTCACCGCTTTATGTAAATTTGCCATGGATTCAGCCATAGACGTATTCTCCTCTTCATCGCAAGTTGCCATTCTTACACGCGGAGCTGAAGAACTAGATGACACTCGTGACGCCTCGAATTCCAGGGCCCGAACTAGTGCCTCGCTGATATTCCTGGGCCTTACTAGACGTAAGTGGTATCTCATGTCACTATCTCGAACTCCCTCAATGAACCTTTCGGCGGCAAATTGCGTTTGAAAACATTCAGGGGCTGATGGGTATGCCAGGTGAATTAGTCTGTCTATGTCCGCCTCAAATTCTTGTAAGGATTCACCTGACTTCTGCTGTCTCATCCTCAGCTGGGCCTGGAACACGGTTTCTTTGTGCTCATTTCCAAATCGTAGTTGCAGAGAGTGTACTAAAACTGCATAATTACTTTGAGCAGCTGCCGACAGAGATTGGAGTAATTCAGCAGTTTTCCCACGAAGAGCTACCACTAATGATGTAGCTTTCTGGGACTCGGACCAACCATTAGCTTTTGCAGCTGCCTCAAATTGGGTTTTATAAATTTCCCATGCCGTAGTACCGTCATAATCGGGTAGCTTAATTTTAGCGTTTGCTGTGCTAAAACTCTCTGTGGACACGTTGTCGTCCTCAAGTTGTTCCCGGAATTTCTTTTCTAGCTCGAGAACCCTCTGGTTGACAGCTTCGAGTCCTTCGTTAACGGATTCATTAACGGATTGCATTATTCTTTCTTAAAACTGTTGCTCCCTGACTGCGAGATGGCTCATTAATTCTTCTTTGAATTGTTGATGACGTCCCTCTTGCACTTGATCACGTTTTTCCAGCTCTTCTTTTTGTTCTTTATAACGTTTTTCCTGCTCTTCTTTTTGTTCTTTATAACGTTTTTCCTGCTCTTCCTTCTGTTCTAGATAACGGCGCTCCTGAATTCGATCACGTTTTTCCTGTTCTTCCTTCTGTTGTTGCATAAGAGACAGCAGGGCGGCAAGTTGATCCTCCATTGCTTGATGCTGGCTTCTGGTCACTGGCATAAACACGTAATGTCCGGCAATGAAGCACTCACTTACAGTTCAGCAATATTAGTCCTCAAATTCTCACTGGAATCGCACTTCTGACACCAATTGTTGCGAACTCGGGGTTCGATAATTCCAGTGTAACGATTTAACACGAAAACACTATTTATTTATTACACAAATATACACAGGTACAATTCGTATACTAAATAACTCACTACTTAACACTTTATAGCCTTCTATTATCGCTTCGTACTTTAGCTTACTTATAGCTCGCTTAAAATAAGACTACTCTTAACCGCGCGCTCTATGCGCTTTGTATACATAATCCTAAAATTACAGAAAATCCTAGAAAGTTCTTTATAAGAATTCTTGAATAATCTCACATAACAAAAAAGGTTGTAAACAGCTGCCTTCTAGATAAACCGAGCAATAAATCACTCGTGTCAGCCATGACGCAGCGCGGATAGGTCGCGAAGCTCCACCAACCACACACACGCGTTGCCCCGCCTCCCATGCGGCGTTGCTGCGAATCGTAACAGTACGTTTACGTAAACATAAAGTTTCGTTTGGCCAACAGTTTATTTTAGGGTAAATGGGGAAAGCAGTGATTTTATAATGATTTATGCGAGTTAGGCTGCTCTAAGGTAACTTAAGACATTTACGTATGGTAAATTATAAGTACTAGTTCTGACTGTGACTAAAGGCCCTGTATGTGTATTGTCTCCTAAAAGATGTTAATTTGAAAAATGATCGTTTTAATTGAAATATACAGGGTGTCCCAGCCGAGAGTGATCCACTTTAAATGCTTATAACTTTTCAACCATATGTGACAGCTACCTGTGGTTTACACCATTCCTTTTCTCTAGGTCTAAAGTTTTCTTTTAGTTGGCATCAAATTTTGCAGACATTATAGAGGGATCAAAAAAAAATCCTTTTTTTCAAAATAAAAATTCTCAACTATTTTTAATGGAACACCCTGTATATTGTGACGCCACAATTAAGAGTCATGATCAAGATATCCAAGTACCAATAAACATCGGACTTGAAACTTGAAGTTTCAGCTGAAAAAAATTTAAATAGATATCGGCGAATTTTTAATTATGCAACTTTATTAGCATATTTACAAAACGAATGGGCAGATATTGATAAACTAATAAAGAAAGAATAAATATTAAAAAAACTGCTGTATATGTTGGCTGTTCTGATCCACGCATTCTTGAAGTCTTACCAGTAAATGGTTAAAAGAATTTTATAACATATCCTGCGGAATCGCTTCAGTTACGTTACGAATATTCCTCTTAAGATCATCCAAACTAGTGGGGAGGGGGCTATACCACCCTGTATACAACATTCTTTTTAGTTTTATATTCCTTTTGTCAATTTATAATTATTAATTAAACAAAGAAAATCAAGCTCTAATTTCTTAGTTATTAAAATTAACCCGATTTCTATTTTAATTTTTTACAGCTAAAACTTCAAGTTTCAAATCCGAAGATTATTGGTACTTGGATACCTTGATCATGATTCTTAATTGTGGCGTCACAATATACAGGGTGTTCCATTAAAAATAGTTGAGAATTTTGATGTCGAAGAAAAGGAATTTTTTTGCTCCCACTGTATAAGTGTCTACATTGTTGCCAACTAGAAAAAAACTTTAGGCCTAGAGAAAATGAATGGCGTACACTGCAGGTGGCTATCACACATATAGTTTAAAAGTAATAAGCATTTAAAATGGGTCACTCTCGACTGGGACACCCAGTATTATAAAAACATAAGCAATAAGCAAAAACAAGAAACAATTATGTACTTAATTTTTCTTTGTACCAATATTACCTACGTTAACAAAAATTATGTATGAACACAAAAGATCAAATTAAGGTCCATCAAGATATAAAAGTACAAATTTTTAACTTAACCACTCAGTGCTGTCGACTTCCTCTAAGGCATAACGTCTTCTAAATCCTGTTAATCTCTTTAGTACCTTCACAACTTTGTCGTTATCTAGGGGGGCGACATTGAGACCCTGCAAATATATAGGTCGTACATTATAACTTTACTTGCGCAGGCGGCCACGATATTTTTCCGTTAGATTGGCACTTCTGAATTTTCAGCTCTTGTTTACCGCCCTGCTTTTTTAAGCCGAGTCCATAACTATGTCCATAAAGAGGTGCAAAATCAAAATATTCCAATAAAATTGAATTTTAACGAAATCCAACCAATCGTCTTCAAAGAATCTGTTTACCTATGAAATTAACGTAATGTCATTGTCAACCGTGACACCAGCAATCTCTTTTTAAAAATTTGACGTTGTCTAATTTTTTGCTGTTTTCGAGTCCGTGTGTTTCTATATAAATCCCAATAATTTTAAGATATTCCGTAAAGTATTCTATTCTGTTTGGCTACTCGGAAGGTAGACCTAACTGGGAAGACTTGGAAGGAAGACTTAAATCCGATCACTCCAGAATTACGTACGATCAAGTCGCTCATTGACTGCAATAGTGGCACAACTCAAAAAAGTCGAAATTCTAGATAACAAAATGTCCGAACTAGAAATTCCAACCTCTACCTTAGAGCCAAAACTGGCACAAAATTATTTCTTCTTATGATCGTATTATACATTATTCATTTTCAAGTCAAAACAGTGTCCTATGTATAACCCAAATCTTAATTATTAATTTTGTGACGATATATTGCATTCAATGAGCGAAGTGTATTATTCATATTGAGCAAATCGTTAATGTGTGGCATGAGAAGTAAATAGTGTCCGACCGGCAAGAAATTCAGCTTCAAATAATCTAGCTAAACGATGGAACTGATTTCTCTGATTCGAACTAGTAGCTAGGCAAGAAACTGGTTTTCTTTGAAAAAAATTACTGCAGGTAATAGATTAAGCTTACCTCTTTCATATTAATTGCGGATAATGCACTTTTTTAAAATAATTTAAGAAAATTTTACTTATTTTGGCAACTTTGATTACATTCAAAATAACGTCGATTACGTTCGAAATAGCTGGTGTTTCTTTAATTACTGCATGTAATAGACTAACCTTACCTCTGTCATATTAAGTGGTGGTAAATATGTGTTTTTGTTTTAATAATTAAAGAAAATTGTAATTTGTTTGGCATCAATAAAATACTATAATGCCGTCTCGAATTATTATGGACTGGGGTGTGCCATGGAAAACAGATGTTTTGGCACTGTATAAATTTTTGACAATGAAATTGACTAAATTTGGCAAGTACCTAAATGAGGTTACAAATTTGACAAATGTCTAGTTCATTCATGAAATGTTGCCAGATTAATGTTATGAAAAAAGTATTAAATTATACAAAATAAAATAAAAGGCTTGTTAGAAGCATAGTTGTTATGAGTCTAATCATAAAAGTATAAAGCGTTCCATAAAGTTTTTCCAAAAGCTATTATTTGAATGACCCCTATATAATTTTTGAACTGTGTCAATGTTAATGGTTATGTTACCGTAAAGGATAGATTCCGCAAAAAACGCGACATACTAGTTATCCATAAACTGATTTGCCAAAAATGTGATTGACAACATTTTAACCAGTAAATTAAAAGCAGGTGAAGGTAAATGCCGATAACAACTTCCCTACAAGGTGTAATGATGGTTTAATGTAGTTTTACTTTAATATCTGACATCAGTTTGACTTTGACTAAATCAAACTAATTTCCTCGACGTTGATCGCATTATATTAAAAAAAGTTTTTATCAGCTTATAAATTTTCTCAAAATCACTCAGTAGCTAGCGCATTCAAGAAGAACGGTTTTAATTTCTCTCCCAAACTACCCTTTGGAAAGAAGGCTAGTATTCTGAGGCAGAGCATTGTACCTACCATATCCGAAGTGCAGATAAACACTGTTCCTGGTCAAATATTGACGGCGGTATGAGTGCATTTTATGTGCACCTGGTTTTATAGCATGAGTATGTCCCTCCCTTTTTGTAGATTTCTACAGTGAAGAAATGTTAACGTTTTGTAAAAGAGCTCATATACACTGAGTAGATATCTGCAAAGATACTTTTAATAGAAAGATTTTATGGTTCCAGGAATAAGAGCCATTGACGTAAGACCTTTTGGTGGTTCACTGTTAACAAACCTTCTCTTAATATAAATTATGTTGCACAGGGTGAGTAAAACTCGATGTCCCAGATCTAGTATAAGAAAATTTGTTGTCCTAAGAATTACTTCTGCCAAGTGTTTGACCTGAAAAACGTACTGTGAGGCTCTAGTACATGGATTTAATATTTTCGCTTCCAACTATTATTTTTGGTAAGTTCTGGCAACAACATTTTTTGTAATGGCAGCATTTTATAACCTTTAAATTATGTCAATATAACCAATAAAACTGACACAGTTCAAATATTATACGGGGGCAATCTGTCAAATTTCCATGACCTACTTTTCCAAAAAATATAATGAAAATCTTTATAGAGATTGGTAATGTTCTCGAGCGATAGAAAATGCTTTTTGACGAGTAGAACACTATACTTTTTCATCGACCATGCTAACATTAGTTCCTCATTTACTTTAAAAATAATCTTATAGAGTATTTCTTTCGAAAACTAAGGAGCGTCATTGTCAAAATGCCGATTAATCGAACGCGCGCCCACTCGATGTCCGATGCGCCGCCGCCATGCCTATGTATTCGCAAACTATTCTCGAAATTATTATTGAATTATTGGTTTATTAGTTATATTGCTCAATATAATTGTAAATATACGAAATTTGATATCAAATTATACTTTTAAATTGAATCTTTGAAATTCAGTGTTTGAAAATTGAGGTTGCATCGAACCCCGCGCCATGCTCCTCCGAACAACGGCGCGTCATTGTCAACATGACACCTCAACTGTCAATGAGTTCAGTTTGGTCAAATTTCAATACTTTGATTCACTTTTCTGAAGCCCGGTCAGTCAAAATATACATGTTTTTGTATGATATCACCATTTTCCATGGTGTTTTATAAGATTAGACCAGTTAAATCGCATTTAATTGGATATATATAGGCGAAATTAGAACAACTTACTTTCGTCACTAGAGACGAAAGTTAACGTTATGGGATTTTCTCTCACTAGAGACGAAAGTTACGTTTTCGGCTAGGGCAAGGTATGACGAAAGTTGTTTATTTTTACATGGTCGTAGAAAAAGATTTTTTCGCTTGCTGTCAATAGCAACTACCACCACTCAACCAATTTTTAAAAACGTCATTGTCACTTTGATTTAAATTTTCAGATTGTGTCTTCAGATATGCTCAGTTGTGATTCACATTATTTGAAATTGATCGTTTGCAGAAAAACCGTTGTATGCATTACGAGCAAAAAGTAACTTTTTTGCTCTTGAGTGATTGCCGCTCTCCGCTTCGCGTCAAGCGGCAAACTTCACTCTCCTAGCAAAAAAGTTGAACTTTTCGCTCTTAATACATATAAACCATTCACTTATTATTGCCGTCAAGTGGGCGTTGGAAATCTGACTTTGACATTTTTATCGTATCTTCTCAACATGCGCTAAAAAGAGATAGGTATAAAAAAATGAAGGTTTCAAAGGTAACGAGATGCCAAAAATAAGTGAATGAGGTATAAATAATTATTATAAACTAGTTTTCCTGTCAAAAAAATATTTCACTTGACACATTAATTAATATTTTATGTTAATTATTGATAATTTGGGGTTCACAGCTTAAATGATGCAGATAAAATAGGATGGCAAAAAACCTAGCACTCCAAGATTTTTGAAGTGGTCGTTGCGGTTGTTTGTTATTTCATTTGTGTAAGATGAAATAAGTCTGAAAAATACTAAAGTTGCTAAAGTTAAAGGGATTTAATCCTTATTCATTACATAAACGGTTATAGTCAGAGAACGTGAATAAAAGTTCTTTAACCATTCAGCACATCATTGATCGCGAGTGGCGCCAAATAGGATTTTTAATATTTGTGAGGAAAAGTGGATCGTTCGACAAACAGCGATCAATCTTAAAAAAAAGTTGTCAAGTTCCAAAATGTGGTTGAAAGGCACTTTGGAAAAAGACGTGACCTTGTTTTAGGGTCAAGTCTCTTCCACGAATATTACGGAAAAATGATTAACATGGTCAAACTGCAAAAAATAAACCGTTTATTAGCCAAATAAGTAGCATGGTAAGACTAGAATATGCCAGAGAACATTACCATAAAGATCTTGAGTTTTGGAATTGCGTAATATTTGTTGACGAAACAGAAATGATCCAAAGTTTGGATCAGATGGAAAAATTTTAGTATGGAATAAACCTGACTAACCTAATGAAGAATTAAAGTTAAAAAATGTGAAAATGGATGGTGGTGTGGTGACTCTGGTGACTCTGGATAGGATGACGTAATGACAAGGCGAGTAAATTAACGGTCATGCAGTTTTATTTATATGTTAAAAACAAATTATACAAAGTGAAAAATAGATAAAACTTTTAATTATCACAGATTTTTTTTGATACAAAGACAATCCCTTCACCATATTTACTTTACCTATTAGAAGGAATAAACTGGAAAACCGAAAAATTGTTTTAAAACCCATATATTTTATTAATTAAGGTTTGTAACTAGAAGAGAACTTCAAATTTCTCAGCAAGCATACAGGAGAGTTTTAAACATGTTTTTTCTGTTTAATTTGGTACCTAACCGTTCTTTTAAGTAAATACAGGTTTGAAACATTTTTATAACCAAAATAAATATACTTATACATATATTTTTTTTAATTTGCTATATTTTTACCTATTACCACTATAAACCATTATTATAACTTGCTTTTCTGCTGATTAAGAAATTCTGTGATTAGAGGAGCGACAAGTTCGGGATTGGTATGATGTACGTCGTGATGTCCCGGAACATACCTTATAGTAAAGTTCCGCTGTTTCGTGTAGAAATTTAAAATAGACCGCAAAAGGTACCTCTGAACGATATTGTCCTTCCCGAATATTATTAATACCGGGCACGAAACAGGAAAAGCTCTTAAAGTTTCTAAGGCATAGCTTGCGTCATGCAAAGGGTTCAAGAACATTTTCAGTCTCTGGTCCATCGAAAGGTTGTACTTGTTATCTCCAACTGGAACTAGCATCCGTTTTAACAGGTTTTTACCTTCTTTTTCCGTCAGTGGAAATGGCCGGAGCTAAAAAGTAATTACAATAAATAATTACTTGCTTTTGAAGAGAAGCATATTATAGTTTTTGTAGCTTAAATAAAAATTAAGAATTTACGGAAAGACATATTTTGTTTTTCAAAGTAGTCTTCCCTCATTAATACTATAATGTTACAAACGCATCGTATTATTAAGTTTTTTTATAAATATACGATTTCCAAAATCGAAAAAAAAACTGGGAAGAAAATTAAAGTATGGTATAGTATAAATTAATATATGATATGTACATTTTTCAAAATACCATTGGTGTTCTGATTTTTATTTTTTTTTATTTCTTAATTCACAAATCGTTCTAGTTGACAATTGGCAGAAAGAAGAAGTCGATTACACCCTATTATTGTAGACTAATAGCACAGAATAAGAACCGAAACAGTTCGACCGCTCCTTTCATATCTGCAAAATACCGACAATTTTTTTGCTGTGGCCTTTTCAAACGGAATATCAAGGTACGAATTCCCAAGCTAACGTGAGTGATGTGGGTTTTACGTACAAGGGCAGGCCGATCTCTGTAATGACTCTTTTCTTCCAGCAAACTTAAGCTCATCCTTTGGGCAGCTTTAGGCTTATTTCCGGGGGAGTGCAAGATTCACTATCACTATCAAAATCCATATTTCAAGATCTATATCTTTTAGTTTAAAGTAAATTTGTAAACAATAATAATTATTGCTGCTTGACTCGTTTGAACTCTCAAAATTCATACTCATCAAATATCATATCAAAATTGAGTGGATCTATTTGAAATATTCCCTACAACCAAAAGTACTGCCATCTTCAAAATAATTTAGGTGAGTTGCCCCTACCAACTTTAGTACAATAATAAATTTTCAGATGTTTATTATGAGTAGTTTTTCCATAAATGATCGACGAAGTTCCGGCCTTACCACCCTGTATAACAGAACTACAAAAGTCCACAAATTTAGCGCTCGTAGGAAATAGTATATTGTGCAACTAGTGTCGAGAATTGCACTTTTCAAGCGGGTGCAAAGTCCACTTTGCACACTCGTGTGAAAGTGCAATTTTCGACATAATGTTGTGAGCTGCACAGTTGCACAATATACTATTACCAAATCGCTTGCGGTGAAGAACCATTTTTCTAGCAACACTATGATCAATCAGGGATTTTTTACATTCTTTGCGATCCGATACAAATAAAAATTTCTAGAACAGCCCCCCCCCCCTATGACATTATTTAATCACTTACCGTAACAATCCTATCCAAAGCTTCTTCATAGCTGTAAGCTGGAGGCTGCGACCTTTTTTGTTTTTTGTCAAATTCTAGAAGGAAGTTGTATCTGTCTGTTAAACATTCTTTAAAATATTTAACTGGTCTCAAAATTAAATGTATGGTATCCAGTAAGATTAGCTTTTCCACCTTCTCTGGGTAAAGCTGGGAATATAGTACACCAAGCTGCCCACCATAACTATGTCCCATAATTACAAACTTTTCTTTTTTAAAATAGTCCATAACTATAGTGTACACCATTACAAAGTCCTCTGAATGAATTGGTAGGTGAGATGGAAAATGGCTGGATTTACCATGTCCCGGGAGGTCTACGCAGATGTAAAAGTTTCTCGGCAGTAGTGGTATCAGGGAGTCAAAGCTGCCTGCATTGTCCAAGATGCCGTGGACTGTTAGAATGGGCGGATCATTTCGGTTTCCCCATAATTTCACTTAAAAAATAAGGAAAACCATCATTATTTGATTATTCACATTTTTCACAGATTTATTTTTGGTGATTTAAATTAAAGATTTTATTAATTGATATTATTTAATAACTAATTACGGATTATAACTGAATTTTGGTGTAGGAAAATAGACTACACTACCAAGTTGCAAAAACATAATAAAAGGTGCAATAAAAAGACCTTTGATATGCTGTCGGTTTTCGGTACATCCTGTATAAAATTTTACAACATGAAAAACTACACATTATTATCCATAATTTTTGCATTTAACATGGTTTCACACGAAAAAAGAAAATCTCTAAGAATATAATATCGAAATTTAGGCACCATTTATCAAGGAAACCAATGGGTATAGGTATACGATATGCTTCATAAAAAATGCTTAGAAACGTATGCGGAGTATGAAAAAGCATAAATAAACAGGGTCTTCCATTTAGAAAATTATAACTTTGGTATGCCACGGGCTTTTGGGTAGACCCTGTAGAAAGGATTTTGTATTGAAAAAAACCACACATAATTACCAACAACTTTCGTATTTAACATTTTTTTCTTCGAGTTAAATTAGGGCCTCTAGGTGGGTGGTTAAAAAGAAACCAAGTGGAGATTTTAAACATTCAATTTGACGCTGCAGTTTCTGAAAACTCACGAATATCTGAAGAACGTTACAGTTTAGATATATAACTACCTTTAATTTTGATACTGAAAATAACTAGGTGTTTTATTTTAAAAAATACAACTTTAATCAATTTTATACTTTTGGGACCATCTATATACAATGACAATAATTTTAAAGTGTTTTAAGTCTTTAAGTATTTGCCATTCAGGATTTTACAGCATTTTAATGGCCCTGGAGTTTTCTCTCATCTTTTCTCTACTCATTTTCTTTTTGCTCATGTCAAGAAGTTTGACACAAATGAGAAGTACAGAACAAAAGTGAAGTCTCGGTCAAAGTCAAATTTTCAAGGCTAAGAAGATGCCATATTTTTGTGAATACAAAAAACTAATAAGCACCACTTTTTTTCACATTTATCACTTCATTTTTCCTGTACTATCACCAACTGATACACAATTAATGAAGTGTAAATAATAGTGATTATTTCACTCATGCATACATTTTCCCATAAGGGGAGTGTGTTTATCAAAAAATTACAGCGGTAATTTCACGTTGTCTAGACGACGTGGTATTATCGGGGGTAATACCACGAGAGCTTTAAAATTACCGATAATTTTTCACGATTGCATGTTTTCCATAAATTCACGAGTCCTTTAGGACGAGTGAAATTTGCAAGGAAAGCATGCCAGAGTAAAAAATTATGTGGTTCATTTTAAAGCTCGAGCGGTATTTAGTAGGTAGTAGGTATTAAGAAATAGTATAGTGTTGGAATATTCGAACGTCACCTTAAATAAGTCAGTCAGACAACGACATTGATTAAGGTTTTATGGTAGATTCCATGACAACGTGAAATTATCGGGGGTAATACCACGAGAGCTTTAAAATTACCGATAATTTTTCACGATTGCATGTTTTCCGTAATTCCACGAGTCCTTTAGGACGAGTGAAATTTGAAAGGAAAACATGCCAGAGTGAAAAATTATCTGGTTCATTTTAAAGCTCGAGCGGTATTTAGTGAGATTATTTCTCGAATCAAAAATACTATTAAGAAATAAATAGTAGTGTTAGAATATTCGGACGTCACCTTAAATAAGTCAGTTAGACAACGACATTGATTAAGGTTTTATGGTTGATTCTATGACAATGCTGGTGAAATTACCGCTGTATTTTTTTAGCAAATCGAATTATTTTTACCTGTTTTGCTCCATTGCAATAATGTAAATGAGTGAAATGATCGCTTGTACTAAGTCGTCTATATTAATTTGATTCGATAAATAATGCTACATTCCGCCGACGGCAACAGCTTAGAAGTTTCGTCAGCGAAAGTTGAAAAACGGCACCTGATTGGTCAATTTCAGGGTTCACTGACTAAACTTCTAGGCTGCTGCCGTCGGTGGAACGTACGCAATCTCACTAAATACCGCTCGAGCTTTAAAATGAACCAGATAATTTTTCATAAATTTTCATTCGCGAAAGTTTACTTTCCCGCACGCATTTGAGTGCGGAAAGTTTTACTTTTCAGGCTAGTGCAAAAAAGTAAAAAACCTCAAATGGCTGCTATTTTGCATTAAATAACATTGGTAACTAGGGTTGTTATTGTGGTTTCTTATGGAAATTTTGTAAATTTCGATATTTTTTTTGCTATTCTTATTAAATTTTATCGAATTTTTATTATCATGCTTGGTTCCTGAACATTAGAAGAACATTATAAAAAAAAAATAATAGTACACTGTTTTTAATACTCCTGGTAAATGGATATGAAAGCATGCAAGTTTCATAGCGAAAAGCTAGGTTAAGTATGGTTTTTGAACATAAAAGTAACTCTGTAAAAAAATAAATTCATACATTTTGTAGATTTTCTACTGCTCAACTGTGGGGAAAAGGTAAATACTTAATAAGGATACCGCAAAACACATTTAGTAGATTTTTTGTTTTAAATAATTTTCTCAGCGATTGAAGTGTAGTCGAACAACAGTGGACAAAGCATGCAGGAGGTTTAGGCAGAAACGGGATTTTTACTTCTGGGAAAGTACAATAATTGCTTTCATATTCATTATTCCAATGAAAGATGGAGTAACATGTCTTAGCAGGAACGTGCTAACCTGCTGTTTGTTTTACCAGGTTAGTTTTAGTTACAGCTTTAGTTTAGTACCTATACATGGGGCATAAACACACCAAATAGCCTCACTGTCCACAACTACATATAACTCTTCTGGCTATTGTTTTCTAATACACTCTATGCAGAATGACAGATTTCTGTAAACTCTGTTTCCTTTGGGAGTGTAAATTCTTCTATAAATTTGTGCCCAGTTTACCGCGAGGTAGGGTCATCTAATGAGGACTGAACAGATTCCAGTTTTTGGACTTCTTTGCATCAAAGATAAAGTTTAAGGTAATTATTTCAAGAGAGTTCAAGTTTAAGATAGCCATAGGACAGCTTGAACTTTCTTATTGGTACAAAGAAGTGCAAAAGTAGGGCTCTGTGCAGTTCTCATTGTATGACTTTGTACAATACAGTTCTTGTACGGAGATAAACTGAACTGTTTGAAGGATACAGTCAGTTAAATGATGAACAATTATGTTACATTCACACCACTGTTTTATTCACCTTGTGATTAGTTGTATACAAAATATATAATAAATTAATGTAAACTTTAAAAAAATCAGCTTTTTCGTAATATTACTGATTTCAAATTTAATAATCCTTCTAATTGTTTGTTTCGTATTACAAAAAACTCATAAGAGTGGGTACCTTTTCAGGTATTAAATAATAGCATTTATTTTTTAGATACAAAATACATTTTTTGACGGTTGATCAGGCTGAATCAAAGTAAGATAATTATACCCATCATTTAAATATTGTTGCGAACTCGGGGTTCAATAATTCCAGTGTAACGATTTAACACAACAACACTATTTATTTATTCCACAAATACACACAGGTACAATTCGACTAGTAAATAACTCACTACTTAAAACTTTATAGCCTTCTATTATCGCTTCGTACTTTAGATTACTTATAGCTCGATTAAAATACGACTATTCATAACCGCGCGCTCTATGCGCTTTTTATACACAATCCTAAAATTACAGAAAAACCTAGAAAGTTCTTGATAAGAATTCTTGAATAATCTCACATAAAAAAAAGGTAGTAAACAACTGCCTTCTAGATTAAACCGAGCAATAAATCACTGGTGTCAGCCATGACGCAGCGCGGATAGGTCGCGAAGCTCCACCAACCACAAACGCGTTGCCCCGCCTCCCATGCGGCGTCGCTGCGAATCGTAACAATATATTAATGTCTCATTATATAAATAAGGTGTGACAATGATTTAAACACAGAGAGGCGCCCAGACATGAATACACATAATAGGTATATACCTACCTAATATACTTAATAGCTATTTATGTAACCAGTTATGAAAAGTCCGATTTTGTGTAAGGCATGAATGTTTGCGGGACGAGCGAAGCGAGTTCCCGCAATTGGAATGAGATATACAAAAAAGGCTTTTCGTCACGTGTTTCATACAAGATTTTTTCTAGTTTTGACTACAAATACTTACTTAGAGAGAGAGTTATTATTATTAAACTTCAATATTTAATTTTAAACCACTTTGTATCCATTTAATACCATAAAAGGTGGCAAAGGTGTGCCTCAACTGAACCATGCAACTGGTGGTGAAACGAACTTTTCATCACCAGTTACTAAAGATTTTAGTTTTCATAACTAGTTACGAAAAATAGGCCGTTACGTCACTGTCATCAGTATTGAAAAGTGCCACTTTATATGTCAAAATTAGAAAAATACATATAAAAGATTAAATTATGTTTTTACATTTGAAGCAGATGAGATTTAAAAAAACAGAACTGTTTTCGTATCTTAAAGAAAAGCTATGAATTTAATTGCAGATTCATTTACATTATAACTTAAAAAAAAAAAGACAAGTCATAAAAAAAGTCATCCAACGAGACTGCATAGAGCCCTACTTTTGCGCTTCTTCATATCAATAAGAAAGTTCAGACTGTCGTATGGCTACCTTGAACTTGAACTCTCTTGAAATAACTACCTTAAACTTTATTGTTGATGCAAAGAAGTCCAAAAACTGGAATCTGTTCAGTCCTCATTAGATGACCCTATACCTCACGGTAAACTGAGCACAAATCTGTAGAAAAATTTATACTCCCAAAGGGAACAGAGTTTACCGAAACCTGTCCTTCTGCATAGAGTGTATTAGAAAACAATAGCCAGAAGGGTTATATATAGTTGAGGACAGTGAGGCTGTTTGCTACATGCCCAACGTGGTACTAAACTAAAACTAACCTGGTAAAACAAACATAGCAGGTTAGCACTTTCCTGCTAAAACATGTTACTCCATCTTTCATTGGAATAATATATATGAAAGCAATTATTGTACTTCCCCAAAAGTAAAGATCCAGTTTCTGCATAAAGCTCCTGCATGCTTTGTCCACTGTTGTTTGCCTACACTTCGATCGCTGAGAAAATTATTTAAAACATAGGAATAAAAAAAAGTTTTGCAGCATCCTTATTAAGTATTTACCTTTTCCCCACAGTTTGAGCAATAGAAAATCTACAAAAAGTGTAAATTTATTTTTTTACAGTTACTTTTATGTTCAAAAACCTTACCTAACCTAGCTTTTGGCTGTGAAACTTGCATGCTTTCATATCCATTTACAAGGAGTATTAAAAACAGTGTACTATTAATTTTTTTTTTAAAGTTGTTCTAATGTTCAGTAACCAAGCATAATCATAAAAATTTGATAAAATTAGATAAGAATAGCAAAAAAAATTATCCAAATTTACAAAATTCCCATTAGAGAAACCATAGTCAACTGTTTTGTGGAGGAACTGTATGTCTATCTCTCTTGCGCCACATCTTGGTAGGCCAGCTTCTTAATAACAATACGACGTTCGGCGCGTCCATTTAATTTATTATGTCAATGCTTATACCTGTACTGCATCTTTAATTTCAGTTTTGTAAAAACGGCAGAATATTGATCTCAACATTTTTTAAATGAAAAGGTTGATTTCTTTAATTATTGCTATGTGCGATAGAAGTAAGCAAACATCATTCATCGTGCAGCTGAGGCAATAAATACCTATATATTGACAGTTTTAGGACGACTTTTACAACTATCAGTAAAACTTCAATTTGAAGTTAAAATAGCAGATATGACGTACATTGCATTGTGTACCTGATAGATAAACAATGCCATGTCTGGTGTTTTAACTTCAAACTGAAGTTTTACTGATAGTTGTAAAAGTCATTCTTACTTGTAGAAAAAATATTGTACCTAACACTAAAATAACTATATTCTACATTAGTCAGCTTACCTGCAATTTTACCCCAAGGTGCTTCTATGTCTAGTTCTTGAATATCCATTTTTCTCTGCAAAAACAATCTCTCAGACCTCAAAATTGCAACAATGCTTGATTTACATCTAGGCATATAATAGCACTAATTATGGAATTATATTATAAAATAAACATAAGTATGTAATCACTATCTGGTCTGATAGGATAAAGGTCATTTAAAGCAACTATCGGATTTTGAGTGGGTACAAGCTAAGTACTATTATAATATAATTATGTTTTTATTTAATATACTTATTATGTATTTACCTGGAACTGAAAAATGTGCCTTTTTGCCCTTAGTATACGTAGATAAGTACTAAAAGTAAACTAATAGCACCCACTGAGAAGGTTATCACGTATGCAATAAAATGAGTTTAGATGTTGAAAAAGAAGATGAAAAATGTGTTTGATCTGGTTTGATTACATGCTACATATTTATTTTATTATTTTACGTTGGTTGCGAGCTAACCTAATCTCAAACTCGTCAAGATATAAACAATGACCTAGGAGATATGGACAGCGCCAACGAATGCCGATATTTCTCTAAAAAGTTCCCGTTTTTTGGCCTTTTAAGGCTTTTAAGGTTTCCATGACGTAATACGATATCCGCTGCCATTTTAACGCTGATTTGAACCTGAAGAGTATAATAGTCTAGGTCGACTTATGTATATACTATGTACGTATTGTAAAACGTCCATAGTACACCCTCTGTGTCACGCGGTTGCGGTGTTGCGATTTGTATATTGAGAGTTTCTACGTCCCTTGTAGGAACCAAATCGTTTTCTTCCATCCACGCAGTGTTGCCAAGTCAAGGATTTTATCCTTAGATCTAAGGATTTTTTGGAACGTTTAGGAATTTAGGAGGATTTCGTAAAATCTGTTAGAATCTGAGGATTTTCCCTTGCATACAGATGTTGACTAATTAAAAGCGACAAATACGAAGCATAATTATAAACGCATAAAAAACACAACGCATTATGATATTCACGAAACGACACCACTACTACTAGTGGAGCTGAAATCCAGAGAGTAAACAGAGCACTTTGAGTAAAGCTGCATGATCTCGGCACAATTAACCATTCCAGAACAGCTGTTTTCGATAAAGTTCCGCCATACTGATTCGTGGGGCAATCAAACCATGTAGCCAAATTTACGAAATATTCTGTGGTTATAAGGAGCAGATGGTTCGCCATTTTCATGCAAAAACATCCGACAAAACTGCTAAGAAGGGCGCCAAAATTGTGGAGCAGAAAGGTCTCTCCTTATGTAATACCGGGTGTCCAGCAGAACCTTGGACATAGGAGATTAACATGGGAAATCGGTTTTTATTTTTTTGTGCCTGTACGGTTGATTTGATTGAAAAACTTTTAAGAGTAAAGTTGTAGAGCTTATGGTCAGCTATCATCCTGTAATTTTTTCAATACCCCAGTTTTGGCCGTTTTTTGGAAAAACGCCTCTAAAAGTGCAAAAACTTGAATTTGGCGCGTCACTCTCGCCATGCCTGTGCAGTGTCGCCAACATAATAATTTCTTATGTCAGAATCAAAGCCGATTTTTCTTTCTTATTTATTTTGAGGGACTATCATCTAGTAATTAACGTGATTATGCAGTGAAAATATGTTGGCGACACTGCACGTGCATGGCGGGGGTGACGCGCCAAATTTAAATTTTTGCACATTTTGAGGCGTTTTACCAAAAAACGGTCAAAACTGGGGAATTGAAAAAATTACAAGATGATAACTGGCCATACGCTCTACAATTTTACTCTTAAAAGTTCTTCAATCAATTCCACCGTACAGGCGCAAAAAAATAAAAACCGATTTCCCATGTTAATATCCTATGTCCAGGGTTGTGCTGGACACCCGGTATACGGGGTGTTTATTAGAAAACCCCATCTAGCAAGCTATGAAATTTTGACAGAACAGGATATCAAAGTAAATGGACTCTTGTTTCTCTATCCTTTTCTTTTGACATTTCACAGTCAACTAGATGAAGTTTTCTAATGAACACATGACACTACCGTGTTGGTTTCACTTGTGTGGGGGAGGGAATGGAGAAACCATTGTTTTGCATTTTGCACTGTGTTTTTGGCTATTTTTATCCATGGGACACACCAATGTGCGATCATTCTGAGACGACAACACCGTTGAGGGGCACACAACTGCGGCCAAAAATGGAACGGATTTTAAGAAAATGTCGACAATTGTTGCTCTCTCCATACTATTTCTTAGCCCGTTGGATTGAGTATGATAATGACATGACAATGACAGATGATTGACCTTATTGACGACTAGAACAGCTGATATCGATAAAAGTCCGCCATACTGATTCGTGGGGCACCCAAACCATGTAGCCAAATTTACGAAATTTTTCGTGGTTATAAGGAGATGGTGAATAAGAATTAAGAATCAAAGAAAGTTAAAAGCAGAAAGTTGTACCTGAATATCTTTTGTTACCAAGATACAGGGTGATAAAGTTTCAGATCTTTTATAGGTTTTGTTTCATAGTTGCTTCAGTTCTTGACATAGAAGGATTAAAGTTTGTACATACGGGACTCTTTAGAATCTCCACAAGAACAATTCACAAATTGTGTTGAAAATATGGACACAGGATAATACTTTTTCAGGGGTCAGGCCTCTTTTTACCTTTCCAAACTGTTTTGTGGTGCTGTAATTGTAACCTACAGTTTCTTTGTTAAAAATATTGCAAAAAGCAAGCAACTTCGACAACTGCAAAAACAAAACATAATTAATTATTCAAATTGCCTAACTAAAGATGTGACAAAAGCAATTAATTTGAACATTAGCATTTTCTTAATTAAACAGCATTTTTTGTTGAAAATATAGCAAAAAGCACGAGAACACTAAATAACATAAACAATTCAAATTGCTTTATTGAAAAAATGACAGAAACAAGAAAGTTAAAATTTGGCATACACAGCGATGAAAAGTTTAAATATGCCGAACGTTACAAATTGTTTAATTGTAAATATGACAGAAACAAGCTACTTGAAATTTGGCGTTTTTTAATTAATCTGCAGTTTCTAGGTTAAAAATATAGCGAAAAGTAAGCAACTATGCCAAAAGTGCTAAATATAGTTAACTTAAAAAGTGACAAAAGCAATACATTTAAAATTTTGCATATTTTTAATTAACCAATATTTTTTGTTGGAAATATGGAAAAAAGCCTGAAAACCCGCAACCCGACTTTAATTATGTCGAACGTATCAAATATGCTTTAATTATGCCGACGTTGGTTAATTGCAAATATGACAGAAACAGGCAACTTCCAATTTGGCATATTTGTAATTAACCGATGTTTCCTATGTTGAAAATATGGCTGTATGGTGTAATGAAACTGTAATTATGAAAAGCAAAGTTGCTTTGACGTTTTAGGATTATCTTTCGTACTTCGTACAGCTATAAAACTATGAGTCCTCCCTTGGAGCTTTTGCCTAAAAGAGACAATTTTGGAATATACTATAAATAAATCTCAAATCAAACATGAAACATGATGATCAAGATCAAGTTTTAATAGATGTTATTGATTTTTGATCCAATTTGTTAAGATGTGGTTTTGATTTTTGGGTTGTGGGATCAGGGGTGTTATTCAAAATCAGTTATGAACTTGTCGACGTTTCGCCATATATTACAGTATCCTCAGGACAAATGCAGATAGATTTTGAGAGTCATCGGCTTTCTAAACATTAAGTACAAAGGTCGACAAGAGGTTGCTGTCGATGCCAATAGTCGTTCGTCTCTTGTCGACCTTTGTACTTAATGTTTAGAAAGCCGATGACTCTCAAAATCTATCTGAATTTGTCCTGAGGATGCTGTAATATATGGCGAAACGTCGACAAGTTCATAACTGATTTTGAATCAAGTTTTAAGTTCGCTCTCATATCTAAATAAGTTGGTGCGCCATATTGCCTTGGGGGGCATACATGTCAAATGACGTAATTCTCGAATGGTGAATACGCTGCAAGCGTCAGCCGTCAATTGTCAAATGGTAAATGTCATTGATTGGATGTCGTGTCGACTGTCGTTACTTGTTGCTCTTGCTGTCGTTCGTAGTTCAAGAATTGAAAAAATAGGCAGCGTGGCGCCTAGAATTTTTGACTGTGACGCAATTTTTTTGCTCGCTTTTTTTTATTTTACAGAACATATTTCAATTATTCAATCTAAGGAATTCTAAGGATAAATCGTGTTTCCACTAAGGATTTTGTCACATGACATGTTGGCAACACTGCATCCACGATGGGCGCACTTCTCCCGAGAATAGGGCCGTCTTTCCTCATTGTCCCTGAGGTCGCTAAATATGGGGATAATGTGGGAGGCAGAATGCCGCCTAGTGGTTCGGGGGGTTTCGTCCAAGATGTGGAAAAATCCGTCAATTTTTTTGCGCGATTAGAAGGTTTAATTTACGTAATTAGATTTTCTAATTAATAATTTTAATAATTAGAAATCTGATGATATTAGAGATTAATTAATTTCGGGATGCCAGCAAGTTATTATAATATCTTTAGGAGAAACTTGCAAATTGTCTGATTAAAAAGCAATTTTAATTAATCGAATATAAAAATTTTATTTGTCAGTGTTCGCTCAGGAACCTTAAATATAACAAAGCGACGAACGTCAACTTATCGCGATAAGTTCAGTGGTCCCCCAGACACGTGCTTGACGGGTACACGATTTTTTACTAAATAGAAACTAAACTACACCGGGTAGAAGTGAAAAGAGAAACTGGTGCGAGAAAAGAAAACCTGGTCGTATTATTCTCGATATTACGGCGAATATAAAATTACTATACAAATACTATAAGATTCAACTTCTACAAGAACTACGCTACGTCTACGTACAACTCATATGTAAATAGAGAGTTCAGTTTGCACAACAATTTCAAATGATTTGACGTAAGACGTCAGATAAGTCTGCACTTTCAAGCGGATATCGCCGCCATTTTTAAGGTACCCACTGCTAAAAAGGGGGCCAAAGTTGTAAAACAAGAGGGTCTCTCAGATGTATTATATTAGCTCGTTGGATCTAAACCGTTCGCTCAACGAGCTAGTATAGGGGGCGTTCAATTGAAAACGTCACCTAGTTGGCTGTGAAATGTCAAAAGTAAAGAATGGATGAACAGAAATCCGTTTATTTTGATCATCAAGCTCATATTGAAACCCCCTCCAGTTTTACAGTTTTGGCCCCCCTTTTTAGCAGTAGGAACCTCTAAACTAATAACAATATCCACCGGAAGTTACGTCTCGGTGACGTCATGACGTCTTACGTCAAATAATTGCAAAACTTTTGTCAATGTCATTATTTTTATTATTTCATGTTTCCAATCCAATCGAATACCGAACTTATTATTATTACTGGTTCAATACGTTTCACTCGTACGCGGACAGGAATGGTCATACATTGGGTACCTAATACGCTTTTTTCTAATAGAAAAAAGGTGCCTTACGTAGTATATAAAATTAAATTTTTCCACAATCTCGTACGAATACGTATACAGTATAAAGAACATAAATATAAAGTACCGCTATCATCACTGGCGCACAAAATTTCCTTAATAATATTCCATATTTTATTAGGTATCTACATAATTTGGCGAAGGACAAATCTTGTTGGGAGCGGCAGCTGTCACATAGTACATATATTGACTATTGTTATATTATATATATATATTTATATTCTTTATATTTATTATAATATTCTTATTATTACAATATTCTTTATATTGTAAAAGTAAACCTTTTGTATAAATTACAAAGAGAAGCAACATAAGCTGATTGTATGATATTTCAGATTGTCGAAATGCCGTCTACGATTAGGTGTTGCGTTTCTACGTGTTGGGGAAGCCCTAAATCGAAACATCGATTTCCCAATCCACAAAAATACGGTCACAAAAATAAAGTCTTGTCGGAAGTGAGAGGATGTTCACAATGGAACGTCAAAAAGTATATAATAACTTTCCAGTATGTTCACTAAACACCAATTGCTGGGAATAAATTACTGATTTTTTTAAATATTATGTTTATAATAATATTTTATTCACCATAGCCTTTAAAGCCCTCATAGGGCAAAATGTTGCAGACATAAACTTAGAGGTACCTGTGAAAAATATGTATTGATTTTATTGAAGATTGGTTTGTAATAGGTGATGTTTTAATGCATTTTCCTACCATATACTTCCTACCGTCTACTTCAATTTAATAAATCTAATCTGTTTAAAGCCACCACTAACTGAATACTAACTGGCGCGAATTTATGAACAAATCTCAAGTCACTCGACATTTTGGTTTGTCAAGCTACTACTTACTAAACACCAACGAGCATATAATTCTTTTAGGTGATAATACATATAATTATTGAATGCTCTTTGCTAAACGCGTGCCGTAAGTAGGAACCTGGCAAACTAAGATATCATCTGATTTGAGATTTTCATAAATTGGAACTTGAGAATATTGAACAATGGCGGCAAATATTTAAATTTAACAATCCTCTGCCATCTAGCGACGTATGAGTGAACTAACAAAATTATTAGGAATCTACTTATGATTAGTTAAGCGCGCCATCTCTCGACCCTAGCTTCAATCTTGATCTTTTATTCCTTCCCGAGAGTAATGCGAACCAAATTTTTAACATGGGAGTTGACGTTCTATTTTAGCTCTGTTTTATGATTTAGACTGGATTTGGACCCCGTCCAGGTATGAGTCGAGTTAAGTGCGTGGAATGCTTGCATGAATGAGGGAATATTGTTAAATTGTTAATCGACATATACCTATTCTAGCTTACCCGTACAAAAGACGATATTATTAATCAGTTTAAATGCACCCTCAATGAATTCAATGTTCCTATTCCTTAAAAATTAAGTAATTAACTGCAAAATTAGTAATATGTATGATAAACATCAATTAGATGTCAAATCGACGTCAAAATGACAAGTGCAGGTTGTGTAAACATTAGAACAGCGTTTTCGGGTGGCCTTTCTAAGAGTATGTCTAATCTTAATTTTAATTGAAAAAAAGGATAGAAGTACTCTCAGAGCGCCGTTGAGCCGTCACCTGAAAACATCATTTAAAATCTCGCGCATGCGCAGTTTGTATCAAACCTACTGTTGGCAATTCCAAGGCCTACTGAGGACGTTCTAATCCCTAACATGGGCTCCATAGGAGACTGGCCGTATAGTTCTAAAAGGTATTTGTCTGGTCCCCAGAAATGTGCTTGACGCATACACGGTTTCTTACTAAAATTGAAAAACAACAACAAAAGAAACTAAACTAACGATGCAGTGTAGAAGAGAAAAGTATTCTGCCAGGTCGCTGGGATCCTTGATATTATGGTGAGCAAAACACTACTATAATATACTATATGTTTCAACTTCTACATCTACTCTACAAATACTTGCCGCTAGTTTCCTGCGTCTGCAAAGTATCCGCTATCTGCAAAAAAATGGAAATGGCCTATTCAGAAAGAGGGCAGAGGTGGGTTGACACTATATGGCACAACCGAAAAAACACTCCACGAAACTTTTCGTAGGCGGGCACTAAGCGTTTTGTTTTGGCATTAATTAAAAATACTAATAATTAGCGCGGCGGACTTAAAACGGGATTCAAAAAGGGAAAGAAATACGAATTGGCGATAATTAGAACTGCGGAGCCACGGACTGACTTTTCTCGCGGTAAAATTCGAAATTTTACCTCCCGGTCAGGTAATCACTCTCTCAAGTTCAAAACGCGTCTCTCAAAAAAAGTTGTGTAGGTTATTTATAAATGGTGAACAACAACAACAAGGTGATCATTTTAAAATTATTTTGAAATATGCAGTATACAAGGTGCGCCAAAAAAATGTGTGAAACCTGACAAAAATTTCTTTAATGGAGCAATGGAAAGGGGGTGTAGGACAAATAAGAAGCTACTTCACAGTTGCGATTTAAGCCCTGAATAATAAGCATTAAAAGAAGGGCTCAGAATTAGCTCAGATTTGGGCCCTGCAGAAGATGTAAATAAAGATCTGAACGTTGGCGTATTCGCAACTGTGAAGTAGCTTCTTATTTGTCCTACAGCTGCTATCTACAGTTCCACTGCATTAGAAAGGACACAAAGCATACATTTAATGGAACACCTATGGTGATGAGGTGATGTTGATGAAAATGTAAAAAAAACCAAAACGTTGATTACAATGACCGCATTTGTAGCCTGTCAACAATGTCAACGTCTTACGTCAACGACTGTCAATTTTGTCACACGACTGTGGCCCAACTTACGTTCAAAGTAGAGATGGGATAAACTGCGATTATTCGGTAGCTGTGATGCAATGCGCCTGCTCCGGCCGCATCGCTGTGACAAATAGCAGTGATTTTTCGGAGCAGCGAAACATTTAACATTTGCGAATGCGAAACCAAATACGAATAGTAAAAGCATTCTCGTCAACGAATGATAACGATCATTACGGATAACGCATATGATGTACATACCTACCTATAATTATAACATTTTTTTTAATTGTTTCTACTCCATCCAAAGAGTTTTACAAAAACCTTTACATTTTTCATTTTGAATTAAAGATAAGTATGGATTTGCCGTTTTACTAGTTTGTTTAATGTTTATGTTTAAGTTTTATATGTATTTTTTTATCATGAAAACGCCATCGCCATGCATCTGCCCCACCACTCCCAGCGCTCCATCTAGTACCCACTAGTATCCAATGTAGTCGGATCGGAGCCCTATTAATACCAAAATAAAACCCATCGTTCTCACTGCTCCTTCATTCCTTTCCTGATCGTAATTCTTTTAAACGTAGCGTCGACTCTCCATACCGCCGCGTTGCCCGTCTCTGGTCGCGCGATAAAGCTTGCTCTTACATAGAACATGGAACTTGATTTTAATATGAGGATTTATTTAAGCTGCTCAGCTGCTCCGAAATGTCACTGCGATTTTTTCGTCTGCAGAGCAGGTTGCGACTGCGACGACACTGGAGCAGTGACAAAGTAGCAGTCTGCGATATCGCAACCCACCTCTAGTTCAAAGATACATTTTTTCTTTTCGACGAAGTTTTCTTTACAAAAATCCGGGATTATAATAAAGTAATAAACTGAATAATTATTTGCTTATAAAAAAAAAACAGAAACATTCAACAATCTGAATATGTCAGGTTAGTCCACTCCAAAAATGCCGGCATGTGCTAGGCGGATTTCATAAGTCATATGCCTTTTGGTATATCCCTGGCATATATCGAAATTATGAATATGCTTTCCGTGCTATGTGGGTAATGTGACTTGTTGACTCAGTATTCTTTATGGTGTTTTGTTGTCAATTTAGGCGGAGCTCAATAAATCTAACACAAATCATTATGAGAATCTTAATTTCCAAGTATATATTAAAGATCTGACTTAATGAAATCTATTTTTTAAGTTTTAATTATTGAATAAAATCACCTTTTGCAAACTGACTGAGATAAATTGATTCCTGTAAAGCAATTTAAGTTTAAAATTTTATCGAACTTATAACGTTAACAACCACGTTATTTTTAGATGGATCAGGAGCCTGGAAAGAGGATAGTTTTCATAGCAAATAAATTAAAAAGTTGTGCACCGGCATAAAAAAAGATATGGCGGTGCCTCGAACAATAAATTCATTAATCAACGATAATAATAATATATTACGACAAACATAAATTATCACAGATTAAATTTTTCCTTCACTATCATCATCGACGATCTGACTGAATAAACCCTATTAGTTTTAAATAAATCTTAACATTAGGACCTACGTATAATTCGGTAAGAACCTCAAAATAAGAGTGATGGATTCAGATGGAATTAATCCTAAAGAAATTACTTTGTATCTGCAGAATTATCTTATTTAAACATAACCATATTGAATTGTCAATATGGTCAACCCTGCTAATTCCACGATTATGGCTTTATCGTGGCTTTATGCGTCGTCCCCTTGGGGGGATGGATAAAGCCCGGCACTACTACAGCAGGGCATTACTACAACAGGGCCTGTTGTAGTAGCCAATGTTACTGTTCAGGAGATGCATCATTTACTCGCAAAACTGAAGACTTCTATCAGGATCAACTTCGGTCAAACCCTGGTGAATTTTTAGTTTGTAAGGATGCAATCTCTAGGCTTTGAGAATTTTTACTGCTGAAGTTTGGCGAATTTCCTGTTCATTAAGCTAGCTGCCTAGTGGAAATATTAGGGTTTTGTTGAACATATTTGTTGTACATTAACTTTGACTTATTCCTTAAGTGCACTCTGTCGATGAATTAATGTTTTCCTTATATCGTACCATTATCTTACTTACAGTACTTCGAGATAAGAGTGGTGATCACGATGCGTGTCTCTGAATAATTGAACTACTTTGTGAATATTCTATCTTCGTATCCGATCGTCATTAAAATTTCACGCTTGTGAGTTTCGGTTAAGTAGGTAAGTGAGCTCAGCAGTCATGTGCCAGGCGGATTTCATATGTCATGTACCTTTTGGTAGATGCCTGACATATATCGAGAATATGAATGTTCCTTCCGTGTTATGTGGGTTTCAAACTCGGTGTCATTTTTTGAAATTGTTTTATTTTCATGTTTCATGCAACTTTTAATTTTACCCATAGTCCTGATGAAGTTTAATGCATAATTAGACGAGACGTTGACGAAGAGGTACATCTTGATTTGATTCTGGGACACAATCTTCATTAAATTGTTTTTTCCACTACTAGCTTTAATACGGACCGCTAAAGGCCAGCAAAATGACTGTAAGGTAGGTTTTCTTGTTTTGCTTATAAAACAATTGAACATAAGCGGTCTATAATGACAACGTTATGGCCGATTATTTACCGGTAAATAACCTGTCAGTTGTGAGGCGCATTAGGCGCCGTCATACGGCGATTTTGCTCATCGGTTGCCACGGTAACGAAGCCTCTATATGGATTGAAGACGCGCCTGTTCTTAGTAATAAAATATGAGGAGCGCTATCTTACTAATTTAGGCAGATAGAATTTTTCTGTTGTAGATTTATCGAGTCTAGTAGTGGAAAAAATCGTATATACACCGCGGTTGTGAACTACTTATGACCCTCACGTGTTAGATACCTCAGCGCTACGCGCTTCTGGATTTAAACTTGACGTTCAGGTCATAATAATGTACTTCACAACCTTGGTTTATAATATACTATTATATGCGTATTTGTCGTTGATTGTACACGCACGTCAGCACATGTCCATTAATAAGTAACACAAAGTGACCAAATAATGTCGTTTTTATTACGACAGTTAATTCACGTTTAATACATGTCAGCAATATCGATCAATAGTTAACACACACCGAAAAAAAAATGTAGTTTTTGTTACGACATTTACTCGACGTTTTAAATAGGTACGTTGGAAACGTCACTTTTCAGCCAGGTGACGTCAGTTTACTGCTTGGGAAAGTTCATCATATTTGTGGAATTTCACGAATGCTTAAACCATTTCAGATATTTATTACTTTATCTTGAACAAGTCATATGAGTAACACATGTAACTTAACTATTGTACTCAAAGCAACATTTTCAAAACCAAATTCAATAAACTGGCTGTAAAACTTTGTCAACCTTTATTTATCCAAACTGTAGGAGCGGAACAACTTTCAATTATCAGTTTCGCATTGGACTGTGTGCAGGAAAATGCAAAACTTCTATTTCCTCAAAGTATGCAAGCACATACAAAACGGCACTAATCTGAAACGCGGTAATCCTCTCCCAAATGACTAGCTGGAAACTAGTTTTTCCGGGTTTTCTGGTTTTAAATCCTTTACGCAAACACGAGTTTCTGTTGTCTGAGATGGGCTGTTCTCGTATGTATCTGCCGCAAGGCTGCCTGAGTAAATAACAAACCTATTAGGCCCCAGAATGTCGTGGGATATTCCGCCAGTAGGTAGTAAACGAGACGGTTGTTTTGGATACGTCACAAGAGTTGCGATCCCACGTGCCTCTCGACTGATAGTGAGAGCTGAGATTAGGATTAATACCTATATGACTGGAAATAATTAATTAATGAGCAACACAGACTTGCCAATTTATCGGTGCGATAATGTTTCAATTTTATTGTTGTGGATGATATGCAATTTTATTTCTTGGTTTCGTGAGAGATATCTACGGGGGGTTCATTAGAAGACGTCATCTAGAAGGATACACATTTTTGGCAGAAACACATGACATAATCAAAGTAAATGTATAAGCCATTCACTTATTATTGGTCGCCAAGTAGGCGTTGGAAAATTGACCTTGACATTTTTATCGTATCTTCTCAACATGTGCCAAAAGGAGATGGGTATAAAAAAATGAAGGTTTCAAAAGTAACTAGATGACGAAAATAAGTGAATGGGTGATACTTTTCTTCCTTCATCTTTTCCTATTGACATTTCAGAGCCAACTAGATGACGTTTTTAAATAAACACCATCTATTTCGAAGCAGTGGTGAATCGTTAAGGTATTGTTGCTCAGAGTTCAATAATTCATTAATATTCTTAATGATTGTCTAAGGCCCTTCCCAATTTTGGCTAAGTTTGTGCGACTTCCCCACCTTTCGCCGCGGATTGTACAGGGTGGCCTAATTTTGGTGTTTTAAATGGGGAAACTCCCAAACTAATGAGAATATTAAAAATCAAAAAGTGGATGCTGAATTGCTTCGAGCTGAATTTATTGCCGCAAACAGAAATCTGCTATCATCTTTTATTTTCTTGCAATTGAAGAAAGTTCGATTATCGCCATTTTCGAAAATACTTTGTAATTTTTTTATTAGTCTAGTTTGGTAAAAGAGGTTCCTATAATATTAAGGCACTTTTTTGAATAGATTCTAATGATGATTTTTTAAATTTTTATAAACTTATTGTTTTTTGAGTTATAACATCAACTTCCATTTTTTAAATACAACCTATAACTTCTTTCTACTTTATAGGAAAGAGAATTTTCTTCTCTTTAAAATGACGTATAACATGGTAAGTTTTTACTTTTTTGATAAAAATTTCTTTTTGGAGTAGTAGGCCATGACGCGATGACGCTCGGATGCCGATGTCACGGCCATCTTGTGCAGCTGTCACTGCCGATATTCTGCGGTTGGAGAAATTTAATAATTTTGTAAGGTAGACAGTTCAATAACGTTCATTAAGTTTAACCCTTATAAGGACGTAACGAAAAAATGTAATTTCAATCTTTTGAAAATACGACGACATGTTATTGATGAGTATTATATTCAAACTAATTATAAAGAAGACGCTGCATCTGAGTCTTACTGGAATCGTTTTCCTGAGAGGAGACAGCCTCATAAAACTACATTCAAAAGATTGAAGGATAACTTAAGAAGCTTTGAGTCATTTTCCAAGTCAAGACGAAGAATATATAATGTCGTGGATGAAGAAGCGGCAACCATAACAGTAGTAGGAGCTGTAGTTGCAAATCCTTCAATTTCCCGTCTGCAAACTGGATCAGAGTGTGGAGTTTCAAGATCTAGGGCATTAGGCATTTTAAAGAAAAATAAATTTCAGCCCTACAAATTGAGAAAACAGCATCTCTTTCCCGAAGATCATGGAAAGAGACTAATATGGTGTCGGTGGTACTTAAGCCAATTACAAGAAGATCCAAGATTTCATGAAAAATTTATTTGAATGGATGAGACGCATGTTATCAGTGCAGGCATATTTAACAGAAATAACGAATATCACTGGTCTGACGAGAATCCTCATCAGCGAGACATCCGGAATCAAAGTAGATTTGGCTTTAGTGTTTGATGCGCTTTGCTCAACAATAGAAAATTCGTATATAGAATACATGATACAAACCTAACTTCAGCCTTGTATAGAGGGATTATTGACACACATTATTGATGCTTTTATGGACGAGATTCCGTTAAATGATAGAAATTCCTATTTTCTGCAACAAGATGGCGCACCCGCTCACAACTCACGGTTTATTTCAAATTTTTTGACGGAAAACTTTGGCAACAAATGGGTAGGAATTAAAGGGGCTATCAAGTGGCCGCCGCGATCGCCAAATTTGACACGTCTAGATTTTTTCTTTTGGGTAACTTAAAAGATAAATTGTATAGGCTCACAAAGGACAACATGGACCAGTTACAAAACAATTTTTTAAATTGTTTAAATTCAATTTCAAACCTGAATATACAAAATGCCATTCAAGGCGTTTCCAGGAGGTGCCAATTGTGTATCGCTAACCACGGAGGAACTTTTGAACATCTTTTGTAGTTTACTGTTTGTTTAAAATTTTAAACAGACAATAATAAACTACGTTAAACAGTATTTAAAATAGTTGTCTCTGTGTCACATTTTATTTAAATTAAAAAACTGATATATCTAGTTGTTAAAAATAGTAATTGAACTTGTTATTATTGTGATGCTTAGTTTTGAAATTCAAATAGTTAAGTTTTTGCGTCTTTAAATTTGCTGCTAACTTCAAAATATTTTTGAACTAAAATTATGATTCTATAATTAATAAGAGAACAACAAAACTTTCGGTTGTAGTCGTTAGGCCAGGAATATTCAAAGTTTTAAAAAACATGTTAGAAGTGTAATTATTGGGTAAGTTCGGCAGGCGGCAGCAACTTAGAAGTTTAGTCAGCGGACGCTGAGAGTCGGGGAAACGCACTGTTTTGGTACGCCATAATAGAATATCTGACTAACTCACACAAGAGCTAATGCATCATCGCGTCATTCGTCTAACGCGTCACGCGTCGTGATCAACTATTCCAAAAAGGAGTTTTTCTTAAATAAAGTATATAAGTTCAAAGTAAAGCCTAACATGTTATACGTTATTTTAATGAGAAAAAAATTCCCTTTTTACCACAGTAGAAAGAAGTTATAGGTTGTATTTAAAAAAATAGAAGTTTATGTTATAACTCTCTAACTAAAAAAAAATGGGTTTATAAAAATTCAAAAATCACCATCATCATCACCAATCACACACAAATAATGTAAAAACAATTTTTACCAAACTAGACTAATAAAAAAATTACAAGGTATTTTCGAAAATGGCAAAAAATTGAACTCTCATCAATTGCAAGAAAACAAAAGACGGTAGCAGATTTCTGTTTGCGGCAATGAATTCAGCTCGAAAAAATACCCCGGCATCGACTTTTTGATTTTTAATATTCCAATAGTTTAGGAGTTACCCATTTAAAACACCCAAATTAGGCCACCCTGTAGAGCCACACCAAATCACCATCCTGGAAACCGCGAGAGTTAGCCAGTAGGTTATATCTTGCTTTGGCTCGAACACTGGAGATCCGCAGTTTATTCCTGAATTGTTTATGAACATTGTTAAGCCTTTCCTTTCCTCTCCACAAAATTCTCAGAGTTGAGAGAATCTTTTTCTGGTGTTCCATACATCAAATCCGCAGGAAGTCTCATTTACATATGCCATCAACATGAGAGGTAGGTGTTGGTCTCAATCACGCTGATGATCCGCCACCATTTTAGACCGGTAATGTTGCATGGTCCGATTAAATCTCTCCACCATCCCATTCGGATGCAAAGGAGTTGTCTTGGTCTTGCGAATTCCGAGAAGTTCCATGACCTTCTGGAAAACAGCCGAATCAAAATTTCGGCCCTGATCAGAATGAACTTCGAGAGGGACTCCAAATCTGCAGAACATTTCATTTACTAGCACCGTTGCCACAGCCATTGCTTCCTGATTAGGCAGGGCGTACGCTTCAGGCCATTTTGTGAAATAATCCATGGCGACCAAGATGTATTTGTTGCCTGACTCAGTCTGAGAAAATGGTCCCGCGACATCAATACGACAGCTACCCTCTCGAATGGAGCACCTACAGTGTACTGCACCATTCCGCCCCGTGATCTTGTTCGAGTTCCTTTTGTGGCACAACAAACTTCACACTTGAGGCATCAAGATTCAAAGTCTTCATGATAATTCACCCAGTAGTACCGCTCTTTAATTTTGGCCAAGGTTTTATTGACCCTAAAATGACTTCCACTGGTTCCGTCGTGCATTTCCTGTAGTACATCTGATTTTCTGCTACCAGGAACAACCAACTGACTGACTTGCCATCCGGACTCTCACACGCTCTCTTTTTTAATTTTCTATTCTAAGAGACTGCCATTAAGAGACTGCCATTCTAAGATCTGGCACTCGTAGCGCCTTCAGGTATGGACTTTTACCAGCAATTTCTTGCCACTCTGGTTTCTTGTCGTCAGTCTTTGCCAAGAGTATGGGTCCAATATTTGGATGATTCATTTGTTGGTCTCGAAGCGTCTGTGTGGTCCAACCATCGTTTATTTCCACGACGTTCTCCTTACAGAAGGAGGTCCCTCACGCTGCTCAGTTCTTTGACAATACCGACTATCTTCTTTACATGGCCGCCCAGATAATGCATCAGCATTTCCGTGAGACCTTCCTGGTCGATGTTCACTTTGGATCTCCTGTCCCTTAATGCGTTCGGCCACTGTAACGGGCCCGGTCAATTGGCCCTTTACATTGACCGGAATTGGTCTTTCCTGGAATCTAGGGCGGTCTTGGTTGCCGCTCGGCCTTCTAAACGACGGTGACGGACTTCTTGCTCTATTGCGGCAGTTACTCTTGACGTGGCCCAGTTTGCCGCAGTTAAAACATTTTGTGCCCCGATTGCTTGTTGATCGAGGAATTCTGCCCAACAGGGCTTGCATATTGACTGCCATATCCTTCATCGCTTTATGTAAACTTGCCATGGATTTAGCCATAAACGTAACCTCTTCGTCATCGCATGTTGCCATTCTTACACGTAGAGAAGAACTAGATGACACTCGTGACGCCTCAAATTCTTGTAAGGATTTACCTGACATTTGCTGTCTCATCCTCAGCTGTGTCTGGAACACAGTTTCTTTGTGCTCATTTCCAAATCGTAGTTGCAGAGAGTGTACTAAAGCTGCATAATTACATTGATCAGCTGCCGACAGAGATTGGAGTAATCCAGCCGCTTTCCTCGAAGTGCTACCACTAATGATGTAGCTTTCTGGAGCTCGGACCAGTTATTAGCTTTTGCAGCTGCCTCAAATTGGGTTTTATAAATTTCCGAGGCCGTAGTACCGTCATAATCGGGAGGCTTAATTTTAGCGTTGGCTGTGCTAAAACTCTATGTAGACGCGTTGTCGTCCTCAAGTTGTTCCCGGAATTTCTTTTCTAGCTCGAGAACCTTCTGGTTGACTGATTGCATTATTCTTTCTTCCAATTGTTGCTCTCTAGCTGCGAGATGGTTCACTAATTCTTCTTTGAACCGTTTCTATTCTTCCTCTTGTTCTAGATAATGTTTTTTCTGCTCTTCCTTCTGTTCTAGATAACGTCGCTCCTGCATTTGATCACGTTTTTCCTGCTCTTCCCTCTGTTGTTGCATAAGGGAGAGCAGGGTGGCAAGTTGATCCTCCATCGCATTTAGTCACTGGCATAAACACGTAATGTCCGGCAATGAAGTCCTGCACTTACAGTTCAGCAATATTAGTCCTCAAATTCCCACTGGAATCGCACTTCTGACACCAACTGTTGCGAACTCAGGGTTCAATAATTCCAGTGTAGCGATTTAACACGAAAACACTATTTATTTATCCCACAATTACACACAAGTACCAATTCGCCTACTAAATAACTCACTACTTAACACTTTATAGCCTTCTATTATCGTTTGGTACTTTAGCTTACCTATAGCTCGATTAAATGAGACAACCACTAACTTTTGTACAAAATCCTAATAATATAGAAAAACCTAAATTATTCTTAGAAGAAAAAGAATTGCCAAGAGACACATAAAAAAAGGTCATAAATAACTGTGTTCTAAATAAACAGAGCAATAAATCACTCGTGAGAGTTCCACGCCGCGCCCGGATAGGCGGCAAAAGTCCAACCTCCAATCTCGCTCCGCCTCCCCAGCGCCCGCTCATCGTAACAGTATTCAGCAGGCTTCGAACTTCACTAAATGACAACAAATTTGAGAAACAACTCTCAGCTTCGCTTCGGCCGGCACTCTCAGAGCTCAGCACAAAAAGACTCACTTTTACTCCTAGTGACTTAATCTACTATTATTCAAATATTTTTATTTGTGGGGTTTGCGAATTTAAACATGTTCTCATGTTATGTGAATTTAAACAGATTATCACTTATCCGAAGACATCAATCGATGAAATTGCATTTTAGTTACATTTACTCCAGAGTAACGCATGGAAAATATTAAATAAAAACAACTACTATAAGCCATACAAAATTTATGTGTCAAACGACCTGCTACCTAGAGATTTCGCAAGAGGATTAAATTGGTGCAATTGTTAAAGCAACAAACTAAGTTAAGACCGGATTTTTTTTATTTCATAATTTGGACATACGAATGTAAAAGTACAAATTGCGGAATGTTCAATAAAAATAATGAACATGTCTGGGCTGGAGAAAACTCGGAAGAGAACGAACAAACAAGAAACGAAATTCGTTTTGGTTTGGATGTGTGAATCGGGATTTTAAACTGTAATTTCAATGGTTCAGATTATTTAAATATTCTGCAAACTTAGTTAATTGATTACTTATACATGCCGTTATAATCTGCACCCTAAAGCGCAGCGTCTGCCCCCAACCGAACGATGACAAGCGAATTCGAACAAACCTGTGTAATGACTTACCAGAAAACACTCATGTTTGTGTTGGAGAATTCTTATGGTATGGCAGTTGTCTGGTTGCTGACCTTTTGAACTGACTGCAAGAAAACTTCCAAGAAAACCGTTGGCCACAATCGTTTTAGAACTGTATGTGTAACTTCCATACAATAGTGATGGTTGGAGAACTTTATTTCTCAATAATATATAAGTTGAAAACTAAAAGATTGTTAATTTTCTAATAAGGGAATAGAAAAATAATATTTAATATTTTTATATATAATAATTCATACTTATTGCCTAGATATAAATATAACTTATTTTTAATACACATTGCCTACTGTTTAACTACATATTTTTTAATCTCTCTGGTTTTCCTTACACTTTTTCTCAAGTACATACGTGACCTTCATTATCAAAATTTTTGGTATTTGAACAGAATTGGAGTTAGTTTTATATGATTCCAAAATAAAATTTCTATGCACCTAAATAGTCTATATAAGATTTTTTAATAATCTTGATTCAAAGTTTACCAGCTGCAGAATAATTAACCGCTACAAATTGGTAATAATAGAATAGACATATAGTGTTTTTTTTAACGAGGTCTGTATAGAGGTAATTCCCACTGCTTAAGTGCTAATTTTAATTCCGACCCTGTAGACGCAAAAGATAGCGAGTAAACATATAAAACACAATTTAAAGCGATAAATAATTTAGATGACTGTAACTTCGTCGTCGCGACATATATAATCCAGCAATAAAAATTTCTTTTCGACAAAGTGTTACAAAATGGTTCAGGATGGAGATGTGAAGTATTTTACCCTGGAAGAAGTGAAAATCCATAACGGCAAGGATGACCCTAAAGTTTGGTTTATCTACAAGGATAGCGTTTATGATGTTACCGACTATTTAGATGACGTAAGTAGATACCGTTACTTTGCGAAGAAGTCTTTTCTTTGCACTTATAGATAGTTTGTTGCTTTCTTAGCACGTGGAGTAAAAATATCTTAATTGCAATTTAAGTTTATGCCTTTGACCTGTGATGCGCGATAGCTAATACGGAATTTCCACCGAACATTATAGATTCAAATGCCCTCGTGCTTGCGGCTATACATAAAGTCGAAGGAGGGAATTCCTTTTTATTGCACTACCGAGATTATCGAGAATTCATATCTGATTGAACGTAATTAGTATAAATTATAAATATGCAAATTGGTAAATAAATATCAGGGTTGAAAATAATGATTTTCTTTTTAAGCATCCTGGAGGCGGAGATCTCATTACTGAATACGCTGGGCGGGATGCTACCAAGGCTTTCGACGATTTCGGGCACTCATCAGACGCCAAGAAACAATTGAAAGACTACAAAATTGGGGAAATTGTTGAGGTACGTTGAACCTGTTTTTGTGTTAATAGTGTTCATTAGAAAACGTCATCTAGAAGGCTATACATTTTTGACAGAAAAGAAATAAAATTATGACATAATGAAAGTCACAGCCTCATAGATGACGTTTTTAAATGAATGCCATCTATATAAGTAGTATCCTTGTAACAGATAAAAAATGTGTAATTATCTTAAAATTTTATTTTAGGAGCAACGAAAAGGCAAAAAGAAGAACCCACCTAAGACTGCCCAGCCAAAAGCTGGCGACCAACCAACAGTTAAAACGGTGCCCCCTGAAAAACCGGAGACAAGGTGAGTGATGGGAATTTTTGTTTGAAACTAACATTTAGGCACATCATACAAATTCAAATCCAGACCCTGTGGCCTTGAATGAGTTTGATTAAAAAGGATAGTTTCGAAGAATCTGATATTTTACGAGCCAAGTTGTCGAGCTACTCTCGATTAGTTTTCAAGGATAACCAATGCTCTTGGATGCTTTTATATTCATTGTTTTTGCAGAACCATGCACACAAATGCAAAGTAATTGTACTGTAAGCTGAATGAAACTGAGCTTACTTTATATCACTTATTTAGGATATCATAATATCATAAATATTTGTGACTCGTAGGAATTCAGGTCTGTTGTTCAACTTTAGTATAAAGATTTTGATTAAGTTTTTTGACACAGGTGGCAATATAAATCTGACAGATTTACCCCTGTATAAAATTTGAACGGTGCCAGTGTTTTTAGTTATTTTTCCAAAATTTAAAGGCTGGAAAATATTGTCGTTACCAGAAATGTTGGTGCTAGAACTTACTATAAATGAAAGCTCCAAGGAAAAGAAATAGAACTATATTCAGCATAATATGTTAAAAGAAAGTCAATGGACGTGTGCGACAAAGAGCCTTATGAACGTGTAAACGTTATAATAGAAGTACGGTGAGATGTTGTGCAGAGCAGGCGTCATCCACCAGCGAACTACATACTAAATACTAATACCACATGGCAGATGGCTCTCAGTTCCAAAAGCAGCCGATAATGCTCTGCATCTCGCAGGTTAACGGAACCCAAACGAAGTGTAAAGAGTAGGTGGTCACCAATTTGTCGATCAAGCCATCTGCATAATGGTTTCGGGGTCTACCCCTCATCAGTACAGTTCTGGCTGGTCGACAAATTGGAGACCATGAGTTCGCGACTTAAAGCCAAAAAGCTACGGAAGAGCGGTGAGATGTTGTACAGAGCAGGAGCAGGGGATTTCCACCAGCGTACTAGATCTAATACTGCATGGCAGATGGCTCTCAGTTCGAGAAGGAGCCGACAATGCTCTGCATCTCGCAGGTTATCGGAACCCAAAGTGCAAAGACTAGGTGGTCACCAATTTGTCGATCAACCCATTTGCATACTAGTTTCGGGGTCTAGACCTCATCTGTACAGCTTTGGCTGGTCGACATATTGGAGACCGTGTGTCGCGGCTTTAAACCGAAGAAGATACCGAACAGAGTTAAAACTAGTGCTAAAATTGTTTAAAAATTACCTCCTCCACATCAACCTCCACTCAATAAACGCAAAATTTGATGTTTTTGGAGTAACTCAATTTTAGGACAAAATATGGCAAAACTGATCCAAAACATCCAGTTTATTGTTTTTGCTAAATTTACATTTTTGGATAAAGAAATAAAATTGGACTCATACGTCTTAGGCGTATTCTAAAATAAAAATGTTGTAGATTCCAAAAAAAGTCAGTTTAGCATGAGGGGCAAAATCGGTTAAAAACGACTACAACAATATGAAAATAAAAATTTGGACTATTTGGAGAAATCTATTTCATGGCTATTGCCAAAATCGGTTAAGTTGACTCAAAACATTTCAGAATGCAAAATAATGGTTTTTGAATAAAATTAGGTTACGATAAGGGTCAAAATAGTTTTAAAAAAATACCTTGGGAGTCTGGAAATGCAAACTTTAAATTTTCGAAAAATTGTAGATTAAGATTAGGATGAAAATCGCCTAAAAATTACTCAAAAAGTCTAAAAATGACAACTAAAAGTTTTCGCAAAAAATCAAATTATGTTTAAGGCCAAAATCGGTTAAAAATATCTCAAAGCGTCTAAAAACGCAAATGTGCCGTCTTTTGAGAAATTCAGCTTAGAATTAAGACCAAAATCGATTTAAAGTGTCCTACCTCATTAAAAAAAGGAAATTTGGATGTTTTTGGAGAAATTTGATTTTAGAGTAAAGGCAAAACTAATTAAAAAAAAAATGAAAAAATCACATTTTTTGACCAAAATATGAGAAGTTTTACTCGAAATGCCCTGCACAATGCTAATCTGCTGTTTTTCGAGAAAGTCAGTTGAGGATAGAAACCTACTCAAATAGTGTAAAAATGCAAATTTGGAGAAGAAGAATTTGAAGAAGAAAATATAACTGATGTATTTCAGATTTTTTTACTTAAAAGATATTAAATCTACAGGATGTGAGATATAAAACGTAAAACAAGTATAGGGTGTTCCGTTATAAATGTCACCTACTTTAACTTTTATGCTCTTATTTCAAAAGAAATGTTGTACATAAGAGTTGCAGCGTTCTAACGAAGTATTACATGTGTACCTACAGTGTGTCTCAAAAAAAGTTTGACAAACTTATTATTAGTACCTCAAAGAGCGCTTTAAAATTCCACAGGCTCGATAAACCCAATAAAACATTCCGTATATTAATAATTACTATTAAAACTGCAACTTAAACGTAAACAATACAAGAAACGGGCGTATTTTCATATTATATCGTCAAAACCGGTGAAAAACTACACTCAAAGCGTTTAAAAATGCAGATTTTGATGTTTTTGAAAAAACGCGAATCTTTTGATCTGTTGTTTTTGGTAAAATTAATTGTTGGATCAGAATATGTACAATTTGACTAAAAATAACTCAAAACAACCAAAATCTGGTGTTTTTTGAGTCGTGTTAGGATTAGGTACAAAAATTACTAGAAGTGGGAAAAAATTCAAGTTTGAGGTTGTTGGAAAAATTTAGACCACGATTAGGGCCAAAATTGGTTCAAAAGTTACTAATAGGGTATGAAAATTGGAAAATTTTGAATAATTCAGCTTAGAGTTAGGGATAAAATTAATTTAAAATAATCCACATCCTCTTAAATGCAAGTTTTTTAATTTCTTTTAGCAGGAACTTGGATTCTTTATAAAAAAGTAATGCGTTCATATTACAGTCAGAATTGCACTTGTTGGCGTTTGATTTTGTGGCGGTAGGGATCTGTCGGTTAATGAAACATACTTATTTTTTTTTAAACATGTTAAAAATGGTATTTTTGACACCCTAAACCAGCCTTAAAAATGATGTTTCAAAGCCCTAGTGCTTTAAACGCGACTTTCAAACACTAGTGTTTTAAAATGAAATGTATTTATTAATATTAACATTGATAGAACAATTTGAACAATTAATTTCTTCTATAATTCTACCAGAGCCCGTAGTGCTGGAGCTCAAAGATAACGAGCAATGAACAGAAACCACCTCATGTCTGGTTGATGTTGCAATCATATCTGCTGTTGTTGTTTTCACTGCAAGGAGTTTTCGGGCAATCGAATTTTTAGTTTCCAAAGAATCTTCGATGTAGGGCTCAGCAACGGTAAACGATTTCCATCCTCCATGGCGCTTAATTGTGGTCAAATTTGCTCCAGCATCGCCAAGCAAGCTCGCAGAAGAACGGCGAAAATAATGTCCTGTATAGAGGGTCCAATTTGGAAATTTCAGGTGTTTTGCTACAGCAGCAGGTATTTTGTGCTATATTAATGCCTACAGAATTCCTTGTACACTTGTTTTCCACGTATTTTACGAAAAGTCGCCGATGTCCGACATTTGCTGGACGAAGAGCCATGTATTTCCGATAAAAATCCAAATATACCTTCACAACGATGGTGAAACTTTGTGAAATATTAGTTTTGGTTTCTGATATTTTAACCGTTAATGACCCAAATCTTCAATGATGTCGAGAGTCAATTGACAAGTTCCTCTCGTCGGCAGGCACCAAATATTCCTAAAATCGTAACTATCTTCATCAGAAGATATTTATCATCTGATGCACTATTCAAAAACTAATCAATTTGGTCCTTAGTCAATGTATTTGCTTTTTGGGGTGGTAATGCTCTCCTTGGCGCTTTACGAGAACGACTAGAGGGCATTATGCATTAGCAAAATAACTAACTGTTTTCTGTGAGTGGATTTTTCGGATTTTGATGCAACATAATTCAGATAGAATATGAAGAACTAGTGCTATACATACAAATGAGGGAATGAGGAAAACTCGGGAAAATAAAAAAAATCAAACAAAAAGCATACAGAGAAAAACCCTACATAACTACAAATTGGGTTGATCCGAGGGCAATTCAAGACATAAGTGGATAAAGGTGTCATGTCGCACTTTTTACAAAATTCCTTTGATTTGCCTCCAATTGATTAAAGCTGAATTGTTAGTGAGACTTAGCACCTTTATCCATTACGAAATTCCTTAATTTAAAAGGAAATAACATTCAGGTTTATTTAAGGTTGGATCTATACCAGGAAAGTTTAAAAAATCGAAAAATTGGAATTTTCTGAAAAGTGCGACATGACACCTTTATCGATTTATGACTTTAATTATTGCATGCAAATATAAAATGTAGCGGAAAGCTTGACAGAAGTAAGTGGGTACCTACTTAATAACATTTTTGGGGTATTCAGCTTATACCATGATTTATTTACACAATACATACGAAAGACGATCCCTCGAAGGATGTCATCCACAAAACATCCCCATATAGAATGGAAAGTGAAATGTTACACCTTGGCGATATCTTTCAGCGCCATCTATTAATAGGAAGGCATAGTTTTGGAAATCCTGGCGCATTCACCATTTTTAATTCCGCTTTTTGGAAGGCACCATTATACAGGGTGTTTTAGAAGAAGTTACATATCATTCTAAGCAAGAATGTTCCTTTATACACTTATATCGGCAGAGGCTTTATGTATGATATACTCTAATTATATCCCAAGTTTATAGGAACATTATTGCGTAAAAAATATATAGAATAAGATATTGAAGCACATATCTTCTTCCTGAAACAACTTGCTGGTCTATCTAATAGATTATGGTATTGTATTTATAGAGATGCGTTTTTGATGTGAATAATCTTAAACAATTTTATATTTAACAGCTTACCTACTTATATATAATAGTATTAATAGTTTACGGAATATTTAGTGCTTATATATTGCGATTGAAGTTAGCAGGATTAAGATAGGTGACACAGATATTCTTTTTATCTGCTGGGAGTTCGAGTCTCTACCAGATTAAGCAAATAAATAGTATAACCTGAATCCAGTTAGCTTAAATTGCGATACAAATAAGTAGTGTTTTAATTAAAGTCGCTAATAGTATTTTAGTATGTGGTAATTAAATTTTATTTTCTAAAACATACTTGAAAATAACAAAATTATGTGGTATTCTATTTTTTACAAAAACTACGAAGTGTCTAACATAGTATAAACTTATGTAGTCGATACTTAAGGATAGTAACTAAATATACTATGTAGATTAAAAAAAACTATTGAAACTAAAGCGTACAACTACAAAATAAATAATGAAAAAGCCCTATGCATCCCTGTATAAACTTAAAAAATCAAAAATGTTTGCATATAGTTTTAAACTTGCTGTCACGTATAAAGCAAAAATAAATAATTTTTTTTACTGGCTTTTGGCTGGTAGAAATCATTTACCAGTTCCCATTTTCGGTTATAAGCTTATTTCAAGTTATACTTTTTAAACGAGAAGCATAAAGATAAAAACATAGAAAAGTACTATTAGTAAAACCAAAATCAAAATCCTCCAAAAATCAGTCAGAAAGAAGAGAAAATATACAGTGAGGTTTTTTTTATCTCTGAACATACAGCAATTTTCCCTATGTTCAATTTTAAAAAAATCATCTCAAAGCATTGGTGTCAGACGTTGATGTTTAGCTAAAGGTAAAACGTCAAAAAAGCCTCCAAATATATTTCGTTAATTGTTTCAATTTAGACATCGCTTCTAAACATTCAGACGCAGACACAGAGATAGTTGTGTAATTTGCTGCTTTGTCCTAATCCGCCAATGATATCCACCAATTAAATAACATTTTTATAATAACAAGAAAACATTTATTAAAAACACTAGAAAATTAAAAGTTTATAACAAATTCTCAAAATGTCCCCCTTCGCGTTCTAAACAATATGCAAGTCGATCTTGAAAGGCACGAACTGTGGACTCGTGGAATGAGCAAGAGCGCCATCCATTTGAAACCACGGATTTTCAGTATTAAAATTTTCAATTTCTGCCATAATTTGGTCAAGGAGCAAATTTAAAAATTTTGCCGAATTTAAATTCCCTTCAATAAAGAATGGTCCTATAAGTGTATCTCCAATTATGCCTATCCATACGTTGACTCTTGCATTATATTGGGAGTGAGTTAAATTTTGTAAATGCTGATTTGTTTGAGACCAGTATCTAAAAACAGTAGGTAATTAGGATATTAAAAACAGAATTTAGGCGATTGCTAAAAAAGTTCTTTACCTATAATTTTGGGAAATTACACAACCATTTAATGAAAAGGATGCTTCATCTGTAAATACAATTTTTCGCAAAATCTTGGCATTCTTATGGAGTAAATTTAGGAATCTTTCACAAAAATCTGTTCGTTTCTCTTTGTCGTCATCATAGAGCACTTGATGGTTAGAGAGTATTTGTAGGATTTGAACTTGAATTTTTTAGGGTCCTTCGCACAGAAAATTTTGAAATTTGGAAATAATCAGCAACTTGTTTTAAGGTGGATCCAGGATTTTCTTCCATAAAACATAAAATTTCCAGTTTTAATTCCTCTGTAAGAAAATGCGGTTGTTTGCTTCTCTTCATATGAGAGTTAACTACACATCCTTCTGAATTAAACATCTTGACGATATTATGTATCGTTCCAATAGAAGGAATGGGCCTGTCTAGATGACTCGTTGCAAATAAATCACGCACTTTCCTAAGGCTATTTTCATTTTTGTAAAGATTAAACAATTCTATTTTTTCCTGTTTAGAATACATTATCTAAAGTCTCTGAAAAATATTCAGCAAAAAGTTTACTAAAAGCAGCGTTATAAAAAATAAACTTTGAAGTTTTCGAGCTGTTAAAGTTACCTGTACAGATATCTGAACCTAGAAATTAAGATCTGACAGCAATGCATTGAGATGGCTTTTTTAAAATTGAACATAGGGGAAATAGCGTTATATGTTCAAAGTTAAAAAAATCTCACTGTATATTCTTATTTTTTGTTATTTTTCGTTAATTTATGATCATCATATCATAATGGCACCAAGGTTTCTTAACACCTAAAGTTAATAGGTTATAAGATTATAATTTTATGTGTTTTAAGAGGCCTTCTGTTAAACACTGTTTGATTTTGAAATCAATAGTCCTGCACAGTTTAAATTCTATGAAATAAAAAAAAAACATAAAAGTGCTGTGGCATTAACTAAAATTAACTAAAATATAGATAATTCTTACAATTTAGGAATCTATACAGTATATCTTGCAAGTCGTTATTTTACCACAAGTTTAGAAAGGTCGTATTTCAATACTATCTTTCTAAACTTGTGTTTAGAGACACAAGTAGCATTCCAAAATAAAGAAAAGAGATAAATTCAAATGTGGGTTTTTTCACAAATATTATTACACTTACTCGGTGGTATTTGATTAAATGGACAGAAAATCATCTACTCTGTCACCTTCTAAAATTATTGTAACAACTGGCAAGACTTACGTAACATGTTACTATAGTTATTAGTACACTAGTAAATTATAATCACTAAATTTCTCTTGTTTGAATATTGTACAATAATGCATAATAACTCATGTATGGAGTATTATACATGTTAATACTACGAGTGTTTGGCGTCCCAATAAACTAAGTAGTAGGTGGATTAGCGGGATGGGGACAAATCACGACAATTCAGCTTTTATCAATTGCCAACGTTTCGACCATATATGGTGGTCTTTATCAAGGTTGTAAAGACAAGAAACATCGATCAGTTTATGGCCAGCGGCATGACTAACTTAAAATTACAATTAAAAATTTATATACATTAGAAAAATACAGATTAGAAAAAAAAATATTAATAATTTAATTTACAAGATTTAAGAAATTTACAGGCAAAACAACAAACGAACGTAACATTTATATACACAAATTGATACCTCTTGATATGCCGAAGTCCTGTACATTCTATTCAAAAACGTGTCCATTGTCCACGTCATGGGCAAAGGTTCTCACGATGACAAAAAAACACCAATAAATAAACATAAAACAATAACGAAAATTCAGTACGGAGCAGGCGAGCGACGAGCAACAGGAAGACCACAAAACCACAGCAATGGTAAGGCCGTGATACAGGGCTCAGGCTTCAACGTGAGGAAAGGAGGGGTTAATCCCTTGGATCGTATGGCACCATCAGAATCAAACTCAAGAGGAGCTAGTTCTCGACCTAATTTCATTAAGCAAATTAGCATATATATCACTCAGACCCTGTGTGTCCGTCCTGTTATTGATGGTATTGTTAACTGCTATATGGATCATCTCACTAATCATGCGTTTAGTATAATTAGGCTCCCTGTCCAGTATCTTAACGCCGTTAAAATCAAACGAGTGGTCAGACCCAAAATGATGCTGAGCTAAGGCCGTCTATTCTTTTTTATTTCTACTACGCTCTTCAGTCATATTTATGTTGTTTAATTCTGTTACCCAGCAACTGTCCAGTAGCACCCATGTAGCAACGATTACATTGGTCGCAAGGGATTCCATATATCACCCCCGAACATGACATGATAGGTGTTCTGTCTTTAAGCCTTGTGTATACAGGCCCAACAGTCTCAGTATTATAGAATGCTAGCTTACAATTCGGCATTCTCCCTTTAACCAGATTTTGAAATCTTTCAGACAGTCCCTTAATATAAGGGAATCTGTAATATATGAGTTTTTCACTACTATTAATTTCATTAATGTTCGTAATATTTTTACGTTGATTAAATTTGTTTATAATACGGTTGACAAGGCATGTTGGATAATTGTTATTTCTTAATATAGTTTTAATGATTGTGATATTTTTGTTATGCAATTTAGGGCTACTAAGACTGTAGGCTCTGTATAACAGGCCCTTTATAGTGGCCATCTTATGAGAGGAAGGTTCTTTGAAGATTTGAACACATTCGCACTACGTATGGGCATGAGGCATCGGAAATGTTGAAGGCATGGTGTAGCATTGACGACAGACTGGCTTCCCTAAATAATAGGAAAATATTTCTACTTCAATGTAGAAAAAAGCAGGTGACACCGAACCACATTAAAAATAATATTAAATGTTTGCGTGTTCTCAAAGTAGAAGCGCATCCTTATTTGTATAAAAATGACGCCATTAGTAACCGATTCCAAAAATCCGTTTTGAGCTTAGAAATTCAAATAACCATATGGAAGATTCGCCAACTAGACATCGAACGAGAACATATAAAAACTGCTGTGAAAAACTTAATACCTCAAGACATATATACAGTGAGATTTTTTTATCTCTGAACATACAAGCAATTTCCCCTATGTTCAATTTTAAAAAAATCATCTCAAAGCATTGGTGTCAGACGTTGATGTTTATGACCAGTATCTCAAAACAGTAGGTAATTAGGATATTAAAAAACAGAATTCAGGCGATTGCTATAAAAGTTCTTTACCTATAATTTTGGGAATTTACACAACCATTTAATGAAAAAGATGCTTCATCTGTAAATACAATTTTTCTCAAAATGTTGCCTTTCCTATGGAGTAAATTTAGGAATCTTCCACAGAAATCTGTTCATCTCTCTTTGTCGTCGTCATAGAGCACTTGATGATTAGAGTATTTGTAGAATTAGAACTTGAATTCTTTTAGGGTCCTTCACATAGAAAATTTTGAAATTGGAAATAATCAGCCACTTGTTTTAAGATGGATCCAGGATTTTCTTCCATAAAACATAAAATTTCCAGTTTTAATTCCTCTGTAAGAACTTGTGGTTGTTTGCTCCTCATCCTATGAGAGTTAACTACACATCCTTCTGAATTAAACATCTTGACGATATTATGTATCGTTCCCATAGAAGGAATGGGACTGTCTGGATGAAGTTGCAAATAAATCACGCACTCTCCTAAGGCTATTTTCTTTTTTGTAAAGATTAAACAATTCTATTTTTTCCTGTTTAGAATACATTATCTAAAGTCTATGAAAAATATTCAGCAAAAAGTTTACTAAAAGCAGCGTTATAAAAAATAAAGTTTGAAGTTTTCGAGCTGTTAAAGTTACCTGTACAGATATCTGAACCTAGAAATTAAGATCTGACAGCAATGCATTGAGATGGTTTTTTTAAAATTGAACATAGGGGAAATACCGTTATATGTTCAAAGTTAAAAAAATCTCACTGTATATATTAATTTCGCTAGTTCCAGACAAACAAAATACCAGAAAACATTCTGTGCGATTAAAAAGATAAAGCTAAATAAGATAAATAATCTTTGCCTTAAAAAATCCACTTTTAAAGTGTACGTTCAGAATGGTTTTTTGTACAACTATGGTGTTATTGAATTGCCTCGTGATATCGTAGAGGTCCTGTGCGCTGGCCCTAAATTCGCACTACCAACTATTAACAGTTAATATCCTTTAGTAAATATTATTAAGGATCTCGAATATTGTATACAGAGGCATATACCGGAGCGGGACGAGCATGATGAGCTGAGAGCGCGTTGCATTAATACTGTCACTAACCATTTACATTGTACTAGGAACTCTAATTTAAATAATCATCATATGTATCAGTGTTTCATAAAAACAAAAAAAATTTTCAGACAGCATAGCGATCTGATGACTGAGGAAGCTAAATAACTACTTATATAATATAATTAATTATCTTTAACTTCCAATTAAAAAATCTAGATCGTCATGCGGGCGGATAAGGGGGGTTCTACCGTGGTTATGTTAGCTAGTGAGTATAGAGACACTATAGGTTTGTTCCAACACGCCAGAGAACTGTTCCAGAACCGTTAGAAAATCATTCTGGCCAACACACTGGTAAAAATTCCAAATCGAAATGAGCAATTTAGGTACTCTAGGAGCAATTTAGAGAACCTTATAAGTTTGTTCCAACTCGCCGAGGAACCAAAATCCTTGCAGAACCTCTCTGGACAAACACATTAGTTCTCCCAATTTAAAATTTATATTAGTGAGTTGACCAGAATGATGTTTGAACCATTCCGGAACGGTTTCTTGGTTGGTTGGAACAAACCTTATGACAACCATGCTTCAAGACGACTCAATGTATGCACTAGTTTCCAAAGACCCTACTACACGTTATCAAGATCAAGCGAACAATTTGATAGTTAAACTAGTAAAACTTAACTGCATCGATGAACTCACTGGTAAAAAACTAAAAGCATATAACTGTGTTGCACCTAAACTATATGGCCTTAGAAAAACACATAAACCTGGTCTACACCTTAGACCGGTAGTTAGCTGTATAAATTCGCCATCATATAACTTGGCTGTATTTGTCCACGACATTTTATCGCAAGTGTCTAGTACGTCACCTTATAGCATAAAAAACTCCTTTGAGTTTGTAGAGTGGGCTCGCGATGTAACATTGCCGAATAGTTATGTGTTGTTGTCATTGGACGTAATCTTTTTATTTACAAACATTCCCAAAGACTTGGTGTTGTCTATTATCAATAAAAAATGGAAATTTTTCTCAGCATACACAACAATACCCAAACAGATGTTTTGTGACATCATTCGTTGTCTGTTGTATTGTTATCTGGGTAATCCAGCAAGCCCTGTTCTGTCCGGCCTTCCTTTTGATATAGCCTTCTTGAAATTATATGTGGATGATACGATCGTGGCTTGTCCATACGATAAAACACACCAAGTATTATCACAATTTAATCAGTTTCATCCTAAATTACAGTTTACTATGGAAGCGAAAGTAGATGATTCACTCCCATTTTTGGACACGCTCGTGATTGGTCAACCGGACGGTACACTTCTCTTTGACTGGTACAGAAAGCCTACTTCCTCTGGCAGAGTTTTAAATTATCTTTCCGGACATGCTTCCTCTCATAAGATGGCCACTATAAAGGGCCTGTTATACAGAGCCTACAGTCTTAGTAGCCCTAAATTTCATAACAAAAATATCACTATCATTAAAACTATATTAAGAAATAACAATTATCCAACATGCCTTGTCAACCGTATTATAATAGTATATTATACAACAAGCATTTAATGAGAGTCGTTATTCTCGAGGGTAACGTTTGAGCCCACGAGCGAAGCGAGTGGCACAAGTTGCCCGAGAGAATAACGCTCATTAAATGCGCGTTGAATACTATACTTTATCCACGACCAAGATTCTGGGTTTTCTCAAATATGATAGGTTATAGGTGCCACAAAGATAATTTACAATTTTAAAACCACGACCACGACTGGTTTCGCTATTCAATGGCGCGACGTTTGATGCGTCTTGTCGATAGATGACGGTCTAGTCACCCGCGCATGTCACCGCATGTTCATTTCAATGCTACGAGGGTGGACGGTAAATTACTTCATTTTATGGCCTATTTTAAGTATTTTTCAGTGAAAAGTACATATTTTAGTGAAAAAGAGACACTGTAACCTACATTTGCCTCAATACATCCTAATAGAATAATAATTATTTGAATGAACAAGTGGTAACTACCGATTTCATGTTTAGGGCATTTTACTTTTTGAGTTGTCAGTTGCCTACGACATGTTTCGTTTCCATGACAACTCATTATTCACTTGTGAATAATGTTCATTATTCACAAGTGAATAATAATTATCGTTAGTCTTGAGAATGTACAATAATAATGTTATTATTATAGTATGGTCGTGGATAAACAAATTTAATCAACGTAAAAATATTACGAACATTAATGAAATTAATAGTAGTGACAAACTCATATATTACAGTTTCCCTTATATTAAGGGACTGTCTGAAAGAATTCAAAATCTGGTTAAAGGGAGAATGCCGAATTGTAAGCTAGCATTCTATAATACTGAGACCGTTGGATCTGTATACACAAGGCTTAAATACAGAACCTATCATGTCATGTTCGGGGGTGATATATGGAAACCCTTGCGACCAATGTAATCGTTGCTACGTGGGTACTACTGGACAATTGCTGGGTAACAGAATTAAACAACATAAATATGACTGTCAAGAGCGTAATAGAAATAAAAAAGAACAGACGGCCTTAGCTCAGCATCACTTTGGGTCTGACCACCCGTTTGATTTTAACGGCGTTAATATACTGGACAGGGAGCCTAATTATACTAAACGCATGATTAGTGAGATGATCCATATAGCAGTTAACAATACCATCAATAGCAGGACGGACACACAGGGTCTGAGTGTTATATATGCTAATTTGCTTAATGAAATTTGGTCGAGAACTAGCACCTCTTGAGTTTGATTCTGATGGTGACATACGATCCAACGGATTAACCCCTCCTTTCCTCACGTTGAAGCCTGAGCCCTGTATCACAGCCTTACCATTGCTATGGTTTTGTGGTCGTCCTGTTGCTCGTCGCTCGCCTGCTCCGTACTGAATTTTCGTTATTGTTTTATGTTAATTTATTGGTGTTTTTTTGTCATCGTGAGAACCTCTGCCCATGACGTGGACAATAGACACGTTTTTGAATAGAATGTACAGAGTCATCCAACGAGGACTGAAAAGGACAGTTTTTTCGGAATGGGTTAAATGTTTTGAAAAACCAAAATAGCAATTTGTTATGTTCTTTACCGGTGAATCCAAAAATTATACATGAGAAACAATTGAACATCAAATAAAAGCGCTGCGGCACATTTTGAAATTTTCTTAAATGGAATGTCGTATTTTTTATTTCATATTTCAATTCCTGATATATTTGTTGATATTAACAGATATTTTTTTTCTAATAACGTTGAACTTATGCACTTATTAAATTACAAAAACATCTTCATGAATCATTTTTGGATTCACCGGTAAAGAACATAACAAATAGCTATTTTGTTTTTTCATCATTTAACCCATTCCGAAAAAAACTACCCTGTTCAGTCCTCGTTGGATGACCCTGTACAGGACTTCGGCATATCAAGAGGTACCAATTTGTGTATATAAATGTTACGTTCGTTTGTTGTTTTGCGTGTAATTTCTTAAAATAATATAATTTCTTAAATCTTGTAAATTAAATTATTTTTTTTTTCTAATCTATATAAATTTTTAATTGCAATTTTAAGTTAGTCATGCCGCTGGCCATAAACTGATCGATGTTTCTCGTCTTTACAGCCTTGATAAAGACCACAATATATGGACGAAACGTTGGCAATTGATAAAAGCTGAATTGTCGTTATTTGTCCCCATCCCGCTAGTCCACCTACTAAATACCTGTTAATGTTTGACTATCTGGAATAAATCTTCTTTGATGGATTGCATTGCCAGAGAAAGAAGGCGAGTTGAGTTGATTGTGTGCTTAGGGGTCTTCAGATGCATTTCCATGATTTTCTAGAATCTCTTTGTTTTATGATGCATAAATCCATGTTTTTCAAATGGATCATCAATGTTCTTCAGAGTATTAATTTCCTTGATAATCTCTGCAAATGTTGTTGATCTAAATATGTATTTTTTTGCAGAAATAACATGTGAACATTAGGAAACAATACTTTCTACCATACATGTGCAATTGTATAATAGATGTATAAAATATCAATTTCTAATATTTTTTAATAAAATTAACTTTTTACTCAAATATTTTATGCTTTCCCTATCATGTTCAACATGGTAATCTGGCTCATATATACCGTTTCTTTTTTTATAATGCCATATTAATAAGAGAATATTAGATAGTATATAAACTTGAATGATGATGGGCTCAATATGTAAACTTTCGCAAAAATCATCTTATTTTCAATTTTTTTATGAGAGACCGTATGTCCAAATACATTCAAAACGAGAAAATCCCATAAAGTGTATTTTACAAAGGTATTCCTTATAAATTTGACAAATCTTACCTTGGGGTATACATAAAAAAGGAAAAGCGCCTGGAGTAAGATTTACTCCAGTAACCACATATTTGCAATAATTAACTCTTTTGAACTAAATGATAGACTCAGTAAGTAGCAAGTCGAAATCATTGAAATTAAACGAAATTTGTGCCAAAATTTGAGTACTGCTAAGTTGAGAAAGACGTGAATTTTAAGTGTCCCGTCATTGTGACCTTCAATTTAACCCAGTTTTTTGGTATTTTTTGAAGAAAACTGTAACCTTTGAAAATGGAGTACTAGTGGCGCTCTCACACAATAGAAAGGCAAACTTAAAACAGTTAAACAGTAAAACAGCCTTCCATTTGATCTTTCCTTTCTATACGGGGATGTTTTGTGATGTCATCTGAGGTTGTAGTGGCATCATTACGACCTCATTGTCACACTAAATAATACAGAACTGAACTGATACTTGCCTATCTCAATTGGCTGAAAGTAGGGTGAGATTGTATAGGGCCGGTAACTGTGATTGCAGATAATTACTGCTAAACTTAAAAATTATTGCATGGTCCAAAACTTCAAAGTAATAAGTCCCTTATAAGTTGGCTGGAATAACTCCTTTTATACTACACAAATATCGGAGTATTTCAGGAAGTATTCGTTCTAAGAATAAAAATATAAATACCCTTTTTTGTTTTAAAAGAAACAACAACTATAAAAGGGTTATATAAAACCGATCTTTGAGTAGAATCTACAATGATTGCTTGAAATCAATTAACAAATTAAGTTACGCTTTAAACAAAGTTCCTACTTAGTGATCCTTGAATGGAAAATGCAGTGGTTTTAACTACCGCGTATGTTTTTAAAGAGTATTAAACGAAATTGAATATTTCAAATAGTGATTAACAAAATTCCGTTTTGCAGAGGAACAATAATTTATTTGCTTGAAAATCCCATCAGTTAATTCAAATTTAACCTGAACATTCACAAAGGAAAATGTAAACAAAATAATTAGATTTTTACAATGCAATCAATGGATACTTACATTTTTAGTTTGGGTATTACCCAAGAGGTATAATGAGGACTGGACAAAACGGTTTTTTCTCTCGGAATGGTTTAAATGATTTGAAAAAAAAAATGTAGAATCCGATAATGTTACATGAGAAACAATTAACTGAACATTAAATAAATTCACTGCGGACTATTTCAATTTTTTTTTAATAAAACGAAGTATATTTTATTTTATATGTCAATTCTTGATATATTTTTTGCTGCAAATAGATTTTTTCTAGTAAGATCAATTTTCTGGGCATTGAAGTTGTAATAGTTTATTGTTTTATTAAATTATGAAAAAATTGCATTTATGTGACCGTTTTTCGGGTTTAACCATGACGATCACGGTTATTTAAAGAGATGCGAAGAAGTTTAAATTAGTTTAAAGTTGTACAATTAGAAGTCTATAAATATGAAAAAAAAATTATACAAAATTCTATTGGCTTCGGAAATATCCGCAAAAATTGAAATTCTGAAGAAACTTTTTATATTTTTTCAAGTCTTAATTTAATGAAATAATTAAAAATAATAGGTACTTATTCATAGCAACTTTTTGCTCCCTTCAACGTTGTATTTTCAAATTTAAAACCGTACGTTTCATTGTCATCAACTTATTTTTTATATACATCGGATTTTTTACATTAGATTCTGAATCTTCTTGCATTCGGTATTGGTTTACCGGCATTGGAAATTACAGTATGATTCAATGCAAAATTTAAAATATAAAAAGAAGAGAACACCAAAAGAAAAATTAAGTTTCTTTTTGAAATATGGGTAAAAATTACTGAATGTTATGTTACTACTCTCTTTTGGACGGATTAATTGCGTAACTACTTTCTAGAGTTGACCAACCTTAACCTCCGTCATCAGCATCCTTTAGGAGTTCGATGATACTGCCCAAAGGAAGTTTCGATTGAGGTTAAGGTTTGTCATCTACTGGACTAACCTAAACAGAAATAGTGTTTAGTGTGATTATGTGAAACTGTGAGTATTCATATCAAATATCTTTGTTTCAGGAGCTGCATCAACATTATCACATGTGGCCTGTGCGGTTGAAATCTCTACGAAACTCTACCAGCTTTACACAAAGGAAAATTTTATTACTGAATTAATATAGCGCGTCTAGTTTATCAGTCGGTACTCTAACTGTGATTTTGGATTAATTTATTTATTACAAATAGCAATTAATTTAATTTAGTTCAGAAATGATAATAAAGTGGTGACCTTGTGCTACCAGACTCAAACATGGCTGTACTTCGCAGAATACACTCTAATTCCAAAATGTCTGTAGTCTCTGATAAAGTTAGCTCTTTCGTGTCGATGACAAAGATAAAATATCGCAGTTTTTGAATATGAAAGAGATGGCTAGACAAGTTACGTTTTTGTATGTTGATATATATTGACAACGAGTGCTGTCGCCATGTTGGGGTTTAGTAGTAAACAAATACAAAGTCCCTGTAATAAAAGCACTTCATATGACAAAAAATCTGCTCTATTATGTGATCGCACATGTAGATCGATAGATGGAATATATGACGAATATTAATGTATCTAAACACGTAATTGATAAAAATCCGCTATCTACATTTATGAAACAATGGATTATAGAGAATTGCATGCTTAATGGGCACTTAACGGGTTTTAGATTTTGATGTGTTAGCGCTGATAAGGAAGTGAAAACTGGCGTTAGAAATATAAATGTTACATGTTCAATTTCACATAATTAATTGAAAGCTTAAAGTGTTCCACTTTACTTATAACATGTCACCTCACTGATGTAAATAAAATTACTGCTAGAACAGCATGAAGTATTCTAGTACTATATATTTTTTTTCAAGCGGCGAAAATTAGGCCGATCAGGGGCTTCAGGAGATAACCTATAATAACATGACAAGATCAAGTTTTAAGTTACTGTTGATATTTTATTAGGTTTTCGCCATATTGCCTTGAGGGGCAGACATGTCAAGTGACGTAATTCTGGAATGGTCAATTGGCAAATTGCGATTTTGAATTATTTGACGCAAGGTAACGTCACTTCCGGTGGATATCGCCCTTTTTAAAGTACCCATTGCTACAAAGGGGGCCAAAACTGTAAAACAGGAAGGTCCAGACAAAATATTCTAGCTCGTTGGGTCAAACTAAGAAACAGCTCTTTTTAACCATTAGGCAAAATAAATCCGATTGTAGCAATGAAAACGACAAAAGTCCTTCGGCTAACTATCATTTTGCCACGCGACAACTTTAACTTTTGCAGGTCGAGCGTCTTGAAGAGTGAAGAAAACTGAAGTTATTTTCGAAAAAAACAACAAACATGTTGTGTAGGTTTGTGGATTAAAACCAGAAACCTACTTCACCCATTGGTTCATTACGATAATATGTAAGTTTTTTGGAATATAGCCTTTTTTCACAAACAAGTCGGTCCAATCTTACGACTTTTGCAGTTCAAGATGAGAGAAAACTGAACAATCAATCAGGCTGGGTTTTCTATAGAGGTGTGTGAAAGCTCCCCTTTCGGTCTCCTTGATACCAAAACATCCAAAAACGGTAGGCGTCCTTCCTTTTCTATCTCCATCGTGAACTGAGTTTTTGGGTTGATAGAGTTGAGGTGTAAGAGGAAGTTTTAAAGTTCGCCCTCGCCGTGGCTCCAAACAACAAAGGTGTCGTTCATGTATCGGAACCAGAACTTTGGCTCTTATTTGCCGTTGCCAACACCTTGGCCTCGAAAATTTCCATAAAATATTTGGCTATCAGTGGACTAAAGAGCTACACCATTAGTTTGTTCGTTGAAATCTTCCTTCCATTGAAAATATATAGTGGTTAAAACTACAAAACGCATTGTCAACACGAGGATTACGGAACACTAGAGGAGTTGGAGGCTGAGACAAACCCAAAAGCAGCAAAGCACGCCCTCTCCGAAGGTCACGACATCGTTGTCCATCACGACACCCCATTTTCAATGAGGTGGATATCTTATCTGACTATTCAAAGGAGGCCCAATGAAGCTCTGCAACTACTTCTTCGTTTTTGGAGGAGGGAAAAATTGAATGCTCTCTAGGTGTTTAGTCTAAGGTACATTCAAGTCCCCCTGGATGGGATGTCCAAGATAATTTAGAAAATCGGTAAAAAAATTACACATTTCTGCTGATATCTGCAAGTGATAAACGTGTAGGCCTTCTAACACTAAACGAAGGTGGTGTAAGTGTTGTCCTTCGTTGGGTGAGTAAATAATTATATCGTCCAAATATACCTGTACGAACTTATGTAAATATCCTACTATTCCGAAGTCATCAATTATTGAAAAGTGGTAGGGGTTCCTTTTAATCCAAAGAGCATCACCGTGAATCGATAAGCGGCTCCGTCAGGTGTCGTAAAACCTGTGAAATCTTTGCTTTTCCCTTCAGGAGGGATTTGCCAGTATCCTGATTTTAGGTCCAATACACTGAACACTTTAGCCTGGGCAATATCCTTTAAACCATCTTGAATTGTGGATCTGGGCAAACCGGAGCTCTCGTCAACGGTAATAGCGTTCAGTTCGCAGTAGTCCACACAAAAACGCGGTTCCTTTCCAGGCCTTTTAACCAGAACTGGAGGAGAGGAATAGGGTGAAATGGTAGATTCTAAGAATCCAGCCGTAAGCATCTTCGAGATACAGCCGTAAAGGATGGCTTTTTTAAGCGGGTTCATGGAATAAGAGCGTTTATTTATCAACGTACGAGTTTAAATCACAATTTTATGCTATGTGGTACGGGTGATGGGTTGAATTAATCCCGTTTCGAACAAATATCTGTCTTTCGAACAATCTTGTCTTCAAATTTTTCTTTGAGTACAATGAGCTCTGGTCTAGAACGATGTCCGTCCATCCTTGGTAGCAATATGGATACAATTTTGCTATAATCAATCACAGCTTTTTTCTAGCTGAGAAAAAGTTGAGCTAATATGAAAGATTCACACAAGTCTTGAACAACATAACATTTAATGTTATAGGGAAGGTAATTTATGAGAATTTGACATGATATTTCACCTAGAAGTAGTATTAAGGTTGAACCACAAGCTAATCTCAAATTAGCTGACGTAATGGGAGTGAAACTTGCGACCATAGATTTAGCGACTAAGTTTATTCCTGCGCCGTTGTCAATCAAGGCCTTGTAAGTTTTCTGTTCACAATTAACTTGGATAATAGATTGTGAATTGTTCACAGAAAATGCACAAGTAAATGGAGTGCCTCGTGATACAGAAACTTCCCGATTGATACTTAAATTCGGAGAGTTTAGTACACGATCCGGATTACGACCGATCAATCGTTCTTCTACAATGGACTCTGAGGTGTTTTGTGAGCTGACGGTTGCGTTATTCTTTACCGTAACCAGGATCTGATTCCCGATATCAGTTCATTTTTGGGAGAAAATTCAGATCCGAATCTCCACTGCATTCTCTCATGCTTTAGACTGAGAGTGGGGATATTTCCAAATCTAAATGTGGGAGAGATATTGAAGTTGGAAGAACAGCTGTAGAATTCTCATCTGAATCAATGGTAGAATAGATTGAGTGATTGATATAAATATAATCATTTTGATGTGATCGGTAGGGTAATAGTTTTTTGGATCTGCTTGGTTAATCGTTACATTTTCGTCAGTAAGTGAGTAATTACGGGAGAAGAAATTTGTTGCTGAATTGAGTTCCATTTTTGCATTCTGGCAGTCAGCCACACGAGGTGTTACTGTTACAGCGGACGTCCTATAGGGCGATTTCCCGTCTGATAGTTTGGAAATACTAAAGTTGATTGAGGTTTTCCTTTGAAGGGATTTTGAGGACATTCCCTATGCAGGTGTTGTCTTTGGCATATTCGGCAAGAAAATAAGCGAAACGTTTGATTTGGTTTGCGTCCTGTAGGAATATTTCCGGCGCCACCTACCGGAGGGTAGAGTCGACTGTTTCGATTTTCACTTGACCCTGAAAGCTTGAATTGGAAAGGTAGATTAGTTTGAGATTCTGGGAGATTAATACTGGACCTTCCGAACGTTTGACCGGGAAGAACTCTAAGTAATTTCTGTTTTTCTTGTATACCATCTGCTCCTCAGGAGTGTCAGGTTCAAGCCTAATGTACAAGGATGACTTGCTTGGGGTTGAACATGATTTTGTCTTTAATGCTTGACAGAAATCTGTAACGAGGAGTAAGAAGGCTTTGGGTCTTCATGATCTCGCTCCGAAAAGGTCTGATGAAAAGAACGCGATTTTGTCGTGAAATTTAGGATTAAAGGTGAATTTGCCTGGCTTAGCTGGTTGGCACAGAAGTACGACAGTTTCTGCCTACATAAAAAAATAAAAGAAGTTACCGATGCGGTGAGAGAGAAGAAAACTGGTACACTGAAAGGTGAAAAGGGCGCACCGGTGGCTGACTTCGATGGAGACTGAGACTGTGGCAGCAATATACCGGGTGTCCAGCAGAACCCTGGACATAGGAGATTAACATGAAAAATCGGTTTTTATTTTTTTGCGCCTGTACGGTTGATTTGATTGAAAAACTTTTAGGAGTAAAGTTGTAGAGCGTATGGTCAGCTATCATCCTGTCATTTTTTCAATGCCCCAGTTTTGGCCGTTTTTTGGAAAAACGCCTCGAAAAGTGCAAGAATTTGAATTTGGCGCGTCACCCCCGCCCTGCATATGCAGTGTAGCCAACATAATAATTTCTTATGTCAGAGTCAGAGCCGATTTTCCTTTCTTATTTATTTTGAGGGGCTATCATGTAGTAATTATCGTGATTATGCAGTGAAAATTAACCGAAAATCTGACGATAATGTTCTTAAATCATACGGTAAGTAAAAGTTACGTTTATTATTATCATAATTAGTAAAAGGAAAATCATCCAATTTGTGTATGGCTGGTTGTCTAATTCATTTTAGATTAGCAACAGACAACGGATCGACGATATGTCTCTTGTCTTTGTCATTGGTAAAGCTAAAAGCTAGGTTAATGTTAAGAATTATTAAGGACGGAGAGTTGGGTGGATACATTTGTTGAGCAAACCAAGAACCAAGCTTGAAATGTAATTGTACTCTACAACTGAGTTATCGTGGAATTGGCGAAAAGAAAATACGGATTGGCGGCTCTTAAAAGAACCATTTAATTACATACTACAAAGAAAGTGAACAACCACCCATGTGTTTAACATCAAACACACAGGTAAACAAGAACAATAAACAAATAAATAAAATACAAGACTAGATGTGGCACATCAGAGAAATTGTTCAAAATGATGCATCTTCTGCAGAGGTACAATATGCAAGCCTCTGTTCAAAATTGCGACATGTATTGTCCAACATCACCACCGTGACTTGACTACAAATTTCTTGAATGACAAGTTTCAACTCTTGAACATTTGCATATTGTTTATTTCTCTGGTAGAGACGATCTTGAGTGAATCCCCAAACAAAAAAATCACAGGGATTCAAATCCGGAGAGCGAGGTGGCCAATTAATTGCTCCAAACTTTCCGATCCACCTATCACCAAATGTTTCGTTTAAAAAACGTCTATTTTGCAGTGCAGTGTGACACGACGCCCCATCCACACGCTTACAGTTGCTCGACGTTGGTCCCGATTGTCATGCACTATATGTGGGTTTTGGAGTGCCCAAATCCGATCATTTTGTTGATTTGAAGAGCCAGTCAATCCAAATTAGCATTCATCCGTGAAACAAATGTTTCTAACAAATCTTGGGGCTGCAATAATTTTTTCGGTCAGGATTTCACAAAACTCCATTGGGGGGAAAAGGTGGGTCGGTAAGAGTTGTTGATGGTTCTCTTGTTTGTAGCTTTCAAAACCTTCTTTTTGCAGATAATTATGGATGGTGATCTACTAAGTCCAGTTTCTTGGCCAATCTGTCGAATACTCTTGGAAGGATCATCGTTTACTGTAGCAAGAACAACAAGTTTTGCCACATTTTCATCCTCTGGAGCCGCACCAGCTTGAAGTCGTTGCTTTCGCTCACAGGAACATATCGGGTTAATACTCCCAGTTTCCTCAAAACGAGCAACCACCGCCTGAAGTAAACTGCATGCTGGTATTGGTTGTTCAGGAAACAATGCAGCAATGTTGTCTCAAATTTGAGCAAAGGAATTACCAGCCCAGTATTGTTTTAAAACAAGTTTTCTCTCCTCAAAATTCATAACTAATGAAACATTTAAATAAGAACAAATAAAAATAAAATTTTACACTGTATCAACAAAATGGTTCCTAATTTCCTTACTTTTAATATCAATAAATACAAGGTTTCTGTATACATTACATTTTTATTTCGGGAAAATTGTGTGTGAAAAAGTGGATGCAACAAGTACCAAAATAAGTATTGTTACGATCGCAGCAACGCCGCATGGGAGGCGGGGCAACGCATGGGAGCGTGTTGGTTGGTGGAGCTTCGCGACCTATCCGCGCTGCGTCATGGCTGACACGAGTGATTTATTGCTCGTCTGGCTTAATCTAGAAGGCAGTTGTTTACAACCGTTTTTTTTTATGTGAGATTATTCAAGAATTCTTATAAAGAACTTTCTAGGTTTTTCTGTAATTTTAGGATTGTATATAAAAGGCGCATAGAGCGGCGGTTAAGTAATAGTCTTATTTTAAGCGAGCTATAAGTAAGCTAAAGTTACGAAGCGATAATAGAAGGCTATAAAGTCTTAAGTAGTGAGTTATTTAGTAGTTGAATTGTACCGGTGTGTACCTATTTGTGGAGTTAATAAATACCACTTACGTCTAGTAAGGCCCAAGGATATCAGCGAGGCGCTAGTTCGGGCCCTGGAATTCGAGGCGTCACGAGTGTCATCTGGTTCTTCTCCACGTGTGCGAATGGCAACTTGCAATGACGAGAAGGATACGTCTATGGCTGAATCCATGGCCAGTTTACATAAAGCGATGAAGGATATGGCAGTCAATATACAAGCCCTATTGGGAAGGACCCCTCGATCAACAGACAATCGGGGCATAAAATGTTTTAACTGCGGCAGACTGGGTCACATCAAGAGTAACTGCCGTAATAGGGCAAGAAGTCCGTCGCCGTCGTTTAGAAGACCAAGTGGCGACCAAGACCGCCCTAGGTCCCAGGAAAACTAATTCCGGTCAATGCAAGGGGGCAATTGACCGGGGCCGCTAAGACTCCCAGGATCTTTAAAGTCAATAATTTGGGTGGCAAAAGTCTCACAGTGGCCGGACGCATTAAGGAACAGAAGATCCAGATTACCATCGATACAGGAGCAGATGTGACCATTGTAAGGCCAGATAAACTTGTCGGATATACCATACAACCATTGCCCAATCCTATTATGTTAAAATCAGTCACTGGAGAGTCTTGCCCTATAGACGGAGAAGCCGATGTCACCATCATTATTGGAGAAAGACTCGAAGTTCGGCATAAAGTGTTGGTCGCCATGGACTACTTTACTAAATGGCCTGAAGCATACGCCCTGCCTAATCAAGAAGCAACGACTGTGGCAACGGTGCTAGTAAATGAAATGTTCTGCAGGTTTGGAGTCCCTCTCGAACTTCATTCTGATCAGGGTCGAAATTTTGAATCGGCTGTTTTCCAGAAGGTCATGGAACTTCTCGGAATTCGCAAGACCAGGACAACTCCTTTGCATCCACAGTCGGATGGGATGGTAGAGAGATTTAATCGGACCATGGAACATTACCTGTCTAAAATGGTGGCAGATCATCAGCGTGATTGAGACCAACATCTACCTCTCATGTTGATGGCATATCGAGGCTCTACGCATGAAGCCACTGGTTATACTCCGGCGAAAGTGATGTTCGGAAGGGAAATGAGGCTTCCTGCAGATTTGATGTATGGAACACCAGAAAAAGACTCACTCAACTCTGAGAATTTTGTGGAGGAACTCAAGGAGAGGCTGGACAATGTTCATGAACAAGTCAGGAATAAACTGCGGATATCCAGTGATCGAGCCAAAGCAAGATATGACTTACTAGCTAACTCCCGCGGCTTTCAGGATGATGATTTGGTGTGGTTATACAATCCGAGGCGAAAGGTGGGGAAGTCGCCCAAACTTAGCCAAAATTGGGAAGGACCTTATACAATTATAAAGAAGATTAATGATGTGGTGTATAGGATCCAGCGGACCCCTAGGTCAAAGATGAAGGTCGTTCATTTGGATCGATTAGCACGATACCATGGAACTCTATCTGTTCGGGACGAACAGACTTAGGAGGAGGGCAATGTTACGATCGCAGCAACGCCGCATGGGAGGCGGGGAACGCATTGGAGCGTGTTGGTTGGTGGAGCTTCGCGACCTATCCGCGCTGCGTTATGGCTGACACGAGTGATTTATTGCTCGTCTGGCTTAATCTAGAAGGCAGTTGTTTACAACCGTTTTTTTATGTGAGATTATTCAAGAATTCTTATAAAGAACTTTCTAGGTTTTTCTGTAATTTTAGGATTGTATATAAAAGGCGCATAGAGCGGCGGTTAAGTAATAGTCTTATTTTAAGCGAGCTATAAGTAAGCTAAAATTACGAAGCGATAATAGAAGGCTATAAAGTGTTAAGTAGTGAGTTATTTAGTAGTTGAATTGTACCGGTGTGTATTTCTGGAGTTAATAAATAGTGTTTTCGTATTAAATCGTTACACTGGAATTATTGAACCCCGAGTTCGCAACAGTATATTTCCATAATCAATCTATACATAAATTTCTTAACGGAAGAAATTAACAAGTGGACATGAAAAAGAAATGTAACATAAATTTAGGTAAAAACACAGATAACAACAATTATTCCTATAAAAACACTATCACCTTTATTAAGATTCAATTCAATTCAATTCAAATTTATTCATGTTTACAATCACCAAAACAGCATACGTCGTACATACGTCAAAAATAGAATAGTCTACAAATTAAATTTAAATAAATTCAGTCCAGATGCCATTATTTACTTAATACTAAAAGCTTACAGTCAACATCCTAAAATAGACTATACAGAGAGAAGAAAACAAAAATTAATAATTTTGATTAAAATACTCTTCATCACAATAAAAAACATTTACCATTAAAATTTGCTTAATTTCCTTTCGGAAACTATCCACTGTCAACGCTTTAATTTTTATGGGCAGTTGAAATATTTTACCGCCCAGTAGCCAGGACCATTCTGACACCTTCTCAAACGACAATATGAGGTTATTAAATTTTTTCGGCCTCTAGTAAGGTAAGCATGCATGTCCTCGTGAGCAGAAAACAGATATATGTTATTTTTCACAAACAGCAAATTCTCCAATATAAACATGGAGGGCAGGGTTAGTATGCCTAGCTCTCTGAAGTGCGCTCTGCAGTCATCCCTGTAGTCCAGGACAGCCAACAATCTGACCGCTCTTCGCTGAAGCCCGAACAAACGCTTAGCCCCCGAGGCGTGGCCCCAAACAACTACAGCATAAGAGAGCCATGCATGAAAAGATGCAAAGTAAGCCGATCTAAGTACCGTACGAGATATCCTATCTGAAAGCTGACGTAGCAGGTACAAACTTGTATTGAGTCTTGAAGCCAAGTTATCAGTGTGTAAATCCCACTTGGCGCTCTCATCTACAAGAACCCCAAGAAAAGAAATTTAACCTGGGATACGTGGTCATTTACGGTTCCAATCTCCCTCAATGCAAACACCATCCTCTGTGTCTTGCCCATATTCAGCAGCAATCCATTGGAATGAAACCAATTTTTGGCCAGTTTTTCAAGTTGTTTGTGGCCAGTTTGGCAAGATTTGTTGTCACTGAAAAAAGTTTTTTTCACAGGCATTATAGTCTCCAGATACATAGATAAAGCCTGAAAGAAACTGGTCTTAGCAGATCAAACATCCATCGCTATCTGCTTACTGGTCTTGCTTATTTGCTATAAACATTTGTTCCACCAATGAATGTTAATTTGGATTAATGGGTCCCTCAAATCAACAAAATGAATGAGTTTGGACTCTCTAAAATCCACCTACAGTGCAGGACAACCGAGACCAACGTCGAGAAGTTGTCAATGTGTGGATTGGCATTTTGGGGCGCACTGTATTTGGTTTGTGATTGTGTGACCAATGAGATTTTGTCTGTCATAGAAGAGTCCAGCACTTAACAAGGGTTTTTCACATGCAGGATGGGGCCTCGCGTCACACAGCACTGCAAAATAGACACTTTTGAAGTAAAACATTTGGAGATAGATGAATTCAACTCAATAACAACAACAACAACGAACACCCTTAATTGGTGATAAGAGACAAATTGTCATGTCATCGTGGTTGTCGTATTGCTAAACTAAAATGAATTAGACAACCAGCCATACACAAATTGGAATGATTTTCCTTTTACTAATTATGATAATTATAAACGTAACTTTTACTTACCTATAATTTAAGAACATTATCGTCAGGTTTTCAGTTAATTTTCTCTGCATAATCACGTTAATTACTACATGATAGTCCCTCAAAATAAATAAGAAAGGAAAATCGGCTCTGAGTCTGACATAAGAAATTATTATGTTGGCGACACTGCACATGCATGGTGGGGGTGACGCGCCAAATTCAAATTTTTGCACTTTTCGAGGCGTTTTTCCAAAAATAGCCAAAACCGTGGTATTGAAAAAATTACAGGATGATAGCTGACCATAAGCTCTACAACTTTACTCTTAAAAGTTTTTCAATCAAAGCCACCGTACAGGCGCAAAAAAATAAAAACCGGTTTCCCATGTTAATCTCCTATGTCCAGGGTTCTGCTGGACACCCGGTATAACTCAACTGCTTAATGACCAAAGAACGGAGACATATGATATAACTATATCAGAGAGCGCTCCAGAAATAACGAAGGAAGACGTAGAGCATGCCATCAAAACCTCAAAATCCGGTAAAGCAGTAGGGCCAGATGACGTGCATTGTGAGGTGTTGAAACTGCTGGATTCAATCAGTCTCATAGTGGATCTATTCAATAGCATTTATACATCAGGAGTAATTCGCAGAGAATTGCTACTTTCCACCTTTGTTCCTACCCCGAAAAAATCTCGATCGTCAAAATGTGATGATAAGTTTGATGAGTCAGGTTCTGAAGATCTTCATAAAAATTATACATACTAGAATATACAAAAAATGTGAGGCTGAAACATCAGACACACAAATGTCTTGTCTCAGAGATGCCTAGATGTAAACCAAGACCTTTATGTATGCTTCATAGATTATAGTAAGGCGTTCGACAATGTCAAGCATGAAAAGCTTCTAGATATACTCCAAGGACTTGGCATTGATTACCACGAATGATATCATCAATATCAAATCTCTACTGGAGACAAACTTCTAGAGTGAAATCAGGGGTGTGTTCTCTCTCCTATGCTATTTAATATTTACTCGGAGTTTGTTTTTTGGGAGGCCTTGGGAAGAGGAGCTGGCGGGTGTGGCAATCAATGGCAGAGAGGTACGCTGATGATACCGCTATAATAGCAAGCTGCCTCAAAGATCTGCAAGAGACTGGTAGACAAAGTAACAGTAGTTAGCGCAGCTTATGGGCTAAATAATAATATCAATAAAACAAAAATGCTAATAATATCCAAAAGGAACATCAGTGGTGAGCCGACTATATGCAATAAGATGGTTGAGCAAGTCCATCACTTCAAATACCTAAGAACTATCATAAATGAAAAAGTTGCACACAAACAAGGAATCTTGTCAAGAATTGAGCAAGCGAGGACAACATTTATGAAACTGAGAAAACTGCTGACAGCTCGAGATCTATCTTTGACTTTGAGAGTGAGAATGGTGCGGTGTTACGTCTTTCCAGTGTTACTATATGGTCTTGAAGGATGGACACTGCACAAGGAAACATCGAAGAGACTAGAATCGTTTGAGTGCTGGGTGTACCGCCGAATGTTAAAGATCTCCTGGATAGACCGCATTACGAACGCACAAGTTCTGGAAAGAATGGATAAGGAAATGGAAATTCTTTTCACAATTAAGAGAAGAAAACTCTAGAGTTTCTTGGGAATGTTATCTGTAATTCAAAATATGAAATTCTGCTCATCATGCAGGAGAAGATTGTGGGACGCAGAAGCGTCGGTCAACGTAGAATTTCCTGGCTACGTAACTTGCGAGACTGGTTTGACCTCTCATCTGTCGAACTATTTCGGACAGCTGCCTCTAAAGTTAGAATAGCCATGATCATAGATAAGAGGCCATGATGATCAGCAACCTCCGAAGGAGAAGCTGAGATCAAGACGAAGCTGGTTCACATGCGTTAGGGATGCCACGTTTGACGTCAGGGTACTCATCGACCCGGTCATTTAAATTTCAAATTCGACCTGGGTGTTCGAGTTCTGAGTCAAGCCGAAATTATTTGGATGGTTAGGTTTTAGGAACACTTTAAATTTAAAACAGGGTTACAAGCAATAATTGTTGGTCTAACATTTTGGTCAGATATGGATCGATTAGGTGAATGAATAAATCCCGTCGCTCTCACGTTCGGATCTATATCCGGATCTTTTCGTCTGTCTGAATTGAACGTCAGAATCGATAAAAAGCACTGAGCTTACTCGAGGTAATACAACAGAATTACTCTCAGAAGAATACAAGTGTCCCCGCAAGGGATGCCATGTCGCGCATCTTGACTTATTTATTATACGTATCATTATACATTTTATCATTTTGTCTATGTAGCATAGCGCTACGCGAATGTAGCCTAGCGGATGGAAGCGGAGGAGATACGTGAACAGGTGAGGCATTATCATTAGTATGATTGGTTAATAATGACCTCTCCACATGATCGGATTCCATAAACGAACGATAGTTTGAATACTTCAAACCTCCGGTTTACCTTCTCTCAGCCACGACCATATAAGTCACTCCAGAAGTTAAAATAATGGTTCAGAAATGTATTCCCCCGGAGACTGAAAGTAAAGATTAAATATTTAGTTAAATTTAAATAAAGCTGAACGAGTTACAGTGATGTATTGTTTTATTTTAACAGGACAGTAATTACTGAGTTACAAAAGAACATTTTAAATAGATATGAATTGGCGCAGAGTAATGGTTGTTCGAAAAACCTCTTTTAAAATAAATTTTTCAGTGCTCTTTTACCCTTTTGAAATGATAAATTATTAAACTAAAGCTAAATTTACATCAACGAATTTGAATTGCTCTGAAAATTCGATTAAACTAAATGGCGAGTGGTTCCAGGCAAATGTTTTTTTTTATTCACAATAGATAACTTAGGTCGAAGAATAATCGCTCTCACGAGATTTGATTTCCAACAAAACTATGAGAAAATACTCGGAGCACAGAAATTGAAGTTTTTGAGGATAGCGTGGATACCTCTGGGACATAACTAGTCAGACGATCTGACGATTTTGTTTCTTCGTTAAAGGGCGATGAATGACCGAGAAATATACTTAAAAGTATCTAACCTTTATATAGATACTGGATCCTAAAGGCAATCCCAGGACAACTTTATTACTTTTTCTTCTTATTGTGCCCTGTTAGGTCCCCCTGACGTTGGCAATCACGATGGCGAGGTGATCCCTATCTTCGGCCACTCTAAACAATTTTTCGACGCTATGTATGCCTGTCCATCCCCGGATGTTGTTAAGCCAGGAGATTTGTTTTCTTCCTACGCCCTTGTGGCCTTCTATTTTGTTCTTCATTATAAGCTGTAGGATCCGGTAGCGATTTCCTTTGAGAACATGGCCGAGGTATGTCAGTTTTCGGCATTTAACTGTTGTCAAAAGCTCACGAACTGTATTTGCCCTGTCTAAGACTGCTTCATTTCTTTGCAAAGCCACCCATAGTATTCTTAGCACCCGTCTATGTTATGACATTTCAAATGCTTCTAGAGGGTTGATTGTGGCAGCTTTCAGTCAGACCAACAGCACAGACCAAATGTAACATTTAATCATTATTTTTCTCAGCTTTAGGCTCAGGCTGTCATTACAAAACAGTGATCTCATCTTCCGGAACTTTGTACGGGCTATTTTAATCCTACATCTAATTTCCCTATCCGGGTCAAGTTGCTCGGTGATGTAGCATCCGAGGTATTTAAAATTGTATACTATCTCAACGTTCTGTACATTTATCTGTAGTGACGCGTTGAGGTATGGCTGACGGCTAAATTCCATAAACTTTGTCTTAGCAATATTTATATTCAGTCCCATTTCCTGTCCCACTGCACTAACAGAATTTATGAGACTTTGGAGACCCTGAAGATCATCACATAAAATAGCCGTATCGTCAGCATAGCGAATGGTGTTAATCAGCTCGCCTTTGATTTTGACCCCGAATTCGTTTTCATATAAAGTCTCTTGGAAGACTTTGTCAGAATATAGGTTGAACAACAGTGGAGACAGGACACATCCCTGTCGAACGCCCCGTTGGATTTGATGTTCATCTGTAAATCTTTCATTGACTCGAACGACTGCTTCCTGTCGCCAGTACAGGGTCTTAATTATTCGTAAATTTTTCCCATCAACACCAGTATCTATCAATATATTTATGAGCTTTTCGTGCTACACTCTGTCGAAGGCTTTTTCATAATCAATAAAAGCCACGAAAACATCCTTACTTGGTCTCGACATTTTTGAAGAAGGACATTCAGAGCAAACATTGCTTCTCTGGCACCAAAGGCATTTCTAAACCAGAATTGCGTCTCGTCTAAATCACTTTCGCATTTTTTTCTTATTCGAGCGTGTATAATGTTATGGAACACCTTTAGTGTGTGACTCATCAGGCTTATTAGGCTGTGATCGTTGCACCTCCTAGCTTGTTGTTTTTTGGTACATCTATGTATTGGCTCCATGCATTAAGAATTTCTTCGTCGTCTATAATGGTTTTTCCTGCGTTGTCCACCAAGATAGGAGGGGCTCTTTTGTTAAATAGACCAGCTACCTCTCTGACCTTTTTGTACATGTTAAAAGAATCATGTCTTCTCTCCAGTTCTTCCATGTCCTTGCATCTCCATGAATATAGCCTTCTTATTTTTTTGATATTTTAGTTTGTGTAAATATATGTATTAAACCAGGTTACAAGTTTGATTTAAGGAAATAGGCAATCCCTTCGTATAGTCTCTACTGTCTAAAAGCTATCTGTCGCAAGAGATCCCTTTGCCTCTTAGGAAACTACACGGTGGCGCCCGAGCAAATACAAAGCAACACCGACGAAAAGGCGTCGCAAATTTGGCTCTGTTGAAACCAACAGAAGGAGAAGAGAAATCAAAGGCAACTAGCTCTATCATAGACACGACCGACCAGATGGAAGCCAGGAATACGAGGGTATCCTGGGTATACCAAATAAAAAAGGATGCTGTAATCAACTAACTAATGGAGCTAGGTCTGTCTACTGAAGGCACCGTTGAAACGCTGAGACGACGCTTGCTTGAATATCTTCGGGAAAATTCTACTCCAACTACGTTACAACCAATGCTTAGTAACCTTTCTGGATCTGGATATGGATATTCTAAAAGAGGACGTGGGTGAGTGTAGTAAGACAAATCCGCCGTCACCAAGACTAACTACCGACATGACGAAACCGATTTATACCGCTGCACCTCCCATTTACCAGTATGCTCCTTTGCCGCCACCTGCAGTAAGTCTGGGTCCATCATCAGACCATATTAAAGAGAGGTTGAAAGAGATTTGCACTTCCGAAGAAGTGCATTTGGCTTGGCTTCGACCACACATACCCGAGCTCCTAACTGAAGAGGCCGCACTTTGGTTCCGTAAAAAGAGACACAAATGGGCGACATGGGAGGAGTTTGAAGCTGACTTCTGCACCATCTTCTTTCCGCTCAATTATGAGGACGATCTTGAGGCAGAGATTGGCCGTCGCCCTCAGAGACAACAAGAAGTCGCCAGTAAATATATAATGGACAAGCAAACATTGATCCAGGTGGGATGGATAAGAAACAGGAACTAAAATGGCTCCACCGAAACCTGCTGCCTACATACCGTCAGCAAATTAGGAAATGCGACTTCAGCGACATAATTAGCTTCTCCCGAGAGGCCAGAGAAACCGAATGACTACTAGAGGAATTAAGGAAAGCACCAAATGCCGGAAACCCCAGATTTCCGTCACAAAATACCGTTTTACTGCGAGACACAGAGCAAAGCAGAGAACAAAGAAGGAGATAGGATAGTCAATGTTTTAGATGTGGAAAACCCGGCCACTGCTGTACCTAATGTAGGGAACTATCCAGGTTGTTTTGCTCCCACTGTAAGAAGGAAGGAGTAATGTCCCGAGACTACCCGTCGGAAAATTAGAAGGGGGCTATGTTACTGTGAGGTCATCACAGCCTATTGTTCCTGTAGCTCCACCCCATATCCAGGTATGGATCTATGGCAAACCGTTCTCTACTCTATCGGACACGGGAGCCGTTCAGTATTACGTAGAGGATTCCATTGCCCGGCCGTGCAAACAACAGAACCGTCTGGGAATAGAAAAAAGGCAAAATAATGCTGAAGTGCCCGATGGATCAGTAATCAATATATGCAAAACTCACCAAATTACAGTCGGTAGAAACAAGTCGGTCATTTCTTGCTATTATTAATATATTAATGTTCTTTAATTTCTATGCTTTTAGTGAGCAAATACCTTTTTTCATATTTCGCTAAAACCTAATGTTAAAACAACTATTTGTAAATAAATATTTTCCTTAAGCGAACTTACTCCATGTACATTTTGAGTCAATGTTTCGAAAAGCAATTATAGAGCCATCGCATTAAATGCTCGACGTTTTGCGTCATCGTTGTTCGCATTTCACCGAAAAATCTATAAATTGTTTGTTTGATTTTGATTTTTGCGGTTGAAAGGGCAGGACGTTTAGAATAACGTTGTTTCCAATGATATATACGTTTCCCAGATTAATAATAATTACTAACCAAAACCATACATCGCAACACGTTAGCGTTAATAAATTTGCGACGGATGATCTTTATGTCCCTGCATGCACATTAGTGGTGAACCAGAATGGAAATTTTATCGATGCGATAAAGTCCCACCTACCTAATGCAATTTTTTGCATTTGTGGTAAATTTTGATATAAAAAATGCAATACGAAACACATCTAATGATTCTTCAAAAGAACAAAAAATCTATTACTCTATACAGTTGTGTTTTGTTATGGTGGAGGTACAAAACATCAATAGCTCTGATTGTGGTGTGGATCATCACAGCCGAAATTTCATCCCTTTGAAATTAAACTCTCAAAGCGAATTTAAATAGAAATGAGTTTGGAACTGGAGAATAGAACAGTTCTATGAAAAAAAATTAATTGCATTCAGATGTTGTGCATTCCCATTCAAAGAAATATCGCTGTGTAATTCCAACAGCGATGATAACTGCACTTTTAATTAATTAACTAAAGGTAAGCTTTCGAGCCTACGGGAAGATTAATTCCAAGCTGTGCCATCCTAATCACAGCAAATATCCCCCTGTGATTAATATTGATATCATTGCCTACGATGTACGAATGCGGCGTTTCGCAAAACAGTTTATATTAACCCCAATGACATATTGTCTAATATTGTGGTGGATAATGGCGCTTTTCCTGATTATGTTGTCGAACGCTAACGGATTTTCGGTTTAATTACAAGAGCGGCATGAAAAAAGCTGCTTTCAATTTTCAAGGGCCGGTTTAAACAAGCTGCAACAGGTGCGTTGGACGTATTAGGAAGGAAATTATAGCGAGAACCGAAATACAACAGGCAAAGAAATTAGAAAATAATTTGTAGCCTCGAGAGGGTGATTATTATTGCTATGCATGGCTGGAGTTTTGCATAACTTACCGCCCCTGCCATGCCCATCTTCATAATGCTAAAGTGGCAAGTTGCTATTTTAATCTAAGCGCAACTTTTTCCAGGAAGGAGCGAAGTTACTTACGTAAATTAATTGCAATTATAGAGCTATCTCAACTGTATATCGAAATCCTGAAACGACAACCACTGATGATTATCTTAATCAAGAAGTTCTATTTAATGGTTGTTAGATTTATAGACCCAATGTGATACATAAGTAAAATGCTTTCTTCCATATTGTAGTAGTGTAAAGAAACTGATACTATTCGAAACAAACTGGATTTCTGTCGAGAGTTTGTGATATTTTTGACATTTTGAAAGTTTATTCAATTCAAAATTACATTTTTACATTTCACAATAATAATTTTTTACAATATAATAAAGACATAATAACAATAATAATATTAATAATAACCAGAATACTCTGAAAAAGTACTCAGAGAAGAAAATTAAATATCAGGAGCTCGCGATTGAAATTGAGAGGCTATGGAAACAAAAGACTGTTCAGATCATGCCTATTGTTATTTCTGCGACAGGTGTTACCCCATCCACATTTGCTAAACATCTGGACGAGCTGGATCTACGCAGGGATATCCATTCAGTGGCACAGAAGCAGTTATACTGCGCACATGCAACATCATGAGATCGTTTCTTAATGAAAAATAACTTCTGATGGACTTGGTGAGTTCCGTCTATCAGGAAAGCTGCTAGCTAAACATCTAGCTGTGAATTCCTAACCAGGAACGACGCCTAATAATAATATTCGAGTGTTACAAACCGGATCACCTGAAAAGAGAGACCCCACTCTCACCTAAGCGTTGAAACACTTGTATGTGCGAGCCGACCTCCCACGCAATCCTTCAAAACACCGCTCATCATGTTCATCGGCCGAAAACCCTCCCCCCAACTCATACCCAACACTGAACAGACCACAGCCTCACAACTGCAAGTCTTGTAGTAGAAAGTTCATATTGTTTACAATATTTAACATGCACGCCTCATAATATTTCCTTCTATAAGCCAAATTTTTTACCTCAGGCGGTAGCCTATTATACAATTTAGGTCCAGTGTAGGTATCTCAAGTGTAAATTATTACTACTCGCAGGAACCCTGACATGTGCACAAACCAACCCACGAGTTTCGTATCGATGAGTCGACCAATTCATGCCTCCTAAAGACAGTTTCATATAAACACAGACATCTGCCAGATACAATGCTCTAACATTACAAGGGTCTGGAGGGATATCTCTTTCTTTTCCTGGACATTACTTTTAAAATATATTTTTGTATATTACTTTTAAGATATCGTACATTGCTCCCCAGACCAGTACACCATACATTAATAAAGACTCCATAAATGACTTATATACAGTCTCCATCATTTTACGATTCAAAATGTCTCTAAGCAGATAAAAATCTGTGTATTAGTTTGCGGACTCTCTTAATGAGATACTCCACATGCGGCCTACATTGTAAGTGCCTATCGATCAAAATGCCAAAATATTTTGTGTAAGGTACCTCCTCTATTACATGATTACCCAATTCGCTATTCCTAAAATCAGGTCTGGCCGCCTTAGTCAAGGAGAAGGCTATATAGTTACTTTTTGCCAAATTCAGAGTTAGTTTGTATGTTTGCAACCGATTTCGCATTTTTTCTATTCCACATTCTCTCCTTGACGTCCTGCCAATTTTCGCCATCAACTGCTACTCCACCCGTGGGTAGTTAGTTCCAAGAGAGAATTTATGTACATAATAAACAGGATGGGACCCAAGACTGTGGGTCCCATCCTGTCCCCACCAGAAGTGGTTCACTACAAGATCCATTCACCCTCATCCTCTGATATCGACTAGTAAGATAGTCCTGTATCAAATCTGACACATTACCTCTAATGCCATAATTTTTTAAAACGTCGATTAATCCACCATGTGGAACTGTATCAAATGTCTCAGCAAGATTCAGAAATACAGCCACGCACTTTCTTCCCGTATTCAAACTCTTTACAATTCGCAACATAGCATCAGTCGAACTGCGACTCCCCACAAAGCCAAACTTATCCAATGAAAGAACCGACTCCCTCTCGATAAATTTTACCAGCCTGTTCTTAAGACGCTTTCCAAATAATTTGGCAAAATCGTCTGCAATGTCTGCATAGAGTTATTTATGTACTAAGAATAAAAAGTGAAACTTTTTTGTTCGAAGAGCACAGTTAAATACGCTTAACCCCAAAGCGGATAAAGACAATCACTCTAGAGCAAGAAGTTACTTTTCGCTCGTAGTCACACTGTATTATTTCTCAAAACAAGTTGGTCAGCAGAAACCTTAAGTTGGTTTGTTTATGGTGTGCTTTTTAACTGGGACACGGCATTTTTTTTGCGCCGGGCGCCCATAGTTTAGGAAACATCGGAACACGGTGGGCAAACTGCTGCAGAACTTTTTTGGGTCGAGGACCAAGCGCGCGGCGCGCCCATATCCGAAGGAAATATCCGACCAACACTGTGGGCAAACTGATTTCGAAGTTTTGTGAGTCAAGACCATGCGCGCGGAGCGCCCATAGTTTAGGAAATATCCGAACGTTCCTATTATGTCGCCGAAACTACCGTAAAATTATCCAAAAAAAACCTGATGATGCTTAAAAGTAGCTGAAACGTCTGAAAGACTTTATTTCATATTCGCAATAACCTTTTAAGAATGGTAAAAAAACGTGCTAGAATTCATGAAAAGATGTAAAATGGTGCCACGGGTACCCATATCAGGGTTTCCATTTGTGACATATTGTTTGTCACTACGAAAAGACCCTACAATAATGAAATTCTTAGTGTCCCAATAGGGATGGAAAGGTTAAATCACTGGGTGGGGACAAAATACAAATTCTTCAATCCTTTATCAATTTGCCGACGTTTCGACCGTTTATTTCGATCTTTCTCAGGGCTACAAGCAAGCAAGATTTGATGTGCATAATTATGATTGTTGTAAAACGGTGCTTTAATTAATTAAAAATGTATAAATTTGTGGACTATAAATTTCTTTTTTATTTATAATTAAAAAACAAGCTATTATAACAAAACATGTACTGGCCATCCGGGATTGCCTGTTGACGGTCTAACCTTTTCTGACATTCTCAACTTCAACAACACAGATTGTCTCCAACTTGACATCCAATCCACCTAAGGACAGTCTTTCCAAACCTCTTGCATTAACAATTATCATGAGCGCAATAGAAATAAGAACGAACAGACAGCACTTGCGCAACACCATTTTAATACCAATTATGATTTTGATTTTAATAACACAACTATCCTCGACGAGAACCAAATTACTCTAAACGAATGATCAGTGAAATGATTTAAATTATAACTAACAACACCGTAAATAAAAGGGTAGATACTCATTAAAGGAAAAAAAGACATTTGGTTAATAGTCGAAATAACTGAATGTTTTTTTTAATGTGTGATGGGTGGCATACGACACGCTCTCGGTTGTGCAAAAAAGTTTCTGACGTTTCTTTACTTTTTGGTTTTTTTTTTGTTTTCACAAATGAAAGGAGGGAATACCACTTACTAAGGGCAATATAAATAAACAATCCGTCAGATGGCCGAGTTATCAGCATACGACTGGTGATCGCATGATTAGCATAAACACCTTACACACGTGATCTTCTTAACATTTCAAAGCAAATCTATTGTTACGAAGAGCGGGCGCTGCGGCATGGGTGACACGAGTGATTTATTGCTCTGTTTATTTAGAACACAATTATTTGCCACCTTTTTTTTATGTGAGTTTTATCAAGAATGTTCTAGGCTTTTCTGCATTTTTAAGATTTTGTATAAAAGGCGAATAGCACCGCCGTTAGTAGTAGTCTTATTTAATCGAGCTATAGGTAAGCTAAAGGACCAAACGATAATAGAAGGCTACAAAGTGTTAAGTAGTGAGTTATTTAGTACTTGTGTGTATTTGCGGGATAAATAAATAGTGATTTCGAGTTAAATCGTTACACTGGAATTATTGAACCCTGAGCTCGCAAGAATTGGTGTCAGAAGTGCGATTCCAGTGGGAATTTGAGGACTAATATTACTGAGATGTAAGTGAGTGCTTCATTGCCGGACATTACGTGTTTATGCCAGTGACTAGAAGCTAGCATCAAGCGATGGAGGATCAACTTGCCACTCTGCTCTCCCTTATGCAACAACAGAGGGAAGAGCAGGAAAAACGTTATAACGAACAAAAAGAGGATCAGGAAAATCGTTATAACGAACAAAAAGGGGAACAAGAAAGACGTGATCAAGTACAGGAGCGACGTTATCAACAATAGAAGAAAGAGCAGGAAAGACGTTATCTAGAACAGAAGGAAGAGCAGGAAAAACGTGATCAAGTACAGGAGCGACGTCATCAACAATTCAAAGAAGAAATAGTGAACCATCTTGCAGCTAGGGAGCAACAATTGGAAGAAAGAATAATGCAATCCGTTAACGAAGGACTCGGAGCTGTCAACCAGAAGGTTCTCGAGCTAGCAAGGAAATTCCGGGAACAACTTGAAGACGACAATGTGTCTACAGAGAGTTTTAGCACAGCCAACGCTAAAAATAAGCCTCCCGATTATGACCGTACTACGGCCTGGAAAATTCATAAAACTCAATTTGAGGCAGCTGCAAAAGCTAAAGGCTGATCCGAGCCCCTGAAAGCTACATCATTAGTGGTAGCACTTCGTGGAAAAGCGGCTGAATTACTCCAATCTCTGTCGGCAGCTGATCAAAGTAATTATGTAGTTTTAGTAGACTCTCTACAACTACGATTTGGAAATGACCACAAAGAAACCGTGTTCCAGGCTCAGCTGAGGATGAGACAACAAAAGTCAGGTGAATCCTTACAAGAATTTGAGGCGGACATAGACAGACAAATTTACTTGGCATACCCACCAGCGATAGTGACATGAGATACCACTTACGTCTGGTAAGGCACAAGAATATCAGCGAGGCACTAGTTCCGGCCCTGGAATTCGAGGCGTCACGAGTGTCATCTAGTTCTTCTCCACGTGTAAGAATAGCAACTTGCGAATAGTATACGTCTATGGCCGAATCCATGGCAAGTTTACATAAAGCAATGAAGGATATGGCAGTCAATATGCAAGCCCTGTTAGAAATAACTCCTCGATCAACAGGCAATCAGGGCATAAAATGTTTTAACTGCGGCAAACTGGGTCACGTCAAGAGTAACTGCCGTAATAGGGCAAGGAGTTTAGAAAACCGAGCGGCCACCAAGACCGTCCTAGATTCCAGGAAAAACCAATTCCGGCAATGTAAAGGGGTAATTGACCGAGCCCGTTAAGACCCCTAGGATCAGCCAAGTCAAACAATCAAGTCATATCAATAATTTGGGTGAGAAAAGTGTTACAGAGGCCGGACGCATTAAGGGACAGAAGATCCAAACTGAACATCGACCAGGAAGGTCTCACGGAAATGCCGATGCAATTCAATTCAATTCAATAATGCTTTATTGTCAGTAAAAAATTAATAGTTGGTGAAGTTAGCGGGATTAGGACAAATAATGCACCTCTTCTTTATTCGAAAATGGCCGACGTTTCGACTGTTTATTTAGTCTTCATCAGGGCTAAAACCCAATGAGTTAAATAGTAACAAATCCCTGGGCCCAACATAAAATTGCAAATAATGTTTGTTACATAATGGAACGTAAAATCAGATACATCTAATACATCTATAAAATAAATTTTTAAAATTTTAAAAATTTAAAAAAATTAATAAAATTAAATATACAGACAAATTATAAACAACTACAAGAATTAACATTTGACAATTACTGACAGTACCAAGTAACCAGTAAACATTGAGGCGTACATTACTGAAGACAGAACTTACCTATTCTCACTTAGAGAGGGTAGTCATTTAAAATTCTATTCAAGATGGTTAAAATAGCAAACTCCATTCGATTGTTCGGTGACCCTGGTATCTCAGGCTCGACAAACTACACGTCCGCTGCACAAGGTACAAAACTTGCGAATAATAATATTTGCTTGACACTATCGCCCACTATACAGATGTAGTACGTTCATGACGAAGGGGCCGCTATCAAGTGTCGATCACTCTAAGTTTCCTAGCCAACAATCCAGATGGAAGGTTGAAAAACAATTATGGTTCTGTTAATTTTTTTATTTTATGTTTATTATGAAGTCTTAGCAGATGTTGATAGTGGCTGCTAAGGCCCTGTGTGTCGATTCTAAAATTGACAGTGTTATTTAATTTTATTTGTATCATTTCCGAAATGTTGCGTTTTTTATAATTATGTTCCCGGTCAACAATGGAAACTTTCGAGAAATCGAAATTATGTGTGGTGACAAAATGGTGATGTGCCAATGCCGTCGTCTCACCCCTCTCAAGACTTCCCTCGCGACAGTCGTACTTATGTTGATATATTCGGCTCTTGAGGTATTGGCGAGTTTGGCCCACGTAGCAAGATTCACAATCAGCACATGGAATCATATATACAATGTTCGAAGCCAAACTGTGTGGTGTTTGATCTTTCAACCGTGAGAAGATGTCGCCAACCGTATTAGTACTGTAGTACGCCAATCTACATTTCGGGTTTTTTCCCGGATTTGTCTTTGTATTGCCTCAGACAAGCCAGGTATGTACAGAAATCTACAATATAAGGATTCCCTTTTTTCTAAGGGTGGATGGGAGCCATGTTCCATTTGTGATAGATGGACCTTATAATTATTCACAATCCTGTTTACGAAAGAAGAGGGGTAGCTGTTATTTCGAAGAATATCTTTTATTATGTTTTCGTTTTTTGTTCTATATTGTGGGCTAGACAACATAAAACTACGATAAAGCAAATTTTTTATGGTAGCAGTTTTTTGTGAAGTGGGATGACCCGACCGGTAATTAATGACTCTTCCAGAAGCTGTGGGTTTTTGGTACCAATCCGTAGATAACGTGTCATCTGCATTATGTATAATCATGACATCAAGAAATGGGATCCGACCGTCACTTTCAATCTCCACTGTGAACCGCAACCGTTCGTGGTAACTATTAAAGTAGGATAATACCTCAGTGACTTTATTCGCTGGGCAAGCGAGAATCATGTCATCCACATACAACTTAAGGAATGGTATCGAGAAAGGGATATCGCGCACAACACAGGATATCAATTCGCTCATGACGATATTAACGAGAACCGGGCTAGCGGGGTTTCCCAGCCCTTCAAGCTGTTGATACCATCTCCCATCAAACTTGAAGTAACTGCTAGAAAACAAGAACTCCACAATACTCAAAAACGCACTCCTAGAAATGGGTGTGTACGCTGATAGGAATTTCCAACGCTGACTAATAATTGACAGGACTAGTTCCTTCGGTATATTTGTAAACAATGACCTTACATCTAATGACACCAATATGTATCCAGCTGGGAGTCTGACGCCTTGCGCATTCCACGTAAGAGCAAGCGAAGGGATAGGGAGAGGAATCAAACAGCGAGCGCGTGTGGCAGAATCCGCACGCACATAGATTAAGTCAAAATGCTTTTTATGCATTATGCATGCAGTTACCAAAATAAATAGTGAAGGGAAAGTAAGAATCCTTTGCGCAGCAAAATGGCCCCTACAAGAATCTCTCGATCCCAGGGAACACAAACATCTAACCGCACGCTTCTGCAACCTGAAGACACGCTCAAACAATCCAATGCCATACGTACCCCAGTAACAAATGCCGTACCTAAGGTGAGACTCCACAAGAGAGAAATAAGCAACCCTAGCCAGTGGAACTCCAAGGTTGAGACGTACGGAACGTACAGTATAGCAAGCTGAGGACACTTTACCACAGAGACCCTCAATGAATTTATCAAATTTAGAGATATTTGTTTATCAAATTATCAACACAAGCATTTAGAGTGCCCTTAAAGTTTAAGATATTTGTCTTGGAGACATTAAGGGTAAGGCCATTCGCCACGCACCATCCCCTGACCACCTCCAAATCCGCATTAACCAAGCGCTCCAGGACTGAGACATCCCTGTGACGCCAAATGAATGCCGTGTCATTAGCAAACGAAACGCACCTGCCGAACTGAACACTGAGGGTGAGGTCGTTCACATATATAAGGAAGAGTAAGGGGCCAAGCACCGAACCAACCCTGAGACACCCCTGCAGAAAGCCTCCCCCTAGCTGATACACCTTCACCAAACCGAACAACCTGCGTCCTATCCGACAAATATAAGCCCATCCACTCTAACACACCACCCCTGAAGCCACACCACTCCAGCTTACGAAGCAAGGTCCTGTGACAAACACAATCAAATGCCCTTGTCAGGTCGCAAAAAACCACCGAAGCCACCTCCCCATCATTAAGGCCGACATACAAATCCTCCAGCAATCCGAACATAGCATCCGCAGTGTTCAGACCCTTCCTAAAGCCATACTGAGATGAGTTAAGGATAGAATGCCTTTGCAAGAAAGAGGACATTCTACTTACCATGACCCTCTCTATAATCTTACTAATAGTGGGCAATAAGGAAATGGGTCTATAATTAGAAGCGGACTCTCGCTCACCAGATTTGAATAGTGGTATGACCGATGCTGACTTCAAAAACACTCGGAAAGTATCCATGCTGCACGGAATGATCAATAGCATTTGCAAGCGCTATTATTGCCACATCCGGTAACAAGTTAAATATTCTTATGGATACATCATCCCAGCCCGCAGCATTCAAATTGCTCATCTCACAAAAAACATTCCTAAGTTCAATACAGTCCACATGAAAGAAATAAAAACTCTCGTGCATACAAGGTCCCATATCAAGAACAGGATCATCCTCACTTTCATTGCGTCCCAGCCTCTGCGATACACTGCAGTAAAAACAGTTAATGTCGCCCGCGCTTGAAATTCACAGGGCACGATGTGTGCCCCCTGCTGAGCCCCTAAAACTGTTCACAATACTCCAAATTTCCTTTTGCTTATTACTAGAATCTGAAATTCGAACTCGCTAGTAAGATTCCCTGGCAAACCTAATGCACTTTCTATATATAGACCTATAGCGTAAATAGTAGGCATTAAATGAGTCATTTTCCGCAAAATATTTTCTTATATAACTATGACTCCTCATGTTTTTTGAAGACCGAATCAGTCCTCCAGTAATCCAAAGCTTCTTGCTTTTATTTCTTATATTTACAAGTGGAAAAGCCGCATTAAACAAACTCAGAAGTGTACCATGATAAGCGGCCAACCGATCAAGCTCAAGCTCCACAGCACCCCAACGAACCCTGCCTGCACCGGACACAAACCTCTCACAGTTATGTTCAGAGAACAACCTACCCCTTTGCTTTTTTCTTCCTTTGGTGGCCTCAGTTTTGCTAAAGCGAAACGTGCCCAACACAGCCTCGTGATCAGACAGACCAACACTCTGCACCCTACAACCAACAAGTGATTCTATCTTTGATATACATTTGAGCATACATAGTCCAATAAAGTTGCAGTTTGCTTAGTCAATCTAGTACATTCACCCACATGCATTCCAACATCAAATGAAGTTAAAATATCATGAAGCATCTGCACAGATGCCTGATTCTTATCAATAAATTTCATCAGACTGTGAAGGCTTTCACGGCCGGTCATAATACTATCTAAAGTGTTTTCCGGGCTTTGAAGCCGTGGTCCAATGGAATTGCTTCTTGACGTTTCGTCTACTACTGCGGCAGACATTATCAAAGGCGATGAGGCAGTGGGCGAAGTGATCTCCCTTGCTTCCCGACTATGACTGATTCGACTGTAGCACGCTCCGTGGTATTCGTACCGCCGCCGTCGCGTCGCTGTGGTGGGGCCGGGGTGGGGGTGGTAGCGCGGGGCTTCGACGCGCTCGACGTGTGTCGCAGAGCTCGCTTCCAGTCTGCATTCAGAAATGTAATTTCCTCCTTCCTGTTGAAATTGTTTTCGTGTTTAAAGATCTCAATGGCTTCCCTCGTTAGTCTCGGATAGTAGCGCTGTGATTCATGTACCTCATTAAAAGGGATGTTGTGACCTTCAGAGAGAGCGTGCTCTGCTACTGCTGACTTTTGCGTTTGTCCCAGACTGCAACTCCTTTTGTGTTCTGTGATCCTCGTGTTGACACTGCGTTTTGTGGTGTTAATGTATACAGAGCCACAGCTGGGTGGAACTCTATACACTCCGGGTGCTGATAGGGGATCTCTGCGGTCTTTAGCCGATCTCAAGCTCTGTTGAATTGTACGAGTGGGTTTAAAGATAGTCTTAACCTTGTGCTTTTCCAGTAGCCTGCCGATCCTGTCCGTGATTTTGTGGATGTATGGTAGAGTAGCCCAACCGCCCTTCTCTACATCATCCCCCGTTGTTGCTTCCTGTCGCTCTACATTCGTTGGGCGCACGGCTCTATCGAACTCCTGCTTGCTGTATCCATTCCAACCAAAGGCTCTCTCCAGATGCTTCATTTCCCGTTCCAATTCAGCTGGCTCACAAATTCTCTTGGCTCTCACAGACAGAGTTTTTATGACTCCCCTTTTTGTCTTGGATGATGGTTTGATCCGTTGTTGAGGTATCGGTCAGTGTGTGTTGGTTTTCTATACGCGGTATGTGCAAGCTTTCCATTCGGCCTCCTTGCCACCAAAACATCCAAAAACGGTAGGCGTCCTTCCTTTTCTATCTCCTTAGTGAATTGGATCTTCGGGTTAATAGAGTTTAGCTGTAAGAGGAAGTTTTGAAGTAACCCTCTCCATGGCTCCAAATAACAAAGGTGTCATCCACATATCGAAACCAGTACCTTGGCCTCTTCCTTGCTGTAGCCAACGCCCTGGCCTCGAAAATTTCCATAAAATAGTTGGCTATCACTGGAATAAGAGGGCTGCCCATAGCTACACCATCGGTTTGTTCGTAGAATTCTTCCTTCCATTGAAAATATGTAGTGGTTAGGCAATGTTGGAACAGCTTAGCAATATCCTGTGGAAATTCTTGATTAATATGTTCCATGGCTTCCTTAATGGGTACCATCAATCATCACGAGTTAGCTTCTTTTAGGTGATGGGATCTAACAGTGTCCTGATTTTTCCTTCGTAATCCGAAGTTGAGATTACTAATGTTGCGTTTCCTTTATCTGCTGGTAGAATAAGAATGTCAAGGAATCAGTCAAAGTTATCGACTTGAGACCCACCCTCATGTTAGCCAGACATTGACTGGAACCAACATATAACGACAGCAAATCTGATATCAATTTTACGCCATGTCTATATATGATACCTGTCGCGATGATCAGACAGATGCATTGTCTAGAAGGCCATGTAAAGAAGATAGTTGGCATTGTCAAAAAACTGAGCAGCGTGAGGGGACTTCCTTCTGTAAGGAGAATGTCGGTGGAAATAAACGATGGCTGGACCACACAGACGCTTCGAGACGAACAAATGAATGATCCAGATACTGGACCCATACTCTTGACTAGAGTGGCAAGAAATTCTGGACTGGTAAAAGTCCAAACCTGAAGGCGCTATGGGCCCAGTGGCACTCTCTTAGAATAGAAAATGGATTACTGAAGAAAGCGTGGGGGAGTCCGGATGGCAAGATCGTAGTAAGTCAGTTGGTTGTTCCTGGTAGCAGAAAATTGGACGTACTACAGGAAATGCACGACGGAACCAGTGGAGGTCATTTTGGGGTCAATAAACCTTGGCCAAAATTAAAAAGCGGTCCTACTGGGTGAATTATCATGAAGGCGTCGAATCTTGATGCCGCAAGTGTGAAGTTTGTTGTGCCACAAAAGGACCTCGAACAAGATCACGGGGCCTAATGGTGCAGTACACTGTAGGTGCTCCATTCGAGAGGGTAGCAATTGATGTCGCGGGATCATTTCCTCAGACTGAGTCAGTCAACAAATACATCCTGGTCGCCATGGATTATTTCACTAAATGGCCTGAAGCGTACACCCTGCCTAATCAAGAAGCAACGACTGTGGCAACGGTGCTAGTAAATGAAATATTCTGCAGATTTGGAGTCCCTCTCAAACTACATTCTGATCAGAGCCGAAATTTTGAATCGGCTGTTCTCCAGGTCATGGAACTTCTCGGAATTCGCAAGACCAGGACAACTCCTTTGCATCCACAGTCGGATGGGATGGTGGAGAGATTTAATCGGACCATGGAACATTACCTGTCTAAAATAGTGGCAGATCATCAGCGTGATTGAGACCAACATATACCTCTCATGTTGATGGCATATCGAGGCTATACACGAAGTGTACACGAAGCCACTGGTTATACTTCGGCGAAAGTGATGTTCGGAAAGGAAATGAAGCTTCCTGCGGATTTGATGTATGGAACACCGGAAAAAAATTCGCTCAACTGTGAGAATTTTGTGGAGCTCAAGGAAAGGCTTAACAATGTTCATGAACAAGTCAGGAATACACTGCGAATCTCCAGTGATCGATCCAAAGCAAGATATGACTTACTGGCTAACTCCCGCGGCTTCCACGATGGTGATTTGGTGTGGCTGTACAAGTCGCCCAAACTGGGAAGCCAAAATTGGGAAGGGCCTTATACAATTATAAAGAAGATTAATGACGTGGTGTATAAAATCCAGCGGACCCCCAGGTCAAAGATGAAGGTTGTTCATCTGGAACGATTAGCACGATACCATGGAACTCTATCTGTTCGGGACGAACAACCTTAGGAGGAGGGCAATGTTACGAAGAGCGGGCGTTGGGAGGCGGAGCAACATTGGAGGCTGGACCTTCGCGACATATCCGGGCGATGCGGCATGGGTGACACGCGTGATTTATTGCTCTGGGTGACACGAGTGACTTATTGCTCTGTTTATTTAGAATGCAGTTATTTATGACCTTTTTTTATGTGAATCTTATCAGGAATGTTCTAGGCTTTTCTGTATTTTTAGGATTTTGTATAAAAGGCGAATAGCGCCGCCGTTAGTAGTAGTCTTATTTAATCGAGCTATAGGTAAGCTAAAGTACCAAACGATAATAGAAGGCTAGAAAGTGTTAAGTACTGAGTTATTTAGTAGGCGAATTGTAATTGTGTGTATTTGTGGAATAAATAAATAGTGTTTTCGAGTTAAATCGTTACACTGGAATTATTGAACCCTGAGTTCGCAACATTATGTACCATCAATAGTACCCTCATGTATTTAGGGTACTCTTGATGGCTATTGAGCTTTTTTATATTCCTCCCATTTAAAAAGCATTGCACAGTGTATTTCTTATGGGAATGGGGTGTGGATTGTTATTGAACAAACCATAATCCGCGTGGTCGGGCCTCGACGTCATCGGGCTCGACGTCATCAACCATTATTAATCCCGACGCGAAATTTTTAAATCGACCAGTCTTTGCGAAAAGGTTTCCCAGGACAGGGCATCTCACGCTTTCCGCCTATTTTCCTTGCTCTAAGTATTTAAAGTTTGTTCTGTTAAATAAGAAATTTCCGGAGGCGAAAAATGAGATCGCAGCGCACAGTTTACCCGTTTACTCTTGCGTCAATTTCCAAAACTAACCGATATTTTGCCAAAATTTAAAAAATCTGCATCTTCTGTTTCGAAATTCACTTATGACCCTATCGCGACGTCCCAGCGAAAAAGTGGTTCGTATGTGTCGAAAAGAAAACATTCCAAGGTACTCCTGTATAGATAGCCGTTCGATTGGATGCATGATCCAATCACAAATAGATCTCATAGTGGCAACTTGAAATTTAAAGTTTAAAAATTCGTCAAAACTTCAAAGTCAAAGCTAGGACCTTGATTTTCCGTCAGATCGAGGGCAGCTGTTGTATCCATTTATTTTGTACCTCTCTGGATTATTTCAGATTTTTTGTTGCAAAATTGTGGAATCTACAGGGTGTAATGTGAGAAAAGTACACCCAAATTGGCAAGAAATGCAGTACAGAAAAACTTTTTTCTACGACTGCCTCGAAAATGAACAAAAGCGCACTAGTAACTACCGTTGAAACTCGCATGTTGCAAACAGCGCACAGAAGCATGTGCAAAATGGACTTTGCACACGTTGATTGCTTTGGACACGCTTTGCATATATTTTATAATCCGAATGATCATTTATGAAGCAAAATCGCAGTCTAAAAAAAAGTATAGTGCGCAACACGTATGTAGCGAGTAATACAGTACATGTGCAACACGTACTGTATTACTCGCCTACGGCTCGTGTCCAAGCCGTCACACTCGTGTGAAAAGTGCAATTTTCGAGACTAGTTGCACAATATACTAATGTAGCTCGCCCGGTATAAGAGCTAGACCAAAACTAACAACTGATTTTTTTTCTCTCCGTCTCTTCTAATCGCAAAAAACTACGATTCATAAAAATCGCAAAAAACTACTATACTATTTTGGATAGTTTCTCTTAACCATCTTTGGAGATTTTTCACTCGCCTTGCAACATCCTTGGGGGACAGGACACTCGTCTAACTAAGGGGGTTAGGGGGGCAAGAATTTGACCACTACAAAACAAAAGTCTATTTGACTTATCGGAATTATACATCAAAATGTATCTACACATAGGAGGAAATCTACCCATAAAGAGTCCTATAGCCCACATAGCCCCCAGATCTACGCGGTAAAACCGCAGTAACTTTGCATATCGAAAAAAAACGCATTTTTGAGTTTGAAACACTCACTGGCGTTCGGAAAAAAATATTTTACGCAAAACTGGTATGTAATAGGGTCAAAAACTTTCCGCCCGCATTTTCACTAGTCAAGAATAAGTCCGCTTGTCAAACAAATAAACAGATATAATTTTATTAAAAACAATACCTTTTTTCAAAATTTCCTTTTCATACCTTGATGTTTTTGGGCACAACTCGGTTAGTGCTTCCTCGGCAGCTTCAGATATATTCGCTGGAAGATTCATGATTACCGAGGATTCGTCATCGATGGAACACATTTTCGAATAGAAGAATTACAATTTTTAGTTGACCTGTTTGACAATCGACAACTGTTTACCTGGTAACGGTTTTTTAACAATCGGCTTGTCGCAATTCGCTTGCTGGTGTCGTAATGGTTAATCATTTCATATTAAAAAACGTTTGTAAAAACCGAGATAAAACTTAGGACAACGCTATAATAGTACATCAGTTTTGCGTAAAACGTTGTTCGCACCTCAGGCCGAAAGTATGATTGCGGCCTTGTCCTTATTAAAGCCCTCCGCTTCGCGTCGGGTTTCAAAATTTGTCCACGGGCCGCAATCGTATACTTTCAGCCCTTTATACATAAATAACTATAATAACCCAATACATTTCATTTCTTTTACTATTTAGTTCACAACTCTGTACATCTAAATATTCAAATCAAACCGATATTTTAAATCTTTGTTTGTGTTACGTTTGTTGCTGCTGACAGCGAGCGTTGATAGTTGTTTACCTAAGACGTGCAAAAGGTGTTTTTTTTTTTACCACAGGGAACTAAGTGATGCGAGGCATTTCCGCACGTGTTGGGTAGAACTTTTTTTGCAACTTGCAAATAAGAGGCAAAAGTGCTGGTTCCGATACCTGGACGAGACCTTGGTTAGTTGGAACCAGGATGAGAGCGAACTGCAAAACTTCCTCTTACACCATCAACTCTATCAACCTAAAAAATCAATTATCTATTGAGACAGAAAAGTACGTTTTTGGATATTTTGGTATAGTACTTCTAATGTCTCTTGAGTGTAACGTCATCATTTACTACATAACCACAATTTTAGGGTATGTCCTAAATTGATACATATGATTAAATTCAAATTGACGCTTTTTTATAGGTAAGTGCACTTATTTTCTTAATCGGCGTTAAGGGATAAGTTAACCAGTATATTTATTATTATATTATTATTATTATATAACCAATATATATTATCGCTTCGTACTTTATCTTACTTATAGCTCGCTTAAAATAAGACTATCTAACCGCCGCTCTATGCGCCTTTTATATACAATCCTAAAATTACAGAAAAAACTAGAAACTTCTTTATAAGAATTCTTGAATAATCTCACATAAAAAAAAGGTTGTAAACAACTGCCTTCTAGATTAAACCGAGCAATAAATCACTCGTGTCAGCCATGACGCAGCGCGGATAGGTCGCGAAGCTCCACCAATCACACGCGTTGCCCCGCCTCCCATGCGGCGTTGCTGCGAATCGTAACATTGCCCTCCTCCTAAGGCTGTTCGTCCCGAACAGATAGAGTTCCATGGTATCGTGCTAATCGATCCAAATGAACGACTTTCATCTTTGACCTGGGGGTCCGCTGGATCCTATACACCACATCATTAATCTTCTTTATAATTGTATAAGGTCCTTCCCAATTTTGGCTAAGTTTGGGCGACTTCCCCACCTTTCGCCTCGGATTGTATAGCCACACCAAATCACCATCCTGGAAGCCGCGGGAGTTAGCTAGTAAGTCATATCTTGCTTTGGCTCGATCACTGGATATCCGCAGTTTATTCCTGACTTGTTCATGAACATTGTTCAGCCTCTCCTTAAGCTCCTCCACAAAATTCTCAGAGCTGAGCGACTCTTTTTCTGGTGTTCCATACATCAAATCCGCAGGAAGCCTCATTTCCCTTCCGAACATTACTCTCGCCGGAGTATAACCAGTGGCTTCATGCGTAGAGTCTCGATATGCCATCAACATGAGAGGTAGGTGTTGGTCTCAATCACGCTGATGATCCGCCACCATTTTAGACAGGTAATGTTCCATGGTCCGATTAAATCTCTCTACCATCCCATCCGACTGTGGATGGAAAGGAGTTGTCCTGGTCTTGCGAATTCCGAGAAGTTCCATGACCTTCTGGAAAACAGGCGATTCAAAATTTCGGCCCTGATCAGAATGAAGTTCGAGAGGGACTCCAAACCTGCAGAACATTTCATTTACTAGCACCGTTGCCACAGTCGTTGCTTCTTGATTAGGCAGGGCGTATGCTTCAGGCCATTTAGTGAAGTAATCCATGGCGACCAAGATGTATTTATTTCCCGACTCAGTCTGAAGAAACGGTCCCGTGACATCAATTGCTACCCTCTCGAATGGAGCACCTACAGTGTACTGCACAATTCGGCCGCGTGATCTTGTTCGAGGTCCTTTTGTGGCACAACAAACTTCGCACTTGCGGCACCAAGACTCGACGTCTTCATGATAATTCACCCAGTAGAACCGCTCTTTAATTTTGGCCAAGGTTTTATTGACCCCAAAATGACCTCCACTGGTTCCGTCGTGCATTTCCTTTAGTACATCTGATTTTCTGCTATCAGGAACAACCAACTGACTGACTACGGACTTGCCATCCGGACTCTCCCACGCTCTCTTCAGTAGTACATTTTCTATTTTAAGAGAGTGCCACTGGGCCCATAGCGCCTTCAGGTTTGGACTTTTACCAGCAACTTCTTGCCACTCTGGTCTCTTGTCGTCAGTCTTTGCCAAGAGTATGGGTCCAATATCTGGATTATTCATTTGTTCGTCTCGAAGCGCTTGTGCGGTCCAGCCATCGTTTATTTCTACCGACGTTCTTCTTACAGAAGGAAATCCCTCACGCTGCTCAGTTCTTTGACAATGCCGACAATCTTCTTTACACGGCCGTCTAGACAATACATCGGCATTTCCGTGAGACCTACCTGGTCGATGTTCAATTTGGAAATCGTACTGCTGCAGGCGCTCTATCCATCTGGCTATTTGGCCTTCAGAGTTTTTCATCTGTAATAACCATTTCAAGGCTCCATGGTCAGTTCTAATCAGGAACCTTTTTCCATATAAGTAGCGATGGTAATGTTCGACTGCTTTAACGATGGCCAACAGCTCCTTTCTAGTGACGCAATAGTTTCTTTCTGGCTTACTTAAAGTCTTACTGTAGTACTCAATGACCTTCTCTTGCCCGTCTTGTCTTTGAGAGAGTACTGCACCTAGACCACAGTTACTTGCATCCGTGTCCACAATAAACAGTCCGTCCTTTATAGGGTAAGATTGGACTAGAACAGAGGGCAGCTGCAAACGCCTGACTGCAATCATGGCTCCACAAGAACGGTGTTTTTTTTTCTGTTAGTTTGTGCAGCGGTTTTGCGATGTCGGCGAATCCCTCTACAAATCTCCTGTAGTAAGTACATAGTCCCAAAAAGCTCCTTACTTTGTGTTTGTCTCGGGGAACTGGCCAATCTTTAATGGCAGATATTTTACTTTGGCTAGTTTTAATGCCTTGTTCTGAGATAGTATGCTCCAAGTACTCGACTTGCTTTTGGAACAACTTTTTGAGGAAATGCTCGTCGAAATCACGTCCCATGACAATTATGTCATCTAAGTATACCAGGCAAGTTTTCCATGTCAGCCCCCTCAAGACAAGTTCCATTAGTCGCTCAAAAGTTGATGCAGCATTGCACAATCCAAAAGGCATAACAGTGAATTGGTATAGTCCAGAACCAGTAGAAAATGCAGTCTTTTCTTTGTCTTCGGGAGCAATCTTTACTTGCCAGTACCCACTTTTTAAATCTAGAGTGGAAAACCACTTTGATCCCGATAAAGTTGCTAAGGTGTCGTCTATACGTGGCAATGGGTAGCTGTCTTTCTTGGTCACATCATTAAGTTTCCTGTAGTCAACACAGAACCGCGTTGAACCATCTTTCTTCTTAACAAGAACCACAGGCGACGACCATGGACTAGATGATTTTTCTATGACGCCCTCCTTTAACATTTCATTCAGCAAACTGTTAACTTCCTGTTGTTTAGCCAGAGGGACCCTTCGTGGATGTTGTCGTATTGGCTGGGCATCTCCTGTGTTGATCTTATGGACAACTAAATCGGTTTGACTGTCGTTGCTCTTGAAGTTAAACATATCAGATTCATCCATAGCAAATTTTATAGCAGACTGAAGTTGTTCCTTTGACAGGTGACTCCACTGTCGCTTAAAAGCATCAATAACTTCTGGGGAAGCTTGGTTAGAAGATTTAATTTTGGATATCTCTGCTTCGACACAATTGCATACCCATTGTACAGGCTCATAATTGGCAAGAACTGTTCCTTCTTTGAACTTGATGGTCCTTTCTCCAATATTAGCAACTCGTACTGGCATAGTCTTCTTCGTGTCGGTCAAAGTTCGGGCTACCATGATTTCAGTCGTCAACTCCAGGTTAGGTTCTATAAGTCCTATGGACCACCCAGGATCATTTTCAGAAGTCACTGTGATAATTTGTTCTGAATTTGGAGGAATTATCACATCTTCTACCACCAGTAGACGGACACTAGTTTCCATATTTCCTTTGGTTAATGCAAACTCCTCATCTCCAAATGTGAGAATATTCCGTTTGTGATCATAGGAGAATCCATGTTTCCTGATGAGATCCATTCCCAAAATAAACTCGTTTTTGATCCTGGCAACCAACGCTTTATGCCGAACTTCGAGTCTTTCTCCAATAATGATGGTGACATCGGCTTCTCCGTCTATAGGGCAAGACTCTCCAGTGACTGATTTTAACATAATAGGGTTGGGCAATGGTTGCATGGTATATCCGACAAGTTTATCTGACCTTACAATGGTCACATCTGCTCCTGTATCGATGGTAATCTGGATCTTCTGTTCCTTAATGCGTACGGCCACTGTGAGACTTTTGCCACCCAAATTATTGACTTTAAAGATCCTGGGGGTCTTAGCGGCCCCGGTCAATTGCCCCCTTGCATTGACCGGAATTAGTTTTCCTTGGACCTAGGGCGGTCTTGGTCGCCGCTTGGTCTTCTAAACGACGGCGACGGACTTCTTGCCCTATTACGGCAGTTACTCTTGATGTGACCTAGTCTGCCGCAGTTAAAACATTTTATGCCCCGATTGTCTGTTTTCGATCGAGGAGTTCTTTCTAACAGGGCTTGCATATTGACTGCCATATCCTTTATCGCTTCGATGCACCGAGATGCACTAGATGACACTCGCGACGCCTCGAATTCCAGGGCCCGAACTAGTGCCTCGCTGATATCCTTGGGCCTTACTAGACGTAAGTGGTATCTCATGTCACTATTGCGAACTCCCTCAATGAACCTTTCGGCGGCAAATTGCATTTGAAAAGATTCAGGGGCCGATGGATATGCCAGGTGAATGAGTCTGTCTATGTCCGCCTCAAATTCTTGTAAGGATTCACCTGACTTTGGCTGTCTCATCCTCAGCTGGGCCTGGAACACGGTTTCTTTGTGCTCATTTCCAAATCGTAGTTGCAGAGTGTGTACTAAAGCCGCATAATTACTTTGATCCGCTGCCGACAGAGATTGGAGTAACTCAGCCGCTTTTCCACGAAGTGCTACCACTAATGATGTAGCTTTCTGGGGCTCGGACCAACCATTAGCTTTTGCAGCTGCCTCAAACTGAGTTTTATAAATTTCCCATGCAGTAGTACCGTCATAATCGGGAGGCTTAATTTTAGCGTTGGCTGTGCTAAAACTCTCTGTATACACGTTGTCGTCCTCAAGTTGTTCCCGGAATTTCTTTTCTAGCTCGAGAACCCTCTGGTTGACAGCTTCGAGTCCCTTGTTGACGCCGTTAATGGATTCGTTAACGGATTCGTTAACGGATTGCATTATTCTTTCTTGCAATTGTTGCTCCCTAGCTGCGAGATGGTGCACTAATTCTTCTTTGAACCGTTTCTGTTCTTCCTTCTGTTCTAGATAACGTCTTTCCTGCTCTTCCTTCTGTTCTAGATAACGTCTTTCCTGCTCTTCCTTCTGGTGTTGATAACGTTGCTCCTGTACTTGATCACGTCTTTCCTGGTTTTCTTTTTGTTCCTTATAACGTTTTTCCTGCTCTTCTTTTTGTTCTACATAACGTCTTTCTTGCTCTTCCTTTTGTTGTTGCATAAGGGACAGCAGGGCGGCAAGTTGATCCTCCATCGCTTGATGCTGGCTTCTGGTCACTGGCATAAACACGTAATGTCCGGTAATGAAGCACTCACTTACAGTTCAGCAATATTAGTTCTCAAATTTCCACTGGAATCGCACTTCTGACACCAATTGTTGCGAACTCAGGGTTCAATAATTCCAGTGTAAGGATTTAACACGAAAACACTATTTATTTACTCCACAAATACACACGACTACAATTCGACTAGTAAATAACTCACTACTTAACACTTTATAGCTTTCTATTATCGCTTCGTACTTTATCTTACTTATAGCTCGCTTAAAATAAGACTACCTAACCGCCGCTCTATGCGCCTTTTATATACAATCCTATAATTACAGAAAATCCTAGAAACTTCTTTATAGGAATTCTTGAATAATCTCACATAAAAAATAAGGTTGTAAACAACAGCCTTCTAGATTAAACCGAGCAATAAATCACTCGTGTCAGCCATGACGCAGCGCGGATAGGTCGCGAAGCTCCACCAACCACACGCGTTGCCCCGCCTCCCATGCGGCGTTGCTGCGAATCGTAACAATATTATACCTGCCTAATGTAAGTAATAATAAATTAAGAATCATTTATTTATTTGGTTTCCTGATCATGTCAGGACTTATAGGTATGAAACTAACCAAACCGGGAGTAACTACTACGTTTCACTTTGTTTTTGTTAAAAATCACAACCAGCCTAAAGAGATAGCGTCAAAGAAATTTCGATTATTAACATTAACATTTTTATTTAATGTGATATACAACACATCTACAATAAATATTGCTTTACAGCTCTGTATTAAAGGGTGGGTACTAAATTATTGATGCAGCATAGAGACGTTAAAGAAGCAAGTACACAGTTGAAATTTGAAATAAAAAAATCAAAGAGTAAACAAGTTGGTCTCAAAAATACAAAATTATAATGATCAAGTTCAAACAAAAATATGTTTCTAGTGGCGAACTAATTGTTCTGGAGCACTGTAGATAACGCAAAAGCAGCACATTTGCTGTGTGTATGGCGAGTAGTAGAGAAATAGATAAAACAGGTTTGGGAGAAAAAATAAGATACGTTGATGTAATTTTTTCAAAAACTCCCAATTATTTTAAACAATGTATAAACGTTCTAACGGAGAATCGCTGTAGAAATAAGTGTTATTAACTATCGAATTCTTCCTCAGATTCACTGTTTTCATCATCTGAATCATCTAAATTGGTGATAAGTGACGGAATGTTTGATGAATAAACACTGTTTTCTTGTTTTCAAGCATCGCTAATGCTTATTGGTATGCCGAACATAGTTTTTCCATAACTCGGGAATAACCTGCAAAAAGAGTTGTTGTTGTTAATAAGTTAAGTAAATATATTTTTTTTTTAAATTTGATTAAAAAACGTGCTTTTTCCAACGCCTCGTTCCATAAATTCAAAACGCTCTCGTTTGTGATTCGATGAACAGCACTGATTTTCGAATCACAATATCGCTTACACTGGGACCATACCATTTCGATGGGGTGAAAATGACAATGGCAAAGAGGTAATCTACACGGTGGCCATTTTGAAGTGCTAGTTCGTCTATTCTGTAAAAGTAAAAGTAAAAAAAAAACACTAAAACTAAATTTACTAATTGTCACTATTAAAGAGCGATTTTGGACATCCTACAATTATTATAATGTAAAATACCAACCGATATCTTCCAGCATGTTCTTTTTTGCTATACCTAAAAGCTCAGCTTTCATAGCACAAGGAGAAAATGTAATGTGATGCTGCTGCAACTATTCTATTAGGCGAGGTTTGGACCAGTCCGAATTAGGTAACTTTTCTACTTGCATGGAGTGGTAAGAAGCTTTGTCCATAATTATCAGTGAGGGTTCCTCCAAATTACGCAAAACCTGGTCACAATACCATTTTTCGAAATTTGCAAAGTTTATCGTGTCATGGTGGTTGCCTGATTTACTTCCCGCTTTGAGTACTAGGCTGGCATTCTGGATAAACTTATCTTCTGAACCACCATGCAAAACTATGTAGCGTGTTTCTTCTGAGGAAGACTTTTTTCTTACAGTGTTTATCGTGCCATCTTGCCAATTTGTCCTAAATACCCCTTTGAATGATGCTTAAGAAATAGATTAACATTAATTAATAGCGTTTATACACCTTTCCTAAAAACACATGTTTCATCTATAAAAACCGGTTTGCGACGAAACACAGAAGTTTCGTTTGTCTTATACTCACTCAAAAATGTTATAATTTTATGTATAATATTTGGTTGTTCCATTAGATAAAGTCAGTTAGAATTATACACTTCCTCCACTTAAACTTATTTCAAGCACAAAGCCAGGGAACTGCAAGGAATTTAAACTTGATCAGTATTTTGCCAGTGGTTATGCAAAGACTGGAGTGTAACATGTTCACCTGTAATAAAAAAATTAACTCAATAATCTTCGATATCTGTTGTGGATATTGTTGTTCTGTACCTGCTGCATACATAGTATAAATTGGTCCCCTTATTATATGCTCGCAGACTTGATATTGCGGTGTTTTCTTACACAATTTAGACTCTTCAACAGCATGATCTTTACTCACTCTATTAGTTACGAGTCTTTGAATTGTTGCTAGGGACACACCTAATGCATCTGCTACCCTCTAGAAAAATAATTATCAGTTTTTTTTTTAAATATTAATATTTTAAGTACTTTTATCACATATTGTGACGCTGCAACGGATTTCTCGGGCGCCACCCTCTATAGTTTTAGTGTGGTAGAGAGTCCACAAATGCCTTTCGGGTAAGCTTTAGACAGTGGAGAATGGTAATTCCAGGGGTCAATTTGTTAAGTACTTTAGAGCTTTAATGAACGACAAGAGACTGCGCAATAGTTTCTATTTAACGTAAGAGACATACATTCAACGAGCTGCTTATAAATCTATAACTTGTCTAACGCACAAGATTACAAACAACCAGAGGGATATGCGACGGTCGAGGAAGATGATTATAGATATGGAAGGATCAGTAAGTACGGTATCTTAGTTTATAACGGGTTACACGGTAAGGTTAAAATCCAGGAATGAAACGGTTTTACGGTGAGTGACACCCGACTATTGTCAGGCACGGTGTATATAAAGTGGGGCCCGACTACTACCAGGCGCGGTGTTAGTGTAGTGGGGCTCGACTACTGCCAAGCACGGTATATGTAAATGCGGGGATACCCGACTACTGCCAGGCACGGTGTAAATGAATGGGGCCCGACTACTGCCAGGCGCGAGGTTAGTGTAATGCCAAGCACGATATATGTAAATGCGGGGGACCCGACTACTGCCAGGCACGGTGTAAATGAATGGGGCCCGACTACTGCCAGGCGCGAGGTTAGTGTAGTGGGCCTCGACTACTGCCAAGCACAGTGTAATGAATGGGGGGGACCCGACTACTGCCAGGCACGGTGTAATGAATGGGGCCCGACTACTACCAGGCGCGGTGTAAGTGTCGTGGGGCTCGACTATTGCCAAGCACGGTGTATCTCTAGTGTATTGCTGATATTTACCCTTTTAATCGGTTTTAAATTTAGTTCTTGATTCTTCAAGAGTCGGAGCCAGAATGCCCAAAAACTGTCACGCGGCCGTCTTTTATAGCTGAACAACAATACCCTTCGATTCTCCCCTGGGATCCAAGTGCAGGTCCCGAGATCAAAGGTATTAGTTTCATACGAGGTTCACAGAAAATACTTTACTTTAGATATTGACTCTTATTAACCAAAGACTGTTAAACTCGTATGTTTACCTTGACACCGGATTAATTACGTTTACACCGAAATATAGTCCACGTTAGTTTTATCTCACAATTAATTTGTCATCCCCTAGAACTGATAAAAAAAATTAGTAACTTCGTTACAATATGCTTACATACATTTATTACACTGCATTTGAATAAGTAGAATAGACGGTGCTAAGCATTTTGCGCTTCCGGATTCGATTTAACAACCCGTCCGTTTTAGAGGACTAAATGGGAGCAAAGCGGTAACTTATAGCAAAATCTATGAAGCTGCCTATCGGAATATTTACGCATATGCATATTATACCTGTTTTTTACCTCTCCGTTGCCGTTTTGCACCCACAATTCAACCACACCGCTTAGATTGGTCTCCCAAAGAAGATATGCCGTAACTAGTCTTTAATTTTAACGATAATAGGTACCTACTTACGTTATGTACTGCATTTAAAAGTATCAAACTCTTTCCCGCCTCTTTTTCTTGTTGGAAATATTGAACTAACTTCAATATTAACCCTTGTTCATCCTCGGAGAATGTTTTACCCGGCATGTTTTGATTTAAGAACAGATTTGATATTGCCAGTGACAATGTCAATGTCAAGTTTGAATATTCTTATCCGACACATGTCGGTGACGCAAAACTTTTGTCTCATACGTTTAACATGAGATAAAGTAATATGAAAGAGTAATGACGTAACACTCAAGAGAAATTAGAAGTACTTTATCAAGGAGGCCGAATGGGAAGCTTGCGCACACCGTTTATAGAAAACCAACAGACACTGACCGATACCTTATTAATGGATCTAATCATCATCCCAGACAGAAAAGGGGAGTCATAGAGGCCCTGTCTGTGAGAGCCAAGAGATTTTGTGAGCCGGCTGAATTGGAACGGGAAATGAAGCATCTGGAAAGAGCCTTTGGTTTGAATGGATACAGCAAGCACGAGTTCGGTAGGTCCGTTCAAGGAATGTAGAGCGCCAGAAAGGAACAACGGGAGAAGATGAAGAAAAGGTTGAACCATACATCCAACATCCACAAAGTAGCGGATAGGATCGGCAGCTACTGCCGCAGCTGTAGATTAAACGAAAGGAAGAACGTTGGACTACGGCTTCAAAGCTCGGAAAACACTTTAGATTGTAATTTGACACAGAGTTCTAATTAGTTACAATTAACTTTTAAAAGAGCCTTTTAAAAAAGTAAGCTTATACTTCATTCACTTATTTTTGACATCTCGTTAGTTTTCAAATCTTCTTTTTTTATACCTATCTCCTTTCAGCATTTGATGAGAAGATACAATAAAAATGTCAAAGACAGATTTTTTAACGCCTACTTGATGTCAATAATAAGTGAATGGTTTATATGTTCCTAATACCATTTGTCTAGTATTCCAACAGAGAACAGTATACATGGCTGAAGATAACTGAACCGCCTACGGCAATTTCTCTTTTTATAAAATGATTTGAATAATTTATATCATTGGCCATTGGGGGTAAAAGCAATAAAGTTCCTTCATCTTAACACCGTCCAGCATTTTTATCGATGTTATCTTGCGTACACATTGTGCGGAGAATGTTATAAATAGTTCACACAACAGTGTATTGTTTATTTATTCATTCCTTAAGCCCTAAAGCGTACAGGGGAAAACTAAAGGATATTTTCCCGAAATGGCTAAATCATCGAACACACTCGGAAAAGTAGTAGACATGTGAGAACAGGTCCATGTCTTGTACGCGTTTTATGTCAATTGTAGCAGTTTTATTTCCTCAGAGTGACATGTTTTTAGTTTTTCATTGGCCAACAGAGATGATATAGTTCTTGACCAATCAGATGCGGGAATTAAAATCTTACTGTGTACGCTACTTACTAATTGTGCCTGCGCCTTCAGCTCACTTTCGATCTTTTTGAATTTTCATAGAACTCTGAGCGAAAAAGCTTGATCATTGCAAAATCCATAAACATTCCTTAGCCATATTCACTATTCAGGATAAACTCATTTAAGCATGTGGATTGGATCTGAAAGTGAGACTTGGTTAGACGGCCGAGGCAACTACATGGAACATTGACGCACATTTTGTTGGAAAATCCTTTTTTCTTCAACTGTTTCTTGCCTATTTTAAACGATCGTTTCTTTGAAAGCCTGTTTCATTAGGAGTGTTGCTACCAACTTTTATAGTGGACGACAGCTACCCTCAAGCCAAAGAGTGGTCGTGGGATAGAAGTTTCTCGATGTAATTTATAGGTGCCACCCACTTTTACATCCCTACAGAATCTCAAGACCCCTGACTGTAAATAAATAAGAGAAGACAAAAGCGGAAAACGATAAATGAACAAACGTAATAATAACCAATCTCAGCCTATTATTTGAATTTAATATTATCAACAATAAAATAAAGTAAACAATCGCGGGCTGTACAATTTAAGTACAATAAGCCGGCCAACAGCAACTTCGCTTCTGCTGATTGAAGTGAACTCTGAGACTTTAACATTAAATTTAGATTTCTAGTTTCAGGTTGTAGTTCCATATACTTTTAATGGCAGAAGTAGAAGCTGTTTTGTTTTATAACCTGTGTTTCTATATTATATTATATCTCAGGTTGGCAACACCATCAAATGGTAAGGGGAGTTTTACCCATACCGATCATATATATACAGTGTGTCCCAAATTCGAGGCTCTACATTGGGATCTCGGAAACTGTAATGGCGTGCATGTTAAGTGGTTTATTTGACGAATGTCGAAGTATGACATTATTAGTACACTTTTTGAGACAATCAATATGGCGTATATCAAAACTCGCTATCGTCTTTTGTTTTTTCGGAACGCACTACAACTTTGTTTTTTTCTTATGGCGACCATATTGGATTTTTCGATTTTCAGATCCAGCGAAAAATTTTCATTACATTGATATCCCGCACGAACATAAAACTCGAAAGTTACGATAAAAAAACATTGTTTTTAAAGTTCGATAGTTGCCCACCACTTTGACGTAAAATGGCATTGGGCCATTTGCATTTTTTATCAATAATCACTGTTATTCCGTTAAAAGCAAAACTGAGTTTCCTCTGAAATATTTTGCAAATGTTAATTTTATTTTGCTTTATTTCTGTGAAATAACATATCTATTAACAATTAAGTATACCAACCAAAGAATAACAAAATGGAGGCATCTAATAAACTAGGTACTAATATAATTTTTAATGACTTTTAGCAATTCTCACTCATATTGTCTAACTGCAATCGTATTGTGTGCCGGGCAGCCAGCTTGTTGAAACCAAGTTCTATTAAATTCATCTTGGGTTAAAACTTCTTCATTCAAAAATTCTTAATAGATTTAAATATCTATCTCCGTTTAAATTGTAGTCATATAGAAACGGTCCTATGAGCTGATTTCCTGGAATAAAAAATAACTTGTTAAATACACCGACATATTGCATATTGTTGCGAACTCAGGGTTCAATAATTCCAGTGTAACGATTTAACACGAAAACACTATTTATTTATTCCACAAATACACACAGGTACAATTCGACTAGTAAATAACTCACTACTTAACACTTTATAGCCTTCTATTATCGCTTCGTACTTTAGCTTACTTATAGCTCGCTTAAAATAAGACTACTCGTAACCGCGCGCGCTAATCTCCTTTTATACAAAATCCTAAAATTACACAAAAACCTAGAAAGTTCTTGATAAGAATTCTTGAATAATCTCACATAAAAAAAAAGGTTCTAAACAACTGCCTTCTAGATAAACAGAGCAATAAATCACTCGTGTCAGCCATGACGCAGCGCAGATAGGTCGCGAAGCTCCACCAACCACACACGTTGCCCCGCCTAAGGCTGTTCGTCACAAACAGATACGGTTCCATGGTATCGTGCTAATCGATGCAGATGAACAACCTTCATCTTTGACCTGGGGGTCCGCTGGATCATATACACTACGTCATTAATCTTCTTTATAATTGTATAAGGTCCTTCCCAATTTTGGCTAAGTTTGGGCGACTTCCCCACCTTTCGCCGCGGATTGTACAGCCACCCCAAATCTGCCATCCTGGAAGCCGCGAGAGTTAGCTAGTAAGTCATATCTTTCTTTGGCTCGATTACTGGAGATCCGCAGTTTATTCCTGACTTGTTCATGAACATTGTTAAGCCTCTCCTTGAGCTCCTCCACAAAATTCTCAGAGTTGAGCGACTCTTTTTCTGGTGTACCATACATCAAATCCGCAGGAAGCCTCATTTCCCTTCCGAACATCACTTTCGCCGGAGTATAACCAGTGGCTTCATGCGTAGAGCCTCGATATGCCATCAACATGAGAGGTAGATGTTGGTCCCAATCACGCTAATGATCTGCCACCATTTTAGACAGGTAATGTTTCATGGTCCGATTAAATCTCTCCACTATCCCATCCCACTGTGGATGCAAAGGAGTTGTCCTGGTCTTGCGAATTCCGAGAAGTTCCATGACCTTCTGTAAAACAGCCGATTCAAAATTTCGGCCCTGATCAGAATGAAGTTAGAGAGGGACTCCAAATCTGCAGAACATTTCATTTATTAGCACCGTTGTTGCTTCCTGATTAGGCAGGGCGCCTTCAGGTTTGGACTTTTACCAGCGATTTCTTGCCATTCTGGTCTCTTGTCGTCAGTCTTTGCAGAGAGGATGGGTCCAATATCTGGATCATTCATTTGTTCTTCTCTGGGGTCTGTGTGGTCCAGCCATCGTTTATTTCCACCGACGTTCTCCGTACAGAAGGAAGTCCCTCACGCTGCTCAGTTCTTTCACAATGCCGACAATCTTCTTTACATGGCCGTCTAGACAATGCATCGGCATTTCCGTGAGACCTTCCTGGTCGATGTTCAATTTGGAAATCGTACTGCTGCAGGCGCTCTATCCATCTGGCTATTTGGCCTTCAGAGTTTTTCATCTGTAATAACCATTTCAAAGCTCCATGGTCAGCTCTAATCAGGAACCTTTTTCCATATAAGTAGCGATGGTAATGTTCGACTGCTTTAACGATGGCCAACAGCTCCTTTCTAGTGACGCAATAGTTTCTTTCTGGCTTTCTTAAAGTCTTAATGTAGTATTCAATGATTTTCTCTTGCCCGTTTTGTCTTTGAGAGAGTACTGCACCTAGACCACAGTTACTTGCATCCGTGTCCAAAATAAAGAGTCCGTCCTTTATAGGGTAAGCCAAGATCGGACTAGAACAGAGGGCAGCTTTAAGCCTTCCAAACGCCTGACTGCAATCGTGGTTCCACAAGAACGGTGTTTTCTTTTCCGTTAATTTGTACAGCGGTTTTGCGATGTCGGCAAATCCCTCTACAAACCTCCTGTAGTAAGTACATAGTCCCAAAAAGCTCCTTACTTCATGTTTGTCTCGGGAAACTGGCCAATCTTTAATGGCAGATATTTTACTTTGGCTAGTTCTAATGCCTTGTTCTGAGATAGTATGCCCCAAGTACTCGACTTGCTTTTGGAATAGACTGCATTTCTTGTAGTTTAACTTCAAGTGAGCATTACGTAACTTGTTGAAGATTTCTGTTAAATTCTTCAAATGCTCGTCGATACCACGTCCCATGACAATTATGTCATCTAAGTATACCAGGCAAGTTTTCCAAGTCAGCCCCCTCAAGACAAGTTCCATTAGTCGTTCGAAAGTTATTGGAGCATTGCACAATCCAAAAGGCATAATAGTGAACTGGTATAGCCCCGAACCAGTAGAAAATGCAGTCTTCTTTTTGTCTTCGGGAGCAATCTTTACTTGCCAGTACCCACTTTTTAAGTCTAGAGTGGAAAACCACTTTCATCCCGATAAAGTTGCTAAGGTGCCGTCTATACGTGGCAATGGGTAGCTGTCTTTCTTGGTCACATCATTAAGTTTCCTGTAGTCAACACAGAACCGCGTTGAACCATCTTTCTTCTTAACAAGAACCACAGGCGACGACCATGGACTAGATGATTCTTCTATGACGCCCTCCTTTAACATTTCATTCAGCAAACTGTTAACTTCTTGTTGTTTAGCCAGAGGGACCCTTAGTGGGTGTTGTCGTATTGGCTGGGCATCTCCTGTTTTGATCTTATGGACAACTAAATCAGTTTGACTGTCATTGCTCTTGAAGTTGAATATATCAGACTCATCCATAGCAAATTTTATGGCAGACTGAAGTTGTTCCTTTGACAGGTGACTCCAATGTCGTTTGAAAGCATCAATAACTTCTGGGGAAGCTTGGTTAGAAGATTCAATTTTGGATGTCTCTGCTTCGACACAATTGCATACCCATTGTATAGGCTCATAATTGGCAAGAACTGTTCCTTCTTTTGCTTGATGGCCCTTTCTCCAATATTGGCAACTCGTACTGGCATAATCTTCTTCGTGTCAGTCAAAGTTCGGGCTACCATGATTTCAGTCGTCAAATCCAAGTTAGGTTCTATAAGTCCTATGGACCACCCAGGATCATTTTCAGAGGTCACTGTGATAATTTGTTCTGAATTTGGAGGAATTTTCATATCTTCCACCACCAGTAGATGGATACTAGTTTCCACATTTCCATTGGTTAATGCAAACTCCTCATCTCCAAACGTGAGAATATTCCGTTTATGATCATAGGAGAATCCATGTTTCCTGATGAGATCCATTCCCAAAATAAACTCGACTTTGATCCTGGTAACCAACACTTTATGCCGAACTTCAAGCCTTTCTCCAATAATGATGGTGACATAGGCTTCTCCGTCTATAGGGCAAGACTCTCCAGTGATTGATTTTAACATAATAGGGTTGGGCAGTGGTTGTATGGCATGTCCGACAAGTTAATCTGGCCTTACAATGGTCACATCTGCTCCTGTATCGATGGTAATCTGGATTTTCTGTCCCTTAATGCGTCCAGCCACTGTAAGAATTTGTTCACCCAAACTATTGACTTTAAAGATCCTGGGGGTCTTAACGGGCCCGGTCAATTGCCCCCTTGCATTGATCGGAATTAGTTTTCCTGGGATCTAGGGCCTGGGGGTCTAGATGATCTAGAGATCTGGGGTCTTGGTCGCCGCTCGGTCTTCTAAATGACGGCGACGGACTTCTTGCCCTATTACGGCAGTTACTCTTGATGTGACCCAGTCTGCCGCAGTTAAAACATTTTTTGCCCCGATTGTCTGGTGATCGAAGAGTTCTTCCCAACAGGGCTTGGATATTGACTGGCCATATCCTTAATCGTTTTATGTAAAGTTGCCATGGATTCAGCCTTACACGTATCCTCCTCGTCATCGCAAGTTGCAATTCTTACACGTGGAGAAGAACTAGATGACACTGGTGACGCCTCGAATTCCAGGGCCCGAACTAGTGCTTCGCTGATATTCTTGGGCCTTACTAGACGTAAGTGGTATCTCATATCACTATCGCGAACTCCGTCAATGAACCTTTCGGCGGCAAATTGCGTTTGAAAACATTCAGGGGCTGATGGGTATGCCAGGTGAATTAGTCTGTCTATGTCCGCCTCAAATTCTTGTAAGGATTCACCTGACTTTTGCTGTCTCATCTTCAGCTGGGCCTGGAACACGGTTTCTTTGTGCTCATTTCCAAATCGCAATTGTAGAGAGGCTACTAAAACTGCATAATTACTTTGATCAGCTGCCAACAGAGATTGGAGTAATTCAGAAACTTTTCCACGAAGTAATACCACTAATGATATAGCTTTCTGGGCCTCGGACCAACCATTAGCTTTTGCAGCTGCCTCAAACTGGGTTTTATAAATTTCCCATGCCGTAGTACCGTCATAATCGGGAGGCTTAATTTTAGCGTTGGCTGTGCTAAAACTCTCTGTAGACGCGTTGTCGCCCTCAAGTTTTTCCCGGAATTTCTTTTCTAGCTCGAGAACCCTCTGGTTGACGTCTTTGATGGATTGCATTATTCTTTCTTCTAATTGTTGCTCCCTAGCTGCGAGATGGTTCACTTGTTCTTCTTTGAACCGTTTCTGTTCTGCCTTCTGTTGTTGATAACGTCGCTCCTGTACTCGATCACGTCTTTCTTGTTCCTCTTTTTGTTCCTTATAACGTTTTTCCTGCTCTTCTTTTTCTTCTACATAACGTCTTTCTTGCTCTTCTTTCTGTTCGTTATAACGTTTCTCCTGCTCTTCTGTCTGTTGTTGCATAAGGGAGAGCAGGGTGGCAAGTTGATCCTCCATCGCTTGATGCTGGCTTCTAGTCACTGGCATAAACACGAAATGTCCGGCAATGAAGCACTCACTTACAGTTCAGTAATATTAGTCCTCAAATTCCCACTAGAATCGCACTTCTGACACCATTTGTTGCGAACTCAGGGTTCAATAATTCCAGTGTAACGATTTAACACGAAAACAGTATTTATTTATTCCACAAATACACACAGGTACAATTCGACTAGTAAATAACTCACTACTTAACAATTTATAGCCTTCTAATATCGCTTCGTACTTTAGCTTACTTATAGCTCGCTTAAAATAAGACTACTCGTAACCGCGCGCGCTATTCTCCTTTTATACACAATCCTAAAATTACAGAAAAACCTAGAAAGTTCTTGATAAGAATTCTTAAATAATCTCACATAAAAAAGGATTCTAAACAACTGCCTTCTAGATAAACAGAGCAATAAATCACTCGTGTCAGCCATGACGCAGCGCATATAGATCGCGAAGCTCCACCGGCCACACGCGTTGCCCCGCCTACGGCGCTTCGACGCTGCCTACCGTAACAATATTTTATTTTAAGTCGCAATTTTGTATTTAATTATTTTAACACTTTTTATATTTTTTATTGCTATATCACTTGAACTATAGTAATTTTCGTATAAGACACCTAGCTCAAAGGAATCATAAATTATGATACTAGTGTTAAAAGAAGAAAATAAAATAAAAATAGTGGCTTAAAATAAAATATGCAGTATTTTTGTCTGTGAGTGTATAAGGTCTAAAAGGAAAAAAGTAGACATGTAAAATTACCAATGATTCCACACCATACATTAAATCCAAATCGAGTTTGAAATCGCCTTTCCTCGACTTCAAAGGGATTTTCTATGGCCCAATGGTGCCTGTTATGTTTATTAAACACCCCTCAGTTAGTAAACCTACTTTTGTCAGACCACAACACGTTGTTCGAAAATTCTGGATCTTCAATATACAGGGTTACTGGTAATTCGATACATTCCTTTGGAGATGTGATAGGGGAGGAGGTAAGGAGTAAATTTAACCCTAATATGCATTATGCAAAACTCGATAGTTTTTGAGATATTTCAATTTTTCTTTTTTTCTCAAAAACGTAGACCTTAATGTCTTAAAAGCTAGTTATCAAAAAATGTATTGTACTTTATTAAAACTTTTCAACTGGATTACTTGCCCAACACTATGATCTTATGTTTGGAATGAAAAAAGTCCGGAAACATTTGGATTATAGGAAAATTTTAAATAAAAAATCGCGAAAAATATTTTTCAAAAATAAAGTATCACAATTTCTTATCGGTTATTTTTACAAAAATCATCAAGCAACATTTGTACAATTTTTTTTAAAACTTCCTTATTGCAATAGCTATCCAAATAAAAGGGAATTTGTCTTTTGAAAATACAAGTAGGCTATGCTTGAGAAACAATAAAGAATCTACTACAACAATTTAATTATTTGCGATGCAATTTGACAGTGGCAGTAATCCAAAGTAGTTGCGAAATTTGAGTTTATTTTTCACCGTTTTTGTTGTTATCGTGTTTTGAGTGCTATGGCTGCGTACACCAACGCAGAATACGCAGACATTTTGTTTGTCTACGGATATTGTGACGGCAATGCTGCCGAGGCTCGCCGAGAATACGAACGTCGCTTCCCTAACCGCCGCATACCAAATGTCCGCGTATTCGCTGGGACATACCGAACTATCGCTGAAACTGGATCCGTGAAACGTAGAAGAGGTGACGCCGGTGCTCCTCCCGTATATCAACCAGAGGATGAGGAAGAAATATTGAGGCATTTTGAGGGCGACCCAACCACTTCAACTACTACAGTCTCGAGGCAAACCGGAGCATCACAATGGAAAGTTTGGTCAACGATACACGGAGTTGGAAGCCATCCTTACCATTACACCCCTGTTCAGGGCTTGGAGGAAGGTGATCCTGGAAGGAGAGTAGAATTCTGCCGCTTTGTGATAAATTCAGATGCAGAAAATGTAAATTTTTTAACAGACATTTTATGGACGGACGAGTCAAAATTTAATCGCGAGGGCATATCAAATTTCCACAACTTACATTATTGGGCCGATGAAAACCCCCGTTTAATAAGGGAAACTAGTTTTCAAAGGAAGTTTTCGGTAAATGTGTGGATGGGACTCATTGGCCGCTATTTAATAGGACCACATTTTTTTCAAGACAATTTAAACGGGGAAATGTATGAAAATTTTTTAAGGCATGACCTACCGGTGCTTTTAGAAGATGTTCCTCTCGCCGTCAGAGAGCGAATGATATTTCAGAACGACGGTTGTCCAGCACATTATCGGCTGACAGTGCGGCAGTTACTGGATCAATGTTTTCCTAACCGTTGGATTGGAAGGGCAGGTCCAATACTTTGGCCAGCGCGAAGCCCCGACTTAACACCTCTTGATTTCTATGTGTGGGGTCATATGAAAGAGATGGTTTATGCAACCCCAGTGAATACCCGAGAAGACCTTACACAAAGGATAACCGACGCTGCCCAACACATTCGGAATACCCTGACAACCAGGATAACGAAGACGGAAGTAAGAAGGCGCTGCCGAGCATGTATACGAAATAGGGGCTCTCATTTTGAACAAGATTTGTAACAAATAGGTAAGTATTAATATGAAAATAATAAAAAATTAAGCACTATTTTCAAGTACGTTTTTCACTGTTCACATAAAAATAAAAACCGTATCAAGGGTTTTTGGTATCGTTTTTACCTTGTTGGATAGCTATTGCAATAAGGAAGTTTAAAACAAAATTGTACAAATGTTGCTTGATGATTTTTGTAAAAATAACCGATAAGAAATTGTGATACTTTATTTTTGAAAAATATTTTTTATTTAAAATTTTCCTATAATCCAAATGTTTCCGGACTTTTTTCATTTCAAACATAAGATCATAGTGTTGGGCAAGTAATCCAGTTGAAAAGTTTTAATAAAGTACAATACATTTTTTGATAACTAGCTTTTAAGACATTAAGGTCTACGTTTTTGAGAAAAAAAGAAAAATTGAAATATCTCAAAAACTATCGAGTTTTGCATAATGCATATTAGGGTTAAATTTACTCCTTACCTCCTCCCCTATCACATCTCCAAAGGAATGTATCGAATTACCAGTAACCCTGTATTTATTTGTATACCATTCTGAAAAACGCATTCTTCTTGGAAAATCAGTTTCTATGAGCCCCTGAACAATCGTAGGTTTGTAAGGATGTAATCTGTTTTTCTTTATTACACGTTGTACAGTGGATTTTGGTATGTTCATGTTACGCTCTATGGTCGTGACAGATGGTCTGGGATTTCTGTTGACAGCTTGTAAAATATTTCGGTCGCGGTTGTGATTTGCAATATTGCACTTTCCTCTAGGTTGGTCAGATGCTCCACAAGTAACAAAATTCATAACAATTCTTCGAAAATATGTTTTATGGGGCTGTCGTCGTTCTGGGTGTATCTCCAAATATCTAGCTGCTGCAGCATCGGCATTTCTGTCACACTTTCATCCACGTTTGCGCCAGCCTTCCTCTCCTTCTCCTACTTGCTGGGACATAATTCAGGGCTTGTGGCCATCTGCTATCCTCCATTCTTCTGACGCGTCCTTACATATATAATCCTTGTGTCTCCTTGTGTCACTGAGTTGCAGGGTCGGATCCTCTTGCTCTTGTCCTAGGCTCATATACTCAGTTTTTGTCATGTTCATGTGAATTCTGCACTTTTCGTACTCTTCCCCTACCTTCCTTAGCATGTAATCTATATCTTCTTCACTGTTTGCAATGATGACTTGGTTATCGGCAAAGAGGAGATTGTCACTTATTTGGATCCCCATTCTTGCACATTTCTTCTTCTAGGTCTCCAGAGCTTCTTGTATATACATCTTGAATAGTGTTTGTGATAGGCAGCATCCCTGTTTAAGACCCTTCGTAACTTTAAATGGCTCGGACGTCTTCTTGCCAATTTTTACCATGCACTCTTTGTGTTGCGTGCCTATATAGTGCGTTTTTTTTAACGCGCAACATAGGATTTTATATGTTACATTTTCGGACCCATGTTGAATGGTGATCTATTAGCACCAAAGCTATGAAACTTGGCAAAATTAAAACTGAAGGGTCTCACCTTACCCGTACTGGCCAATTCGGTCCTGAAGATTTGGAATAATGCTTAAAAAGTAATTTATTTTCCAAAAAAATGTGTCTTTTTACTTTCCTCGTAACTATTATGATTTTATTTTGAGCAGGTGCCTACCAAGTCATGTTACCACTACCATGGTAATAAGACAAATTTACACATTTTTTGAAGTTTAATGCTTAAACCATTTCCATTTTTTTTATGTTCACCGGATCTGGGACTTTTAGAAACACATCTGGAACTTTTGGAAACTCAAGTGCAAAGAGTAAAAAATTAATAATTACATAAATAGTACAAGTTATTTTATTCCTCTTGTTATAAAAGCTTAGAAATAATAGCGACAAAACGTTCTAAATGCCAAAAGTACCTGCCATTTGACCTGCATTTGACATTTACCTGACATGCAAAGTTGAATAACAGTAGCTACGAGGAGAGAAAAAGAAACAATTTTTCAGAAAATAAACGCTGTTTTTCGCGTTATTCCAAATCTTTTGGACCTGGTCGGCCAATAGAGATAAAGCTAACACCCCCAATTTTACTTACGTCAAGTTTCATAGCAATTGTGCTTATAGAACCCCACTCAACAGGACATGAAAAATTTAACACGTAATAGTTATGTAACCAGTTACGAAAAGTCCGATTTTGTGTAACGAATGAATGTTTGCGGGACGAGCGCAGCGAGTTCCCGCAATTTGAATGAGATACACAAAAAAGGCTTTTCGTCACGTGTTTCATACAAGATTTTTTCTAATTTTGACTACAAATGCCTACTTAGAGAAAGAGTCATTATTATTAAACTTCAATATTTACTTTTAAACCACTTTGTATCTACTTAATACCGTAAAACTATAGCAACGGTGTGCAACAACCGAAACCTGCAACTGGTGATGAAACGAACTTTTCATCACCAATTACGAAAGGTTTTACTTTTCGTAACTAGTTACGTAACTAGTTACGAAAAGTAGGACGTTACGTCACTGTCATCAGTATTGAAAAGTGCCACTTTATGTGTCAAAATTAGAAAATAGCTATTTATGTAACCTGTTACGAAAAGTCCGACTTTGTGTAACGAATGAATGTTTGCGGGACGAGCGCAGCGAGTTCCCGCAATTGGAATGAGTTACACAAAAAAGGTTTTTCGTCACGTGTTTCATACAAGATTTTTTCTAATTTTGACTACAAATGCCTACTTAGAGAGAGAGTCATTATTATTAAACTTCAATATTTACTTTTAAACCACTTTGTATCTACTTAATACCGTAAAACTATAGCAACGGTGTGCAACAACCGAAACCTGCAACTGGTGATGAAACGAACTTTTCATCACCAATTATGAAAGGTTTTACTTTTCGTAACTAGTTACGAAAAGTAGGACGTTACGTCACTGTCATCAGTATTGAAAAGTGCCACTTTATGTGTCAAAATTAGAAAATAACAATTTATGTAACCAGTTACGAAAAGTCCGATTTTGTGTAACGAATGAATGTTTGCGGGACGAGCGCAGCGAGTTCCCGCAATTGGAATGAGTTACACAAAAAAGGTTTTTCGTCACGTGTTTCATACAAGATTTTTTCTAAGTTTGACTACAAATACCTACTTAGAGAGAGAGAGAGAGAATTATTATTATTAAACTTCAATATTTACTCTTAAACCACTTTGTATCTACTTAATACCGTAAAACTATAGCAACGGTGTGCCACAGCCGAAACCTGCAACTGGTGGTGACACCAACTTTTCATCACTAGTTACGAAAGATTTTACTTTTCGTAACTAGTTACGAAAAGTAAGACGTTACGTCACTGTCATCAGTATTGAAAAGTGCCACTTTATATGTCAAAATTAGAAAAAATCCTATGTTGCGAGTTAAAAAAAACGCACTGTATATGAATTCCTATATGTATATATACCAAATTGCACTTACGTACTCCATACTGAGGTCAATCTTTCTCAATGATTTAAAAAGCTCTATCCAGGGCACCATATCGTAAGGTTTTTCAAGATCTATGAATACAAGGTCAGTAGGTAGATTACGAGCTTTTCGTTTTTCTATTATCTGTTGTAGAGTGAAGATATTATCTAAGCACAATCTTCCTGCTCGAAAACCACTTTGTTCCTCTATCTCTTCTCACTCCAGTTTATCATCTGCTTTATTATCCTACCATACAGCCTTCCCATTGTACTAGTCACACTTATTCCTCTGTAGTTCCCACAATCTTTTTTATCACCTTTCTTATATATTGGACTGATATATGACGTATTCCAGTTCTGTCGATTGTTTTCTCCTCTAATCAGATATTCGTTAAAGAGGTTTGTTAGATTTTCTAATAAAACTCTGGTCCATGTTTTATTAGTTCAATGGGAATGTTTCCTGGTCCTGGAGCCTTACCGTTTTTCATAAATTTCAACGCTCTTTTAACCTCCCCTAGGCTATCTCTTCTACTCCTATACCTTCAGCTGTTTTCTTTATACTACTATCTGTTGTTTAAATTGTGCTCTATCTTCAGTTAATAATTGTCTGTAATGCTTTTGCCAATCTTCCTTTATCGAATTTAAGCCTTTCGTTCCTTTCTTCTCCTTCGAGAATGCGCTGGAGTGCGAAGATTTCTTATCGCACTCCACGCTTGCGCGTATTTTAGTTTTCAAATGAAATTAGGCTTCCTGAATCCCTCAGAATATAAAACAGTTACTCTGACTTACGGGTAGTTTTACCCAAGTAGGTGTAAAGGTGGTCCTAATTATCAGAGGCAAATCCGCTATAACACAAAAATCTGGACTTCCAGATACTCAGCCAAGGAAATCCGGAGTTGGAACAAAATAACGATTGTCGTCCCCTACTCATTTTCAAAAATCAGTACCCTACCAGAGGTTAAAGAAGGTACATTGAAAAAGCAAAATTGTACTAAGTAATTCTGGTTATTATGATTGGTTGGTATATAGGCATACTTTGGACCTATCACTCTAGAGCACTATGAATTGGCACAATAATAAACAATAGAAACTCTTATCCAATTCTTTGAACAGGTAAGTGTTTTAGAAAGTGTTAGAGAAATTTTAAAGATACCTAGAGCTAATCCATAATGTTTGATTTGTTCCAAGTGATTAGCAATAAATAATTTATCAAAAATACTGAAATTAAATTCGAAATTCTGAAATAAAAAAAAACTGTAACAGTGTTACGGGCCTAAGCAGATATATCGTTTCTTAAAGCAGTGCCTTCAATTTTCCTAAGTTAGGCCCTAACCTGAAGCTAACTGCAGACAGCATTCTAAAGTAAAGGTACTATTGGCCTACTAATGGCTGAACTTATCTAATCGTTCAGTAAGAGCTTCATCTTATCATCATTTTAGATAGTTCAAAGTTTAAATAATACTTAATACACAGGGTGACACAAATTCCATAAACAAGATATCCCATTTTTGATTGAAAAGCAAAAAAAATCGAAAAAAAAAACATGAAAGTATCAGATTTAAAAAAAATAATTTATTTAGAAGACTACATAAAAAGTTCTGGTAGTTTTTGTAACAGGACACTGAAGAACTTTTCACTTGACCAAGGTGGATGGGCGCCGAGAAAATTCATTAAAATCCATCGCAACGTTCTATAGATATGACAAAAAACACATTTTTGTCCAAGGAGTTTGACCATCAATAGCAACAAAATCAGACACTTTTTTTATTGCAAGTTTGATCACATCGTTTTCCTTGGAATCATAGAGTTTCGCATGCAGTTCAAGCCCTTTTGATCATGTACTTTCGGGTCACCCTGCATAAATTTACAAAAAACCAACCACTTTGGGAAATATTCAAAATAAATCCAAATTTGTTATATTTGGCTATTTTTTTTTATAAACTATTTGAAAAAATGTTGAAAAATAAATTTCACTTCTTTATTGATCCTTTTTTATTCTACAAGATGGAGTGAATGTGTCACTGCCGGGAATGCTTTATGGTCGGGATTGGTTTTAGTAATTACAGTATGACCTCGTGGACCTGTCGTTGCGATTCTCGAGGTCACGGGAGACGTCAAGGCGAACTCTGAGTCCAAAGACACTTCTCAAAGTCACCCAGCTCGCTGCGATCCGTCACGTTTCCCGCGCGAGGTCAAGACTAACGTGGGCGTCCACAGGTGGAAGGGGACACTTTCAATGTTCTTAAAAGTGTCCCCATTCCTGTATAGCTTAACTACTCAGGTAAGAAAAGTAAAAAGTTTTAACATATGATAAAAAGTTAATATCCCTATTAAAAATAGTTTATGTTGGTTACTAAAATTCAAAACGTTATATTAAAAATCTGATCACTTCAACTTATAAAAAAAAATGCCAATAAGAAAATAAAAATAAATTTTCTAAACTTCTTGAAAAAACACAAACGATTTTCGTAAATGTCTGTTTTTGTCAAATTTCTTCGGAAGTAGAGGGAACTTTGGAAACTTTAAAATGTCATTACGATCTGCCCGCACATTCGAAATTTTGTTCCAATTTAATCGAAGTCGTATCTCTGATGACTGAGAGACATCTGAGACCCCATGATGAGCGGCAAATTTGAATAACCCTTTATATCAATGACGTAGGAAGTATGGACAAAGCCAACACATAATAGATATTTATTTTATTAGGAGTATAAGTTATACTTTATGTGACGGAGTGTGAAAGTTTAAACGCCGAGCGTAGCGAGGCGAATTAAATTTACACGAGTCACATAGAGTAGCTTATACTCCGAATAAAATACAATATTTTATTTTCAAACAATTAATGCATATAATACAGGAAATGTAACTGCTAATTCCACTCAATCAACGCCACCTAGACAATATAAGGCCTGGAAGCGACCGAGCGGGAGAGCGGTGACGTCATCATATGTGGTACGAAAATTCGACGACCGATTCAACGCTCAAAACCCGAAGGTTTTAGAAAGCTTTTTGGGTGAATACCTTGGTAATTGGGGTTTAAATTTTAGATTGCAAAAATAAAACCATATAAACAATTTAACTATATCAGGGTACACTTAAATTAATATAATACTTAATACTGTTTATTATTATATACAGTGTAGTGGTTTACTAACAATAATTTTTAATACTTCTGAAGAATAAGTATACTATTTTCTCTTTTTGCCTGAATTTGTTATATACAGGAGATTCTGAAATTAGCGTGCAATAATGTAACAGCTTAGGTCTTTTAGAATAAAAAAGATGAAAAGTTTATATATAAAGACAGGTTTTCAAACGTTCCGTTACAAAGATATTGTCACGACCCGTTTGTGGTCGTTGTGACTTATTTAATTTGCCTCGGGATCGATTTCTGAAGAGGGGTTGAAAACAACTTTTATATTCTAACAACTATATTTATTAAAGTTAAAGCAAAATGGTTACAATGCGTGGGGTAAAACTTAACTATAAAAATGGTTACAACTTAAAGTTAAAAGGTACTTACATTATCGTGGGCCAATGCATCATCGAATGCTTTAACAGCTTTGGAGACCGAAGGGCACTTATTGGGTTATGGATACATTAAATAATAAACTTGTACTTCACTAATAAATTACTAAGACAGACTGGCCTCCTCTGAGGTTTAATTTCTTGAGAGTCACATCATGGCCGCGAGACTAAAGCAAAGAGCCCCTTACTAACTCTGTTTATTTCTTTTTATACAATTTCCTTCGTCCCAACTTCGAGTGGAACGAATGGTATCCGAGTGGAAAAAATGATGATTTTATCAGTCAGCACATTCCAATGATTCGGGATTGCGCGTTTTTTAATTGTTTTGTTATTTCCGTTTGGACCGAGGTCACTTCTCGACCCGGGTGACTTTCAAGTAATGTGATACATATTGTCGATGAGTGCATCATTTTCACCTTCAGGGGAATATAAAGTAAATTCTCATTTTACAGTATTTTCATTCGTGACAATATGGGGTATAACTTTTTAAATTAAATTCATTTTTTCCACATAGATAGCTAGTTTAGTTTCGAAGATAATCACTTGAAAAAATTGAAATGTGATAACTCGAATCATTATGCTCTACATAGTTTTTTCATTATGCACTACTTACCATCTGATTTTCAAAGGTGCCTGCTTTGGTAATAGGGATTTAGATGGAAAAAATAAAAACATTTCATCATTTTAAAACATTATAATATTAAATAAAAAAACAAATTAAATATACATGTGATAAAATATACCTCAGAAAACACTATTTGGTTCATTGCACACACTACCTACACACTTTGTCTTATACTAGAGGAATTCCTTCTTTTGCAAACAGGAATTGGTTGATTTGATTCCAACTAGGCCTAGGAAACAAATAGAAAAATCTTTGATGGATTTGGATAACATATTTGTAATAAACTATAGCACAAACCCTACACAACAAAATGTTAAAAAAAAGCCCTACCTGGAATTAATCTTGGGACATCTAATAGCAACAGTAGAGCTTCTAAGGACTGGCCAGTTCTTTCACATGTAAGTACATTACTTTCCTCTGAATTTCATGTGAATGAAAATGTAACTCGCATACCTACAATAAAAAACCCAATAAATTCTGCTGATTTTTTGAATATGAGAGGTTTTTTCGGAATATGTTCCTATACTTATATTTATGTAGTGTTGTATGAGGTTAGGTTAGGTAGACTTACCCTGCTATGTTTATTTGGTATAAAATTATCCCTTCTAATACCGTGAATCCACTTTTCTTTTAAAATAACATCTTCTGGAAATCTAAACACAGAATTTCGCGGACCAGTCTTGTAATTACTTTTGCATTTCTCTACACAGCAACCGTGAGCCATGGCAATAGTTTGCTAACTTTTGAAACTTTAATTCCGAGCTAATTCAGCTAATTCAACTAAAATACACGTTTCTAAAAAAGACACAGAACTGTTAATTATACAAATCTAGGCAAAAAAACAACTTGAATATGCATGAAAAATGCAAAACTAGGAGAAAAATACTACTAAAGTCCTTATGGAACAGCTGACCCGTCGTACCACCCTGGCGGCCATTAAAATATCGCTTCCAGGCCTTATGTCTAGGTGGCATTGACTCAATCCCATTAAAAAACAATACCTCCTAATTTTAGTTTGCTTTGTAACCATAACTACCGTATAACACCAGCTGACAATGATGTCTCTAAAGTAAATTTGATGACAAGATATGTTTGTCAGGTTTTCGTTTTTGTAAAGGGGTTTTAAATTAAGTTCGAGGCCGACTAAATAGCAATAAGTCAGATGTAGAAGAAACAAGTTTACCAACTACGCCACCGAGAGTAGCTGCAGTGGCGAAATTAGCAGTTTATATTATATTTCATATATATTTCATATTTTCCCTTGAGCGGCGTATAAGTGTTATACGCCGACGGATTATAAGACTTATACGCAGCGTCCAAAACAGGCGTCAAAAATGTGACACTTATACACAGTCACTAAAGTCGGGCAGATACTTAAATTTCAATTCAAATCACCCTATATCTCAAAAAAAGTCGGTCATAACCAGCCTTGCCGACCGCGCGGTAGGCCTTTCCGATCCTGAATACCGAACCGATGCAATAAAAAAAGCAAAGTCCGCCCTAATAACTATCTAACTATACCATACATCCCTGGTCTTTCCGAAAAAATCCTCAATACAGTCTCCAAAGAAAATATCCAAACCAGTTTTAAAGGACATAATTTACTCAACCAACATTTTACCAAACTGAAACCCAAAACCCCCACAGACAAAAAAGCAACATCGTCTACGAAATACCCTGCCAAACAGGATGCCCTGGCGTCTATATCGGGCAGACTAGCCAGTTCTTAAAAAACCGCATCAATGGACACAAACACAACAAAAATAACCCTACAGCCCCAACCCACCACGCAAATGAACATCAGCATAATTTTGATTTTAAAAGAGCTAAAGTCCTAAAAACAGAAAAAAACAAGAAAAAAAGGGAATTTCATGAAATGGTATACATAAAAAAAAACAGTAATTGCGTCAATGCAAAAACGGACATTGATGGCCTAAGTAAAATTTACTCCTACATACTGTAACTACCCTCTGCATAAAATCAGTAAATATTTCAAAATCCATAAATTTACCTAAAATACATAGTTAAATTCCAAAACAATATAAACCAAACACCCAAAACCACCAGTCAGCAGACCTACTTAATTAAAAACAATTAACCTTGCGATGTATGTGTATATTAAACACCACCTTGACCAATTTACTAGCCTTTGCATCTTCTTTCATTATAGGCTTCCTTATCCAAAACTTACAAAAAATTTCTTTAATTCCCCATAGTACATGCTGCGTGCCGTACGATATCTCTGACGGTTAGCCGCAGAGTTTCGACACGGCGAGCAGCATGTACAAAGCAATAATGCAACTTTTATTTACTTTTCTTCAAGTAAGTACATAAAGAAAAAAAACTGCAACAAACTTCGAACCAAAACTGTACATCGTTTTGTGGTAAGTCATTGTCACCCTCAGATTCCCTCCTTTTCTTACCCTTTGGCCCCTCTTCTTAACCTAACACCATATTGCATCGTAGGTTTCACTTTTGACGCTCTTTTGCTTTGAGTTACCGACTTTATTCTTTAATTTAATCATCCCTCAATACGTTTATATTTCAACATTTTATTTCGTACTGTAGTAATCTTTATATAATTTTTTTTTCCATGTATTCCTTTATACCATTCCTTCCTGCTATTGTAAAAATTTTATCTTTAAACTAAGTATTCCATATGTTGTAGTAATCTGATGAAGGCACCAATTTGTGTCGAAACGTCATTAAACAAAGAAGTTAGAAGCACCCGCTGTAACTTATTTTAATCAGACAAAAGGACCAGAACCCAAGATAACAACCAACCATTTTATTAAACTTTTGACAGTAACATTCCGTTCAAAACCCACACACAAACTCACCATCACACACGCGCACACATACTTCAAAAGGCTTACACCATTCTCTCTAAGTTTTTCTTAAAAAAATTAGTAATATAAAATTTTATGTCATTGAATAAGTATTCGTGGAAAAACAATATGTTCTTTAAATCTTTTAGTTCTTCTAAATAGCGACAATCACTGGGACAATCCTATGGAGTTAAAAAGTTAAATAAAAATTCTTGACCAAAACCAAAAGTAATCATTATTTTTGTTTCCAAGTTCCCATCTTATGTTCTTCTTATTACGTATTGAGTATGTTTTGAAGGTTCTTCACAAATATATTAATTTTATGTTCTTTTGTATTGAATGGAGTTTATCGAATTTATTAGAGCAGCGATTGAAGTAAAGCTCCCCAGGCAACCGAAAACTTTCATCTAAGGAAAATTATTTCGGATCCTGGTCTCTAATTTGTTACAACTAAACTTAGTGGCAAACTACGAGGGCATCCCAAGGCCTTTATTTATTAAATACCTTGATATCCTCTTCTAACTCTGGGCGGTCTCTTTGGGGACTCAGGAACTGACCAACTAAGCATTTTGCAAATTCGAAGCTTTCACTGGTGATTAGATTAATATCGATTGCATACCTTTATTTTCTGTCAACATACATTTTGTGGAAGGAAACGTGTGTAAGAATTGAATTTGCCGGCGTCTTCCACCTGCGAAAATCCAATACTTACTTATACGCTCTCATCCACAAACAATGAAATTATCCCGACTAAATTGACGTCACGGAACGTGTCGTAAAAATATGAGTTCAAGCTAATTCCATAAAAGTAGCTCAAACAACTTACCCTTGATACGTTTTCGATTAAATCGTTCTGCTCTATACGTGCCCGCGGTTCGGGACAATTAGAAGGATTTAAGTATCATTTGAAACGCAAATATTTTCACACATGTTCCAGATTTGGTAGGCAATCCCGCATGCACGTTTTGAAATCTGCCTTTTTGTTTGTACGCTTGTTGATAAAAGCTATGAAGGAATTTCGAAGAGACCATCTGAGTAATTCCACAATTCAAGCGCTCCTAAATGTTCTGTACAGGGTGAATAATGTTGTGAGTGGTGTTTTGTTACTCATTTATAAATTATGCTTTAAAAAATTTGATTAATGATTTTTAATCTAGATTACAAAATTTGTAGTACGTTTATCTACTAAACTTCTGGCCAATTGCTTCGCAATACTCGATTTTTGCACGAAGTTTGAGAGAGCGTAACTCTAAAATGAGTCAACGGATTTATTCCATTGAAGCGAATTTGTGTAAACTCGTTCTTGTGCTAATTTACATGGAATGTTCAAAGAACATAAGTTGCTCAGGTGAAATTATACAGAGTTTTGCGTATATTTCTTGTTAGCACAACTTTCAGAAAAAAATGTAAATCTGTTTTTTGATACAGGATTATGTACAATGTTATAGCACCTCGGGACAAATTCAGGTTTTGTTCGATACGCTTGTTCTCTGCAATGTTTTTGAAAAAGTCTATTTTCTAGAACATTTTAGCTTGAAATGGATTCCGCTTGATGTTTTTATTCAATGCTCCATTTATGATCGATGCAACAAGATCACAGGAACTTATTGATGCGCCAAATATTGCTTCTACATCCATTAGATATACCAGGTGAGATGTTGGAACCAACTGCTGAGAACACAGTGGACACGCAGGAAATTGAAAATTTGTATGAGCTAATTGATTCCACAATGAAGACGTTAAAGAACGATAATGTTATTATTGTGTTGGGAGATTTCAATGCAAAAATTGCACTACTAGTTTTGTTAGGCCTCAGGGATGATAATTGCTAACACGTTTTTGATCTACCCAAAACGAAGACTTTGTACTTGGCAAGCCCCACGCAGTGATCGAAATAACTCAACACCAATTAGAAATCAGATCGACTACCTACTGATTAATAGGCGTTGTAAAAATATAAAAAAAATTGCCAAAACTTACTCTGGGGCTGACATTGGCTCGGACCATAATCCCCTAGTGGCTGAACCGTCGTTAAACTTAAAAGCTAAAAAACTAACCCCTAATCCCAGCTAGAGCAGTTGATGTAATTAGACAAAATAACCCTGAGGTCAGACATATTGTTGCCGAACAAATGAATAACAGGTTAAGACCAGAGACTCTTTGGAATAACATCAAGAATAACTGTGGACACGTATAAATTACATCTCTGACAAACAAACTTGACTAATAAACCTGACAAATATAAAAAAATACAAAAGGTCATAAGAAGGGAAATCAAAGAAGCCGGGGGATGGCTTCTTGGCTCAAAGAAGCCAAGCAGGGATGGATGGAAAGGGAATATGCAGAAATGGAAGACCTCTCCTCCAAACATGATACTTTTATTATGCACAGTAAAGTAAAGGAAGTAGCTGGAGTCCACGGAAAGAGAACGACTATGTCACTTACAAATGATCGTAACCAACTAATTTTGTAGAAACAAGAACTAAAAAACACATGGACTAGTTATATAGAGGTCAACTTTAAAGATCATAGAGCTGATGCGGTATACGTGAATAAGGGCATGAGACCAACTATTCTTCTATCCATTCTAGCAAAAAATAGGAAAGCGTCGGGCGGGAAAATATTAGCTTGGTAGATAAACTGTTTAATAGTAGTGATATTAATTATTTAATAATAGTGATATTAAATAAATTAATAATATGAGACAGGTGAAATTCCATCTGATTGGTTATCATTAACCTTTATTGCTCTACGTAAAAACAACAGCCAAAAAAATGCAGTGATTAACCCTTAATCAGCCTTATGTCCCACATGCTCAAAGCATTCCTACAGATCATTCACGCTCTCATCAGACGTAGATGTGAGGAAGATCTTGATGATTCTCAATTCGACTTTGGGAACTTGTGAAGCACTTTTCAGAATGAACCTTCTCTTAAAAAAATGCCGTGATCAGCGAAACAATGCTTTCGCAGGCTTTGTCGATTAGGAAAAAGCCTTTGGCCGCATACAGCACGATAAACTTTTTGATATGCTACGGGGGGTTGGAATAGATGATAGAGATACTCCAAAATATGGTGACTCCAGATTCTACTGTAGGAAAGTGATGTGTGAATTTAGAAACAAGGAAGGCAAAGGTGAATTCGTCCTGAGGATGCAGAAATATATCTGTAAAACGTAGACTAATTCAAATAGTTGTCTTTGTCATATAGTGCTCCTGTTCCCGCATAACCCATCATATTTTTGAAGTTGAGGAAATGTTCACTTAATTTGTTACTAATGCAAGAACCAAAACTAACTACCATACTATTCAATACTACAAGAAATAATCAACTAAATTGTTAACAGCAAAAGATTATTAAGAGTACTAACAGTGGATAACACTCAATTCACAATTTGATTGCTCTTTTAATGAACCCTCTACATGCTTTCACGTACAACTTAGGTAGTTGAGAGCAAGTAAGATATATTAACAAGTGTTGCAATGCTTGGAGAATTATGAAGCAAAATTTACGAACTTCGAGGTGAAAAGCAAAATTACAAATGTGTCATTTACAATCCAGAACTCCAGTCATTTTACAATCCGCGAAAGATCCCAAAATGGGTGACATCTATTGGCACTAATAGTATTCTTTACGAATGTACCTTTTGATAACTCAAGCTAAATTAAAAGGAGATAAGTAAACTAGTGCAGCCAGTAAACAAAAGAATACATAAAATATGGGTGAACAATTGATCACGAATGACCTTTTCCTGGGCTTTCGATCGCCTGTCTGTAGCAAAACCTGTTGAAAGAAAAAAGTTTGCAGTAGGGTAGTTAATTTCAACACAAGAAGTCAATGACCTAAGAGACAGGGCAAGCAAACGCCGATATTTACCTAAAAATGGTTCCAATTTTTTCCAGGAAGTCTGCCATTTTTAAGGTACCCATGTCGTAATTTTATCGTCACAGCACATCAATTTACCATTCCAGAACAGCTGATATCTTAGAAAATGTAAACCAGAGGAAGTAGGATACGACGCCGGCGTCTGTTACCAGTTTGCTCCAATCTGTCAAGTGTGAAAATGCCAGTGACGTAGCATTGGTATTGTAGCACATAGGAAAATATTTTATTAAAAATAATAATGGAACTAAATTACTATTTGTAAAATTAGTAATATTATACGTAATATTATTAGCAAACATCGACTTACTATTAAATAAATAAAAATAATTGTGAATTAATAGTCGTTGATAAGCCTAGGATTATATCTCCTGAGCCCCTGGAAAAGCTGCTCAAAAACTTAAATAAAAAAAATCTCTACAAGTTACAGGATTAGAAAAATATTTCCCAAAATAGCATTACTGACTTCCTGTGTATATACTAAATCATATTTCGAAGATTTGGATGTAAAATAACTGGTTTTAGAGTTATTTGAAATAATTTACTTGTTGCTGAAAACGTCATTACCTGTTTACCTGTGAAACGCAACTCCAGGCTCCTTTCTATAGCCGCTGCTTTAAAACCGTAATCTGCACATCCCACCATTGTAAACAAAACAATTATTTATAATATTAAAGTCTTGCAAAATGCAATTTATTGCAGAAAAACACATAGTCAACGAAATGTTTGGTTTTCGGCTTAGACATGGCGTCTCATCATTTTTGGTAACAGCTGCCTATATAGCGGAGAATTGCACACGTGGATTCCATTAGTTTACATTTTCTGAGCTTGATATTGATAACCAAACCATGTACTGAAACATACGAAATTTTCCGTGTTTATACAGAAATGGTGAATAAGAATCATGTTCAATGTTGTTTGTTTGAGATTATATATCGTCATTAAGACAATATTTTTCTGTTGTTATTCGCATTTGACATGTCTTTACTCTTATAGAATTTTATTTAAAAAAATAGTAAGAACGGCAACACCGCAACCAGTTTAATAATTATGAAAATTTAGGAATATACTTATCAAGCTTTATTTATAAACCAAACCTCTGGATCTAGATTAGATTCTAGATTAATCATTAATTCTAGTCACCAGTTATGGATGTCACACAACACATCCATGTATTAGGTGGATTTCGCTCCCTTTAAAAGCATTAAATGCAAACATTCCATTTCCATTTCCATGTTTTCTAATCTAATCAAGCTGCGGCAGTTGAAAATTAACGATATTTTATGAACTGGACATTTCCCACAGGGGTAGAAAGCAGAACCACAGTATAAGGAATAATACATTATATCAGTATCGTCAGTTCGTGTCGGCACTTTTGATATTGCCAAAACTAAAGCGTGCCGCGCGCACCGGCACCCGGCAATTTTCTCGAGTAGTTACGAGGGGACAAACACATGCGATGCACTGCCAAAACATTTCCAAAACCGGCCAAAACCGGTTTGGTGGTGCACCGACGGCGGCCGGGCGGACGGGGCAAGGGGAGGGGAGTTTCAATTTTTTGACCGACTGACGTTACTGATATAATGTATTATTCCTTATACTGTGGCAAAGCTTTGGATGAAAATGAGGCCGATTAGGGGCTTCAGAAGATAACCTATAATAACACGACAAGATCAAGTTTTAAGTTACTTTTGATATTTTATTAGGTTTGCGCCATATTGCCTTGAGGGGCAGACATGTCAAGCGACGTAATTCTGGAATGGTCAATTGGCAAATTGCGATTTTGAATTATTTGACGCAAGGTAACGTCACTTCCGGCCGATATCGCCCTTTTTAAAGTACCCACTGCTAAAAACAGGGCCAAAACTGTAAAACAGGAAGGTCCAGACAAAATATTCTAGCTCGTTGGGTCAAACTAAGAAACAGCTCTTTTTAACCATTAGGCAAAATAAATCCGATTGTAGCAATAAAAACGAGAAAAATCCTTCGGTTAACTATCAATTTGCCACGCGACAACTTTAACTTTTGCAGGTCGAGCGTCTTGAAGAGTGAAGAAAACTGAAGTTATTTTCGTAAAAAACAACAAACATGTTGTGTAGGTTTGTGGATTAAAACCAGAAACCTAATTCACCCATTGGTTCATTACGATAATATGTAAGTTTTTTGGAATATAGGCTTTTCTCACAAACAAGTCGGTCCAATCTTACGACTTTTGCAGTTCAAGATGAGAGAAACTGAACAATCAATCAGGCTGGTTTACAGAATTCTATGTACAGGTTGCAGTAATTGCTATACTCTGTTCAGCGAGGGTTCAATATGACGTCACATTGCTCATCTCATTTCATTAGAAAAAGATCGCAAAAAAGCAGGCGTATTATTAGTTTTTATTAATAATAAAACCACCAGCTAAAGTCAGTTTGACGCTTAATGTCAAAATGTCGTGAAAATTTAGAAATCCAAGTCCATCAGCTTTTATAGAAGTAAAGATCGAAACGAAAGAACCGCTTTTAAGGGATCATGTAGAAGAAACTACTGTGTGAAGGAAAACCGGAGAAAATTTCCAAGATAGTGGAGAAACAAGGAGTTACAATCGACGAAGCGGCGGAAGAAATTCCTTCAACGTACGTCCCGAAGGAACTATCAATTGTTGAAAAGAAGCCCCTGTTCTTGAACAACCACCTACTGGTCCACAAAAATATCTTCCCCTGGTGTCACCTAAAGGCTAGATCCGCTTCTGTGGAAATTAATAAAACTTTAATCAAAATTAGCGAGGTGTTTGACTGAATCAACTAAAGAAAAAATGTGGAAGAACAATGCATGCATGCGACACAGATAATAGCAAAACCGCGGTTAGGCGTCTTAAAAAAGTTGCCCACGATTAGTTAGATTATGTACTCAATTTAAGTTATTTATGTTGCATGTCTTATTATCACATATTGCATTAATTAAATTCTAAGACAAATTTCAAGAATTGAATATACAATAAACGTCAAACAGTTTTTTTTATCAAATTAATGGATTCATGCGGACACGTATTGAACTATTCCGCAGAAAAGGGTGCATTCGAACGAAAAAAGGAAAAATATGTTTGGCGGCCAGACTACAAGTGTTTCTGCTTGTTGGTTTTACAACGCAAGTTGTGAGCACTTTTAGGTATAGTAAGCACACAAAAATACTCAGAATATCTTGGGCCGATTTTGTCCATATCTTACGATCTACATCCATGGCCGTGTGAATCATAGCAGGTGTCTATGGTAAAGCTGCTGCGGATATTCCTTCTGAATTAATACCCGAAATGGGAAACCTTTGGAATATTTGCACAAACGAAGTAAAAGACTAAACTGACACCCTGCCCGTGTTTCCAAACATAACTTGACATTTTGTTCAACTGACATTTTATCAGAGACAGACATGTTTTTTTGTATGACATCACAATTTATGACGTAATATTGAACCCTCGCTGAACAGAGTATACCTCAGAACCACCATAAATATTTAAAAAAATACTGCTCCGTAAATCATTTTTCGAGAAGCCATGATTTTAAATTTACTGAAGTGAACATTCTTGACTTGAACGGATTTTAGTTAAATGATTTATATTTTTGTAAAATTGAAATTGTAATTTTGAAAAATATGACAACTTGTGATGTCCTTGGATGGTCGGTCTGGGACCTTGGGTTCCCAAACCGACAACCCAAACCACTTCACAAGTTGTTTGTATATTGTTGATAAAATAGCGTTTTTTTTTTCAAGCGGAGTAAAAGTACGTCATTTGTTTTCTCCATACGCACACCTAAAGTGGGCTTTCTAATCCTGAGACCAAAAAAGTAGCAAAAAAGTCCTAGGCGGTAAAAGTAAAGTCAAAAGTCACCGCAACTGTCATGGTGGCGCATATATAAACGATTTTCATTCACCAAAATTATTTGAACACTAGATGACACCAGATTGACCGATCTGAGTGTATTGCTATTTTTACATTCTTATTGAAAAAACAAAGGATAGGAATACTCTCAGAGCACTCTAGAGTACCACCCGAAACCGTTATTAGTCGAAACCGCATAGGTTCTCGAATTCTGATTTCGTCTGTTAAATGTCATGTGCGTCATCATATTTATCTGTCTGATAATAATGTTACAAATTTTTAGTTTACCACAATTTACCTAAACCACCTAAACCATTGGTTATGATTTAATACATTACATTAAAATCATTGAACATTGAAAACCACCGTTCTAACATATTCTATTTATTTTACAAATAATATACACTACTAATTGGGTAAGTACCTAGACCCGCTTAAAGAGGCTGAGAGAAAATTTCAAAACCGAATCACTCTGAAATAGACTTCTTATTTCCTGCATGCTTGAAAAAAAAATAGTATATGTTTGCCCAGTTGCAGGCCTCAGCTTCGCTTCGGCCGTCAATCTCTGGGCTCAGCACGAAAAGACCCACTTTTACTCCTAGTGACATAACCTACTATTTACTTCTTTACAGGTTCCAACTTTCTTAGGTGAAGATGAATCAATTTTTCTTATGTAAGTTTAATCACTCTGCATCTCTTACTTTAAGTTTAGATTTTGATGACTGTTTTAACCTTTAGCAACGATGATAACAACGTCTATTAACTTTTTGGTTTTCCTGAATAGCCTCTCATGGTTGACAAACAATTTTAAAACTTAAAGGTCAATTCCATCTTCATAGCGCGATTTTCTTTCCAGGTCAATCCATGCAATCAGAAGCTGTGGTTGATGTCGCATCTGTGTGATGACGATGGGTCAATCACATGAGATGAAAATCGGCAGCAAATCTCGTATTGTCTCATTATATGTTGACTGATGACAGTTAAATCTAATGCTAAGTTCACATGTAGGCGGAAAACAAAACTAGCCCGCACGTCCTATTGGTTGAAAAATTATTTGACATACGGTCAGCTGATTTTTAACCTATAGGACATGCGATCCTGTACCGTTTTCCCGCCTACAAATAAACTTGGCATAAGACGATGATGGCATTTATATATACACGTATTTTTGACTTCTCGTTACGTTTGAAACATTATTATTTTTTTTATTTCAGCACATGTTGGGAAGATACAATAAAAATGTCAAAGTTAGATTTCCAACGCCTATTTGATGTCAATAATAAATGAATGTTTTATAAGTTATAGGTTTTTGTACATTGTCTGTATTGACTTTTTTACACGACGTTTCGAGCAGTGGAATCTCCGCTCGTTTTCAAATGGAACTGAGCATTAAGCTCGAGGCTACTTGCTTATATACTAACACAGCTAACCACGCCCATCATTCCTATTGGCCGGATCGTCGCAACCGTCGCCCGTCAGGCGACTTGGTTTACTAAAGACGCCCTCATTACTTCCAATGAAGACTGCTTCCTTAAACTTTCGTTTTTCCAGCGCTGTTTCCTATGCACAATTTTGGCTTCTGACCACTTAATATTGTTACGATTCGCAGCGACGCCGCATCGGAGACGGGGCAACGCGTGTGGTTGGTGGAGCTTCGCGACCTATCCGCGTTACGTCATGGCTGACACGAGTGATTTATTGCTCTGTTTATCTAGAAGGCAGTTGTTTACAACCTTTTTTTTTAAGTGAGATTATTCAAGAATTCTTGTCAAGAACTTTTTAGGTTTTTCTGTAATTTTAACATTGTGTATAAAAGGCGCATAGAGCGCGCGGTTAATAGTAGGTAGTCTTATTTTAATCAAGCTATAAGTAAGCTAAAGTAACAAACGATAGTAGAAGGCTATAAAGTGTTAAGTAGTGAGTTATTTAGTAGTCGAATTGTACCTGTGTGTAATTGTGGGACAAATAAATAGTGTTTTCGTGTTAAATCGTTACACTGGAATTATTGAACCCTGAGTTTGCAACAATATTATGGTGCTCGGACCAACCGTGCTGTGCAATTACCGAGTTTGATGTTTCTCCTCTTATCGTATGAGTTCTGTGTTCCAGAACTCTTACATGCAAAGGATGCTAGGTTTTTTCCTATGTACGACATGCCACACTCACACGGGATCTTTTTACATATATACAATCTTTTTGCTGATTTGATTTTTCCGGATGGTTTCAAAACTGAAAATACGTTAAGAAGCGTACTTTCTAAAACGAAACCGGAAATTATTAATTTGACGCAATTTCTATGCAATTTATGTAGGTACAGAAATGAATGGGCTTTCCAAAAATATGATCGGTTTAATGGTATTTGTGGGGAACTGAGCAGTGGCGTGCCAAAGTCTAAATTGCGGTTTTTTCGATACTCATATGTCTATATGATAAATTTTGAAGTCTAATTCCGTTAAATATGAATCATCTGTACCTAGCGTCCTTTATTTACTAATGTGAACGTAAGGATAGCAGGTTTAGGACAAGGAAAGAAAGCTACTTCACTTTTTAGAAATCGCCAACGTTTTGACCTTTAATTGAAGTCTTCCTCAGGGCTTTTTCAATCAGAGAAGCTTGTCATGAAAAATAAAATAAAGTACCATATCGGTACTTACACATCTACGGACTTATCTACGACACTTTAGACGAATTACCACAGGATCACAAAACGGCTTGAGAGGAACCTAACAACCAAGTTATTGGGTTCCTCTCAAGTTAATTCCTATCTAGTTAATAATTCCATTATGTAAATGAAGTAAATATGGAATAACTTTTACCACTGTCTAACTTTAAAAATCCAGTCAACTTACCTAGGAAGATGGCCGTTGATTCTACTTGACGAGTACTTATGATGTCTCCTACCCTACCTGGAGCTTATGATAGATTCAGTGTCTGTGCATACTGATTCTGGTGCTTGTGGTGGTAGCCGGGCTTCTCCTATGTGCGAAACGCTGTCAGTACACTGGGAACCTCCATCAGATTGATTGGATCCATTGGCAGACACCAACTGTAATAATTAATATTTATTCTCATACCGTTTTGTGGTCCTGTGGTATTTCATCTAAAGTGTACTATAAGTCCATAGATGTGTAAGTATCGATATGGCACTTTATTTTAATTTTCATGACAAGCTCCTCTGATTGAAAATACCCTGAGGAAGACCTCGCTGGCGATTTCTAAAAAGTGAAAGTGAAGGTGTAGGACTTTTCTTGTCCTACATCTGCTATCCAAACGTTCACATTGTTAAATATAACGTTAAATAGGAAAGGTTAGAAAAATCGACAAAATTGGGACGGTTTTTTTGAAATTATTCTCTTCTTGTCTTTCTAGATCTCCTTAGTTAAACGAAAAATGGAATATCCTTGGGGTCTTTTAGTCCTATCCCCCTGAAGGTATCACTTTAATATAAAGTGAGTAAAAAATGTCTTCGGACATATCGGACTTCGGACATTTTTTACGAAATGTCTTCGGACATTTTTTACTCACTCAGAAAACTGTCAAAAGTATTTAAAGATAATTTATTATTTCAATGTCTGGTTATTTTTTTGTTTGAAACAAATTAGTTGGCAGTAACGAGTTAGTAATACCCATTAACTTATTTTTGTCATCTAGTTACCTTTGAAACCTTTATTTTTTTTATACCCATCTCCTTTTAGCACATGTTGAAATGATACGATAAAAATGTCAAAGTCAAATTTCCAACGCCTACTTGACGACAATAATAATTGAATGGCTTATATATTACATCTGAGACCCTCCTGCTTTACAGTTTTGATTCTCGTTTCTAGCAATGGGAGTCTTAAAAATATTCGCTTGTACCACTTGACAATTGAAATACTTGCAATTGTGATTCGCCCTCTGAAGATAATATTACGTCATAGGCACCTTTAAAATGGCGGCCAAAAAACGAGACCATTTTTAGGAAACTATCGGCATTTGTTTATTCTCTCCATATCTCCTAGGTCATTGGTTGGCAGCGTGATAGTGACGTTAAATTTGGTCTAATATTATTTGATACTTCAACAAGTCGCCCTACTTAAAATACAATTTTACCAAAATAACATCGAAACAGAGCTAAAATAACTATAGCGATGAATTTATGAGGCTGTAATCAATTTTTACTCGTCGGCACCATGAAAACGGTATGCAACGTTTTAAACGACTGATGAACAAGCTCTATTTGTGTCCATCCCCATTGTGTCCATTCCCTAACCTCTGGAAAATGAACACAATTAGAGCTTGCGAAATGATGGTTCATCAGTCGTTTAAAAGGCCGAAAACAACGTTTTTATTGCCGACAATGTTTAATAACGAGCTAACGAATTGAATAAAAGAGATAATAAATATGTATTGTAGATATTAATTATATAAGGAGATAAACAAGCCTTTAATCCACGAGAAAAAATGTATACTCGAAGCTCAGCTAAAAGTTAAATTTTTGCGAGAGGATTTAATGCCGTGAATCCCCGAATTTAATTAAAAGTTTTATCCAAGACCACGGTTAAAACCAATCAAATAGGAATGGGGAGCAGGTAAAAATTCCTGGTGTTGAAAAATGTCAAGTTTGACAAATTTATTTTTACAACAGTCTGGAAATCGTTTCTATAACAATTTAATACACTAGTATGTTAGAAGGCCTTTAATCCATGCAGATGTATTACAGTTTCATAATATAGAAGTTATGGATAATAGCTATTTATGTTACCAGTTACGAAAAGTCCGATTTTGTGTAACGAATGAATGTTTGTTTGATGAAATTTGAATGAGATACACAAAAAAGGTTTTTCGTCACGTGTTTCATACAAGATTTTTTCTAATTTTGACTACAAATACCTACTTAGAGAGAGAATTATTATTATTAAACTTCAATATTTACTTTTAAACCACTTTGTATCTACTTAATACCGTAAACTATAGCAACGGTGTGCCACAGCCGAAACCTGCAACTGGTGGTGACACCAACTTTTCATCACTAGTTACGGAAGATTTTACTTTTCGTAACTAGTTACGAAAAGTAGGACGTTACGTCACTGTCATCAGTATTAAAAAGTGCCACTTTATATGTCAAAATTAGAAAAAAGTTTTTTTAGTAGCTCATTTTTAATCTACTGGATATGCGATTGCGTGAAATAGCCAATAAAGTTTCAATTATCATTCAGCTGATATTTTGAATTCGGCCAAAAAGTTATCAACTCATAAAATACTCCTACCTCATTGGTCATTGTATGCAATCGAATAGCACGAACAGTGAAAATTGATCTCTCTCTTAAAATAGACGAGAAACAGCTTAAAAATTTTAGTCTTTTATTAGAAAATTTTTTAGCCCTTATTTAGGTTTAATTGTCCGATACCTTTGGCATTTGAAAGGTCATGTAACATACTTGTATGTGGGTGGCTGAAGGAAGAATAAAGCAAGAAGTGCAAAAGTTCGTCCGTTCTAAACATCACGCAACGTAACGTGTGTGTGGTCGATTACTTTAATTAATGAACAAAGTTTTGTGATGAATATATTATTTATAAATAAATGTATCAATAACTACAAATATACTTTTTTTCTAACTATTGCTACTTGGAGAGCAGTGTTTAATTAGTATTGAATGACCGACAATAAAGTTTTTTCTTCGAAAAACGAAATATCTTATAAATGTGGGTTAGCGGATGGTTAATAAATTCTTAAATACAGAGCGATAAACTTTTATTTGCACCGCAATTACATATCCACCTGTTTTATTTAATTTCCCTTGTTGTTTTTATTTTTATTTGACGCACCGGTACTAAGTTACACTATAGTAAATAATAGAATAGTGCTCAAATTAAAAATAAAATAAGAATTTTACAAAATTACAATTTTCAACATAATTGTTAATTAAATCCTTCCAGATTGATTTTCAATTTAGCACTTATTAGGTGCCAAAAGTAAGAGGTGTTCATTTAAAAACGCCATCCAATTGGCTGGAAATTGTTAAAATTAAATATGAAAAAATAAAATTCGAACTTGAGTATCCCACTAGATTTTTTTTTGGTTTTTACTAATATAACAGAAATTCGTATATTTCACATATACTAAAAATGACAAAAAAATATATATCTGCAAAACCACCTTTCCTGTATTTACATTTTATTATCCCACTACAGTTCCGTTAATTGACCATGGGTCGAACAACTTATATGTAGGTGTACAATCATAAAGGAAACAAATTTACTTGATAAAGAAACAACTAATTATCTCGAGCAGCATATGAACTCAGCGTCACTTAAAATACAAACTTTTATGTGTAAGAAAACAACCCTCATAAGGGTGGCCTTCCGGAATTGCTTTGAAGCGGATTGTATTAGAACTATAAGAAAACAAAAATACGACTAAAGTTAAGCGTCCGTTGGTGCATAAAGAAACTTCGTTCTAATAAGGACTAATCCAAAGTAATGTTTTGCTGCCTCGGATTCATAATATTGAGAACAATCCTTATTAAAATCCATGGGGTATAATAATAATAATAATACCTTTATTGCCAGCAAAATTAACAAAGTTAACATAGCAACGTCTCCATTAAAGTCTCCACATGCCACAAGGTTAATGTTCTTCTTATAAACCTCTTCCAATAGATCACATAAGTTACTCAAAAATATATCCAAATTACCAGATGGGGAGCGATACAAAGTGATAATTTGATAGAGACAGTCATTGTTGTGCAGAATTCAAAATGTTTTTCAATTGGTTCAGTGCGAACTGGTGTTTGCACTGCTGAGATATCCTTTCTTAAAAACAGAGCAGTACCTCCTCCTTTAAATTCAGTCCTGAATGAGTAGCCTACACTATATATCCAGGCACTTGCAGATGTTTCAGGTCACCATTCTGAAGCCAGTGCTCCGTTATACAAAATATATGCGATTCTACTTCTGATAACGTCACTGAATTTCTTGCGTTTTATTGTTTAAGCTTTTGACATTCCAATGTAGCAAAACTGCATGGTAACTGTCGGGATTATTTTTATGTTCAATTCTCAGACACTGCCGGTCTAAAAAATTACGCCCTAGTGAAAACTCAAATCGTTGAAATTCAACTCCGCATGGCCAGAAATTATCCTCATATACAGTACCTTTCAGATTCATATTTACTCCCACCATGAAACAATTGTAATTAATGTTCTCCTTTTTACACTACACAACTTTACAGTTACTTCATCAGGTGATGTTGAAACATCCTTAGCTAGGTAGTTTTTTATAGTATCCTCGGTAACACTTAATTGAACCTTAGACAAAAACAACCAGAGCTTTTTGTTTCCCTCAATCGTCTTAGCAGGAACAAATGTATGCCTATTTTCCTCTGCATTCTTTTCCTATAGAGTTGCTCCTTTAGTTTGGCTCTTCAGGGGTATGGCTCTTCAAATGTAGTGATAGGATATATGACACTTGTGAGATTTTAAATGACACTTTACAGTTTAGAAATGGCCGACATTTCGATCCTTTAGTGGATCCTCTTCATGGAGAGAGCTGAGAAGGCAATACATATTTGTAAAGCAGTTCGGACTATTTCTTTAAAGACGGGATTTTCATTAAAAAATCCCATCTAGAAGGTTATAATTTTTGACAGGGAAGGATGACATAATCCAATTAATAGGTATTTATGTAAAGAGTTACGAAAAGTCCGATTTTATGTAACGAATGAATGTTTGCGGGACGAGCGCAGCGAGTTCCCGCAATTTGAGTGAGATACCCAAAAGGCTTTTCGTCACGTGTTTCATACAAGATTTTTTCTAATTTTGACTACAAATACCTACTTAGAGAGAGAGTGATTATTATTAAACTTCAATATTTACTTTTAAACCACTTTCTATCTACGACTTTACTATTCTAATATCTATTTACTATCTACTTTTACTGTACGTAAAACTGTAGCAACAGCGCCGGCGTGCCACAGCCGAAACCTGCAACTCGCGATGAAACGAACTTTTCATTACCAGTTACGAAAGATTTTACTTTTCGTAACTAGTTACGCAAAGTAGGACGTTACGTCACTGTCATCAGTATTGAAAAGTGCCACTTTATATGTCAAAATTAAAAAAAATAAACTTTTGTTCTTTATTCTTTTTTTTTATATTCCACAGTCATTTAGATGACGTTTTTTAAAAGAACATCCTCTATTTTTATAATTTGCAATGAAGGACGCTCAAATTTTGTGTGCCTGCCTTATGCTTGTGCTGCTAATGTAAATATATGTTGGGCATAAAGTTCAAAAACAATAATCAATAGTCGTTTTTGTTGCCCAAACTTAGCCCTGGACGTTTCAGGAGGACCAAAATCCAAAATTTCTCGCACTTTGACCCTCACAAAAACAGCCGATCCTTGGATTTTGCAATACTTAACATTTTCAAAATGGTACGGTTTAGTATTCGAGAAAGGAGTGTCCAGAAATATTTGCAAGGTTAGTTAAAAAATGCAAGAAAAGGGATCCGTGTTAGATGTTAGAAGCATACGTAGAAGTCGTAGGGTTGAAGCCGAACAAAATGAAGTGAATAACTATGATTTTTTAAGTAGATCTATCGGCTTCAATTACTAAATATTCTGAGGAACTACCGGTCTCAAGCAGTTCAGTTCAGAGAGTTTTGAAGAAATACCAATATAAAGCATATAAGTTTCGGTAAACTCAGAAACTAAGCGACGAACAGTGCCAGAGAAGGCTTTTTTGGTATGCCAGACATTATTGAGGGCACGTAAACGTGCCCGTATACATTTTCAGACTAATATTAGACAACGAAAACTAAACACTGCTAAATTCTGTTCAGAAAATGTGTGGGCACGTTACGTTACTTGCCCACACATTTTCGGTATGCCTAAAAATGAGAGGGCACATAAACGTGCCCGTACATTTTCAGACTTATATTAGGCAACGAAAACTAAACATTGTTAAATTCTGTACAGAAAATGTGTGGGCACGTTACGTTTACGTTTCCACGCACTTTCGGTAGGCCTGAGGGCACGTACACGTGCCCGTATACAATTTCAGACTTATATTAGGCAACGAAAACTAAACACTGCTAAATTCTGTACAGAAAATGTGTGGACACGTTACGTTTACGTGCCCACACAGTTTCGGTTTGCATTTTCAGTATGCCTAAAAATGAGAGGGCACGTAAACGTACCCGTACATTTTCAGACTCATATTAGACAACGAAAACTAAACACTGCTAAATTCTGTACAGAAAATGTTTGGGCACGTTACGTGTACGTGCCCATGATATGGGTACACTTGCAGATTTTTATACAAAATTTCATGGATGGTACCTAGAGAAAGGCCTATTTGATGGTGTAACTGTCGAATAGAAAGAAGTGTATATTGCATTATTTCATGTGCCTGTACAACCACTTCATCGATACGTTTCTTGTGAAATTCACTGTCTGGTCTTCTTTGTAAACTACCTATTTCTGTAAACAATTCTAGAACATGCTCCAAACTGAATATAGCAAAATTTGGAAATTCGGCCTAGAAATCCTCCTTGCAGTTTCGAATGGAATAAACCCATTCGCCATTCACTTTGATTCCTGTTCAATAGTAACTCTTCAGCATAAAAACTTTATGTTCTAAGGCGAAAGCCATGTTGTCCAAACACAAAACAGAATTTATAACAATAAAAATTATTATTTTTAGAAAAAACTTTTTTGGTAAAACTAGAAAACAACAACAAAAATGTGGGAAACGGGAAGGTTTACCAACAACCAACAAGGATAAAGACACGACAAGATAGCAGCTAATAACGTTGAAGCACTGAAAGCTCATTGGACAGTGGCAATGACAAATCTGTTTTGATGGCGAGTAAAGTTACGATGTACTTTTATAACTCTCTTTATTTCTGTCAAAAAATCATAGCTGGCTGGATGAAATTTCCTAATGAACACCCCGTGCTTTAATCTCAAAAAAATATTTTACATAAAATCAAACCCCACCCACTTTTGAATGTTAAGCAACCAGCTGATCCAGATTTTTTTTATAATGATCCTCAATCTTCCAAAAGATCTATTCTAAAAAGAAACGGTTGCGTGCTCACTGGCAAAGAAAATAGTTCGGCACTTCGCCAGGCAAGTCCCCAGTGGTGGCTGATGGAATGTGGGTGTCCGATTGTGACCAATTCGAGAAGAAGATAACACGGGACCCTCAGTGGGGGGACAACATTATAAAATCGTGGCAGGAAAGCGCACCAGCATATATTCATTTTGCGTTCCGCTAAGGGTTCAATCCAGAGCGATCCGTTCCGGTTTTGTGCGACCGGAGAAGCTTTGCCACGGTCGCGTGTTGCGTCCATATTTTTGGCAACTTTACCGAGTTGCACTTTTTGTTTGTTGCTGACGAGTCAAATTAAGGTAAGTTCAGAAAAAACAAAACTTTATTATTACACATAATTAAGGAACTTGACTGCAAAGTCTTTTATTTAGGCTGAATAGTGTGCGCCCAACTAATGCATTTTTTACAAAACCTTACACAAAACTATCCTGTTTTTCTTCGTACGTAAGAAACAAATCATGTACACCCCAAAATAAAATATATTCAGATATTCCGGAGAATAAAGGGATGATGGCCGGCGGCAATGACCATATAAAGTCGACATATAGCCCATTAGGTAAAATTGATACCCATAAAAAAAAACTTGAGGGTTGCACTGCTGCTTTGAAATAAAGTTTTAAGAATTTATCTTTTTTTTTATTGCTTTATTTTTGTTTATATAATTTTCTTGTAAAATAACTTAAACGTATTGTTGAGAGATTGGCCAGACCTATAAAATCGTTTTTAGTTAAAATGCTATCAGATTCTGATGTAAGACCCCAATGGACATTTTAGATAACACTTTTGTGGAATTATAAAATTATTTTAAAGATTATGTTTAATTTCTTTGACTGAAAGTGTGTTGTGGTTTAAAAGACAAAAAAGAATTTTAAGGGTTTAAAGAAATGTGAGGTGCTGAATCGCCTAAATTAACATTTTAAGTTTTATGGTGGTTTATATAACGTTCTAGCTAATTTTTAAATACTTTGTTAAAACCATGTTAAAGTATTAGTATCTTCTCTCTATCTACGAGCTAGAGGGCCCACTCTTATGGTTGCTGTTATAAAACCTCAGTTAGGACCTAATAATCTTGGTAAACATATTTCATAAAGCCAAACGTGCAGTATTATTAAAACCAAATATAGGCTTTAAGTACATATAAGCCATTCACTTATTATTGTCGTCAAGTAGGCGTTGGAAAATTGACTTTGACATTTTTATCGTATCTTCTCAATAAGTGCTAAAAGAAGATGGGTATAAAAAAAATGAACGTTTCAAAGGTAACTAAATAGATGACAAAAGTAAATGAATGGATAAAAGGTGTTTCATAAAACTACTTGGCACTAAGGCAATTAGTTTGTACCATAAAACTATTTTGGCCCAGAGAAAACGTTTTTAGGATTAAATTGTTATTTCTTTGCTGATACATGACCTTATCGTTGATTTGCTTTGGTTCCGTCTTACTGGCCGATTTTTAAACAAGATGGAGATTAAGATTTCGGTACAAGGCATACGAAGGTAGGTATGTTCGTACATATAGGTACGAACATATCTACTTGTAGATCTCTGGCCTCCATAGCTTTCTCCACATCTTTCCTCCAACTTCTAGGTGGTCTTCCGCCCTTTCTGCGCTCAGGAGGAATCCACTGCCATACTTTCTTTAACCATCTATTTTCATACATTCTTTGGAGGCGCCCGTACCAGGTTAATCTTTTGGTATCTATTGTATCTAGAATATTACCTTCAACGTTCATCATCTGTCTTATGGTATTATTTCTCACGTGATCTAGTCTGGAAATTTGACAGCTTCTTCTCAAAAAATCGATTTCAAGGGCCATCAACCTATCTTTATTTCTTTTATTTGTTTCCCAAGTCTCGGCTCCGTTTGTTATTGCCGAGGTCCAAAGTAGTGAGATTAGTTGTCGAATTACTCTCTTTCCTTGACCTATCTTGTTATTGATGTCGCCGGTACTCTTTCCGTTGGAAAAGAGGGTAACTGCAAGGTACTTAAATGAGGGGCAACTCTTGATCTTATCGTGCCCCACTTCCAAATCTTGTCCTTCTTCTCCTACTACCATATTCGGTTTTTTTGATGTTTATGATGAGGCCCCAGTTCAAGTTTGCCGAACATGTAGTTGGCGTCGTCCTGGTACACAAGGTATCACCATTAATACACACGCCCATTTTGCAAGATTTCCGCTTCCAAGATCTAACGGCTTCTTCGAGATATATTTTGAATAATAACGGAGCTAAGGAGCAGCCTTGTCTTAGGCCTTTGGTCACTTGACATTCCTGGGACAGTCACTTTCCTATATTCACTGAACTTAAATTGTTTGAATATAATGCATTAACGGCGTTAATATAGGCTTTATCGATATCACTGTTCCTCATGCAAAGCCATAACTTGTTTAATGGCACTGTATCGTATGCCTTCTGTAGGTCAACGAATATCAAATGAATAGCCCTTCCTCTTTCGACACGTTTTTATAACAAATGTTTAATGTGTGCTGCAAATTGTTGCTCAATCCTGCGTTTTAAGACCCTACCATAAAGGCGTGCCACTGAACACATAACACTTATCTCCCGACAACTCCTGCAATCTCGCCTGTCTCCTTTTTCGAAGATCGATGTAATGACTGCTTTTTTCCATTCATTTGGAGGTTCCTTGCTCTCTATACATTGATTGAAGATGACTGCTAAGAGATCTAAAACTACATTTGGCACTGCCTTCAGTAATTCAATTTTGATATTGCCTGGGCTGGGGGTCTTTTTGTTTTTCATCTGAGTTAATGTTATTCTTATTTCTTCTGGTGTTAAATTTTCATGAATGACCCATCCCCTTCATCTATTTGTTGGTTTTGTTGAATGAATTTTACTCGGTCTTCAGTTAACAGTCCCTTGTAGTGGTTTAACATTCTCGCATGTCAACGAGGCTTATTCCTGACGTATCTTTGTTTTTGGTCATCAATCCTTTTAATATTTTCCAAGCTTTTTTTGCTTTGGTATTTCCTATGCACCTACCTACCTCCTCGCATATTTTCGCCCAGTATTCATTTTTTGTTTTAATGACTTTTCTTTGCGTTTCTCTGTTCTTAGATCGGTAAATAAGTTTATCTTGGCGACTTTTTGTTATTAACCACTCTCTATGAGCTTTTTTTTTCTCTTCTACCAGAGCTTCTAGCTTTGTATTCCATCAGGGTTCTCAGCAAATTCTCCTAGGGCTTCTTTAACTGCTTGGAGGATGCAGCTTTTCAAAGCTTCCTATATGATCCAGCTTCTATAGTCGCAACCTTGCTTGCTAGGCGGAATTGGTATAAGAATTTAGTAGAATCATCTTCTAGTCCCTCAAGGTTTATCTTACTGTTTTATGTTTCCTTTCATCGCTTTCTTGTTGAGAATTTGCTTGCTGAGCATGATTATTAAAAGGGAAGTATATTTTTGACCGTAAGAGATAGGGATCAGTGCCACAATCTGGTCTCCTTATGACACGTACATCATTGACTTTTAATTTTGTTTGTTGCTTTCCTAGCAATACCTACTTTGTTTAAATGAGTATGTTGCTAACAAGATAAAGGATCAACGTAAAAGTTGACAAAATAAGTTGTAATTATGATATGGAATACAAATGGCGTCGCCATTCCGTTCTCAGCAATATGGCCGATAAATTCTTAAACCTAACTTCTCTTCATTAGAACCTTGATAAAACAAATTGGTTTTCTCAATTCCTTATCCAAAAGCTTTTTGACTATTTTCAGAGAATTTAGGACTTGGTAGACCTCTGGCACAGCAATTTGCTCTAAATTTTAACCAAACAGTTTTAAGGAAAACTTAAAAGGGATTTAAATAAGATTCGAAGCTATCAGGTTTCGAATTTCGACAGTAGATACCGATAACCAAGGGGTCTAGTTCCGGACATGCTCGAATGGTGGAGAGTATTGGTCAAAACTCTTCTTTCGAATTTTTATAAATAGGTAGTCCATCAAAATTAAGTCCGTTTATGCCAATATTGTCTTTTGCCTACTGATATAACCTTAATATTGTGAGGGGTCTGCAGTATTGTTCTAGGATCTCTGGGCAGAAGATTTGGTAGTCTTATGTTAGTGCATTTTGTCGAATGTTATATTTAATACTCCATTCTCTAATATTTTGTCGCATTTGACAGTTTAACTCATTTTCATTTAAATGGATTTCTAAATCATCATCTACCTCTAATTCTGAACGTAATGGATTTCCACCATCAGAAGTATTTTCTTCGTTTGATGGAAAACCACAGGTGCTCGAGGTACTTGATGTCAGTGAACAGGGTTGAAGTTCACCCAGGGGCTCAACCGAGGGCCCAACTTATACAACCAAATCACTTTCAAATGGTGGTTGGTGGACTTTTCAAAGTTGATTCATTATTGCTAAATGTCATTTGACGTTTTAATTTAAAAAAAATTTCTTTAGTTTTGCGTTTAAAATGTCTACTTTTCTTAATTTTCGTCCATTTGTCCACTCATTTTTTATTAATTGAACAATTAATAAACGCGACAAAGTTTTTACTGATAACAACCGTTAAAGAAACCTTAAAACTGTTATTAACTTTATCCATTCTCTTGATAAGTCCTATTTGATTAGGCGTAACGAGGTTTTATGATATCTATCTTGTAATCCTCTTAGGGCGACTTTTACAACTATCAGTAAAACTTTAGTTTGACGTACATTGCATTATTTATATGGCAGCTAAACAAAGCAATGTAAATCATTTCTGGTGTTTCAACTTCAAAGTGAAGTTTTACTGATAGTTGCAAAGGTCGTCCTTTACCCTGTTTCTATTTGAGGTGGAAGTTAAAACCTAAGTGCTACTATAGATGAATTCAGGAGGAAAAGTTTTAATAGAGCCAAATAAAAATCATGCATAAAGCTTTGTTAAAGCTCATAATAAAATTACTTTCTATTAGCTTTATCACGTTTTTTTATGGATAGCTTTAAAACCTAAAATCATGATACTTTAGTCTTGTATGTGAAGTAATACCATGCCAGTTTTTTGCCGAAGTTGTCGTTTCCCACAGACAGATGGCCGAGATTCGCACCTATACTCTTTGAGGACGACGTTCAGCGTAGTCAGAGCGACGTTCAGAGTATCAAATTCATTTGGGGGTGCGACATTCAGAGTATCAAATTCATTTCTCTATCAGACAGAGGAAATAGACCGATTTCGCTCTTATTGGAGCTCATCAGTACGGTATACCTCAAACCTGATAGAAACACGAGTATAACTTGGTTTATCAATATACTCTATGGTCTTGAGCCATAGAGGATTTATCAAGGTAGAGGTCTTTATTTACACTTTTTAATATTGGCGTGATAAACAAACCCTCCATATAGTGTAGCCAGGATTCCTTTGCTAGTAAATTGGCACATCCTTTTTTTGGAAGATATCTTGCGAATCTTTACACCACGAGATTACTATAATATCTAATGCTGTCCTCCATAATATCTACTCTGTCCAAATAATTTTTGCATGGCGATTAATAGAACACTTATGACGATAAAAAAAAATTCGTGTAAAACGGCTAACTGATGACAATCGGCAACATTGCAGAATCCTGTGACATGTGGTTTATGTCAATTTTTGACAATTATTTCATGGATTTTTTTTCTGGTTTTAAGAGTTTTCCGCCAACTTTTTCGCTTTTAGCAATTGTTTCTGTGTTTTAATTTGTTTGTTAGCCATGGTGAGACAATGTTTTGTGTGTAGAACTTGGGATTATAAAAATAAATCTAGGAAATTATGTTTTCACCGGTAAGTTCATTTGTGTTTTGTGGTTATGTTGTTACTCTGCTCTTAGACGTTAGCCATTAGCGTCGCTTGTAGGTGTATTCTATTATTAATCTTTAATCTAAAAAAACTCAATAAGTGGGTATAGTAGGTATGTATCAAAAATTATTTAAATATAAACATATTTGAATGTTTTGGTCTGCATAAAAATGCAGACGTATGCTGCGTAAAAATCGTATACTTGTTTCCTTGAAAAATAATACGCCTATGTGTGCTTATGTCATCTGGAGATCTGACCTTGGAGATTCAAATTTCGCCATATTGTTACGGGTACTCGAACAACCCGCAAGCCTCCAAGTATGCGGTTTGTATATCATGCCAAGTAAACAAATGCCAATTTATAATTAACTCGCGGCGTCTATTTATTTACTCCATTGTCAATGCTCAAGACACTGTGCATATATGCAAGTGGCGCCATTGGACGACAGCAGGTGCTTTTACTAGGGTATGCGAGGTATATGAGAAGTGAAACCAAGCCAGTTTTCTGTCGAAGTTGTCGCTTCACACAGACAGATGACCGAGATTCGTACCTACATTGTCTAGGGACAACGTTCAGCAGAGTATCAAACTCATTTCTCTATCAAGCAGAGGAATCATAGACCGATTTCGCTCTTATTGGAGCTCATCGGTATGGTATACCTCAAACCTACCCCTACCTCTATTGCTCAAGGCACTGTGCATATATGCAAGTGGCGCCATCGGACGACGGCAGGTGCTTCCACTAGGGCATGCGAAGTATATGTGAAGTGAAACCAAGCCAGTTTTCTGCCGAAGTTGTCGCTTCTCACAAACAGATGGCCGAGATTCGTAACTGTATGGGGGCGAGCCGAAAGATGTAGCAAACAGATATAATCAATACCTGCTCTCAATTGTACCTGAGTTATTAAGCAGTTTAAAAAATATTCAGTTTAATTGTGCAATTAGCAGAAATGATGCATCAATGTCTTTAAGACCTGTTACTAGAGAAGAAATTTCTGAATTAGGAGAAAAGTTAAAAAACAAAAACATCAGTGGAATTGACGAGATTCCTAGCAGTATAATCGAAATAGCGATTCCTGTCGTGCAAAACGTTTTGTGACACATTATTAATAATTCTTTTCTTTTTGGAATATTCCCAGACAGCTTAAAAATTGCATTGATAAATCTAATGTACAAGAAGGGAGATCCTGAGAGTCTACGCAATTATAGGCCAATAAGTTTGTTGCCAGGATTTTCAAAGATATTTGATTTGGTAATGCGCTCACGACTGATTGATTTCATGAAGGAAAATAAATTGTTTACTCACAGCCAGCACGGCTATTTGGAGAGAAAGTCGACACAAACTGCATTATTTCATTTTGTTCAATCTGTTATCAATCTTCTTGAGGGTGGGGACATTGGGAACTTTGCTGCAGGATTCTGGTGTTTTTTTTTGAAACTTTTTTGAAAATTTTGAATTGGCTTGCGCAGAATAAGTTTGTTGTTAATGAGGATAAGATAAATGTATTGTTGTTTAGAACAAAACGATCTACTGTCTTGAAACCAGACCAAGTAGATTTTCACAATCAGCAACTACCGTTACAAACGCGAAACTTTTAGGCTTAAGTATTAACGAACACCTGGATTGAAGTGAGCATATAACCAATTTAGGTAAAAAGTTAAATTCAATATGCTACGGAATACGAACCCAAATATATGAATGAGAAATCAATTATTATTAGGTACTTTGCTAACTTTGAGTCCTTACTGAAATATGGCATAATTTTTTTGAGGGAGAGATGGTATGACTCAAAGTATATCTGTCGTGCAAAAGCGTCTCATTAGAATTATTAAAAAAATGAGTTATTTGGAAACATGTAGATCAGTATTCAAACGTTTAGGGATAATGACGGTTTGGGCATTGTATATATATGAGAGTCTGTTATTTTACTTTAAAAATAGAGATAGTTTTAATACACCCGAACATCATTACAATACAAGGGCATTAGATGGACACTACCCAATACACCGACTGGCGCTAACAAAAAAGTGCCCCCATTACATGTGTCCTAAATTGTTTATTGCATTACCAGTCAACCTGAAAAGAATCAACTATCAAAAGAGATTTAAGAAAGAAGTAAAACAATTACTGATAGCACTAGAACCGTATAACTTGAAAGAATTTTGTAGTAGTCTGTAATTCAGGATAAGTAGAAATATGTATATTAAACACTGCACTATATGAGAATCTCAGATTAAGGTTCTACCATTGACGTCATTTCATTTCATGTTTGCTAAGTGAACATTATTTGAAATAAAGTTTGTTTCTATTCTATTCTATTCTATACTGTCTGGGGACGACGTTCAGCAGAAAATCAAACTCATTTCTCTATCAGGCAGAGGAACCATAGACCGGTTTCGCTCTTTTATTGGAGCTCATCAGTCATACCTCAAACCTGACAGAAATACGAGTTCGAATAATTAAATAAATAAATAATAAATTTTTTGCACATACATGTTACAAAGGGTGGAGAGTACCGATTACATCGTGTTTTAATCACCACCGGGTTCCTAACCTCGCCTAAGCATATCTATATTTATGTATAGGTACCTATATATTTAGAGTGATAAATTCTTTTCATGCACCAATTGAGTAATTTTCTTTCTAGTAGTTGTTTCACTATAGGACTTTAGAGTTCGTTTATTCGTAACATGTTATATACATATGGTGCAGTCTAAGCAAAGCAGTTCTTAAAATACTGAGTTTTATGTGAGGGTATAGTTATTGCATCCTGATATCGAATATTAATACTGTGAGCTGAAACTCTAGTTGGAATAAAATCCCACAAATAACAAATTTCTCGTGTTAGTAAGAGTTTATGCACTAATACAGCTAGGTGCACAAAACGCTTCTGGCCCATATTAGTTACAAATTTATCACTAACATGTTGACTGACACGATCTCTTCTTCTCAGGTTGCTTGCAAACCGAACACAGGTATTTTGGATGTTTTTAATACGGTATTTATTGTAATAAGTCAAGAAAAGAACCACATCGAGATAGCCAGGAATTGACGATACCAAGCTATCAACAAAGATTTTCTTAACTGAGGGTGGTAGCACTTGTCTGTATTCATAAAGTGTCTTTAATTTATAATAAGTTTCTTGGCATACACTGTTTACATGATTATTAAAACAAAGTCTGCTGTCCATATGCAATCCTAGATTTTTCACGACGTGCATCCATTCGACCGTAACCCCATTCAGTGTTACAGGCTTCATGTTACTTCATGATTGGCAACAACTTCCAACCTAGCATACAATATTGCCTGAGCTTTCCTTAGGTTGACAACCAAGGAACTGTCCCGGGACCAGTTGGCAATGCTGCTCAGATCTTGATTAATAAGATGAGTGGTTTCTGGTAGACATGAAGGAGATGATGACAAATAAATTTGCAAATCATCCGCATACATATGGTATGTCGAATGCAGTCACTGAGATCAGATACAAAGAAAGTAAAAAGAAGGAGTACAAGAACTGATCCCTGCCCCATCAGTCAAGCGAATCGCCTGCGGTCTACCAGTGAGGTAACTCGTAAGCCACCCATTGGAGTCCAATTTGTGATACTGAGCCTTGGCCAACAACAAATCTATGTTAAGGCTGTCGGAAGCTTTTGTCATATCGATCAACACTTAAAGGGCACACTTTGGCCTCATCAAAAGTTATAGTCAAATACGTAGTAATTTTTAAAAGAGCTGTGGTTCAACTATGCGATCTTCGAAAACCAGATTGATGATCTGGTAAAATCCTATTGTGGTTGAAAAAATCAAATAATTGCTTTCTAACCACCTTTTCAAGGATCTTTGATGAGGCAGGCAGTATTGATATAGGACGAACGTCGCTCACACTCACAGGATTGCTAGTTTTCGGCAGCGGCATCACTAGTGCCATGTTCCACAGCGCAGGCACACACCCAATTTCCAATGAACTATTAATTATATGTACCAATGGCCCAAGACAATACGGCAAACCTAATTTCAAAATTTTAATAGATATTCCATCTATCCCTACAGCATTACTTTTTATTGATTGAATACAAGCTGTAACATCCTCTTCTGTAACAAAAGTAAACCTAAATAACTCCCTGTCTATGACATTATTTAAGTATTTGCCAATAGTATCCGCCAAAATCGATAGTTGAGAAACGTTTTCCAGTAATGAAATATTTAAAGTATCGGGTGCTCTGAGACAATCAGGGAGGCATTCAGGCGTTTTATTTATGATTTTCCATTTCTAAATTTTATCCGACATGTTCTTACTTCTATTGGCTCTAGGACAATTGCTTATCTCTGAGCTGTAATACGCGTTTTCTCTGCTTTAAAAGCAGAAGAAATGTAGTTTTTTAATTGTATATAATATATTCGGTCATTACAATGTTTGGTTCTTTGAAATTTTCTGAAATCCTTATGTTTGAGAATTATGATTTTTTTTAAGTTCAAAGCTAACCATGGTGGTCTGGTCTGTTTGCATAACTTGGTTGGACAGAACAAGTCGAACATTCCTAATAAAGTAGTATTAAAATAATTGACCTTACCATCTACAGGGTGATTCACGTTAACTTAACTAACACTAAACTTTTAGATTTTAAAAAAGTTTTGTATATGGAATGGATGGGGGTCTATTGGAAGTACATTTGAAAATTATTGTCATTGTATACAGGTGGTCCCCAAAGTATAAAATTGATTAAAGTTGTATTTTTTTAAATGAGACACCTAGTATATTAATGTATTTTCGGTACCTACGGACAAAAGTAAAGGTAGTTTTATTAAGGTTTATGGCATCTAAACCGTACCGTTCTTCAGATATTCGTGATTTTGCGAAAATGCAGCATCAAATTAAATAGTTAAAATTGGATTTTTTGCGGTGTGTATTAAATATTAACTATTGTGCACCGAATGTCAATAAATGAACACTAAATTATTGCAAACTTCAAACAGTAATAACTCGTTTAATTTAAATTAGACACCCTGTATTTTATAGTATCATCAGATGCAGAATTTAGTTTCCTATCAAAACCATTAAACATTCCTATAGCTTGGTCTTTGCGTTTTCTTGGAAAATTGATTTTTTTCTGAATTTGGGCTGACATAAACGAATTAAGTAATCTACTTTACTTGTTACAATTCCTGATTTTGAGAAAGCAAAATTTATTATCATTAGTACTGGGTGTTCACTAGAAAACTTCATTTAGGAGGCTATAAAATTTTGACAGAAAAGGATGGCATAATGAAAGTAAATGGACTTTTGTTTCTCCATTCTTTTCCTTTGACATTTCACAACCAACTAGACGAAGTTTTCTAGTGAACACCCCGTATTTGTCAGATATTAATTTATAAGTTACAAAATTATGATCAAGAAGATCATCTGAATAGCAGTCATCTGAATGTTAAAGTGTCTTTATTTAGCATGAAATATCAAATAAAATAATAAAACATTATATTACAAGAGTTCTTATAAAATTTAGCATCTCTATTACAAAAAAATTAAGTGCAATAATAGTGGCAATTTGAAATACAATAAATAACAATTCAACATAAGAGTAAAACAAACAAAAACAAACAGTTATAAATTTTTTTCAAAATGACGACCGTCTGATTCTAAACACAAACGTATTCTATTTTTAAATCCTTCACTCACATTGCGTAACATATAGGGAGTTATGCTTCTGAAGGCCCCTCATATTTTCTTTTCTGGTTGGTGGCGTATTATACACGATTGCTTTCACATATCCCCATAAAAAGAAAACGGGAGGCGTTTTGTCAGGGGACCTTGGGGGTCAGGACAACCAATGTTGTGCTCCATTCCTTCCAATCCATCGATTTTGAAAACGAACATTTAAGAACTCCCAGACTTCACGATGATAATGAGCAGGTGCCCCATCCATGTACAGCCACATGGTTGTTCTTATATCTAGAGGAACTTCTTCCAGTAAAATTGGAAGCTGATTTCTCAAAAAATTTAGAAACGACATTCCGTTTAAATGTTCATCAAAAAAATAAGGTCCAATCACATACTGTCCCATTATGCCCCCCCATACATTTACTGACCACCTATATTGGTTATTAATAACTCTAAATTCATGGGGGTTAAAATCAGAATAATAATGAAAATTGTGTCGGTTAAAAGAACCATCGTTATGATAAGTACACTCATCACTAAATAGAACTGATTCAAAAAAATCTTCTTGTTCTCCAACTTTTTCTAACACCCACATACAAAAGTCCACTCGTTCGCCAAAATCGTTATCGGAGAGTTCTTGATGTAGTTGTATCTTATAATCGTGATATTTATGTTTTTGAAGAATCCTTGATACGCTTGCTTGGCTAATATTTAAGTTTTGTGCAATTTCTCCTTGTCCGACATGGGGACTATCAACTACAGAGCCAATAACGGCTAATTCAGTTTCTTGGTTTTCTGTAACTGGTCTCGTTTTGGCCGTCGTTTCATACTGAACACTACCAGTTTGCCTAAATTGAACCAACAGTCTTTCAAAAACGGCTCTAATCGGTCGAGTTCGGTTAGGAAACCTTTCAGCATAATGTCTTGATGCTGATACTAAGACAATTTTGCAAGCCTTCTCCTAGAATGAAAATCATATCGACTCGTTCTTCTGTTGTGTAAACCAGCATTTTGATTAAATAAAAAACTCCCTGTTAACCACCAATTATAACAATAAAAAAATATTTTTTTTTCAAGCGGACTAAAAGTACGTCATTTGTTTTCTCCATACGCACACCTAAAGCGGGCTTTCAAATCCTGAGACCAAAAAAGTAACAAAAAAGTCCTAGGCAGTAAAAGTAAAGTCAAAAGTCACCGCTAGTGTCATGGTGGCGCATATATAAACGATTTTCATTCACCAAAATTATTTTAATAATAGATGACACCAGATAAACCGATCTGAGTGTATTGCCATCTTTACATTCTTGTTGAAAAAACAAAGGACAGAAATACTCTCAGAGCACTCAAGAGCACCATCCGAAACCGTTATTTGTCGAAATCGCATAGGTTCTCGAATTCTGAATTCGTCTGTTAAATGTCATGCGCGTCATCATATTTATCTGTCAATGTGACATTTATTAATTTAGTATTGGAAATAATGCTACAAATTCTTAGTTTACCATAATCATTGGTTATTATTTAATACATTAAAACCATTGAACATTGAAAACCACCATTCTAACATATTCTATGTATTTTACAAATAATATACACAATTGGGTAAGTACCTAGACCCGCATAAAGAGTATGAGAGAAAATTGCAAAACTGAACCACTTTTAAATAGATTTCTTATTTATTGCATGCTTGAAAAAAAAATAGTATATGTTACTCGGAGTAAAAGGTCTTTTTGTGCTTCGCCCAGTTGCAGGCCTCAGCTTCGCTTCGGCCCTCAATCTCTGGGCTCAGCACAAAAAGACCCACTTTTACTCCTAGTGACATAATCTACTATAACTTTAAATTAATATGTGACAACTAGAAAGTCATTTCAAATTTTATTGTCAAATAAATTTTGCTTTGTCAAAATCAGGTAACACCTGAACAGACCTGAACAGGTAAATTAGATTACTACATTCGTTTATGTCAGCGCAAATTCAGAAAAAATCAATTTTCCAAGAAAATGCAGCGACCAAGTTATAGGAATGTTTAATAGTTTTTGATAGGAAACTAAATTCTGCATCTAATGATACTATAAAATGATTATAATTTGAATTAAACGAGTTATTACTGTTTGAAGTTTGCAATAATTTAGTGTTCATTTTTTTACATTTGTTACACAGTAGTTAATATTTAATAACATTAAGCAGCTTTTTTGTTACACTTTTTAAAAATTTGATACATAGGGTTCGTATGGCATCTAAGGCCGACCTCGGATCCAGGGCTAGCAAATTTATTGGGTGCTCTGTTTGACAGGTAGAACGCAATCTTGATTTTTCTTAAATGCAAACACATATATTTACCTACAGTCTAATGGAGCTGAACGAGCAGATTACAGAAACATAAAACTTCCTATATCTATCTCTAGGCATTTCAATTATACAGCGTGGCAAAGTTGTTAAATTTCGAAAATCATTTTAAGTCGCTCAATCGATTAGCAGCTTTCCTGCTGCACTTCTTAAAAATTTGATACATGGGGGTCATGTGGAGATTACTAAATTTGACTTTAAATGATTTTCGAAATTTAACAATTTTACCGCCCTGTATAATCGAAATGCTTAAAGATAGATATACGAAGTTATATATTTCCGTAATCGGCTTCTTCAGCTCTATTAGACTGTAGGTAAATATAGGTATGTTTCCATTTAAGAAAAATCAAGATTGCGTCGTACCTGTCAAACCTAGCAGCCAATAAATTCGCTAGCTCTGGATCCGAAGTTGGCCTTAGATTCCATACGAACCCCATGTAACAAATTTTTAAGAGGTGTAACAGGAAAAATGCTATTCGAGTGAGCCACTCAAAATGATTTTGGAAATTCAACAACTTTGCCACCCTGTATAATCGAAATGCCCAGAGATAGATATACAAAGTTATATGTTTTTGTAATCTGCTCCTTCAGCTCTATTAAACGGTGGGTAAATGTATGTATGTTTCCATTTAAGAAAAACCAATATGGGGTCGTACCTGTCAAACCGAGCAGCCAATAAATTCGCTAGCCCTGGATCTGAGGTCGGCCTTAGATGCCCCATGACCCCCATGTATCAAATTTTTAAGAAGTGCAACAGGAAAGCTGCTAATCGAATGAGCGACATAAAATGATTTTCGAAATTCAACAACTTTGCCACCCTGTATAATCGAAATGCCTTGAGATAGATATACGAAGTTACATATTTCTGTAATCTGCTCCTTCAGCTCTATTAGACTGTGGGTAAATATATGTCTGTTTTCATTTAAGAAAAAGTCAAAATGGCGTAGTACCTGTCAATGCGAGCATCCAGTAAATTCGCTAGCCCTGGATCCGAGGTCGGCCTTAGATGCCACACGAACCCCATGTATCAAATTTTTAAAAAGTGTAACGGGAAAGTTGCTAATCGAGTGAGCGACTTAAAATGGTATCCCTGTACACACAATTCACGTTACAAAATATAGCTTCATGATCAGTCTGTATCGGAGCACTTTGAAAAACTCCAGAGTTAATAATTAAATTAGGTTTGTTTACCATTATCACATCAAGCAATGAGTCACCACTCAATGTAACTCTAGTTAGTTCCTTCACCACTTACTGAAGATTAAACGTTGTCATAATTTTGTTCAAAAATTTATTTTTAGTAGTGTTTTTGATCTAAGAGATTAATATTTATATCGCCTCTGCTAGTAAATATATCGGAATCATCAGTCGAATGATACTTGGTCTCCTCTCTTGCTCAAGGCACTGTGCATATATACAAGTGGCGCCATCGGACGACGGTAAGTGCTTCCACTAGGGCATGCGAGGTATATGTGAAGTGAATTTAATCTTGTAGAATATATTAAGTATTTTTTAAAGCAATCACAGAACAGTAGTCTCAAAATCACGCTTTATAAAACCAGAATAAAGCTTTCATGAAACCAATAAGCTTTTAAAATATTTCTTGAGCGATTCCACTTACTACAAACTAAAATGAGAATTAAATTTAAAAAAATTAAGTTTGCATTTTCAAATAAAATTTAGAATTTGACAGTTATAGCTAAATGATTAACGAATTTATTTGCCAAACCAGTTGCAAAGACTACGTCAAACATGTGAACTTACATAATAAGTTTGTGTCAGATATCTACCCTTCCAGAAATTTCTTGCTTGCTTCATTGTAGTTCTTATTCCAATTAATAACACCGATTGGTTCAATGTCATTTAATAGTCAGGAAGCCTTCAAAGCTTTCTTCAAACAGCGCAAAATCACCACAATCGGTTGAGGCGTTCAAAAATATTTTATGTCAAACTTTAGTACAAATTTTCATTACTCGCTTATTTTGAAGGAAAATGTACAGGTATCTTGAGAAGTAACTCTTAGCAAAACAACATTTTAATTATTAGTGAATGAAGTTAAATTTCTATTTCTAAACATCCTGTATGACTAAATGTTTCCATGATTGCACGTGAAAAGTGATTTAGCACTTCCCTGGGCTTGAAACATCATTCGTTTGGGTCTTGAGGGGGTTGCTAAAAGGGGAAAACGCCAGCGGTTGTTAAGAGAAATGTAAACTGAAAAAACACATATAAGTTTGGTTTTAGTAAATATTTAAACTGGGTAGATTGATTTTTTTCCAACGCAATAATAGTTGTTAAAAATGTATACTCGAGGAAGGAGGCCAGGAAAGAAAACAGGTACTTGAATGAATGAATTTAAACTCTACAGACAATTCAACATTTTAATTTCCTGCGCCTGACGGTGACATTCGTTAAAGTATAATATGCAAATACACAAAATATTTTTGTCCCGTTGTGGCTATAATAAAATTTGTAAAGCATATCTGCTGACATTATTTTTTGGCCCTTTTGAGTTTTTTCTTTTGTAAGTGGTCAGACACGTGTTAAAATTAAAATGCGCAAAAGTCTGAGTGTAAACATTAAAAAAAAAACGACAAACTGCAAACTTCAACAGTAAAAAGGAAAACTTCAACAGCAGCAACTATGCTAATTGGTGCTTGAGGTAATGGGTAGACCGAGAGAAAAAGAAACATAAAAATTATTGTTACGAGGGTTACATAATAATAGGATGTCCAATAAATCCACGGAACAATAATTAGGTTCAGCTTTACCAGCAGTCGTTATTAAAGCGAAAACCTCCCATAATACAATTCTTTAAGGACTTTTTAACCTGCCTATTAAACGAAAGGCGAGGCGAGCCAATAAATTTTGTCTTATTCATCGTTACGGAATTTCTTAATTAGGTACACTCGAGGTCTTTAAAACCAAGTTGGAAAGTTTAGACTTAGTTTACGGCAGGCATTGTTTATGGTACCTATCTAACTACCAATTATTTAAAAAAAAAAAAATGTTGCTTCTAACAATCACTAAAAAAGAATAGTAATAACAAAGTTGTAAACAAGTAGTTTGTGATGGTTATATGGATGAGGATATTAAGGGTAATATTAAACTTACATATAAGGGGATCCTGGAACTGACGTGGGATCAGAAAAAAGTCATACTTAAAAAACTAAAGAACAGCACCTAACACAATGAATTCAGACTGACAGAAAGCAATAGAGAAATATTCGCCAAAGACCTGAACAATTGCATAAAGGAAATAAGAACCGACGACAGCGTGGATGCAGAAGAATATAAAAAGAGACAAAAGAAAATAAAACAGAAAATTCGGATCGCCAAAGAAAACTGGATGAAAGAAAAATGAAAGGAAATGGAAGACCTGGAGAATAAACACTTTCAACATGTATAAAAAGGTCAGAGAAGTAGCACTAATATGCTAGTAGACACTGAAGGCAAAAATATCTTAGATGAAAAAGAAATCCTTGAAACATGGTTCAAATACATAAATGAGCTGTTTGATGATAATAGATCGGATGAATCCAACTTCGATGACCACGCTGATATAGAGGGAAAACCAGAAATTCTCAAGAGTGAGATTGTATTTGCAATAAAATCCGCAAAAACCAAAAAAGCCACCGGACCTGATGACATCCCTTACGGAACTGTTACAAATGATTAAAGGGGAAAACATTGGAATCTTAGTCAAACTGTTTAATGCGGTGTACACGACTGGATACATACCGGAAGATTGACTGAAATCCGTATTCATTCCAATTACAAAAAAACAACTATCAAAACGATGCAGTGAGTATAGGCTAATAAGCCTTATGAGACACACCTTGAAGGTCTTTCTCAGGATTATTCGCGGAAAGATAAGATTCAAATGTGAGGCAGATTCGGATGAGACCCAGTTTGGATTTAGAACCCCTTTAGGAACTAGACAGGCACTGTTTGCTCTGAACATACTACTACAGAAATGCCGTGACCAGCGCAAGGACGTTTTTGTGTGTTTCGTTGATTACGAGAAGGCCTTTCACAGAATGCAACACAGAAAACTTAAAATCTTAGGGAACGTGGAGGTGGACAGCAGGGACGTTAGAATTTTCGAAAATTTATACTGGAGGCAGAAAGCAGCAGTACGACTAAACGGAAAGTTCACAGAAGATCACACTGCTTTTTAACATATATTCAAATAAAATCTTTAAACGGGCTACTCAATAACAAGAAATAGGAGTACAAATCAGTGGAGAATATATAAATACGATACGATATGCTGACGACACTGTCAACCTGAGTGACAAACTAGTTGATCTCAAACATCTACTAAACTGTATAAACGCAGAAGGACAAAATAGGGCTCAACATAAATATCAACAAGACAAAATTTATGGTCTCCAGTCGACAACCCCATCCTGATGCTGCACTACAGGTCGGTACAAAAAATATAGACGGACTAACCCAGTTTAAATACCTTGGATGTTATATCACCGAACATCTAAATCCAGATAGAGAAATAAGATGTAGAATAGAGACAGCCCGAACAACATTCCGGAAAATGAAACCACTATTCTTCAATGATAATCTGAACCTAAAATTACGGCAGAGAATTGTAAAATTTTACATATGGTCGGTGTTGCTGTATAGGGCAGAGATCTGGACCATTAAGGCCCCTATAATTAATCGGTTAGAAGCGTTTGAGATGTGGTTACACCGGCGAATGCTGAGAATACCCTGAACAGCTATGCAGACCAACGAAATGGTAATAAACAGGGCCAACGCAACACGTTTTGCTACTAAATACATTTAAGTGCAGGAAAATCTCATATCTTGGACATGTCTTCAGAGGAGAGCAATACAGAATCCTACAACTGATCGTGATGGGAAAAGTTGAAGGACGTAGAGGAGTAGGAAGAAAACAGGATTCCTGGCGGAGGAACGTCCGTGAAAGGACAGGTTTAAACAGCGCAGAGGCCCTATTTCGTTTACCGCAGAATCGAGAAAAAAAACTTGCCCAAGTATTTGCCAACGTTAGGGGGACCTGATATGGCACTTGAAGAAGAAGAATTGGGGATATGGAAATTCTTATGCTGAATTTCAGAGCATGATTCTACTTTAAAACATACGATAAAATTTCTATAAACATGTGTCCTCAAAGACGTCTAAAAGGTTTAAAATTTAGTATTCTTTATTTTGTTTTCTTAATTTTTCTACATCAAACACACTTAATTCCAGGATTTATGATGCCAGTTGTATAAAAAAAAATCAATCCAGGGGCGGAGCCCCTACCTACAGGTTTTTCGGGGCTTCATGGCGAACCTGAAATGTATCATGATATGCCATATTTCTCAGTATTAATGCTAAATTTTTTTTAATACATTTTTTTTGCGAAAAATAAACTGAGAATTTTAAAAAGTTGGTTAAAATTGAAAAAAATGGCAAAATATTAACAGGTACCTCCATTGCTCCGCTCCTAATTAGAATTCCTTTAGGCCGCTGACTTGAAAAATTTCCATTAATAAAATTTAAAAAAAAACTGTTTTTTTTGGACTCCACTTTTGACTAGCTTTAACGCATTATTGAGGTCTTTCCAGACACATGTGTTACTACATAAAAAAAATTTCTTATTTTTATATATAGAATCATACCTCAAATTTTCGCATAGAATATCCTGTATATTAGAGAAAAGTCGACCTATCATTTCTTTTTTTCAATGCTATTAAATGTTTAATTAGGAAATTCGGTCGATAATTCACCTAGTTGTTTACTTCCCAGCTACTTTTTCCTTTCGATGGAAATGATTACAGCAGGGGTGAATATAATATCGAGCCATCATAAAAAATTTACGATTGCCTTTGTATAGAAGTGCACTAGGGATGATGCTGATCGAAAGCCGCTCTTCGATATTAAAAAACTCAAACCAACAGAATAATTGTAAAGTAGTGTTTACATTAAAAAATGTATTCCAAAGAACTACTGGGTCTAAGTTTCTAATAAAATTTAGTAAGGACAATACTTGAGTTACAATTTAAGTGTTTTCCGGGCTTTGAAACCGTGGTCTAATGGAATTTTTTACTGACGCTGCGTCTACAGCTGCGGCAGACATTATCAAAGGCAATGAGGCTTTGGGCGAAATGATCTCCCGTGCTTCCCGACGTTATCTGATTCGACTGTGGTGAGCTCTGTAGTATTTATCCTCCGCCGTCGCGCTGTAATGGAGGGACTGGAGTGGGGATAGTGGTGGCGCGGGATTTCGGCGGACTTGAAGTATGTCGTAGAACTCGCTTCCAGTCTGCACTTAGAAACGTAATTTCCTTCTTTCTGTTGAAATTGTCGTGTTTAAAGATCTCAATGGCCTCTCTCCTTAGTCTTGGATAGAAACGCTGCGATTGATATAAGATATCCACCTCGTTGAAAAGGACGTCACGAGCTTCCGACTTTTGTGTTTGTCCCAGCTTGCAACTTCTCTTGTGTTCTGTAATCCTCGTGTTGACACCGCGTTTTATGGTGTGAATGTAAACCAAGCCACAGCTGCATGGAACTCGGTAAACTCCGGGTGCCGATAGAGGATTTCTGCGGTCTTTAGCCGATCTCAAGCTCTGTTGTACTGTAGGAGTGGGTTTAAAGTCAATTTTAGCATTGTGCTTCTCCAGTAACCTTACCGATCTTTTCCGTTACTTTGCGTTTTAAAATTTTGCGCTTTTAAATTTTAAATTACGTTTTTAAATGCAGACTAAATGCGACTTTTGCGATTAGGAAATCCCAGCGCGCCTCCGCTGCCCCTACCCCATCTTCAAAATAGGTACTTGCAATTTGCAACCTTGCCTCTAAACATACTTTGATTAGTTTGGTCCGATAGGATTACATACGGGGGCGTTCATTAGAAACCTCCATCTAGCCACCTCTGAAATGCATTTGTTATTTTGAAGCACGTCGTGAGTTATTTCGTTCTCTATTCATATTTCACTTTATATAACTTCAAATTTAGGCGCGTTCATACTTTGCGAACGTTTTACCGGTTGCATACTGTTACGCGCTCTAATAGTGTTTCCATCCTTTTTTTTCTCAATAAGAATCTCAGGACGGGAATACTCAAATAAATTTAATGAAATAATAATGAATGGCAATTAACATTGACATTCCAAAAAATCCAGAATGTTGATAAATAAATAAATCGGCCCTAACTTGTTTGATTTTTTAGTTATTTAAAGATTTTTAAGATTCTATAGGCTTCAAAATTTACTTGAGATATTCCCGAGCTAACATTTTCCATAGAGAACTTAGAAAGACTCTCTTTGGGAGATATTGGACCTTGGAAGGTGAAATAAACTAAAAGTTTGCGACCCTGAACGCCTGTACCGGCCTTTCGCCCTTACAAGAGGCGATTTTAATATTGATCCTCTGACACCTGACGACGACAAAGCACCCCAATCACCAGCCCCTGCACGGTGTAGCCTTTGCTACCCCCCCCCCCCCCCCCTCAAAGTCCCTCCCCTGCAGCGCGTCGGTGGAATACCACGGAGTTGCCGCAGTTGTAGACGAAACGTCAGGAACAAATTCCATTGAACCACGGCTTTAAGCCCGGAAAACATTTTAGATTATATGATGCTTTGGTTCGGACACCAGTGAAGAAAGAAGCCATCTTGCTTTTAAGAACGAGAATTATAGACACAATTTGGTGTAACTGAAATAAAGTGTTCACGTGATCTTAAGAAGAAGAAATCTTTTTTATCCTCCTCTTCACCTTTGCCAAAATGGCCAAATAAAACTTATCTCTTATGCTTGGTCACTAATCTATCAGTTCTTGCTTGAAACTTGATGGAGGGTCCCTAGGGTTTCTAGGGAGGAAGTTGATAAGCTTTAGTATTTGAGTATGACTAAAGATACAGCCTGATATAAACTGCTAAAAAAATCGTTACTGCATTTCGTCATGCTTAGAGGCCTCTATTAAAGTGATTTTGAAAGGCCCTTTCTTCTAGATTCAGAGTGAGATATTGATAATAAATAAAAGTTATTATTTATAAGAAGAAAAAAAATAAAGAAAGGTAAGAAATAACTTTTGATAACCCATAGGTACACACGGTATGTTATAAATAATTTTGGTTGGAAAGTACAAACAAGGTTTCTACAAACAACTGAAGTTATTAAATATAAATGTGTATAAAAAATGTAAATAAAGGAAAAAGCGCGAAATATTCGGATTTCTAAAACTTAAATCGCGGAAAAATCCTTACCTACACCTATTGACACTTCTAGTCGAAGTTCAATTGAAGCAAGATGGCGTTTCCGCAAGTAATAAAAAAAAACAAATAAATAACGAAAAAAATAAGCTTCTTTCCCCTATCCATTATGTCTGCTAGTGCACCAAACTCTATTGACATAATTATATTTTTAACCTAAAAAAGGACAGTAAAACCATTTGCGAGTGATCGTCCGTTTTGATGTTATGTTGTGTACCCATCGCCCATTATTTAATTTTCAATTATTATTTCTAGCACTGAAGAAGATTAAAATATTCAATCGAAACTTTATATACTATATATAATTTTAATACTCGAAAATCTACCACCTATTTAAAATAAACTAACTTCAATTCAACTTAGTTCAGGTTAGTTCAAGTTCAATAGTAAATTAACGTAAAATCAAATCAATAAAATCTTTGTGAATAATATCGATCATGGGTGTCGATTTTAACAGATTGAAAATTATGGTACAATTTTAACATTTTTCCTTCCAAATTTTCGGATGTATAGGTTATTTTTAGCGCATGAATAAGTTTCCTGTGAGATATTACAGGATCGATTAAGAAAAAAAACTCGAACATGTCCAGAGATGTTACATCATTCTTCATACTCCTGTATAAAAAAATTATTTTTGATTCTTATTTTTCTTGCTAAAAGTTGTACAAACGAAAAGTGTAAGCAAAATGACATTACCTTATTTCCGCCCTGTATATTTGCACCTGAAGAACTTACCTTATTTAAACTTACTACGTAATTTAGTGAAAGGACAGGTCTACTCAAATTCGCTTTGTTAGTCTGGGTAAGTTGGGAGTTATGCTCCCCAAGGTTAGTGCAAAATATGAGTCTTGCAACCCAATAGGCCAGCAGTTTAGCAAAATTATTGACAAATATGAAAAAGTGTGTGTCATACCTCACAAAGTTACGAAGAACAACTAAGAGATCATTGTCATTTATATAAAAAAAAGTTGTATGAAAACATTGACAATTATGAAAAAGCGTGTCATACCTCACAAAGTTATGAAGAATAACGAGTAACTCATTGTCATTTATTTAAAAAAAATTTCGTATGTAAACTAGAATAAAATTGACAATTATGAAAAAGTGTGTCATGCCTTTCAAAGTTATGAAGAACAACGAGGAGATCATTGTCATTGATATATTTTGTCATGGAAACTAGAATAAAATTGACAATTATGAAAAAGTGTGTGTCATACCTCTCAAAGTCATGAAATACAACTAGGAGATCATTGTCATATATATAAAAAAACTTTGTATGTAAATTAGAATAAATTTGGCCATTATTTAAAAGTATGTGTCATTCCTCACAAAGTTATGAAGAATAACGAGAAACTCATTGTCATTTATTTAAAAAAAAATTTGGTATGGAAACTAAATTAAGATCGACAATTATGAAGAAGTGTGTCATACCTCTCAAAGTTATGATGAACAACGAGGAAATCATTGTCATTTACATACAAACTTTTTATGGAAACTAGAACAAAATTAACAATTATGAAAAAGTGTGTGTCATACCTCACAAAGTTATGAAGAACGACTAGAAGAGAATTGTCACTAATATAAAAAAATTGGTATGGAAACTAGAATAAATTTAACAATTATGAAAAAGTGTGTGTCATACCTCACAAAGTTTTGAGGAGCAACTAGGAGACCATCGTCATTTATTTAAAAAAAAATTGGTATGGAAACTAGAATAAAATCGACAATTATGAAAAAGTGTGTCATGCCTCTCAAAGTTATGATGAACAACAAAGAGATCATTGGCATTTACATAAAAAACTTTTTGTGGAAACTAGAATAAAATTGACAATTATGAAAAAGTGTGAGTCATACCTCACAAAGTTATTAAGAACCACTAGAAGATAATTATCATTTACATAAAAAATTGTATGGAAACTAGAATAAATTTAACAATTATGAAAAAGTGTGTGTCATACCTCACAAAGTTATGAGGAGCAATTAGGAGACCATTGTCATTTATTTAAAAAAAATTTGTTATGGAAACTAGAAAGTAATCGACAAATATGAAAAAGTGTGTCATACCTCAAAGAGTTAAGAAGACCAACGAGGAGATCATTGTCATTTATTTAATAAAACATTTGGTATGGCAACTAGAATAAAATCGACAATTATGAAAGAGTGTCATGCCTCTAGAAGTTGTGAAGAACAACGAGGAGATCATTTTCATTTATATAAAAAAAATTGGATCAAAACTAGAATAACATTGACAATTATGACAAAGTCTGTGTCATACCTCACAAAGTCATGAAGAATAATTAGGAGATCATTGCCATTTATATAAAAAAAGTTGTATGAAAACTAGAATAAAATTGACAATTATGAAAAAGTGTGTCGTATCTCTCAAAGTTATGAAGAACAACGAGATCATTGTCATTTATTTAAAAAAATTTGGTATGGAACCTAGAATAAAATCGACAATTATGAAAAAGTGTGTCATGCCTTTCAAAGTTCCTGAAATTTCAAAGTTCCATTAAAACTGAATAAAATTGACAATTGTGAAAAAGTGTGTGTCATACCTCATAAAGTCATGAAGATCAATTAGCTCATTGTAATTTATATAGAAAAAATTGTCTGGAAACTAGAATAAAGTTGACCATTATGAATAAGGATGTGTCATACCTCTCAAAGTTATGAGGAACAACTATGAAATAATTGTCATTAATACAAAAAAATTGTATGGTAATTACACTCACTAGCACAAAATTCCGCCACCCTAAATTTTTGTCTCAGTTTGATATTTCATAATTTATTTATTTTTAGTGCGATTTACTCCAGTATGTAGGCAAATATACTGACATTATTTCGAGGCAGTTTAGTACGTAATGTTTTTTGCCTGGTAGATTATATACAGAGCCCAATCAAAAGGTAGATTTTTGTCAAAAGTCTAAAGCACCCTGTGGAAAAATTGAGGTGACCATTTTGAGTTCAACGGAATTTGATGAAGTCTCTGAAGTATTCGCAGCAATTTTATTTTTTGGATCAACTCAGAAGAATTCTCTGTTTCTTTAAGAAGTACGTCTTCTTAAATAAACTAGTGACCAATTTTGTAAAATAATTGAAGTGGGCCAGGCATGTATGTAATTGTTTAGTTTGACAGTAACAGTAGGTACATCTCATGGTGTTAACTAACGCAGACGTTGCTCAAATTGTTGCTCTAATAGAAGGTGGCCGTAGCAAAAGTTATGTGGCACGTAGTTTGGGAATCCAACGAACTACAGTTCGATATGCTTGGACTAGGTATGTCGAGACCGGAAACTTTACTAGACGACCTGGATCTGGCAGAAGGAGATCAACAACTGCAGGTGATGATCGGTTTGTTGTTCTGAGATCGTTAAGAGATCGTAGATCTACTGCTGTTGGGCTGAGAAAAGACTTAAGAGTGGTACGTGGAGTAAGGATAGAGTATAAGGATAGAGGGAGAGTAAGTGATAGGACAGTACACAGAAGATTAGAAGAATTTTATGCACGTAGAACAGCGACTGGACCACAGCTACTTCGTCGGCATCGACAACAGCGTCTTAGATTTGCAAACTTGCATATTGACTGGAGTTTAGAAGAATGGGGTAATGTCCTATTTTCAGACGAATCCAGGATATGTTTGAAATCACCAGATGGTCGCGAACGTGTATATAGACGACGAAATGAAAGATTCGCCGACTGTGTCATTTCGGAGCAAAGTTCATATCACGGCGGTTTAGTCATGGTGTGGGCGGGCATTTGTACCCAAACTCGAACCGATCTTGTGTTTGTTGAAATTGGAGTTGTCAATGCACACCGTTACATTAGAGATATTCTCCAAAATGTTGTGGTTCCTATTACACCGACCATTGGAGATCAATTTATCCTGATGCATGATAACGCCGGACGACATGTGGCGTGGATTGTGAATGACTATCTGGATGAGGTTGGAATGCAGAGATTGGAATGGCCCGTGTATAGTCCGGATCTAAATCCAAGTGAACATTTGTGGGATGAGCTAAAAAGGGCTCTTCGCCAACGTAATGTCCAACCACAGACATAAGGTGGCGGAATTTTGTGCAGGTGAGTATATTTATATATTTCTAAAACTTCGATATAAACAATTATATTACTTAAATAAATATATATACATTCAAATGAGGCCTCTAATAGCAAGTTGCATAGATCTTATATTTATGAAATGTTGCCAGCCGAGGGTAGCAAAGACGCCAATGTGTTAAGAGACTTTCTTGCGAGTTTTCTACACATTTTTGTAAAAAAAATTAAAGTTTTTGTTTAAATTTTCCAGATTTAAGAACTATGGCCGGACATGAATGAGTACTGTGTGTTGTGACGTAAGCAGAGGTAGTCATGATGGTGTGAAAGAAATCTTAATAGGCCGTTGTTGGATTTAAAAAACTTCGTTACAATGTATAAAGCAATATTATCTTATTCAGTCCTAAGAACGAAAATCCCAAAATAGCCAAGAAAACATCAAAGAAGGTAACCCCTTTTTATTAAGAAATACTCTCTCCAATTCACAAGTCCCAGTCCTCAAGAATTATTATGCATTACTGTTGTTTATACTCTTTTAAATATTTTTGAGGTGTCACTACCAAAGTTTTTTCAATCAAATTTCTCCTCACCTCCGAAAGTGTTACATGAATACATACAAATTGATTATATTGAGAGAATATCTGCTCAAAAACAAACAGTTACCTCGACACGTGTACACTCGACTTACAATCAGTCCCTCGATGGAGATCCTATTTGATCCGGTAACTATTAGATAGATCGAGCCAACTTTCGTTTAAGCAACCAAAACTAATTTAATCAAATCTGCATCTTTAGAATCCGGGAGTGATTTTCCCTTAACTGGGAGTGGGGCACAAGCCAAACTATTTAAGATGGCAATTACTTCAAGATCCAATTACAGTAGGTAACGTTCAACTTAAATTATCTTCTGCAAACTGAACTTCGTTTGACTGGAGCGGATTAAAAAAGGTTATTTCTTGCCATCAACATCTGATGATGACGTAACAGTTTTGTCATTTAATTATTGTTATCTTTAACTTAGATTTTCTGAAGGAGGTTTTTATGTAATATAAAATTTGTTGTATACATCTCCTCCACATATTATGAAACACCCTGTATTTATAATGTTCTTACAAATGAGGGTATTAACGTTCTTTTATAAGGCGCTTCATCTGCTCTTCTATTAGGAATCAAACTAAGAGTTAAAAATAATCGGAAAGAGTCAAACTTTATCTATATCCAGCTTTAAACTATCTAGTTAAGCAAATTATATGAAAATTAGTCCCTCTACTCAACAATGAAATTGATGTCATGTAAACAAGAACTTCTGAATCTCGAGTGAATGGAGGAATTCAGCTTTATTATGCTTGTCGTTGTGATTAATGTCCTGGGCTTAGTTAAAGTCCAATCTTCTTCGGCGAGGATAAAAAGTGATCACGCTCCGAAATATTGGAATCTTGGGTAAGAACACAATGGGTTTTATAGACTATGTGCTTAAATAATAATATGCTTTTTTAGACTTTTCTAACAACTATGTAAATAATGGCTGGAAAGTGACATAAAAATGCATTCGCCAGTTAGCGCTCTCAAACCACACTAAAAAGCAGAAAGTCAGCAACAGTCGAGTGCTGAGGACAAATCTCTGAAAATTGGCTGTAAAAGCCTTAGGCTACGCAAACTTTCTTTCCTTGTTTGTCACTCTAGATAACTTTAAGCCCCCGCTAACGAAGGACAAACAGAACATTTTGCAGATAAATAAATGCGAAGTAGTCAAAAAATTATGTTTAGGGCAGGAATCGTTTTTGTTCAAATTTTAATTTGTTATCCAAACGCAAAAATTTACATTTAGAAGAGAGCAGTGGCGTACCATATGCAAAATTCTAGTCTAAATAGTAATTTTCGTGTGTAGCAAATATTTTTGAGCTGCCAACCAGGTATCAGACTTATTTGACAGGTATTTTTGAGGAAATAGAGGCAAAAAGCCTTTGGATATAAAAAGCCTTGACGAAGACAGAATATATGGTCAACACATAGGGATATTTGGACAACAGAGGAGTTACATTTTCTTATAATATCACCCTATCGATTAACAACAGCTAATGATCCGTGGTCCGATGGCGCCACTTGGATACCAATACAGTGCCTTGAGCAAGAGAGGAGACCAAGTATCACTCGAACTCGTATTTCTGTCAGGTTTGAGGTATACCATAGTGATGAGCTCTAATAAGAGAGAAACCGGTCTATGGTTCCTCTACCTGATAGAGAAATAAGTTTGATACTCTGCTGAACGTTGTCCCCAGACGTTACAGGTACGAATCTCGGCCATCGGTCTGTGAGAAGCGACAATTTCGGCAGAAAACTGACTTGGTTTCGCTTCACTGTTATTTATTATTATTTGTTACGATTTAAAGTCGTCTTGCATATTTAGTCGCTTCTGAACTAAAGTTGTGAAATATGCTTCGAATCTATTTTATCATCGAATTTAAGTGTTCCAAAAAGCCATTTATTTACTTTTCTGACTGCGTTTATTAAACCAGGTTTTGCGTTCTTTTGAGGAAATAGCCTAGTATTAGAAAGGACTACGTTTATGAAAACTTTTAAATCGTGGGAGTAATTCAGCTTTATTCAGTTTAATTTAACATACACAAGTTTCGAATTTAAAAGTGTGCTGCTTTCAAAATACTTTTTCATATTTTGCGAGAGTTTGGACTTCTTCAAAAGTTCTAAGTGATTTTTACAGCTTCTCATGCGATTTGGAGTTGTGCACAAGTGTTGACAGCAGTGAGTGCAATGAGTTCTTTGAAGTCAAGAAAAGAGATTAAGAAAAAACATTAATAGGCCTGATAAAATGTGATATCATGAGTATTTAAGAGAAAATTCATTTAAGAAAAACCTCAAGTAGACCATGGAAGTAGAGCAGTAGGTCTGAAATGATTTCATAAAAAAAAAATTGAAAGTCGAAAATGTCATAAAATGTTATGAATATTTTAGGATGTCATCATCTAGGGGGGGGATTATTAAAACTTTGGTATCTACTAAACTTTTCTACAAAACTTATCTACTAAACTATTTACAAATGCCTCTTGAGGAGCTTACGTGCGGCACTCTCATAGTGCGGCGATATCAAAGAGAGAAATTACTTTCTTGAATAGGATGGGAAGTTGTACGGGAATTTATCTAATTTGTTAAGTTCACATTGATGTTTCAATGGAGGAGTTATTTGTATTTTGAGGCCCAATGAGTTACACATCCTTCGTGTCTAGTAGAGAGTTTGTGAGAGAGCCTCCTCCTCCCAATCTCACTCATCTTCCGAAAACGTATGAGAGAGTAAACTCCTCCGAAAATCTATGAGAGCGTACACTCCTCCTCCGTCAACTCCACATACCCATCCATTGCCCCACCACCATTACCACCTCCACCAACACTGTATTATACTTATATGAGCGTTCAAATGCAAGACTAGTTTTATTTACAAAGTATAACCAGAGGGATATTATTAAAATTAGTAGGAGTAAATTAGTTCACCTGACACCAATAGTTGAAGAAGATGAACTCATAGAACCCCCAACTCAATTTATGGAATTGACACCATTAATTGAATTAGATTTGAACTTACCAAATAATCAGTTAATTGATTTCAACAATGAAGACATAGAGAGTTTTTTGTCGACAACTGATCCAAGTGTAGACTTACCAAGGCCAAATCATTATATCAATTTGATCACTGCAGATGTGAGCATCTTTTCCTCTCCATCTTATCCAAGTGAAGAAGACAGAAACGATGTTGAAATGGAATATGCAACTAAAGAATAACCGAATGAACAAATAGTGACTGTATCAATTGTTTTGAAGAAATCACCCAAATAGTTGTGATCATAAATTTTGTTTGCAATGTATTATAAGATGGACAGATAAATGCTGTTTGTCATCGTTGAAGTCAAAAAAATGTCCGTATTGTCGCCAAAGTTATTCTTATTTGATAGAAACTACAAAAGATATAATAAAACATCAAAGTAGTTTTACAATGAGAAAAAACAGGTTGCTTTAAGTAGTTCTATAGTTTAAGGAATTTGTGAAATTACACATTATAGGGGTTTTGACTCAGTATATTTCTAAAACCAAACACAAATTGCTGTTAACTACTAAAGTTATTAAAAAATAACCCATCTATTGTCCTTCGCACAACGCTTAACTGTTAACAGCTATTTATGTAACCAGTTACGAAAAGTCCGATTTTGTGTAACGAATGAATGTTTGCGGGACGAGCGCAGCGAGTTCCCGCAATTTGAATGAGATACACAAAAAAGATTTTTCGTCACGTGTTTCATACAAGATTTTTTCTAATTTCGACTACAAATACCTACTTAGAGAGAGAATTATTATTATTAAACTTCAATATTTACTTTTAAACCACTTTGTATCTACTTAATACCGTAAAACTATAGCAACGGTGTGTCATAGCCGAAACCTGCAACTGGTGGTGACACCAACTTTTCATCACTAGTTACGAAAGATTTTACTTTTCGTAACTAGTTACGAAAAGTAGGACGTTACGTCACTGTCATCAGTATTGAAAAGTGCCACTTTATATGTCAAAATTAGAAAAAATTAATTTCTACATAATATTAAATTTCTGAATTAAGTGATGAATGAATTGAGCAACTATTTAAAAATAAGCAATTATTATTACATAAAAAGAAATTAAACTTCTGGATGAATGGATGAGTGTTTATGAGCATAATTTCAGATGTGTTACAGAATAGGCAAGCCTGAGGTGGTATTACAAAGAACAGGGGTGCATAACACATAGCATATTTTAACTTCATACTATTATATTCTAGGGCCCGTTTGTAATGACAATTTACAAATTTAAAGCACCATATAATCCAATGGAGTGGTTTTCATTTCTAAATATTGAATTTATTTGCAGATATGATTGTAATACGCAGAAGCTTTTACTTTCATACCACAATTCATTCACTTCATGAAATGTCACATCACTCACTCTCACTTCACTCATGCTTGCTATTTCTGATTGAACTTCCAAACCTACTCCTTCATCTTCACCTTCCTCCTCATCATAATTTTCCACTATTGTGTTTAAGTCTATGTTTTGCAAAGCAAACTCACGTCTTTCCAAATCGTTGTTATTTTGTTTATATTTCACCACTTCAGTTTTATCAATCAATTGAAACAAACCGTTCTAACCGTTGTGCAGCACCGGGTACGTCAGAACCTTCACGATCACTATTAAATTTAAGATAATAGAAGTTCTGCATCGTTTGGTAAAACTGCGAAATGGAATACATAGTCAAAAGTACCTAGCACTGATGTTAAACCAGCAAATGGACAACTTTTTAAAATCTTAGAGTCAAGAGCAACTCGAACTTCTTTCAGAAAATATGCAATGAGTACAGAAACAAAAATATCTCCAAAGTATGCAGCAGAGAAACAATTTTTTTTTAATTAATTAATTGATGCCATTAATTTTCTCAAGAATTAAAGTAATGAATCCACATTGAATCGCATCAACACCAGGATAGTTGAATTTGCAATTACACCTTGCTTCCTCCCTTTCCGGAAGTTTGCCACTGGGTGGCGATTACGCTCAGTTGATAGGCAGAATTTCGGTTTCAAATTCATTCTTTTTTTCACCTGTTGATGCAGTGCAAATCGGAGACGTAATCTCTGCCATTATGAAGGATGGCGCAGCAGGATGGGATCAGATATCTGTCCGGATCTTTCAGAGGCTTCCGGTGTCCACTTTAGCGACAGTGGCGGAGTGCATTAACTCCTCATTCGAGAGTGGATGTTTTCCCACTTGCTGGCGTAGAGCGGTGGTTGTTCCCTTATTTAAGAGGGGAAACCATCAGGTCAGGCGACGAGCTACAGACCGATTCCGTTATTGCCGACACTGTCGAAAGTGGTTGAGAAGTGTGTAAAGACGAGAATGTGTGCGTTTCTGAACGCCAACGACACACTAAGGTTGGAGCAATTTGGTTTTCGAGCAGGGGGAGCACTTCGGACGCCCTGTTTTCCTTTCTGGAATGGCTATATATGATGCTGAATGATGGAGAAAACGCTGCGGCGGTGTGATTTGTCAAAAGCGTTTGACTGCGTTGATCACGCAATATTGTTGGCCCAGTTGCGGATGTATGGCTTCGGCGGTGGAACATTAGCGTGGTTCAGGTCTTATCGGAGAATCGTGTGCAGAGTGTTTCGTTTGGGAAGAGCGTGTCAGGTCAGCAGGAGTTGTCCCTAAGTGGTCAGTTTTGGGTATCATTCTATTTTTGTTATATATCAACGACATAGTAGACATTGACATCTCGGGCATGTTTACGCTTTTCGCTGACAATTCGACCGTATTGTTGCGAACTCAGGGTTCAATAATTCCAATGTAGCGATTAAACACGAAAACACTATTTATTTATCCCACAAATACACACAAGTACAATTTGACTACTAAATAACTCACTACTTAACACTCTATAGTCTTTATCTCTCTACCTGTTATCGTTTGTTACTTTAGCTTACTTATAGCTCGTTTAAAATAAGACTACTCCTAACCGCGGCGCTATTCGCCTTTTATACAAACTCCAAAAAATACAGAAAAACCTAGAACGTTATTGATAAGAATTCTTGAATATTCTCACATAAAAAAAAGGTTGTAAATAACTGCGTTCTAGATAAACAGAGCAATAAATCACTCGTGTCACACAGAGCAATAAATCACACGTGCCCACCTCCAATGTTGCTCCGCCTCCGGCGCGGCGTCGCTGCGTACCGTAACATTGCCTTCCTCCTAAGGCTGTTCGTCCCGAACTGATAGAGTTCCATGGTGACCTTCTGGAAAACAGCCGATTCCTAATTTCGGCCTTGATCAAGTTCGAGAGGGACTCCAAATCTGCAGAACATTTCATTTACTAGCACCGATGCCACAGTCGTTGCTTCCTGATTAGGCAGGGCGTACGCTTCAGGCCATTTAGTGAAATAATCCATGGCGACCAGGATGTATTTGTTGCCCGACTCAATCCAAAGGGGAAAGGGCAAAGAGGAAATGGTCCTGCGACATCAATTTCTACCCTCTCGAATGGAGCACCTACAGTGGACTGCACCATTCGGCCCCGTGATCTTGTTCGAGGTCCTTTTGTGGCACAACAAGCTTCACACTTGCGGCACCAGAATTCGATGTCTTCATGATAATCCACCCAGTAGAACCGCTCTTTAATTTTGGTCAAGATTTTATTGACCCCAAAATGGCCTCCACTTGTTCCGTCGTGCATTTCCTGTCCGGCCGTCTAGACAATGCATCGGCATTACCGTGAGATCTCCCTGGTCGATGTTCAATTTGGAAATCGTACTGCTGCAGGCGCTCTATCCATCTGGCTATTTGACCTTCAGAGTTTTTCATCAATAATAACCATTTCAAGGCTCCTTGGACAGTTCTAATCAGGAACCTTTTTCCATATAAGTAGGGATGGTAATGTTCGACTGCTTTAACGATGGCCAACAGCTCCTTTCTAGTGACGCAATAGTTTCTTTCTGGCTTACTTAAAGTCTTACTTAATGACCTTTTGTACTCAATGACCTTCTCCTGCCCGTTTTATCTTTGAGAGAGTACTGCACCTAGACCACAGTTACTTGCATCCGTGTCCAAAATAAAGAGTCCGTCCTTTATAGGCTACGCCAAGATCGGACAAGAACAGAGGGCAGCTTTAAGCCTTGCAAATGCCTGACTGCAATCCTGGTTCCACAAAAACGGTGTTTTCTTTTCCTTTAATTTGTACAGCGGTTTTGCGATGTCGGCAAATCCCTCTACAAATGTCCTGTAGTAAATACATACTCCCAAAAAGCTCCTTACCTCGTGTTTATCTCAGGGAACTGGCCAATCTTTAATGGCAGATATTTTTGTTTGGCTAGTTTTAATGCATTGTTCTGAGATAGTATGCCCCAAGTACTCGACTTGCTTTTGGAACAGGCTTCATTTCTTGTAGTTTAACTTTAGGTGAGCATTCTGTAACTTGTTGAAGCTTTCTTTTAAATTCTTCAAATGCTCGTCGAAATCACGTCCCATGACAATTATGTCATCTAAATATACCACGCAAGTTTTCCAAGTCAGCCCCCTCAAGATAAGTTCCATTAGTCGCTCGAAAATTGATGGAGCATTGCACAATCCAAAAGGCATAACAGTGAACTGGTATAGCCCAGAATCAGTAGAAAATGCAGTCTTCTCTTTGCCTTCGGGAGCAATCTTTACTTGCTAGTACCCACTTTTTAAATCTAGAGTGGAAAACCACTTTGATCTCGATAAAGTTGCTAAGGTGTCGTCTATACGTGGCAATGAGTAGCTGTCTTTCTTGGTCACATCATTAAGTTTCCTGTAGTTGGGACACAGAACGGCGTTGAACCATCTTTCTTCTTAACTAGAACCACAGGCGACGACCATGGACTAGATAATTCTTCTATGACGCCCTCCTTTAACATTTAATTCAGCAAACTGTTAACTTCCAGTTGTTTAGCCAGAGGGACCCTTCGTGGGTGTTGCCGTATTGGCTGGGCATCTCCTGTGTTAATCTTATGGACAACTAAATCAGTTTGACTGTCGTTGCTCTTAAAGTTGAACATATCAGATTCATCCATAGCAAATTTTATGGCAGATTGAAGTTGTTCCCTTGACAGATGACTCCAATGTCGTTTGAAAGCATCAATAACTTCTGGGGAAGCTTGGTTAGAAGATTCAATTTTGGATGTCTCTGCTTCGACACAATTGCATACCCATTGTACAGGCTTATAATTGCCAAGAACTGTTCCTTCTTTGAGATTGATGGTCCTTTCTCCATTCTCCAATATTGGCAACTCGTACTGGCATAGTCTTCTTCGTGTCGATCAAAGTTCGGGCTACCACAATTTCTGTCGTCAAATCCAGGTTAGGTTCTATAAGTCCTATGGACCACCCATTATCATTTTCAGAAGTTACTGTGATAATTTGTTCTCAATTTGGAGGAATTTTCACATCTTCCACAACCAGTAGACGGATACTAGTTTCCACATTTCCATTTGTTAATGCAAACTCCTTATCTCCAAACGTGAGGATATTCCGTTTATGATGATAGGAGAATCTATGTTTCCTGATGAGATCCAGTCCCAAAATAAACTCGTCTTTGATCCTGGTAACCAACACTTTATGCCGAACTTCAAGTCTTCCTCCAATAATAATGGTGACATCGGCTTCTCCAGTGACTTCTCCAGTGACTGATTTTAACATAATAGGGCTGGGCAATGGTTGTATGGTATATCCGACAAGTTTATCTGGTCTTACAATGGTCACATCTGCTCCTGTATCGATCGTAATCTGGATCTTCTGTCCCTTAATGCGTCCGGCCACTGTGAGACTTTTGCCACCCAAATTATTGACTTTAAAGATCCTGGGGGTCTTAACGGGCCAGATCAATGGCATTGACCGGAATTAATTTTCCTGGGATCTAGGGCGGTCTTGATCGCCGCTCGGTCTTCTAAACGATGGCGACGGACTTCTTGCCTTATTACGGCAGCTCCTCTTCATGTGACCCAGTCTGCCGCAGTTAAAACATTATATGCCCCGATTGTCTGTTGATCGAGGAGTTCTTCCCAACAGGGCTTGTATATTGACTGCGGTATCCTTCAACGCTTTATGTAAATTTGCCATAGACGTATCTTCGTCGTCATCGCAAGTTGCCATTCTTACACGTGAAGAAGAACTAGATGACAATCGTAACGCCTCAAATTCCTGGGCCCGAACTAGTGCCTCGCTTATATTCTTGGGCCTTACTAGACGTAAGTGATATCTCATGTCACTATCGCGAACTCCCTCAATGAACCTTTCGACAGCAAAATGCGTTTAAAAACATTCAGGGGCTGATGGATATGCCAGGTGAATTAGTCTGTCTATGTCCTCAAATTCTTGTAAGGATTCACCCGACTTTTGCTGCCTCATCTTCAGCTGGGGCTGGATCACGGTTTCTATGTGCTCATTTCCACATCGTAGTTGCAGAGAGTGTACTAAAGCTGCAAAATTACTTTGATCGGCTGCCGACAGAGATTGGAGTAATTCAGCCGCTTTTCCACGAAGTGCTACCACTAATGATGTAGCTTTCTGGGGCCCGGACCCGCCATTACCTTTGCGGATGCCTCAAATTGGGTTTTATAAATTTCCCAGGCCGTAGTACGGACATAATCGGGAGGCTTAATTTTAGCGTTGGCTATGCTAAAACTCTCTGTAGACACGTTGTCGTTCTCAAGTTGTTCCCGGAATTTCCTTTCTAGCTCGAGAACCTTCTGGTTGACAGCTTCGAGTCCTTCGTTAACGGATTGCATTATTCTTTCTTCCAATTGTTGCTCCCTAGCTGCGAGATGGTTCACTAATTCTTCTTTGAATTGTTGGTGACGTCGCTCCTGCACTTGCTCACGTTTTTCCTGCTCTTCCTTTTGTTCTAGATAACGTCTTTCCGGCTCTTCCTTCTGTTGTTGATAACGTCGCTCCTGTAGTTGGTCACGTTTCCCTTGTTCCTCGTTTTGTTCCTTATAACGTTTTTCCTCCTTCTCTTTTTGTTCGTTATAACGTTTTTCCTATTCTTCCCTCTGTGGTTGCATAAGGGACAGCAGGGTGGTAAGTTTATCCTCCATTGCTTGATGCTGGCTTCTGGTTACTGGCATAAACACGTAATGTCCGGCAATAAAGCAGTCACTTACCGTTCAGCAATATTAGTCCTCAAATTCCCACTGGAATCCCACTTCTGACACCAATTGTTGCGAACTCATGCAGAGTTCAATAATTCCAGTGTGGCGATTAAACACGAAAACACTATTTTTTATCCCACAAATACACACAAGTACAATTTGACTACTAAATAACTCACTACTTAACACTTTTAGCCTTCTATTATCGTTTGGTACTTTACCTTACTTATAGCCCGATTAAAATAAGACTACTCCTAACCGCGGCGCTATTCGCCTTTTATACAAACTGCTAAAAACACAGAAAAACATAGAACGTTCTTGATAAGAATTCTTGAATATTCTCACATAAAAAAAAGGTTGTAAATAACTGCGTTCTAGATAAACAGAGCAACAAATCACTCGTGTCACACAGAGCAATAAATCACTCGTGTCACCCATGACGCAGCGCGGATAGGTCGCGAAGGCCCCACCTCTAATGTTGCTCCGCCTCCGGCGCGGCGTCTCTGCGTACCGTAACGGTATTGTGGCGATGCAGAGACGCTGACAGGTTGGCAGACGTGATTAATGCTGATCTGGGTACTCTTAAATTGTGGTGTGACTCAAACAAATTAAGCTTGAATATTTCAAAAACTAATGTAATGTTTTTTGGTTGTTCACTCGGTGAGATTGACAACAGCTTATTGCATAATCGGGTTGAAAATAAATTTTTGGGTGTTTACCTTGACAGTCGTCTTAAATTTGACGCGCACATAAAAAACCTCAAGAATAAGATGGCTTCAAATTGTTATGCTTGAGTGATTTCAAATAAACTAGATGACATTCACACGATTAAATCATCATATTTTTCCCTCATTGACAGTCATCTTCGCTACTGTATCCGTTTCTGGGGCTCGTGCTCCCATTTTCCAGAAGAGAGCTGTTAGATGTATGTTCGGGGCCAGGCTTTGTGCATGGAATATTGACATTGCCGTCTCTTGGCATTCTGGAAGCAGTAACTTTAATTTTTTTAAAAATATAAACACCAGCGGGAAGAGCTACATAATTACACTATGCGAGACACTAATGCGCTGTGTTTTCCCATTCCTAGATCTGCCTTTATATGGAGCTCCATCATTTAGTGCAGCAAAAAGTTATATAATCACCTCCCTCAGCAAAAAACAGGAGGGAAACAGGGAATTTAGAAGAGAGGTTGGAAGGCTATTGCGCGGAAAGGCTTACTATGGAGTCTCTGAGTATCTACACGATAAATTCTGACTATTTATGTATTTTAACTTTATTAGATGTTTTCTTTCTTTTTTTACTTAGAGATTACATTTTGCAGTGCCTTTGGAAGTCGCTAGTCCTAATGTTGGTTATTGTGGTTTCCATTGACTAGCTGTAGCTAGTTTAATTCTAGTATCTATACATTACCTTAGTGTTCAGTTTGCTTTATTGTACTTCTAAAAGCTTTTTCAACAGAACAGTGTTCTCTACGACAATAAAGCAATATTTGATTGATTGATTGACCTTCATACGTCCTAAAGTTTATCCACTCATCTTCACTCAGACTCATGTAGCATCCACTTCTGCCACCGATTACTATTTTGGGTGAAAAGTCGTTTACACTAATTGCAGTTAAAACAAATATTGCGAAAGAGCTTTTAAGATAAAAAAAACTTGATATTCACAGTTGATCCACTGACACTATTTTTCTTACTATTTGACAAGTAATCATTATTTTGACTATAAAATTTAGAGAATGACATTTTTGTAAATAACATTTTTCAACTATAACAACTCTAAACTTGTTGTTTGTGCCACATCTTGCATTTCAACATTTATATAAGGAAATGATGATGGTGGGGGTAATGGTGGTGGGGTAATGGTTGGGTATCGATCGGAGGAGGAGGAATGTACGCTATCATAGGTTTTCCGAGGAGTATACTCTCTCATACGTTTTCGGAGGAGGAGTGAGATTGAGAGGAGGAGGCTCTCTCACAAACCCTTTAGTGATATCTAGGGTGTGTTGTGAAAGGACCTTTGCTCAATCTGCAGTTGGGTGATGCCACCCTACTCTGTAGATTTGTATAGTTATATACTGACCCATGCAAAGTTGCTTTAAATAGCCTCTACTACAACAAAAAAATCAACTACAAAAAGAACAGAAGCAGTATGCAAGGCTCTAGAGAAAAAGCAGCTGTAGGTAAGGGACTTGAAAAGTGGAAAGGCCGAGGTTGACTTTTTGAGCCAGGAGAGAACGGTGAAAAACTCCTTTGCTTAAAAAAATTAAATAATTAAGAAAAATCAGGTAGATCACACCTAATTACAAAACAAAGTTATAAAAATGCCACTTTAAAAAAATAAGCTAAAAACCACCTTCATTTGTTAGCAAAGCCCTGTGGGCAGCAAAAAACGTTGCGCCAATAAAATGGACCAACCTAATTATTATGACCAACCGCAAATTATTTGGTAACTGGCTTAAATAAATATTTATTTATAAACCAATTAAACGAATAATAGTTATTCACCTCTGGTAATATTGTTGGTTTTTAGTTCAAATACGCACATTGTTCGGGATGACCAAAAATTACATTTAAAACGAAATATGAGTGTCGTTGCACACACATGTCCGCTCCATTTGAACAAATCAAAAGGGATTTATAGAGATAACGCGGTGTGCTTGAATTAATCAACATAATATTTACGTAGCATTATCTCTATTCAACACGTTATAGTCCTACAAAATAATTTGTTTAATGAACCTTAATAATAGCAACATGTGTGCTTGTAAAAGGAATGATAAAAGTGAAGTTATAAATGTGTAAAGTTTTCCCCTACGCATTAAACGTATAGGATGGTCCGAAGTTATTCTAGCAGCTAACACTCCTTGGCGGAGTATTTTAATCTACGTTAATGCACATACAAGCTACTTTACAAACTTTTATGGAATTACCTGATTGATCAAATATTGAAGTTACACGGCTTAATGGAATATCGCAAGAAACTTCGTCTTAGGCGAAGAGGAAAGAGATTTATGAGTTTGCCCAAAGACGCCTGTAGAAAAAAAGCAAAGAGATTTTTTTTCATAATATTATAAATCCGCTTTTTCTAAGACGCTCACATAAAAACAATAACGATAGTAGTAAAAAATGATGCAAGGAGGTATTTAACTGCTTCGTTCCTTTTCGATAAAGACACTAATTTAAGAAGCAGAGACGCCCCCAAAACTCGTAAAGGAAATAATAAAGAACATAAAACACCCATTTAGTAGGTCATTAGGAAAATACTTGCCTCAATTTCATTTAGATGTCTGCAGAAGACAAAGCGTAAAAAACATTTATAATTTGAAATAAAAGTTGATTTCATTTTATTATTGTGTAAAAATTTGAATTTCACTTAATTCACTCGCCTCTAAAAGTATTGAAGTTCGTAAGGAAGTTTTTGGTTGTTAATAAATATCACGAGGTGGTTTACTTGACAAAGATAATAAAGAGTTCAGTAAAAAAAATAAATTAGAACCGGAATTGTAATCTAGACAAGAGAAGCCAAGCGAGCTTATAATCTATTATAACAGTTCTTCTTTTATAACAGCTGTTGCTTGCTTATTAGTTTTCTACCAGAGAATTGTGCTCCTTTTAAACTCTCGTTTTGATATTCTACACAATTTAATTGCCTTATAGTACGGTTGTTAGATTATTTTTGTGTTTAAAATACTTTAATTGAAAATCAATAAATAAGTTTAAAACAGTTTAAAGTATTGTTTGCGTAATATATGTGTGTAACATTAGTTTTTCTATAAAATAGTGTACAGGGACATCTTTTTAAGTCGCTCGCTCGACTAACAGCTTTTCTGATCTGAAATTTCATAAAAATTTGGTACATGGGGGTCGTATTTCAGGCTCAGGCCGACCTCGGATCCAGAGCTAGCAATGTTATTGCCCGGTTTGACATATCGGAAGCCATCTTGATTTTTTTTTTTTAATGGAAACACACATACGTATATTTACATACAGTCTAATAGAGCTAAAGCGAAATTCAACAAGTTTACCACCCTGTATAATCAAAACGCCTAGAAATAGATATACGAAGTTATATATTTCTGTAATCTGCTCCTTCAGCTCTTTTAGACTGTAGGTAAATATACGTGTGTTTCCATTCAAGAAAAATCAAGATGGCGTCGTATCTGTCAAATCTAGCAACCAATAAACTCGCTAGCCGTGGAGGTTGGCCTTAGTCCTGTACTTAGTCCCTGTACCTACCCAGTGTTAGTAGTGATGATCAAATTGTGACTAATAATTTTAAATTCTTTTTTCTACGACTGTTTAATAATAAGCCTATCAATATTTAATGGATAATAACACCTATTATCTATCAGTGAGTCATAAGTCATTGCTCACTGGTTTAACTAATCAAATGACACGTCGTTAATGATATTGATATTGCCACTAAAGCTTATTAAAGCTTATATTAGGTATGCCAAATTTGGCGAGTAAATAATAAAAGAACTTTTGCTCTCGCTCTATAAAAAGCACGCGGTAGAAAAAGTATGGTATTCTACACGCATGTAATAGTTATTATTCATTTAGATGAATTATGCCAAACTTTATTGTGGCTACCATTACATGGTGGTTGAATAATAAACTATTTTTTCTCATTAGCCTGCTAAAACTTCTGTTAAACAAAATAGGTAAATGAAAGACAATACTTACCAGATGTAAAATGAAACTTTATCAAGTTGGCTTTTCATTTTAAGAAAAGAAATGAGTCCTCAAGATAAATACAAATTGCATTTAAAGAAGTCCTAATTGTTCGAACAATTCATTTTATAAACGAGGTTGTTTCTCAGTTGGAGAGGCGCTATCTCTATTTAGCTATTTTTTTCGACCATTCAGTCACTTTGGGCCTCAGAGAAAAAAATGTGTTATTTCCAAATTCCCGTTTTGCATTTAAAAAAGTTACAATTCTTCCAAGGGTTCAATTCAGTTAAAAAATATACAATCTCTAATTACAAGACATATAAGAACAATGTAAGTAACAAATAAGACAAGTGTTATCTACTCTAATTTGCTAACTAGGTCTTATTCAGCCTTCATGTCTAAGAAAAAAATAAAGTAAAGCCTCTACGGGGAAGATATATCAAGACTGATTCGACAACTGGAGAACCTCCGCAAGAAGAAAGCACAAGTCTTCCTGACCATAAAAACGACCTTCAGATCTAGTCAAGCGAGCAGGATTTACAATCTTCTTTTCATAGCAAATATGTAGAGCGGAATCCGGCAGCTGCCAATTCAAACGGCTCAAGAGATTGATTGATGGAGTCATCACGAATTCTACAACGCGCAAAACCACCAAAAAAGCAATCTCACCTTTGCAGAAAGTAAAGCTCTGAAAGCCTTGAACGACCCTTGATGAAACAAGTATATGCTCATTTTACCATAATTCTTACCAACATCGGATTACGAAAGAAAAATCAGGACACTGTTAGATCCCACCACCTACAAGAAGCTAACTCGTGATCTAATCGCCCGGATTCTGAGGACCACCAACAATTTAATCAAGGACGTGGCATCGGATGAAATGACTAAGCTTAAAAAATCAGAAGCCTTGCCACCAAGACTGTACGGTTTGCCAAAAATCCACAAATCGGATGTGCCACTAAGACCCATCATGAGTACTATAGGGAGCCCGATCTACGAAATCGTTAAACACCTCACAAAACTGCTGCAACTTAAAATAGGAAATGCTGACAGCTTTATAAAAGACTCCACTCGTTTTGTAGAAAAACTGCATTCTTTGACTCTTTCTCCACGAGAAATTCTCTTTAGCTTCGATGTTGTGTCACTCTTCACATCAACATATTCACCAGGAATTTCCACAAGATATTGCCAAGTTGTTCCAACACTGCCTACCCACTACATATTTTCATTGAAAGGAAGATTTTTACGAACAAATTGATGATGTAGCTATGGACAGCCCCCTTAGTCCAGTAATAGCCATTTTTTTTTGTACTTGTTTGTTTTTTTGTGTTATGTAACTATTTTATGGTAATTTTCGAGGTCAAAACATTGGCAACCGCAAATAAAAGGCCAATTTGCTGGTTCCGATACGTGGACGACACATTTGTTATTTGGAGCCATGGCGTGGACGAACTTCAACATTTCGTCTTACACCTCCACTCTATCAACCCCAAAAATTCAATTCATTATGGAAATAGAAAAGGAAGGACGCACACCATTTATAGAAAACCAACACACACTGACCGATATCTCAACAACGGATCAAATCATCATCCCAGACAGAAAAGAGGAGCCATAAAGACCTGTCCGTGAAAGCCAAGGGAATTTGTGAGCCGGCTGATTTGGAACGGGAAATGAAGCATCTGAAAAAAGCCTTTGGATGGAATGGATACAGCAATCACGAGTTGGATAGGGACGTCCGTCCAAGGAATGTAGAGGAGAGAAAAGGCGCAGATGGATTAGCCTTCCATACATTGGACAACGGACAGGATCGGCAGGCTACTGGAAAAGCACAGTATTAAAACTGTCTTTGACCCACTCGAACAATACAACAGAGCTTGAGATCGGCCAAAGACCGCATCCCCTATCGGCATCCGAAGTTTACCGAGTTCCATGTAGCTGTAGCTCAGTATACATTTTCACCACAAAACGCAATGTCAACACGAAGATTACGGACACACAAGAGGAGTTGCAGGCTCCTCAGGACAATCACAAAATTCAGCAGTAGCAGAGCACGCTCTCTTCGAAGGTCACGACATCCTTTTCAACGAGGTGGATATCTTATATCAATCGCAGCGTTTCCATCCGAGACTAACGAGAGAGGCCATTAAGATTTTTAAACACGACAACAATTTCAACAGGAGGGAGGAAATTGCTGCCAATCTAAATGCAGACTGGAAGCGAGTTTTACGACATATACTTCAAGTACTCCAAAACCCCGCGCCACCACTACCCCCACTCCAGTCCCTTCACTGCAGCACGGCGGCGCGGCGGGAGAATAAATACCACGGAGCTTCCCACAGTCGAATCAGTCAACATCGGGAAGCACGGGAGATTACTTCGCCCATTGCCACATCGCCTTTGATAATGTCTGCAGCAGATATAGACGAAACGTCAGGAAGAAATTCCATTGGACTACGGCTTCTCTGTAAAAAAGAATTCTTTTTTACAAAAAAAATTAGTATGTTGAAGCATTTTTATTAAAAAAATATTCAAATCAAAAACAATAATTGGCCGTCTTTTCCTACATTAAAAGTATCAGTTTACTAAAGTACCTGAACTATACCTTTTCAATTTCTATTTGGCGTTAGTCAGAATAAAAATATTCAAAAAATCTCAAATTGGCCACATGAATTTCAAACTGACATTAAGAAAAAGCAAATTGCCAATAATTAACATCATATTAGCATTAATCAAAATCAAATTGATAAAAAAAACATAATTAAAATGACGCTTATAATTTTAAAATTAGTTTACTAATTAAAATGCAATTAGCGTGAACAAAGGAATTTGCGTGAACAATTGAATGATTGTAAATAATATAATACTTTTCTAGTCTAATTAAGTCTAATTAAGAAAAATGATGCTTGAAATGAAAAAGTGAAATTTAATGGAACGTAAGAATATTAGCCTACTAACTTGAGGAAATGTAATAGGAACGTGAATAATCTTTCAATGTTATGTGGGTTTCAGGTTAGATTTTGTAATATGATTGTAAACATTTTTTGATAGAGACGGGTCACGATCTTTTTGTCTCACGCAAACTACAGACTTTTCCATCAGCCGATTAGTTCAGCCTCCCACATAACATTAAAAGAATATTCACGTCCCAATCACATTCCCTCAAGCTACCCAAAAAGAACATTCTTTAAGTAATATGAAGGTAACATGAATGTAATGTTCTCTGGAAGAATGTGCCAAAAATTACGTTCTTGTATGACCCCACATATCACGTACTTTTCGGTATGAAAATATCACATGACAAGGATGTTACTGAAATGAAGTTCTAATGAATAATATGATAAGAACGTTCTTTAAAGGAACTTAGTCAATTAAGTAAAATAGTTATATCTCATTTATTAAATCACCACTAAATAAAAAATAATAGTGATAATAGAAGTGAATTTTAAGTATGATACTATTTCACATGAATATCACATGTTCTTCTCCTGAAAGGCTTAATCTTGTCAGGTGCTAGGAATGTCCCAAAGGAACATAAATGGTGCATGTTTAACATGTCACAAAAGAATGCATTTATCACGTATTAATCATATGCCACGGAAGATAATTGACACGTTCTGAGAACCTAAAAAGGAGGTTGCGGGACACGTTCTTCTCACGTGATTTTCAAGTCCAAAGTGATAATTTGAAATTGAAATTGAAAATGACACCTGAATGTCACATTCCACCTCGTCGAAGGCATATTCGTCAGATGATAAGAATGTAAAATTGCTAAGTGGGAAGTTAATAGAATTATTAAATAATTATCGCATATCACCGAATGTAGAATTGCAAGGAAGTTAAGAATCCCATATAAAAAATCCAGGACCGTATTTAAAAAATTCAGTTGAAAATACCCGGTGATGATAATTTGTGTCCTAAAATAGTTATTTACGTTATAAGTCCGGTAAATATAGTTTTACAGTAGGAGTAACCGCACGAGGCGCTAGCCGAGTCTGGAATTTCGAAACAACTATTGTAACACTTTACCGGACGTATGATGTACAACATTTTACTTCATACTTATTAAAAACAGGAAAAATATAATTTTATGCGCGGCGAATATAATTTTGACAAATCCACCAATTTGACAAATAGTTTCATTACGATATCCTGTACCGGTACCGGTGCAGGTACCAGCACAGGTGACCATGGATACAATTGATTTATAGAAGATGTGTGGGTACTCAATACTGTAAAATTTCTTTTTCTACGACCATGTAAAAATAAACAACATAATATGTCGCAAAATAGGGGATTTTTTCAACACATCCTACAAGCATACGGTAAACGAACTCTACGAGTACTTAAGGCATGGACAAATCTCGAAGCTAAGCTGGCGGCCTTGTTGAATAGAAAGCCCTGAAGAAGATCTAAATAAAGATCGAAACGTTGGCGCATTCGCAACTGTGAAGTAGCTGTTTAATTGTCCTACACCCGCTATCTGCAGTTCCGAAATAAACAACTTTTGTCATACCTTGCCCTAGCCGAAAACGTAACTATCGTCTCTAGTGAGAGAAAATCCTATAACGTTAACTTTCGTCTTTAGTGACGAAAGTAAGTTGTTCTAATTTCGCATGTATATCGCCAATTAAACGCGATATAACTGTTCTAATCGTATAAAACACCATGAAAAATGGTGATATCATACAAAAACATGTATATTTTGCCTGCCCGGGCCTCAGAGAAGTGAGTCAAAGTATTGAAATTTGACCAAACTGACAATCGAGGTGTCACGTTGACAATGACGTGTCTTAATTTTTGAAAGAAATACTCTATACAGATTGTTTTTAAAGTTAATGAAGACTTAATGTTAGCATGGTCGAAGAAAAAGTATAGTGTTTTACTAGTCAAAAAAGCATTTTCTATCGCTATTGCGAGAGAAAGTGCTATTTTCGTCACTCGATAAACAATATACTATTACGCTACCCAATCCTGTAAAAAGCTATTTACCGGATTAAAATCAAGTATGTAAAAGTGTTCTAAATGATACAGTATGACGTAAACGGCCGTTTTTCGAGTTTCAGGGGTGTTTAATTGTCCTAAACCTGCCAACCACCATCACTATTGAAAATACCATGAACAATTTTAAAGAAAAAGCAAAAAATAGCTATGAAGAAGTGTCAATTATTTTTAATTTTCTTTTTAAATTAGGACTAGAAAAAATAAAAAAAAATCAAAATTTCAATTTTTTGCGAATACCTATTTCCGAAACCAGTCAGAATTTTTGAAATTTAAAAACGTCAGTTTTATAGTCTTCTAATCTTGCAACTTTGGCATATTTTAAACTTCTACGCATGTCTTCAAATAACCGAGGCGCCCTTGATTAAATTGGAAAAACGGTAACCCTGTATATGATAGTGATTTCCTAAAACTGTTTTTCAGTATTTGTATATTAGTTATTTTTATATTTTAAAGTGTTAGTGGTTCACACCCACATGTCTACTATAACCACTACTAAAAGTGTTAATTAATGATCAAGATAACTAATAACTCTCCCAGAGTTTTAAACAAAAACAAAGCGGATTGTTCACTGTCTCAAAACATATAATTTTTAAAAGTGGTTACACATGCTTTGCCCTATGGCATCATCAGACCGAAAACACGCCACACATAATTAAATTCACCTTCGATACTTCCCATTGTAAGGACGAAGGGCGACTGGCAAAAATTTTGAAATTGGGCGACTCTCCAGAGGTCGTTTTGGTCTAGTTTTTGTTTACTTTGACTCCGGCTTGGATTTAAACAGACTTTACATACTTTTTTTCCTTTTAGAGCTCTGTGGTCTGTGTGCATTGAGGCGAGATAGTTTTCCATCTTCCAAAGTTACTCTTTCAACAATTCTTAAATTTTTTGCCCCAGACTATTAAGAGGAAACTATTCGAATATTGTGTATATGATTGTAATGCAATTTTTAATGTGGAAGGCTTTTGGGAAAGTTTAATAATAGACCAAAACGCGAAAGACGTTTTCTCGGGCATGAAATCGCGTTCGGTTTAAAGTCGCTTGTCGGAATGTGCCTCTAAATTGTTAAATTTAAACGGGGGAAGTGTTGGAAGTTAAGTAAATTGTAGAGTTTTATTGGAACAGTTTCGAAAGTGAATTAGCTCAAGAAGCTGCTGAAGTTTCGGTAGACGGTAACAATTACTTACACCGCCTTAAAAACATCATTAAAATAACGGAATAAATTCCGTCGGAAAGTGGGTTTTTTTCCACAACATTGATATACTGGCTTAAACGTTGCTGTATGTACAGGGGAAAAAACCTTTTCAGATGGATAACAATATATCAACACTTTGTAAATTTACATTTGGCAAAATAACCGGAACGAGCTTTCTCTCCTTAGGTCATATTCATCATGTGGAAGGGCCGTTATTATTTATTTAAAAGAGGCACACTCTTGCTTTGTAATTTTTCAAAATTACTTAGAGTATATCAGGGCCACTTTACTTTTGGCAAAGGCAAATGGTTTAACATTTTTAGCCTCTGAAATATGTTATTGTCGTCACATTATAACCAGAAATATTTATTTGGAGATTTTTGATTTTATTATCGTGCAACTCTCAATTTTACATTCATAATAGGCTAATACCTCTTTATGACATAATATACAATATAAATAGTATTTTTACTTTTGACACTAGCAGTGCCTTAAAGCGCTATTTTTTTAAATCTTTTTTAACATCGTGTTAAAATGTTAAAAGTTGAATCTTTAATATTTGGTTAAATATTAAAGTAGTTTGTAGAAAAAATGTGTTTTGTCACAAAAATTCATTGCAAATTTATTCTAAAAGTGAACATAGTGAAGCGATTTATATCGAACTGGTGAGAAAAATTGCTGAAAGTTCCTATTCGCTTCCAATTCGCAGGGTCTTACTTTCAATGTAAACGATTTATATTCAAATACTATTTCCCATTATAAATAGACAGAAAAGTACTTCATTCGAGACATTGGCGAGAGTCTTTGTTGAATAAAAGAAAAGAGTATCCCTTGTATACTCCCATTTAAATTTGAATCATATCAGGCGTTTTTATTTATGTCCACATATGCCAAAGAAAACGGTTTTCGTGCCTCATTGAATTTCAAATCAAACCACGTATTCCTCGGGAAAATTTGCTTTGTTTGGCTTTTGGATAGGCCCAGGTATAAAAATATATCTTCATTTCACAAACTAAACAGTTTGTATGGAAAAAATAGGATTTCAGTATTACAAGTGTAAATAGATATAAATAGAATATGGAAAAAGTAGCTAATATCAACATGAGAAAGGTCAATAAATTCACATACATATAGTGAAAAAGAGGGGTTAAAGTGTTAGCTCGAAAAGATACCCTCGTTTGCAGAAGTCATGTTAGGAATGGGATTTCATTCTTTGAAAGAAGCTTTATACTAGACCCTCAAATATTTAGTTGGTCTTTGTAGTAGCGAATTATTTTTTAAATCAGCCAAACACTTTCAAATACAATTTCAATATTGAAAAAGCCCCAATTTGGGTTTTTTCTTCTGGTTTCACTATGCGAACTCAATAGGTGTGTACATAGATCATTTGACCGACATTCTACTATCAATATCAGATCAAATCACTTAACTTATTTTTCACTTAACAAATTATAATTTTATCTTTTACAAAAGAGCGCAACATGCCAAAAATTATACCATTTTCAGCATGCAAAAGATAATTCGCCTTTATACTATACTTCTGAAGTTTCCCAAGTTATTTAAGCAAAGCTGCATTGTTAGCTGACATTCTTGCAATGCGTTTATTCGTAACTCCCCGGAGATAAATATTTTCTTTTCCTACTTTAAAGTTTAGCATCATACAAATGGAATCATTCGGCACAAAAAAATGTATATAGTTTTAACATAACGTTGCCTAATGACTGTGTCAGCATAAACACGTTGTTAAACCCCGCGAAGAATTTTCTCTTTATTATTAATGTGGCTGAATGAATAATTCCGAGCACAATCTTCTTGCTGATAAGTATCTCCAATATACAGGACAAAGCCAAGTCTATTGGAAACGTACACAGTTTTGGGTGCTCCTTTATCTCGTGTAAATCGGGTGCAAAAGTTGATATTAATTCTGATTTTGAAGTGTGTCCCATCTTTATCTCTACTATATAGGGGGTCACACTTCAAACACCTGAACCCAAATCTAACCCGAAAATCCAAGACTCAAAAGTATGCAAACCCGGCATGTGCCACCGTTTACCCCCGCCTTGATCCCGGCAACTCGGTTCTGTTAGGAGGGCGTCAATATCCAAAGTAGTCAAGCGAACTTGCCTACCACTTGTGGCATTAAACAACCCACATCATGATCTTGTTGCTGCTAACTTTCTCCATTAACCTGGACGGAGCCACGTCCATCGGAAAGTCAGGACATACTATTTTGGATGCTTCTTTTCTTCACATAGAATTGATATTTCTCATTTTGACATTAATGTTGGCTACTTTATCTCCAGTAGACGTGTCACAGTTCGAAGACCAGAAGTCAAGTGTAATGAAAAAGTCAGAACCCAAAGCTGCTAAAGCTAGAATATGTCACCTATTCGAACTAGGAAGTAGGACCATTTTCTTCAATGGACTGTATTTTTAATCACGAAAATAATGTAACTCTTTGCACACAAACTAAACGACATCCATACTTGTCGCTGTCTTTCTCCGTCTCTCTTTTTCCCCCCAGAGTTGCCAAGTTTCTCTCCGTAACATTACAATTTATCATATATGTTTTGCGTCCTTTATATCAGGTCGATAGAAGTGAAAATAGGGGGTGTAGGATAGAGTTGTAGGTAGACAGAGTAGGTTCTGTCCTACAACCGCTATTTTCACTTCTATTACCATTTATACCAGCTCATAGGCGCTCAAGATTACGCGCATCTGTCGTCAGCTGACGGTGATGCTCAAGGTCACCTCCAGCGCGACCCCGTGAACCCGACAAGGACGCTTCCAGGGTCACCTCCAAGAGCTCGTCAGGGCTAAGGTGGGATAAAGTCCCAAGGGCATGAAACCCACACTTGAGATGGAAGATAGGTTAAGGCGGGCGCTCAAGGTTACGCGTATCGCCGGCTTTCAAAGTCTCCTCCAGCGTGGACCAGTTGTTGCGAATTTCGAGGTCACAACCAAGCGCTTGTCATCGCTAAGGTGGAAGAAAGTCCTTGAATTGTCCTGATACCCGCCTTGCTTAACTATTCAGCGCAGCGCAAAACGGCTAGTCCCAGAAACAAATCATAATAAAATTGCAGGTAGTTCAGTTTAGTTCAGGTTAGTGCCCCATGAATGAGTTTCCTGGATCATCAGCTATAAATGGTAATAGACGTGAAAATAGCGGGTGTAGGACAGAGTTGTAGGTAGACAGTGTAGGTTTATACCTGATGATCCAGGAAACTCATTCATGGGGCGTCAATCGTCAAAGTAGTCCTGTGAATATTACTACTATAAGCCATTCACTTATTATTGTCGTCAAGTAGGCATTGGAAAAGTGACTTTGACATTTTTATCGTATCTTCTCAACATGTGCTAAAAGGAGATGGGTAAAAAAAAATGAGGGTTTCAAAGGTAACTAGATGACAAAAATCAGCAAATGGGTAATACCTGCGGTTTTTTTATAATTTGTTTCTGGAACTAGCCGTTTTGCGCTGAGTAGTTAAGCAAAGCGTCTTCCACCTTAGGTTGATGGTTGTGACCTCGAAAATCGCACCAACTGTTCCACGCTTGAGCGCAGGCGACATGCGTAACCTTGAGCACCTCGCTGGCGACTGGACCTTGAGAGGCCATGACGAGCGCTTGGGGGTGACCTCGAGATTCGCAACAAGCGACCCTGACGGGTCCACGCTGTAGGTGACCTTGAACGCCGACGATATGCATAACCTTGAGCGCCCGCATTAACATTGAGACCTATGTCTTATCTCAAGTGTGGGTTTCATGCCCTTGGGACTTTATTCCACCTTAGCCCTGACGAGCTCTTGGGATTGACCTCGAGAATCGCAATAAGCGTCCTTGACAGGTCCACGAGGCCGCGCGGGAGGTGACCTTGATCGTCACCATCGGCTGACGTCAGATGCGCGTAACCTTGAGCGCCTGTGCTCTGGCGTCTTAGAGAAGCTAGCTCTCACCTTGAGAGCTAGCTCATCCCCCACCTCAAGTAGACCCTTAGAGTTTTGTTTCGACCATCCATTTTCAATTTTTTCCCGTGTATCTCATCTAATATAAGAAATCGAAGAATGCGGTTTCCATAGTGTTGTCAATTTTTTTGTGAAAAGTTTGAAGATACACACCTATTTTCATGACATTATTCGGTTTTACGATCATAGCAATTGTGAACAAGATACATTTTGGGACCTCCTTTTAAAAGAGACCTGTAACATATAAACTAAGATTGCTTTGAAAAATCAGTTTCTACCTTCGATCGTTTCACAAAAAGCTGCAACAATTCGTGAAGACCGCAAATTTCCATCTTCGACATTTAATGATATACCCGGAAAAAAACTTTGAAGATGGGATACCCTGTACATCACGTTTATTGAGCAAGCAGGTATTAAACAGTTATGTCTTCGATTTTATTCCTACACTGAGAAATGTTTAGAATTTTGAATAATGAATCAACACACATACAGAACTCATAGCTTCTGGAAATACCACCACTGGACACCAATTAATGTTGACCATTAACTTCAATTCACTTCAACATCATTGTACCCTGCCACTGGACAGTAACTCACTTATATTTGTAACATTTTTTCATAGAATGTGTCGTTTTCAAAAGAGGATTTACAACCTAGTTGGTCAGTTGCCAAAACGAGAATATGTTAATATCTTTCGAGAGCACAATATCTTAAGAACAACAATATATCGACATTATTAGAGAATGCGTAGAAGAAATACCATAAATGTGTTAAACTTCCTAAAAAAGGGCGACTACGTAAACTAACCCAGACTGAGGCTAACAGGCTAGCCGAATGCGCTAAACATGTTTGGTTACGTTTTAACGTAATTACGTTAGTGATACGGTTACTAAAAGTAACCATATTTCCTTTCATCTATGCTGCGCAAGATCCCAATGAAAGCTATAATGCATTTCATAACATTCTGTATTATTATTTCAACTTAGCATTTCCTCTTAGCTCAAGTAGGTCACAGGTCGACATACCTTCTTGGATTAAGAAGGAGGTTAAAGTTATGGGCAATATGTAAAGTACTTATATGTGTAGTATAAAATTACTGGAAGCAATATTAACTTAGATATCTACAGGAGCAACAGAAAAAATTATAAAAAGTTTATTTCCCAGTATCAAAGAGCGCTTAATGAAAATCAGATTAACAATTCAAACAACAAAACAAAAACGGCTAGGGGCATCTCTAGGAATCTGAATTCAAACAGGGGTCAAAATAGTATCGTTCTTGATCTTCATGAATTGTCAGAGGGGGATTCCTCCATTGTGGCACACTTATTTCTGAGAAAGTACAAAACATCGTTTGTGGCTCGCCTACAAGATGGTGTTGTGGAAAATGTTATTGGCAACCCTGATCGTCTTTCTTTAGGCCAGTGGATGATCTGAAATTATTTAAGAATATAATGGCCCTGCCCAATATTTTGCGAGTTTAGACGAGTTCTCCATAGTAATAATCAAAAGGGTTGCTAAGTGCATTTCAACGCCTCTATCCTATATCATGAATGACTGTTTTGGTACTGGCATATTTCCAGACATCTTGAAGAGAGTTAATGTTAATCCCGCTCATAAAAAGGGAAAGAGAAGGTACATAAACAATCCATATCTTACGAGTGTTTGGCGTCCCAATAAACTAAGTAGTAGGTGAATTAGCGGGATGTATTGTGGTCTTTTTTTGTGGCAAACATAATTGCTATGGTTTTGTGGTCGTCCTGTTGCTCGTCGCTCGCCTGCTCCGTACTGAGTTTTCGTTATTGTTTATGTTAATTTATTGGTGTTTTTTTTGTCATCGTGAGAACCTCAGCCCATGACGTGGACAATGGACACGTTTTTGAATAGATTGTACAGGACTTCGGCATATCAAGAGCCTTGATAAAGACCACAATATATGGTCGAAACGTTGGCAATTGATAAAAGCTGAATTGTCGTTATTTGTCCCCATCCCGCTAATGCACCTACTAATCCATATCTTCTTCTCTCTTCTGTGTCGAAGATCTTTGAAAGAGTCCTATATACAGTAGGCTTATGGACTTCCTACAACACCATGAAGTAACAGTCAGCCACCCAGTATGGGTTTATGCCCAATAGGTCTACACAAGTAGCAATATTTGACTTTATTAGTTTTAGCGCCGGTAAGTAATCATCGGTCAAATGTTACAGTCATAATAATATAAGTCATACTAATCAGTGTTCAAATATATTAATCGAAATTCCAATTGTATTATTCAAATATTAATATTATAAATTCAAATCTATTTTTACATATATAATTAAAAATGTTGACAGGGAGAAAAAAGTTACTGGATTGTTTTTTGACCTCTCCAGGGCTTTCGACACATTAGATCATCAGCTGCTCATGAACAGGATAGCAAGCTATAGAGTCAGGGGAAAATTCCCCTCAATCATAAAGTCTTAGCTACCGAACAGGTAGTAGGAAGTATCTGTGTACTCACAGGTAGTCCAATTTCTTTACGAATCGGAATACAATCGGTAGTGATCCGGAGGGGCGTTTCACAGGGCTCCATTTCCCTCGATCCCGTGTTGTTCTTCTTGTATGTGAATGGCGGCGACTGCTGGTGGTCGCATCTGCCAGTATGCGGACGATACGTTTATTGTGCTGATGGATCTTAATAGTGTCGTATAAAACGTGTTAAGGGGGTCGTTCAAACTTTCCTCCATCAACAACTGAGCGCCAGCGCACAGTTTATTATAATTACAACAGGGTCGATAGAATATAATATTAGGGGTTAGGGGTAATAATAATAATAATACATATATTGTTGTGTACTTTTATTATACTTAGTAATTTGACTAAAACTACGCTCCAAACTGGGTGGTAACAATAATGGCTTCTACAAAATCACCTTCAACATGTCCGACATAAATACAAAGTACTAAGAAGTCTTGTCTACTGAAATTTACCCACAATTATTTTGTGATCAATGCTTTTATGGTAATGGATATAACTTTTGAGGAGAGAAAAAAAGCTCTAGAAAATAGGCTTTTCAGTTATATTAAATAAGCAACTTTTTTTCGGTTTTCATGAATAGAGCTGTTGCCTATGTCACACTTTTAGGCAAAAATAGTATATTTTTTAAATAGTGTTTCTTTCGAGAAGAAAGTCAACGCATACCACATATAACCCTAATTAATCAGCTGTTCCTCATGTGGAAAAAATTATAATTAAAACTGCGTTTAAAAGCAAGTTCATTATTTTAATTAAAACATACTACTACATACCACTGCTTTTCTAAAGGGTATTTCTTGCAGCCCCATTCATCTCTCTTTCATTCAAAAATTAACAACGAGACCTTCAAATTAAAATGGCTGAACAAGTAAATAAAAAATATATATCCATGCATGGATACGCAAACACATTGTCGTAAATAATTAACATTTCAATAACGAACAAGTTTTTCTAATCTCCGTTTAAAACCGTGACAAGTGACAATCGTTGAGTTCAATTAAATGACTTTCGGTGCGGCGCGATTTGGCGTTTCAAAAGTGTTTGCCAGTTAATTGTTTTTTGCTTTTCCAGTTCTGGCGTCACGTGTGTTAATCGGAACCACTCCATATGGAAATGCGAGCGAGATGTTTTCACTCTTTAATGCCGCCGGCCCTAATTGAATCGTGTTCGTTTGGCCGAGACAAGAGTTTGGTCCCGCATAAATGAGGAATCCATCGCGGAGTAATCTATAAATCGAGAGGATTTATCGCTCGACGGATCCGACTTACAAACACTCAATTATATAAGTTGAATGAAAGGGTAGATTGATACAGACCAGTGAGCAATCGCTCAGCGATTTGTATGTCTATTGAGGTGCTTAATTCACACTATATTACTCTATAGCGGGAAACAATGTGGCACTTTATCAGGGCGCCAATAGAGCACTTCCCTTGGTTATGTAACTTTGAATCAACGAGCAAGTATATTACATGATGATTATCACATATGGGACATAAGATACGTCACAATATTTTAACTTAATTATTAATTTATTAATCAAAAGTTAACTGCCGTGGGCACGGCTATCTACCAAATAGGTCACACACCAACAAGGAGGTGACTTCTAGGAAATATAAAAAACACAAATACTTACAAATTCTCCTTGGACCTGATAGTTTTTAAAAGTATTTTAATAGTTTTCAAATTGTCGTGCCTGTTACGTATGGTCTGTTGTTGTCAATTACATGTTTTTATTAGCATGACTGCGTTTTGGGGTGCCTTGAAGCGATGAGACCTCATCCTTCACTTCCCCTCTTTTGACGAATTTTTGAGCGCTGATGATGACCTTTGCGCCGAAACCGGTCCGCCAGTAAAGGATTTTTGAAGCAAATGCACGAAGTATACACTTTCCCACATCTACCTATTTAAATATTAATGTTTAGAAATTAAAATTTAAACATTCTTCGAAACTGGAGAAAACAGTTAGTAGTACACGTTTAATGTATCTACAATCACTGTTTGAATTTAGTGTTCCAAAACGTGTTGGAAGTTTGTTATACAAGATTAACCCAATATAGTATAGATTTGTACAATAGAAGATCACAGCCTTGTCTCGTCTCGTGATTGTGACAGTAGTTAAAAGAGTTGTTAGCTTATGTAAGTTTAGTTTGCTATGTTTTAAAGTTTCCAGGATAAATATAGATGGTAGAGTCTTGAATATATAGAATGGTAGAGGATTGATTCTTGGATAAAAGTAGCTTTACAGCACTCATGATGCTGAAAACTTTTCACATTTCTGATACACCTATTATGAATAATGAATGCACGCTGTGAGGCAGATGCAGCCCCTCAAAGTATATTAACATACCTAAAAATCAATTCAATGTTGGAAAAGTAGAATGATTTTAACATATTCTTGCTGAGTATGGACCGCAATCTTTGCACTGCAAAGCACTGCTTAGCACTTTTTTTGCAAACTGAATCAAGGTGGTCCCTCCAGTTCAATCAGATGTCTAGATGGATACCCACTAATTTGAAAGTTGTTACTTGGTTTACCGTCCTTTCGTTCAATTCATACATCTGACTGTGATGATTTGGACTTTTCATACATATATTACAAATTGCTTGCAGTTGATAAAATAAGATTTCAGCAAACGATGACAGTGGCCTCATATGCCAAATGATTCAAGTTTCATCAACGCGGTTACATTACAACAGGAGTCAACCATTTTATATATTATATCAATAAATTGGGAAAGAGCTGTAAGCGTAGACCTTTTTCCACGGAAACCGTGCTGCAACTCTGGCAGATTTAGAGTGGAGACCCTCCTGTTTTACAGTTTTTGGCCCCTCTTGGGTTAATTTTTTTAATATGAGGCGCCTATACGCCGGAAGCGACGTCTCGGTGACGTCATGACGTCCAATTATTGCAAAACAATTGTCTCTGTCATTATTTTTTTACTTATTTCCAATCTAATCGAATATCGAACTTCTATCCATCTCCTAGCGTTCTAGTTGATCTAGCCCCAAGGCTTTCTAAAACTGAACTTCTAGAAATCAAAAAATAATCAATATTCAATATCCGTTCCAGCTTTAAGCTATTGTGACGCTTGTATGGCGTCATCACATTACGTTATGAAAAACTTAAAAATGGCGTCCAAAAAACGGGACCATTTTTAGTGAAATATTTACATTTGTTGGCTCTGTCCATATTTGCTAGGTAATTGCGCAAAACAGATTTTAATCGACAAAAAATAAATGTATTCACTACTTATTTACATCGTAATACGATATCCAAAATTCCGAATAACCCACCAATCCCTGTTTCGATTAAAGGACCGGGCGCTAGGATTTCGATATAAGTTTCATATCTACTAGAAAATATATTAGAGCAGTCCCTACCTAAAATCTAAAAGGGATTTATAGGCAGCTCTACATAAATCAACCTCTTTTTGGTAGACTCAGACAAATTCCCAGCTTGTACTTAGAGGGAAAAACACAAGAAAAACAGGCTCAACTCATAGACCCATAATTTATTAGTTATATCTGATACCCTTACTAAAACATAAATAGACCTCCCACAATTTTCACTAGTTAACATGGTAACGCCATTATCGGGTAAAATCGTGAGATTTCAGTTTCGTTATTACTCCCCGTGGGGTTTGTCCGTTTATTACGGCTTTTCCAACCTTGCAAATATGTGCAGGAAGCAATAAGAACTTTAATGTATTTTCAAATTTATTGAACAGTTTATCACGATAAATATAGATATGCAGCAGCTTCAAGTCATTAAATCGTCCCAAACTCTCTGGAAAGGTGGAAAGATGTTGCGAAGTACTTATTTAAATATGTATGCGTCTGAGGAAGTTGTTACGATGAGAAACGTAAAATTAGCAACAGATGCTAGCAGCAGAAAATAGATTTAGATTGGTATGAATTAGTTTTAGATTGTAATGAATGAATTTTCTGAATAATAATTTTCAGTCGTATTCATCAGTTTTAATATACTGATTGACATCTCATTTTAAGTGTCTGACAAGATAGTATCATCAATAAGAAGTAAATTTCGGGGACTTTTCTGAGGGCCAGAAGAGAAACGATACATTCAACTGTTTTCAAGTGAACGTTAAAATAGCATTCCGGAGAAGACAAACAACTTACTCATGATCGATACGTGCTGCATACAGAGAGAAAGAAGAAAACGACAACTTTAGAACCTATTCTGCGTATTTTTTTCATTCTATGCAAATATTTTGTAACCCCACTGCCCCTTTTTTCGAATAAATGTAACATGAAATAGAAAACTCCTCAACTACTAAGCTGTTGCCAATTTCTCGGCTTCATCAGCGGTACAAAGTGGACGTTAATGGAAATTAGTTTAAATTATAATTGAAACTGACTGCTAGTGTGATTCAGATTAAGTCATATATATTACCCATTCACTTATTTTTGTCATCTAGTTATCTTTGAAACCTTCATTTTTCTTATGCCCATCTCCTTTTAGCACATGTTGAGAAGATACCATAAAAATGTCAAAGTCAAATTTCCAACGCCTACTTGACGACAATTTGTGTGAATGGCTTATAGGTAGTATCCATGTCATATATAAGCTTCCTTTAATTATTTTTTTACCTGTTTAAATCCAGTTAAATATTCATAATTTATAAGATATTGAAATTACAAAAAAAATAACTTCACAACTGATTAAAATGGTCATCTTTTAAAATTAATGTGTGAACTTTTCCATTCCGAAACTTTCTATTAAGAACATTAAAGTGTTGAAGTTTTGAGGCTAAGCGAATCGAAGCATCCCATTTTTCTGTTAAGCTGTTCCTTACACTTCGGGATGCTTATACTATCTTTCGTACAACTGGTTATAAACAATCGCAATATTTAAAGAATATTTTTTAATATAAACTAAAAATCAATTGAAACGATACCCCCAAATTTTGAATGAACTTTAAAACTGACTGTCCCTAAAGCCACTCAACCGATTTTCGTTGGTGCTGCAATTTTGGTAAAAACCATGTATAGACTGCTTTAATTGTAAAAATTTAATAACAAAAATTTATCTAAATCTACCAGCGGAAGAAATATAATTTCAGCAGGATGGGAAAACCCCTCATTTTGGATTTGAGGTACGGGGATATCTCAATCAAACCTTTCCTGGCCAATGGATAGGGCGCAGGGGAACTGTTGAATGAAAAATCTAAATATCAAAAAGTATATAGGGGGTTTCATTTAAAAAAAAGTAATTTTAGTGTGCCCTGCCTTTACGACTAACCCTGTATAATTAAAATTATTACTGCCTAAACTATTGTATAAAACTTTTTGCAAGCCTTGTATATTTTTTCCAGATAATCGACAGTTTCCAGACTTATTAGCGAAAACTTGAAATTTTTAACCACATCGTACTTTTATTCAGAAAATAATTGATATGGGTGTGATTATATATTGGTCATTCTAAATCATTAGGATCTGCAAACAATGTAGGATCTGCAAACAAACTGTAAGCGGCCTCGAATTCATTAAGCATTCTATCTGCTAAATGACTGTATAAAACGACTCAAATGTAAGTAGTATGCCTGAGACAACTCTTTTAATATGAAATTTGGCAGACTTAACTCCAGCCTCCCACAACCCTCCTTGATGAGGTGAGTAGGCATTAATTAAATTCCATTTAATGCCTACTGAATTTTCTAATTTTTCCTTGAGCAAATTACTGTTGCCAATCAGGAATTTACCAAGCTCCAGTAATTCGTTCTTGGCGCCTATGAAGTTGGTGCCGTTGTCGCTATAAATGGTTGAAGGCTTACCTCGACGCACAATGAATCTTTGCAATGTTTCCAAGAAAGCTGAAGTACTTAAACTTGTTACTAGTTCTAAGTGTACTGCCTTAGTACTGAGGCGAACAAACAAAGACAAGTAGCACTTTGAAGTTTTGCATCTTCGCCCATTTCTGTCTTTAATTAAAAATGGACCATCATAGTCTACACCAGTATGTAAAAACGGAGGTGGATGAATAGATCGTGGTTTGCATCGAAAACATTTTACACATCCTCTGATAATACGTTTTGACAATCCTTTTCCCGCGATCGCCCAATATTTTTCCCTTACGTTCGCAAGTAAGAGCTGGGGACCACAATGAAAAGAGTTTATATGTTCCATTCTAAAAATCAACTTAGTAAAATAATGCTTTGATGACAAAACGATGTGATGCTTTTTCCCATACAAAAAGGATGAATGGTCTAGTCTCCCGCATAGCGAAAGGGAAAAATAGAGTTTTCAAATCAATCGCGTTGAACAGAAACACGTGTGTGCGCGTAATAGCCTAATAGCCGAGTTGGTCGTGGCGTGGGGTAACTGCGAACTAAAAGTGATGTTTGAATGGACGCACTGCGTCAATCGAATGTCAATATTGTCATATTAGAATAATAACGTATTACTCGTATTAGAACAAAGCAGCATTAGAACTGAAACTGAAGATATCTAGATCGCTTTTTTTGATACAATAAAATTCTACTATTTATAAAAAATATTAAAGCTTAATTCAGTTCAGTGAGTAGCTATATACAGGGTAAGTATAAAGAGATATATTAGGTACCGAATAGGTCATAAATATAAGTACTTCGACAAGGATGTATTTTGACAAATCAGCAATTTTTAATTCAAGTAAAAAAACATAATATTTATAATATGTAGAACATGCTTATCGTTATTTTGGGTTTATTTTGTTTATCGTTTTGTTAGTTCGTTGATTTGTTAATTCTAATTTATTAAGAAACATAGCGTTTACATATAGAATGCAGGTGTAAATTACTTATCTTTTGGAAATTATTAATTATTTGTAATAAAAATTGTTAAACATTGTGTTAGTTAGTTATTGCTTATTATCACCAAATAATCCTACTCCCATATACAGTCCAAGTTTAGCTCAATTTCAAGCGTTAATTGCAGATTGAGTAAAACATTTGTATAAAAATTCAACAATGTATAATGATTAATCATACTCAACCGTCGGTGCAACTTCATTTGCACCGACGTTATTTAAGCCCATCTTAAGTTAAGTTTGGTTTTGACTGTGAACTTTTTCATATGATATTTCACATTCAAAATAAAACTTAATTTAAGCCAGGTTTAAATAAAGTCGATCCAAATGCGAGTGACCAATAGATTCTGATTTCAAATTACCCGCCGTTCCCCTTATTTAAGAGAATAGTATAAATAGTTAATAACGAGGGCGCCAGCATCTAATATGGGGCCCTCTGTTGAGAAGATATTGAAAACTCTATTTTTTTCCCTTTCGCTATGGTCCCCCGCCTACTCTGAGGATATTTTGACTATCAAGAAATGGGACCAACGGCAACAAATTACTCTTGGAACTAACAGATGAAGACTTCTTTAATTCTTCAATATCTTGTAAAAATCATTCCCTTTGAGCCAATTTAGTCAAAACCTGCAGTGCATTATTTAATTCGTCCGAATGTCAGAGAACCGAACCAGTTTGTTTTTCCTTTTGAGTTATTCTGGTATTGTTCATAAATCGCAAACAATAAGCAGCAAGTCTTTTAATCCGAGTTAACGAGGAAATCTTAGAAATGGAAACAGTTCCAAATCGACCTGGGTAAAAGTTTGAAATGGTTGTTTGGTTTCTGGTAGATCCTGAAACAATAAGAGAGTTCGAACAGAAACATCTTGCGGCCAACAATCTGAATCCTTCGCGATCCAACTTGGACCATGGAACCATAAATCACACTTTGCAAGAAGTTTAGGAGACATCCCACGGGTCGAAAGGTCTACTGGGTTTGAATGTGTGGGAACGTATCTCCAATGTGAAGACTCAGTCATTCTTTGGATGTCCGAAGCTCGATTACCAATAAAAGTTTGAAGTGTGTGGGGTGATTCCCGAATCCATGATAAAACAATCTGACCATAAAATGTAAAGCTCAATGTGAATTGTTAAAGAAGACTTAACCTTTTCGAACAGCTTTGCAAGTAAAAGCACGGCGCACAATTCTAGTCTGGGAATTGTCATAGCTTTTAATGGACTAACCTGAGTTTTCGACGTTAACAACTGAACACAGCTATTCCCAACGAAATCCTCAGTTTTAATATAAATGCACACGTATCGTTGAAAACGCAAATTATTAAGCTCTTCCAACTCGGATCTGTACTGGTACCATTTGACTCCCAATTCCGCAGAAACATCTTGATCCCACGACAACTTAAGAATCCATAAATTTTGTAGTAAAATCTTAGTTCTAATGGTGACTGGACTTATTACGCCTAGAGGATCAGACACCCTTGCCGTATCGGATAAAATCACACGCTTGGTAATTTTCTTATTATTAGGAGGCATTTCAATTTCAAACCGAAAGGTGTCATCTTGACATGACCAAACCATACCCAAAGTCTTACTATTTTCTGGAGCACTGAAGTGAAGAATTTCTTGAGAAGAACTAGCAACATTTCTTTCTTGTAGTAGTTTCGAATGGTTGAATTTGTGAAACCTCCTTACAGAGCTGCACTGCTCCTTCAATAGTATCTGAACCTGTTAACAAATCGTCGACAAAAAAAATCCCTTCTGATGGCTAGTAAAGCCAAAGGATTTTCCTCGTGATCCAATGACAACTGCTTGAGGCATCTAGTCGCCAAAAAAGGCGCGCTAGCTATACCCTTTGTAACTGTATTAAGAGCATAAATCTGACGAGGACTCTGTGGGTTTGCTCGCCACCAAATGAGATTCAAAGGTCTAAATTATTTTTCTATTAATATCTGCCTGTACATTTTGCAAATATCTGCAGAAAAAACATACTTATGCTGTCGAAAACGGAGTAAAATGGAATAAAGATCGTCTTGAACAGTACGTCCCACCATTTGATTGTCGTTATAAGACTTACCGGAAGACCAACTCGATGAACAATTGAAAACAACACGTAACTTAGTTGTCACACTCCCTTCACGGAGAGCGCCATGATGAGGAGCATAAAAGCAAAGTTCACCTTCTTTTATATTCATTCATGAAGTTGGTGTACATCTCCTTAAGCTTGGGATTCTTTGCAAACTTTCTTTCGAGGCAACGAAACGGATTTTTTGCTTTTTCCTTTGATTCCCTTAAAACGTTTGGAGGTTAATAATAATATAATAATAATAATTTCCTTTATTGCCAACAAAATGATTCAGTGATCACAAAGCAACGTCAAGAAAAAATAAATAGAACCTGTGGCACTTTTAACCGGCTGTCATACAGCCTCAGTGTAAAATACATATATAAAAAAAACAATAAACTAAGATAAAAATGAAAACGAATAAAAACATTTTTCTTTCAAATATAAAATAATCTCCCTGCGAAAATGAGATTCAGATGATATTTGCCTAATATACCGTGGTAGCAAATCATATGCTTTTATAGCTCTATAGGAAGGACTTCTTTCATAGAAAGTGGAGCCATGTGCAGGAACAAAAAGGTCATCCCTGCCTCTAGTTACTATGTTCATTTCCTCTGAGTAGTTATCAATATTTCGCTGAAATAAATTTGGATTTTTTCTAACAAGCATGACCAGCGATAGGAAATACAGCGATGGTGCCGTGAGAATATTTAATGCCCCAAAACACTGCCTGCAGCTATCCCTTGGAGACGTTCCCAAAATAGCCCTCAATACACGCTTCTGGGCTCTGAAGACCACAATTGCATTGGCAGATGAACCCCAGAATACTATCCCATAAGAGAAAATGGACTGCACACTGCTCAAATAAAAGAGCCTAAGCATGTCAAGAGATAGTACACTTCGAATTCTTCTTAGAAGTGCACACTTGCTATTAAGCTTAGATGTTATGCTCTGACAATGAACATCCCAGCTCAACCGGGAATCTAGATGAACGCCCAAGAACTTTACACTGGACGACATATGTATAGATCTTCCATTCGTGGATACATACAATGAAAAATTAGTTCTACCTTTATCAAACATTAAAAGACCTGTTTTCATAGTGTTTAATTTTAAGGAGTTATTCTGACACCAATCTTCGACCTCAATAACCTTTGCACTACATGATGCAGAGAGACCCTCGATAGATGTACTCGAAAGCACTACCGATGTATCATCAGCATATTGGCATATCAAGCCTCCCGGTATGCACCTTGAATAATCATTAACATATAGGAGAAACAACAGAGGGCCCAGCACTGATCCCTGTGGTACACCCCGCTCAACAGTGGACACCCCAGAAAAACTCGACACACCGTCACATGTGACACAAACTGTCTGCTTTCTTCCGTGCATGTAAGATTTTATCAGCAGCGAACAGACACCTCTCAGTCCATAGTACTCTAATTTTTCTATCAATAATCCATGATTAATTGTATCAAAAGCTCTTGATAAGTCGAAATACAAACCTGCAACCTTGGAATGTTGATCAACGCCATGGAAGATGTGCTGAACCATATCAATAATAGCCAGCTCAGTTGATTTGCCCGGGGTGAAGCCATACTGATGAGGAACCAATACATTATATCTACTCAGAAATCCCATTATTCTAATATAAATAACACGCTCAAATATTTTTGAAAATGCCGACAATATAGATACAGGTCTATAATTGCTTTTTATTAATGGGTCACCTTTTTTAAAAACGGGAACGATTTTAGCAATTTTACAGCTATCCGGAAACACTCCTTCTGTAAGACATTCATTTATAACATCTACGAGTGGCTTTGCAATTAATTCGGCAACATACTTAAGAATACGCACCGGAACCCCGTCAACACCTGCAGAAAACTTATTTGGCAGTTGCGATATCAACCCAATGACCTCAGATTCGTCAATTGGCAATAAAAAAATCGAAGGATAAGGTGACACATCTCCAACTGAGGTGAATATTGCTGTATCGTTGGATAAGTCAAACTGTTTTGCAAACATTTCTGAAATATCTTTAGGTTTTTCCAATATGACGTCATTATCATCTTTAACACGAATGTTAGATTGGGATTTAAATTTGTTAGATAACCTATGGAAAATATTCCAAGCTGTTTTGGACTTATTTTTTGAATTTGCAATTTGACCTTCATTTAGGGATTTCTGGTAGGATGTGATATAGTGCCTATATTTCTTGCGTTCTATCTTATATTCTCGATATGCCTCTTGACTTTTTGTTTGTTTAAACCAAACATACAAGTCCTTTACAAACTCGGAGTATCTTTTTACATCTTTATTTACCCAATTATGGGTTTTTTGTTTCAACTTGCTTATCTGCAGAGGAAACGACCTATCGAACCAGTAAAAAAATATTCTAAAAAAAGTTTCATATTTGGCATCTACTCCAATGGCACTAAACACATCTTCCCATGATTCATGCAGTAAAAAGTCGATAAACACTACAATGTTTTCATTCGTATAAAAGCGTTTCCTTGCAAAAACAGGTACAGGCATCGGCACGGCTGTGCGAACTGTCAAGAGCTGCCCATAATGATCAGACACAAAAGAATGATATACACTACACGCAATATCACTGGTATGAAAGTTCGAAAAAATATTGTCAATTTGAGTTGAGGAGGCAGAGGTAACCCTAGTGTGATCACGAACATGTGCTGTTAGACCATATGAGTTCATTAGTTGCAAAACTGATAATACTGAGCCGCTTTGGACTTGAAAATCAATGTTAAAGTCCCCACAGACTACAAGCATTCTGTTGGGTGAATAAATGGTATGTAAAAGCATATTTAGCAAATTTAAAAATTCATCAAAATCCCCAGATGGAGACCGATACAAACAAACTAAAATACAATTACTATCAGACAATCTAAAATTAATATAACAGAATTCAAGTGTTTTTTCTATGGGTAAAATATCACAAGTGATTTGCTGTATTTGCACCTCAGGAAGAGCAAATATCGCCGTTCCCCCTCCCCGAAATTCTCTCCTTGATGAGTAGCTTATGATCTGGTAGCCTTCAATATAAAGGTGTTCAATATCATTGTTTTGAAGCCAGTGTTCAGAAACGCAAAAAATATTCGGCTTCATATCGGACAGAATCACTGCAATTTCCGCGATTTTATTGTTTATACTTTGGGTATTTAGGTGAAATACCTTGAGTTCCCTAACGGTTTTTTCGATTTTATTCGCAGCTCTGTCTCGTTCAGAGGAGATTGTAGGCTTTTTAATATTGCAATTCATAAAAAATTCTTACCCCTGGAAAAGTTAAAACGCTCAAACGCAACTCCAGATGGCCAAAAGTCAGCTTCATAAACCTTGTCTTTCAATTCGGGATCAACACCAACCATAAAGCGTTTCCTTTTTGATTTCTGCTCTTTCGGGATACACAGCTTCACTTGAATATCCTCACTGTTTGCTTCCGTATGTTTTACGATATAAGTTTTAATTGTGTCTTCGGTAACAGTTTCACTGACCCTCGATATAAATAACCAGATTTTACGGTCGCTTTTTGCATGGAACATATCACAGTCGGTTGCATCCTTTCGAGTACCAATCACAAAGTTCTTAACACTCTTCCGAAATTTTTGATCGTGACGGCGTTGTTTTCGCGGCACTTCGAATCCATCATCGGATACGACATCATCACTCGACTGAATTTCAGGTGTTTTACTTCTCTCGTATACTTCACAGATTTTTTGCTCCAATAAAGGAGTGTGTTTATGTTTTGCACTTTGGAAGTTCCTTTAAAGGAACTGAAACCTGAACTAACCTGCCATCAGAATCCCTTCTATCAGTTTTAGTAAAGTGACCTTCCGCCAGATCTTCACCCGTCAACTGAGGCTGTTAAGAAATTTCTTCTGATTCCCAAAAGTTTCTCAATTACTCCTGCACCAATGAGTTACGACTCAGATGGCAAGATAGATCCTGAGTAGTTGATGCATTTATTGGACCGGAAACGATCCAACCCAGCTTCGTTTTTTGAATAAATGGTTTATTGCTACCTATACTAATCGTAGATTTCTCAAGCAGGTTCCAAAAAATATCTGCACCCAGAAGAAGATGAATTTTTTTAGGTTTATTGAAATTAGGATCTGCCAGTTGGACATAATCTGGAATTCTTTACTTGGAACAATCAAAATATATACCTAGAAAATAACCTGTGATATTTGGGACTACCAAGCATTTGAGATTTGCCTTAAAATTGCCGTGACATGGACCAAATTGTATATTGCAAGCTGAAGAGACGCTTGCTTTTGTACTCCCCACCCCCATAATAGTTAAATCGACTGATGTCTCTGATAAACCTAGTCACCTCACTGTAACTTGTGAGATGAAGTTAGACATCGAAGCACTATCTAACAACACTCGAACTAACTGAGGTCTGTCGTGGACATCAAACACATGAACTAATGCTGTTGCCAAAAGAACCTGGCCACTTGAAGAATAATTCCAACATGAATTAATAGGAAGGTTTTTTTTGTTAAAGTATCGAACAAATCTCTAACAGCAAAATGAGGATGAAAATTTGTAAACTTTGCATCGAACAAGGTCTTAATGTACTTGTGTACCATTATATTTTTATTTTCAAATCGAAAACATAAAGTATCCCAAGCGATTTCATAATTATCACTGCAAAATTCAATTGAACCAATGCATTTAGCTGCTGATCCCTCCAAAGATCTGACGTAGTGAAATTTATCTATAAACTCTAACCAGCAGTCACCAGCACCAGTAAATTTGGGCAACTCTATTACTGGCAACCTCGCATTAATATGCGGCCCTCCACTCACGTGGTTTTAGGTAGTTGAACCGTTTGAAACAACGTTATTGCAACGAGAATTGTTAGACTTTATTAACTGTTTTGCTTCTGCAAGTTTGTGGTAATATAAACTTTCAAACGAACAAAACTCGGACTGATCAACATTTTCGGGACTGATAGATTCGATTTCAAGTTGTACGTCTGCAAACTCAATTAACAAAGTTATCTCTAATGCTTGAGTGCGTAGCTGTAATTCTAAAATCCTTGAAGCATCTTGTAGAAGTTTAATTTGAACCCAAAACCTGACGAGGTTTTGTAGCTTTAAATTTAGAGCCCGCCTTTTATTGAACAACTTACTTAAGGGATTTGACTGCAAAGTACCACTCTCTGTACTTGTATTTAGGTGAAGAGTCGTACTACGTTTATTTTTTCCTGCCATTTAAAATAAATAAACTAAATAGACACAATAAAATAAATAGGTAAGCTAAATAGCTTACCTTGTGATAAAATGTGCAAAATGAATTCGTGACGGCTTGTATCTCTGCGTTTACTACTACATATTTACAAAAGAAGGCGCATCATCTAATAAATGGACTATGAAGTAGGTATCCTAAAACGAATATGTAAATCAATTTGCACTTGAACAAATAATACAGACTTGAAACGAGCTGTCTGTAGGTATCACCTTTCTTGATCTGCGGTCGAAAAAAGTCCCTGTCTGCCAGGCAAATCCCCGGCTGTCTGCTTGACCCTGCTGTAATTGCACAACACCTTGGTCTGAACCGGCTAGTCCGTATGAACGGGTTTCTGTTATTGAAGCTACTTCCAAAAAGTCTTAAAGTACGGTCCGACTGCCACTCAGTAGTTATCAAATCCTAAACTTCAAAAACCGTTTCTTTGACAGATGTTGTCTAACAATCAAAACACCTGTCTAAGCCCCAAAAATGACGATACGGTTTTTTCTCGAAAATCCCGATCTTCTGCCTTCTATGTACCTTGGACTTGCACTCTGCCCTCTCCTCGGCTCGACTTGACCAAAAAATATACCGGACTTCGTCTGTCTTGTACTAGACTAGCTCTTGAGTGGAGTGTATTGAGACTGAATCACTGCTACGCATCCAAATGAAACTCTTGGAACATTCTTGGAAAGCTTGTATTGCACCAATGAATCAATGAACAGCAATTAAATCAGAATTTTGACGAGAGCTTTCTTTAGGAATTTTTTGACATCTATCTTTTTTACTTGATTTCTGCATTGTTTCAAGAGTTACCTCTTTAAGGCTCTAAACACAAAATTTAATAGATTTTAGGGAAAGCCTTAACAATACTACTTACGTTCCTTGTTGTAGTTCCATATATAATAAAATTGACTGCAAATCTTGGACTTTATAGAGGTTATTTTATCGATAGGCACCTAATTTGTCGTTTATGAAGTGTTTAGCAACTGACATTTCAAGGTCATAAAGGTCCAGAAGCCTCATGGCTGTGCTACTTACATTCTTTGTTGTAACTCTCTATGTAATAAAAAATCATTCGTCTTCAGTATTTATTAAGACATGTTCATCTAAGCCTATTGCTCTAGATAATTTGGAAAAAAACTCTATAAAATAAAGGTGAAATTGTATATACAGAGTGAGTCATAGTGGGTGGTCGAAAATGAAATCTCATATTCTTTGGTCGATTTTAAGAGAGGTGTGACATACGGTTGTAATACCTTAAAGTATCTATCTATCCAGATACTTTACTCTATTAAATGTTTTCTGACAATTTCCAAAGCCTTTTTGATTTTTCAAAACTTAATTATGACGGAAATTGGTCAAGCAGAGTTTGCCCCAGAAAGTAAAATATTTTAAATTGACGATTTTTTTATTTTTACAAAAATTGTTTCATCTGTCCAGATACTTCTTTCAATGATTTTTCAATATTTAGACATAGCAACATAGAAAAAGAACTTTACCAAAAAAGAAGGTTTTCTGAAAATTTTCAAGGCCTGCTTGATTTTTCATAACTTAATTTATGCCAAAAGTTTGGTCCCAAATCGCGCAGAACTATAGCCTAAAAAAACAAAAATTTAAATTTCTCAATTTTTTTTTTCATTTACAAGAGTCGTTTTACCTATCTATCCAGAATACACTGTAAAAAAAAACATTTTCTATTAAACTTATTCAAACTATTGTCATAAAGGAATCATGTATATAAGCCCGACGTTTAGCTGTGTTAACCGGCACAGAGAAATTGAGTATTATATCTAAAATTTATCATACGCTAATTAGAGGGCAAATCTCAAAGATTAAATCCAAACCGCACCACTACGAGTGTCTCATTTAACATAAACGCCCTTCATTAAATTATTCCTTATCACTTTAATATATCACGTTATTACATGCTATAAGAAGTGTATCTATACATTCTGTGAATCTCTTATCCCTATCCCTAAAGATCTTGTTTAAATTTCAGATCGCAATGACCTCTGGACAATGGTCATTGGCTTTGAGGGGGCCTTATGACGTATTCTTATATGTGATGGCTTTTGGGGTCTGCCTGGAGACGTTAGTCCTGGTTGGTGCCAACGACGTGCCAATTCCGCCTAGAAAATCCTTAGATGAAAATCCACAGGTAAAACCTTTTCGAATTGAATTACGATAAACCCCCGGGAAATAGAATGTTCTGTTATCTCGCGATTACGATCGGGTGTAAACAATTTTATGGGGTCTGAAGTTTACTCCGTCACCGCAAAATAAGAGCCATTTTCTACATTTTTTGGGTATCTTCTTTCAGTTAGAAAACGATGAATATTCGAAGAGAGGCTGGAAGACTGATTTGCCGATGTGGGGCAAAAGGGGATGGAATAATTTGCATTCGGGATGGGGAAAACGATATTCTGCGCCCGAAGAGGAAGGAGATGGTTTAACTCAAATTCAGATGGATAAGAGAGCATGGCAACGACTTCAGGTTAGACTATGTACCCTTTTTTCTGTAAAAATAAACTAAACTTATTGAGTATTGTATAAAACTTTAGGGCGCTTTAATTCGGTTAATTCCAAGTTTTACAGCCTACTAAAATTTTAGTATCCATTCTCGGGAATATACACAAAGTGAAAGAAGCCCCCTTAAACAACAATTTTTAACGTTTTTAATTCAGTTTCAATTTGGAATATGGGCTGCTTTAATTTAATTAAAACTTCTTAGACCATTTTGCTACTTAGTATATCCTTTGTAATAAAGTTTTTATTATTCCAGGGCGGTTGGGGTAAAAGGTTTGCTCCATATGACGCTGAAGAAGATGTTATTTTGCGTCAATTAGCTGCAGCTTTAGATGAAGACGACAGTGACAACAACATCGACTTCTATCCAGATCAGGATTTTGATTCGTCGCACGAAGTGAACAAGAGAAACTGGAGGAGTTTTAACGAGGGTTGGGGCAAAAGAAGTAACAAATGGGATAAATTCAGAGGTACGCGTCATCAAAAACGCAAATCTCGAAACACGTTAATTATCACAGTGAAATTCCCCTGATGCAACACCTAATATAAGTTTTGAATAATATAGCTCCTATTTTCAGGAATGCGCGTTTCGAATGCAGAGAAGTTTGATAAAAATCAAAACTTTCTCGAAGTCATATTAAACCACTCACTTAAGTGTGAAATTCGGAAGATCGAGAAGCTTCGCAAAGAGTAACAAAGAAACTTTAATTAAAATCTCGATATAAAATCAAAAACTGTAAAATCGATTTCCCGCAAACTTGTGCCTTTAGAAATTGCGAAGGGATATCATGCGGATGTTTCTCTTAATTTTACCCGGTTCGGGCTTATCGTTCAGGTTCGTTTTGCTGTTTTTGTTTCGATAAACTATGATAAGATGTGTATATCATATTTAGAACAGTTATAACAAAGTGTAAATCATAGTCATTGGACAGTAACAATAGTCATTGGAGCTATGATGAATATTTTATCAGGCGGGTAGGTTTGATGAACTTAGATTTCATACGTATATGATGTATATTATCGACGTTTCAATCTCTATGACGTTATCTTCAGGACAGAAATTAGTGTTGCAAAGATATTACGATGAATAATAGAACTATGGAAAACGGCAAAATGCACCAAACTAAGAACCTTAAAAATCATCAAAACTTGAACTTCAAAACATTAAAATGAAAATGGTTGACGACGTGTGGATTTTGACAAACAAATACTTAAGCAAACTTAAGCAACGAAGAGGTATTTCATGCAGAATATATCAGGCTGCCAGCGGGCAAACCGGGATCGACCTTCAGGCCATTATCAGCCAATATCTTTATTACAAATAAATATAAATTTTGGAGACGAGTTCATGTTTTTGTATTGGGTATAACCATTGTATTTAAATCTAATAGTAAGTCCATGGCACTTATGATAGTGTTCACTAGATGTCACTGGAGCCTAGTGACATCATCATTTTAGACAAATATTTCAAGGACGTTTAATTTCCGGCTTTGTATCAATTGTAATTTACGTAATACTGACTTCACCTCAGCTACACAAAGATCTCAGAAATTCTCCTTGCTCTCTTTGCCTGCAGTCGTATTTGTCATGGTATGTCACAGATTTTTTTATTTGCAATTCATAATTTCTACATTTTTATGGATATTGGAGCAAAAAAAGCTCGATATTTGGGCTAATTAATGAAGCAGCCGATAAATAACTCAATAAGTACCAAAATGCCTTCGCCTGCTGCCGTTACTTAAAACAGTGGTGAACAGAGAAGTAAGTGAATCATATGGCGCGAAAACCAGGGAATCTTTAAACCTTATGGATATTGGAGCAAAAAAGCTGGATATTTCAGCTAGTTTTTAATCAGTTTTTAATCAAGGGTAGTACCTTTCTCCAGATGGTTCGCACTTGGACTTGCATGCCCTGTGAGCTGAGCAATAACGGGCATATCCAGCATCCCATATTGCACACGTAGTGCTGAGATATACGTATACTGATAGCTCCGGTACCAAGGAGTGTATCGCATTCGTACTACTATACAATCACAATATTCACTATCCATTGGGGTCCTTCATGCTGGGCTCTGAAGCCTGGGTTCCCTGGCTGACCCATTGTAACTACGGCTCTGGGCTCTGGGTATAGGATAACTTAAATGGATGGGGCGACAGTACGTAATAAAGGTCATCCTTTCTCATTGTTCTTTGTGGCCGGCATTTGCCAAAAAAAGAAAATAAAATAACATAATATCACAAATACTTATAGCTACACTACTTAACCAAACTTTAATAAATAATAATGACAAACGAAATGGCATATCTTTTTCTCTACGTCTGCAAAATTACTAGTTTTTATAATGACTTTATATTTATAGAATATATCCATCCTTGTTCACCCAATGCAGTAGAGAAGTAGAAATTTTGTTTTTATTTGTATAGAGTATACAGCTGAGGTTATTTTAACTTTTGCCGTGACATTTCCACCGTTGCCAAGTTTATGATCCCCCATGAAGTTGACAGGATTGGCAGCGTCCCCCATGGCCCTCATGGCCCTCTGGCAGAGAGGGACCGAACTATCCATTTATTGATTTACTTGTGATTCATATACAATGTATAACTGAGCAATAAAAACACAATAATGAACTGGTTGGACATAAAGTTTTTTTGTTCACGACCATTTAATAATATATTGATATTCAGATTGTTGACAAAAGTTAAATAGGGCTCATATAGCGTCAGAGGGATAAATGAGTTGAAACAGCGGGAATATTATTATTCCCGCTCGCCATACGGAGTGTTCATTATAAAATTTCATCTAGCAAGCCATGAAATTTTGACGGAAAAGGATGACATAATCAAAATAAATGGACTTTTGTTTCTCCATCCTTTTCTTTTGACATTTCACAACCAACTAGATGAAATTTTATAATGAACACCCCGTATTTAACTTATATATTATAGTTGCCTTGGCAACCAGTAGGAGTAGAAAACAATGCAATATCAAATGCCGCAGTGTAAAGAATGCACTGGTGGCAGCGGATTTGCCGTCAAACGCGAGTGTCACTTTGACATTTCAATAATTTTATTTACACTACCTACAGATTTTATAAGTTGTAATTAATAGACAAGGGCCTTGGACAAAGTATAGTATTACACTCGCTTTTTATGGCCATTATTCCCACGGGAGACTTGCGGCTCGTGACGCAAACGTCCCCCTAAGGGAATAATGGCTATCATAAAAACCTCGTTTAATAATATACTCTATACACAAATATAAAAGATGATAAAAAAAAAAACTTGTAACAAGCCATATGGAATTAGTCATTTTATTACATTTTTTCGACTTTCAATTTCTTTTTATGAAATCATCTCAAACCTACTGCTCTAATTCCATGGCCTACTTGAGGTTTTTTTTAATGAACGCATAATATATTTACAATGTCCTTTTTCGTTTCAGGATCATGGGGTAAACGCCAACCAGCATGGAACAATTTGAAAGGCCTTTGGGGTAAACGCAGCGTCACCGAATAAAGTTGTTTCGACGTTATCTCCTTCCGTTTTAACCCTTTGTTCTCACTTACTATACGAAAACAAAAACAAATGAAATTTTCCTTTATAATTTCGGATAAGCTACTTGACTATTTTCTACCGTTCCTAATTTAATTAAAGACAAATATAAATGTACCTATTTGTGTATTATTCATTCCATCAGGACGCTGTTTATGTAAATTAACACAATATATGTTTTGCTCTATTTACGGATATAATAACTGCTCTCTCTCTCTCTCTGTTATTGTTAATGGAAAAAAAAATAATTTTACAATATATACATATGGACAATGTTTAATTTTTAAGTTGATATCTTTTTATATATTATAAGCCATCGTCGTCACATGATGCATAAAAGAATTGTGTGCGAAAAGATCGTGGGCACAAAAACCTGAAATTAATTTATAATGTAAGCCAAAAAAAACATAATATTCCTCTATGTAATGTGTGTATTGCTACAATTTCAGATAAGATGAAGGAGTGTTCTAAGCTGTAACATTTGTAATTATACCAAATAAAATTAAAATATGTTTCATATTTAAAAATACAATAAACATTATTAGTGCGTTATACCTACCTAAGGAATATAAAAAGATTGTATCAAAAAAATAATAGAATTAAGAATGTTGTGGAATAAATTAATAAGAGCATCCTGGTGACATTTAGCTTGGTTTGTCTTATATGACCCTATAAATCTCTATATACAATTTTTTTCCAACATTCACAATTGATTTCAAACAAATCCGAGTATGAAGTGTCACATCAAAGTTTTCTTTTTTTATTTATGAAAATCAGAATGACATAAAGGCAATGCCTCAACACAAGTTGCGTTGATAAATCGTGTTTTGCAGTTTCGTTAATTAAATATTCCTGCGTGACATGTAACGATGTAACATGATCGGTTCATTCATCAAGAGAAGTGAAATGTGAAATATCCGCTTCTGGTTAAATAGAATAATAAACTAATAATTCTCACAAACATTCGGGATGAAAAAGTGTAACGAAGATTATTTTTAGGAATCATAGCCGGTATTTTTGGTGTCGTTGCAGATATCATATCTTAAGGGTACTCATACAATTCATAAGAAGTAGGTACAATAGAACAATTAAATTAAAATGGTGCGACAGACAGTAAAGAATGTTGAATATATTTGACATGACAAAATTTGACAATGTTAATTTTAACATTATTCAAAAATACGGGGTGTTCATTATAAAACTTCATCTAGTTGGCTGTAAAATCTCAAAAGAAAAGGATGGAGAAACAAAAGTACATTTACTTTAATTATGTCATCATTTTCTGTCAAAATTTCATAGCCTGCTAGATGATGTTTTCTAATAAACACCCCGTACAATATGACTAAAAAACGTCTCCTCTTGTTGTAAAATAGCTTTGAGGAAGACATCAAATACATGTCAAAACAGCATAATTTCTATAACAACGTAGGTAAAGGTTTTTCTTTTTCCGTCTTACACCTTCTGCATCGTAACCTACTAGTTTGTGAACGACGCTATACCACATGGTTACAAAAACATTCATAAGGCCGCCCCGGAACGCCACTGGAACTAACAATAATGATCATCTATAACAAATTCAGTTATTTTTGCCATTTCAAACCATCAAATCTCATACCTTTCAAATCTTCATTTGTTTTATACCTATCAGCCATTCACTTATTATTATTGTCAAATAGGCGTAGGAAAATTGACTTTAACATTTTTATCGTATCTTCTCAACATGTGCTAAAAGGAGATGGGCATAAAAAAACGATGGTTTCAAACGTAACTAGATGACAAAATCAACTTAATAGGTAATACACATGTTGAGATAATACAATAATAATGTCAAAGTCAGATTTTCAACGCCTTTGATGTCAATAATAAGTGAATGGTTTATAGTTAGATAGTGCTAATTTAGCGCCTAATTGTACTGAACAAAAAAGCCACATATCTAACAAAAAAAGCAGAAGCCTTTTGAGATGTTATTTTAAAAGAATATATATTTTTTTAGCTTTGACACCCTGTATCTTGAAAACCATACTTTCTAGAACATAAGTTTATATGTAGAACATCGGAGTAATTCCTGAGAATTACGGCCTATCATTAAATAACACCGTATATAATATTAATAATAATACGAAATACGCACTTACATGCAAATAAAAGGTGATACAATTTAGATTATAGATTGTACAGGCAAGAGAAAGTATACAGTTAGAAAGTATACAGGGAGTGTCCATTTGAAAAGGTCATTTAGTTCCCTGTGAAATGTCAAAGAAAAATTTTGTAGTTTTATTGTGCCCCAGAGTTTCTTAACACCCTGTGGACTATGTCGCGCAGTGTCCTCCCCGCCGCTAATCAGTCGTTGCGTGGGGGAGTCCGTAGTTGCGGCTGCTGTGTTGCCGACGCCACCGCGCATCAGTGTCTGCGGAGATTCGACGACGTGGATGTTCTAAATCCAACGAGTAAACGCAATCTCTTTTACTACAACCAACTCTCTACAACAAAATCTCTTTTACCACGCTGCAAGGGGGACCCCACTCCTGGAAAGGATCTATCTATTTCGTTGTCCCTTAGGTCGCTAATTATGGTGGCAAAAGGCCGATAATTAATCCGTGGCGTTTCATCTGTGTAGCGAAAAACACTTCCATGGTATTGCAAAACTGATATAATTAATAAATGCTAATTTAAACAAAGTAAAATTTAATAGTTTTGGGGGTGCCAGCAAGGTTTTATTGTTTAAGGTAAAACCCGCAAAGCGCCTTACAAAAAAACTAATCGAAATAGTAATTAATTAAAAATAAAATTAAAAGAGACAATTTTCAGTTTTTTCAGGAATCTGAAATAAAATAGCGGCGGACGTGAACTTTCGCGATAAGCTCAGCGGTCCCCAGAAACGTGCTTGACGGGTACACGATTTCTTACTAAAATTGAAAAAACAACAAAAAAACTAAACTAACGACGCAGTGTAGAAGAGAACGGAATTCAGCCAGGTTGCTGGGATCCTCGATATTATGGTGAGCAAAATATTACTATACTTAATATACTAATGTCCGTTCGCACCAAGGAGAATTTAAGTATACTTAAGGTTAAGTGGCACATAAACAAGCAATACCATTGCACCACATAATAAAAATCATTTTAAGAGTGGCTTCTCTAAGCCTAGAAGTTCCGCGGCTTATGCCGCCCTTAAACTTTAAGTGAGAATTGTTCGCAGGTACAAGCTGGAAAGAAAGTCAAACTGTCAAAACAAAAATTACAACTCAACCTAAAAAAAGTAAAGAATTTTTAATGTTTTGCAGTTTTGTACTTCGGCTATCATTATATTTTGTGTTCGCATATATCACATCTTGGTAAAGACTGCTCTGGTCTCCCGTTCAGAACTGGTAATGATCGCACTTGTGAGGCTTTACACCATCACAATCAAAAATCGATTTAAAAATTCTTGATTAGTAACGCCCCTCTAGCAAAGCTTTCCTGGAACTCTTGCGGCCACAATTGTTACAAATAAATGGCTTAATCTGTTTATTAATGGCCTTATTATGGAATTTCGGGCTTTTGGTTTTGTTTCAGTTTTAAAACGAAAAATAAAATATCAAAAATCCGACTTTGCAGAAATTAGAACGGCGGTGCCCAGGACTTTTCCCACGTCGAATTTCGAACTTTCCGTCTTCCCGTTTTGGTAGTCTAAAAAAACGCGACTCTCTCTCTCCGAAAATCTTCGGAACCATTCTCTCGGTACTTCTCATCCCCGAAATGGTACTGCAGAAATAATCGATACCACCCTGACCAGTGGCGACTATATGGTGCTTCGGACAGCTAGAAAGTGAGTTTTTCTGTTAAATCTGCTGGAAGAAGGAAATTGAAAATATGGTCATTGGATAGAATAAGTGATGCTCTTTAAAATGACACCTCGCATGACATAGTTGAATTGACAATTAAAGCTTTTTTATTTAAATAGACCGTTAGTTTCCTGGCCCAGTCAATTAATTATTAAGACATAAATTGCTCGAATTTACATTCAAAGAATGAGAAATCAAAAGCTCTATCTCATGAGAGAATAAGATTTTAATTTCAATTAACGATATTCGCAAAATCGCTTTAATTACTAAACTATTGTTCGGGTCACGTACAAGTCTGAAATTCTCTCAAGGGCCATAAAAAGGGCGCCTTGCCGGTTAAAGAAGAAGGGAAATTGTAGGGTTTCATGTTTTATGGGTGGAATTAGCAAGAAATTGTGAGAATGCCTGTCCAAAAACTAAGGAAAGAAATGCTCTTCGACGAAAATAAAAAATATTGCAACCATATGTGCATTTGGGGCCTCATGGGGCTGGTTTACTCAGAAAACCGAAAAACAGAAAAGCTCATAAGTTTAAAGCTTAAAAGCTTCGAAAAATGGCTTACAGAGTGGCCATGCTGCCACACATAAACTCATATGCAAACAGAGAAGTCAGTTTGTACAACAATTACTACAATTAGTAAGAAATAATCCGTGTGCCTTTTCAAGACTTTTATTACGATCTTGTCATCTTGGATCTGTGAGAAGAAGACAGTTGACATTGACAGTGACAATCAGCTGTTTATGTGACGTAACGAAAGGTGAAAAACGCGCAAGTGTTCAAATCCGAAGAAATCCATACAAAACAATAAATGGCCGAATGTTTCCAAAATAGTTAAGTTATCAGCTGTTCATCTGTGTTTCCTGACATAGTTTTATTTTTAAATGGGGTTATTAGCCATGTGCAAGGTAGGATGGGCGCAATTGCATCAGTACTGCAATGGCATTGTAATTCTTGCAATCTAATCAACCCCACGGAAAGAGGGAAATGCATTAGATGCGGTTCTTTGAGGCAGCCCTCCACCAGGAACAAAGACGGCCGCGAAAAATTGAATGGGTTTGAGTCGGGCCAAAGCAGAAACTGCACGGTGATTAGACGATATAAGGCAACAAATAATAGGCTTTCCCATTTGAATATTGACAGGTAAGTTAATGGCTATATAATAACCTGATGTATCACCTATATTTTCCATGTCCATTACTGAAAAATCAATACTTAAATGTTATTGTATTGTGTGTCCAAGTAAATCAGTGTATGGTTTCAGGGTTTGTGGGAAAAAGGACTGTTCAGCTTTGGTAAAAACTACACTGATTAGCACATTAATATTTGTAAGAGAACAGCACAAGCAGAACTCATTTAATAATAACCATCTCACCTTACATAAGTCAATTAGTCTCCCTAATTTAGGCTTTCCAACCATTTGTGTTAGGTGCCAATTAATCTATCATCAGTCAACAACATTGAAATGCCTTCTTTGTGATGAGAAAATGAATATTACAGAATCTCCTTGTAAGGCCTGTTCACCAGGCCAGCCTAATCTTAAGAACTACCAAATCCTAAACTATGAGCGCTGTAAATGCAGATTACGTCTCTCAAATATAGGAAGCCTAAGCTGCTCTATTAAGCAAAACATTAAGTCAGAAAGTGATTTAAGGACAACAGCTAGTGGCATTAACGGTACTAAACCTTCAACCAGCAGTAGTTACATGTGGACTGCTAAGAATTCCATTCCATCAACTACTTGGACTTGTAAAAGGTGCACTCTATTGAACAATCCAGATTTAACAGTATGTGAGGCCTGCGAAGCACCATATATACCTGATTTTAATAGCAATGTGCCTCCTAGTGTTATTATTAAGGTAAATTAAATTTCAATTTTGTTATTTAGCTTTAATGCATGTTCTGCTATGAGACCTTGGAAACATCACTTAGAAAGCTCTGGTTTTCCCCAGGGTTTTCCTAATTCATCAATTTTTTTTTCTCTAAAATTTTGCATTAGGTAGGTAACTGTTCAATTCATAGTAATGAAAGTTTTTCTAATAGTTAGGGGGTTCAATTGGGACGCTACCTAAAATTTTAAGTAAAATTTCATTAATTACCTAGGTATCTGTATATTGAAAAGGTTTCAAATAAAACCTACAGTTAATATTTTGAGGTTCTTTTTCTATCCATAATAAAGATGAGTGATGACAGCAGTCTTTCTCTAGTAGACTTCTAAATAAACATTAACACGAGAACAATGCATTTCGCATAAATTATATTTTGACAACTTCTTTTACTCGGTTATTCTTAGCTTATATGTTTGTTACTTAAACTTGAAGAACAAATAATGAAAAGTAAATTTGCAAGAGACAGGGGTTTCAAAATTAAACACAACTATGTTTTCCAATGATGGTAGGGCCAGGTCTTTGCTGAATCATGGGTATCAGAAGAGGTTTCAATAGATATTTTTTTTTTGTACACAAATACTTTTTACAACATTAATTTCAGTTTTCAAAAAGTTTGCAACTTTTTAATATTCTTAGAGCATTATGTACCTACCTGTGTTAAGTAGGTACAAATATATTTACATTTTGAAGTACAGGGTATCCCATTTTACCACTTACGTAGAGGTATCTCCCTTATTTTTAAAGATAAGTTTCAGAGGCAGTGTTCTACCTTTTTATGAAATTAAAGACGGTGCAAAAAGAATTTTCATAGCCCTTTATAATAATGGCAATGTTGCCAGGCTTATGGTATGTTGGATGTTTTTGATATGTTAATTCAATATTGACAATTCAATAATAGACAATGGTGATGTTGACAAGTTTCAGATGTGGATATTACACCAACATGACACAAATAATTCCTCCAAACAAAATTTTGATTGAAAATTTACATTGTCATAGTTCATAAATCAAATAACACTGAGATCTGATATTTGGGAGTTCAACTATGTATGTATGTATTCAATGTGAGTGGACTTATACAGCCCTCCACTATGATCTGCGGTCTATTGTGGCTCACTCAAGGTGTTACCAACAAGGTTTGCCCCTGCTAGCTCCACTAGTTGTCACCTGTTATGCCCAAACCCTCAACAAATCTGATGAGTCTTTCAGGCGACACTGCGTTTCCATCTTGAGGTTCAATGATCGTTTTTCCAAACAGTGAGTATCTCCATCTGGCAATAGCCAGGCTGTCACATAGGATGTACTCACCTGTCTCGTCATCCTCCAAGCACAGTCTGTCATGTCAGAGTGTGTGGTGGCTATGTCCTGTGTACAGTGCAGTGGCCACTCTGATTTGTCTGTATTTAGTCTGAGGAATGTTTGGGCTTTTGCCCTCCCTGTGCCCATGATACATTTTTTAGAGTGTGATAGTCCGGGTAGGTTCTCCCACCAGTCTTGGGACTTGCATTGCTCAATTTCTGGACTTTACCCTTGACCAGAGAGTATGGGACTCCCAGTGCCGGCTCAGGGTTCACGAATGAGCCCGCCGCCCTCCTAGCTAGAGAGTCGGGTCTCTCATTGCCTTCGCGTCCACGATGGCCCGGGATCCATACCAGTGTGACGCTGTTCTTCTGCGATCGGGTGTTCAGAGTCCTGTGGCAACTCTAAACAGTTTTGGAATTGCAGCGCAAAGACATAAGCGCTAGAAGCGCTGCCCGACTATCCGAGCAGATCCCCATTGTGCCCTCCCTCCTCTAATAGGTGTCGGGCACACAATTCAATGGCATGTATCTCTGCCTGAAACACTGAGGTGAATCAGCCCAGGCTCTGCTATCCAGATGCCACCCGATCGCCCGCACACTCCGGAGCCAGCCCCCTCGTCTATCCTGGATCCATCCGTGTACCAGGTACTTCCTGCCAGTTGTAGATCTTCGCCTCGTTAGTCCCAGTCTGCCCGTGAGGGAACCCTGACGACGTAGCTAGTGTCCAATTGAACTTGATGCCATTAGGTCGGAGACCATGTTCAATACCGCAAGGCCTTCCAAGCCAGCCTGGGCATTGTTGGTCCCACCATCGAATGGCTGCGGTGCTTTGTTCGTCACTTGTTGGAGCCGGTATGTCACCTTCATTGCCTGCCGTGGGCGTCGTTCTCATTGCCCCCGTGATACGGAGACATGTTTTTGCAGAGAGGATAGTTTGGCTTTGATGGAGCTCTGTGTGCTCTTTCGATACCAAACTATGGCCCCATACGTGATTATCGGTCTTATTACCGTCATGTATAGCCACATAGTTTGTTGGGGTCCCATCCCCCATGATTTGCCGCCCAGGTTCTTGCACGATTAAAGGGAGAGCTGTGCCCTCCTAACGGTACGAGCTAAACTAACTCCCTGATGCTGACTCGATTGCAGTTACAATAAAATGATCTTTGCTTTAAAAAAAATGTTTTTTGGCTGTTGAAAATTACAATAGTAACCGTTTAGTTTGTTATCACTTTCATTGAAAACATTTTAGTGAAAAAGAATTCTAAAACTGTATAACTGAAGTAAAGAAAAAATGCCAGTTTTGTTTTTATGAAATATCTATTTCATTTTATATCATAAGCTGTCCAACCTAAACTAATTAGTGAGTCCAAACCCCAATTATCTGGACAAAATATTATAGGTACCTAGTGTAATGTGTAATCCCTGATTTTGGTCAATTTAGTTCATTTGGTGACTTCAAAAAGTTTTACTTCTACTAGAATTTGGTAGCATCTAATATGATTTGTATGTGTATGATGTTAAGTAATATGTGGATGAGATATTGGCTGCATATATTAATAGAATAGAGAAAAATACTTTATTGTGTATTAAAAGAAGTGCACTGATTAGATATTTATGTTCAGGTTGACAACTGGGCGGACAATGAAGCCCATAGGAACCCTAGTCAGAAGCTACAATACAGGCGCTCTTTTTCCGAACTGCCTCACTCTCCCAAATCTGGATCGTCTAATCGCAATAGAAGAAGCTTAGATAGTGGCGCATTTCATCAGAATTTTCCTAAGTCCAGCAACTCTATGACTGACATTCAGTCCTCACAGGTGCAGTACACCCATTTGTTTGGAGAGTTTAGTCGAGACCTGAACCTCCCTAGCACAGGTAATAAAATTAATAAAAAAAATGAGGTGTGGCTCATTTTTTCTACATAAGAAAGATACTTACATTTTAGTGTAATATTTTTATTTATCCCGTTTTTTAAATCTTGTACGTGCATTTTTAGTAGCTTTATTTGGTTGTGCGAGCTTTGTGGCCTTCAAAGATTTGGCTAGTTTCTTAGGTAATGTGTCTGAAAACAGCTTCAATGAACTCTGACAATAAGTTTGTACCTAAGAAAAGTCTAACAAACTTTTAAACCTTAGTTGTTTTTGATAGGGTTGTTTTGATACTTGTTGTTTTGATACTTCAGCTATGTATTTACTCCTCTAACTTAAGTCTTAAACCAATAGTATATTTAATCCTGTGCTCCTTCATTAATCGAGATAGTCCTTTTTCCAGCCGCGATAGAAGAAAACTGATGTTGGTGTGTGGCGTTTACAGCGTAGTGGTGAAAACTGCATTGTGATGTGCATCATGATTTCAGAGATAGTTGTAGATTTTTCCTGTTGAAAACTTTAGTTTTCTATTAATACATGTTCAATTCTACTACCACCATCTAGAATGTAGTGTATTTATGTAGTTATGCAGTTCAACCAAAAATTTTGACTATCATTCATAGATGTTAGTTTCCGTGTCTTTTTAGAGAGTATTCAAACTTCTTCTTCTTGATCTCAGCTTCTCCTTCGGAGGTTACTGATCATCATGGCTATTCTAACTTTAGAGGCAGCTGTCCGAAATAGTTCGACAGATGAGAGGTCAAACCAGTCTCGCAGGTTACGTAGCCAGGAAATTCTACGTCGACCGACGCTTCTGCGTCCCACGATCTTTCCCTGCAAGATGACCTGCAGAATTTCATATTTTGAATTACGCGTAACGTGCCTAAGAAACTCTAGTTTTCTTCTCTTAATTGTGAAAAGAATTTCCATTTCCTTATCCATTCTTTCCAGAACTTGTTCGTTCGTAATGCGGTCCATCAAGGAGATCTTTAACATTCGGCGGTACACCCACCACTCAAACGATTCCAGTCTCTTCGATGTTTCCTTGTTCAGTGTCCATCCTTCAAGACCATATAGTAATATTGGAAAGACGTAACACCTCACCATTCTCATTCTCAAAGTCAAAAATAGATCTCGGCCTGTCAGCAGTTTTCTCAGTTTCATAAATGTTGTCCTCGCTTGCTCAATTCTTGACAAAATTTCTTGTTTGTGTGCAACATTTTTATTTCTGATAGTTCCTAGGTATTTGAAGTGATGGACTTGCTCAATCGTCTTATTGCATATAGTCAGCTGACCACTGATGTTCCTTTTGGATATTATTAGCATTTTTGTTTTATTGATATTAATATTTAGCCCATAAGCTGCGCTAACTACTGTTACTTTGTCTACTAGTCTCAGCTTGCTATTACAGCGGTATCGTCCGCTGATGTTCTTGACAGTTCTGCCATTGATTGCTATACCCGCCAGCTCCTCTTCCAATGCCTCCCGAAAAACAAACTCCGAGTAACTATTAAATAGCATAGGAGAGAGAACACACCCCTGTCTGACTCCCTTCCGAATACTAATTTGTTCTGTCAAAGCATTGTCATATTTTACTCTGGAAGTTTGATATTATACGGACATCGTGGTAATCAATAGCAAGTCCTTGGAGTATATCCAGAAGCTTTTCATGCTTGACATTGTCGAACGCCTTACTATAATCTATGAAGAATACGTAAAGGTCTTGGTTTACATCTAGGCATCCCTGAGACAAGACATTCAAATTTTTATAAGGATCTTCAGAACTTGACTCAGCAAACTTATTAGTCTGTGATCATCACACTTTGACGTTCGAGATTTTTTCGGGATAGGACCAAAAAAGGTGGAAAGCAGCCATTCTCTGGGAATTACTCCTGATGTATAAATGCTATTGAATAGATCCACTATGACACTGAGTGAACGCTCATATGTCTCCGTTCTTTGGTCATCAAACAGTTGAGTTATATATTGCTGCCACAGTCTCAGTCTGGCATCGAAGTCAGCAACTACTGCGCCCTTTTCATTTTTCAGTGCACCAGTTTTCTTCTCTGTCACCACCACCGGTGACCGGTGTGGTGAGAGGTTTTTTATTTTTTTATGTAGGCCGAAACTGTCGTACTTCTGTTCTAATTCTTCAATTTCTTTGCACGTTTCAGTCATCCAGACCTCCTTTGCTATTCTTATCTTACTTTTAATTGTGTTCTCTATCTCCTTGTACTTGGTGTTATCGCTGCCTTTGTATCTCCTTCTTTCTTCCATCAGTGCCAAAATTTCCTCTGTCATCCATCTCTGCCTAGTTCTGTTCTTGTCCTTACCAATGCTTTCTTGTTGTGTTATTATTATTGCTTCTTTAATTTTGGTCCACTTTGCCTCTTCACCCAACACTTTCTTCCTGGAGTTTATGGAGTCTATTATTTACGTTATTAGTTACAGCAGTTCGGACTTCTGGTTGTTGTATACATCGGATATTTAAAATTTGTTTTTTTCTGCTCGGGACTGTCGCCTCTTTAACCTCACATACGTAATCATTACTATGGGGTTGTGGTCACTTCCGACGTCCGCTCCAGGGTATGCTTTCACTGATTTTATGCTATTTCGGAATCTCTTGTTAACAAGAATGTAGTCAATCTAATTTCTAATTATTCGCTCTGTGTTGTCGCCGGGTGCTATCCACGTGTATAGCTTTCTTTTCGGGAGTTTGAACAATGTGTTACTGACTACTAATTCCTCTTCGATACAGAATTGTAGCATTCGATCTCCTCGTTCGTTCCACTCGCCCAATCCAAATTGGCCAACGTACTCTCCACAGCTGCCCTCTATGCAAACTTATGGCAAATTATTAGAGTATTTTGTATATGAAATTTGGCCTGAGACGCTTTGACGAATCTCCAATAAAGAAACAAACTTATTTTTTACAACTTTACAACCCTGTATCTAAGTAACAACGAAAATTAGGACCTATGTTTATTCTTAAAAAGAGCTCTCCTATTTACTCCTGAAGTCCTGATCATAAAAAATCGGACACTTTGTATCAAAGTATCAACAACTCATCAAGCTTTGAAAATACGTCTTTGGCTCCTGCAGCAAATTAACCTGATAATTTTGCTTTGAAGAGTGTTCTCTTGATTTCGATATAGTGAAGCAAAAAAGTAAAATTCATGTAGTTTTTTTTACACGTTTTCGTGCGATTGTATCAATAATTTTTTGCATTTTTTGTAATTAGCCTCGATAATTCAACAATTGCTCTTTAGTAGGTAGAAATCTCAATCGAAGTACTAGTGATATCCATGAAGGAAGCTTGAATAGCACTCTTTATACTTATATAGGAATGGCTGAGCCTGAACAGGAAAAAGCCCATTTTTATGAGAACCAGAGTATAATTAGTGCACAAAAAATATCTGAAGATTCGGAACCTCATCGTAATGACAAGATGTAAGTATCTGTGTCCATTTAACATGTGGTTTTATGTAGAAAAATATTTTTCCAAAAGCATGGCTATGCGGCATCAAAGTAACCATTTGTGTGCCTCATGGGGAACCAATGAGAGAAGGTGGACCTGTAGACAATGCTCTTTTGCTTACAATGATTTTAATGCTGAGATATGTGATATATGTAAGAGTTTAAGGACTCCGCCGTCGTTAAATCAACCATCGACAATAACCGTAACGCAGGATAGGACGAGTACATCAGCGAGTGGTTTGTGAGTACAGATTTGCCTCATTTTTTTTTAATAAGTTTAGGCGATTTCGTCAGTAAATATCAAAGGTCATAAAATGTTATTGTAGTTATTCATTTGCTGATAAAACTTTTATCACCTTCTGTAATTATTATTGATAAGATTTTTGGGATGTTTGACATATTAGTTTTTGAAGTGCGTTGGGTAACTTGATTTCATTCGCACATTAGTAGTGTTTAATGAATTTCGATTTAACATGACGTTTTATGTGTAAGTATATCGGCTTTCTTGTTTCACAATATTGGACTAATTTAAAAGGGGTTTATCATAGAATTATGTTTATTACCTATCAAGCTTTGTTAAAAAGTTACAGGGTGTTAAAGCGAGAATTTCAAAATCTCGATTATTCCGAATGCGTAAGAGAGACTATAATAATGAAAGTTGGTATGTTTTACCTGCTGTAGAAAGTGAATATGTTGCAATAAAAAAAATATATTAAAACCATTGAAAACCAAAAAATCAAAGTTTAAACAGTCCAACAAAACCATATTATTTTATCAATTTGCTGCACACTAATGTTTTTCTACTCGTATCTGTATCTAATATAATGTTGTTCTTCTTATTATTTCACCTTTTTTGACTACATAATTAGGCCAGCTTCGTGGGTCCATTCCCGAGAAGTCCAAGTTCCTATTGCTACTTTAGACCAAGGCCTTGAAGAGGACTTTCAGCTTTTACCGGGTACTGCACCAGCTACTCACTACAAATCGAAATTGTATGTGAGATATATTGTTTTAGGTATTGACGCGTCAGATGACGGTAAATGGACCTGCAAAAAGTGCACACTAGTAAACCCGGCATACGCTCAAATCTGCGACGCTTGTTGCGGTTCTAAATTGAAATCGTTAACATTAAACCACGAAATGACCCTGAAAAAAGGCGAATTTTGGATTTGTACAAAATGCACTCTGAAAAACTCATTGTTGTCGGTCCAATGCAAAGTTTGTAAACACGAAAAGGTTGTGACTGAAGGTCGCGGATCGTCCAGAAGCCCGTCGCCTTTGCATGGATCTAGAAAAATTAGAAACTCCGTGATAAGTCCAATTAATTTGAGGAGTAATGTTGACGCAGGTATTCATTAGGTACCTGAGTTTTAGCATAAACGTGTGTTAATCAAAAAATTTCAGCCTCGGTTCCAAATACTTCGAAACAATGTCTAACGTGGATTTGCGTATTGTGCACTTTTGAAAACACCAAATCTCAATTAGTCTGTGATATGTGCATGCAAGTTAAAACCACTCTGAACGGCCCGCCTGAAGATCCTCCTCGAATGACTCAAGAGGAGCTTAGCAATAAGCATTGGAACTACATTGTCAGGTAACTTATATATATATGTTCTTTGTATGTTTGGTTTACATTAATATCGTCAATATCGGTGCTCCTATTGATTGAACTGTCTTTAAGTAAACTCTTCTAAAAAGATTGTTGTATTGCGTATCTCTACAAATGGGTATTCTACACTTTTAGACGTCTGGCTTTGATCCAGGTTTCACTTTTATACCAAGTCTTGAAACGGCAAATAATGTAATTATGACGTCTATTTGTTATTACTTTATATTGTGGCAATTGTCATTCGAAATTAGAATGACGTCACTCCCCATCAGAGCTTTGTGCTCCGATATTAAGAATTGGACTACAGGATCGTATTCTTGAAACGGCGAAGTGGAGATTATGTACTAATAGTACTAATAGTATTGATTACGCCCGACCGTCGGTCTACAGAGATTCGGGCCGAAGCGGCAACGCCGACCGCAACCCCGGGAATCTAGACTAAACGAGAACCGGAAACAGTCTCCTCCGTACTCGAAAGTACGAGAGTGTGTTCAGGCCGAGTATATAAACGGATCGAATAGATAGTGCAGTGTAGTAAATAAGCGGACAAGCAAACAATGCGAATTTTTAGCAGAGAGTAATTGTGTTTTAATAGTGTTGTAATAGTTAAAAGTAAATAAAAGTGTGTAGTTAATTGATGATACATTTTTGGAACCCGTATCCCGTAACAACTAGTGTCGAAGTGGGATAAATTTCGTCAAATTTGTGACTGTACGGACAAAAGATGCCGTCGCGCGCGTGTAATTTTGCGTAATAAGGACAGTGCAAGAACTTTGGTGTTTTTTACATGCCATATACTCGATCTACGACAAAAATCATGGATAAACAACTGGCAGCACTTATGGAAATGCTGAAGAAGGACAAAAAGGAACAAAGGAATTTTCTGGAAGAACAAGAAAAACAAATGCAACTTGAGAGAAGGGAACAAGAAAACGACAATCAGCTCGACAAAGAGGAACAGCAAAAAATCAAGCTGCTCTGTTTCAAGCATTAACGGATGGTCGCCGCGAGTTGCAAGAACTTGTCACAACCAAAATGACTGAAGTCAGACAAGACGAAGATCAAGTCAAACAAGACGTGGATCAAGTCAAACAAAACGTGGATCAAGTCAAACATGAAGTTCTTAGAGCCACAGAGTTCTTAGAGCAATTGTTGGGCGAGCAGCCTGAATTCAGGAAGCAAATGACTTCATATTTCGACCAATCAAGGAGCAGGGCACAAGACATTGATTACAGAGGAAACATTGCCGGCCGAAATGCCGACCTACAGAAACCTGGATGTTGTTTCAACTGCGGCAAAATGGGCCATTTTTAAAGGGACTGTCACGTTCGACGGGAAAGGAGTCAGACTCCGCCACGACGACAATCTGGCGGACTGACACATCAGCCGGAAAACTAAAACTAGTCAGTGTTAAGGGGCGAACGCTAACTGGCCCCACGGAAGCCCCCAGGATCATTAGGGTTGAAAGAAGCCTCACCATCCCTTCCAAAAATGAACATCGTCCAGGCAGATCTCATGATAACGCAGATGCATTATCACGCAGGCCTTGTAAAGGAGGATGCACAATTGACGGGAACGCGAACGACAACATAAATGCGACCGCGAACGACAATGTCCAAATTGTTAAAACATTCTATGTATGATGTGCGATTCACAACAACGGCAACCTGAACGCCACCCCTAAACGCGAAACGCAAAGCTACCAACTTTTATGTTTCCCGTTTACGTTCGCACAGGTGCTTTCCTTTTTATCTTATAGATAATCAAAAATTATTTGTTATTAATCAGTCATTGGGATTTGACAATCAATATTCTGTCATAAAGCGGCAGAATGGAAGACGAAGAAAGAAATGTGTGTGGAATTAATTTTTAAATAAATTAAAAAATAATTTTCCCCGATTAATATATTGTATTTGCCATGGTACTTAGCCATTTGGTGACATCAGATATTCAGCCAAGGTGTCTCGCTGACTATATGCAGTTCTAGGGGCTATGTTCGAACCTGTTCTTCCAATTGGCAAAAGATTCTCATCTTGTTTAGTTACTATTCGCCATTGTCCCTCAGCTATATTTCCATCATCAAGCATACAGTCTGTTAAGCTTGGTGGTGAGTAGCTATTGCAGATTACAGTTCTTAAGTAATTGTGAAGACAAATTGTGGCTTTTACTATGGACTCTGTATTTTTAGTAGAGCATAGAAATGGTTGTCTATTATAAACTCTCCATCTACTGGCAAGGATGCCAAATGAATTTTTCAATTGTTACTCGTGCTCTTGACAAATGATAATTGTAAACCTTCTTTGTATCTGAAAGATATTTTCCGGGATATGGGCGCATTAGGTAAGTTTTTAGAGAAAAGACTTCATCTCCAACAAAAAAAGTGGCATTTCTATTTCTGTATTTGGTAGGTCTTGCCAAATTCAGATGAAACTACTGCCATGTTCTTTGAAATAACAGATCTTCTAAAGATACCAGCATCATTTTCAGCTTCATATGCTCCAATATCAGTCCACGTGAATTTGTAATCTGCATCACAACTTGCTAGTAAGACCATACTGAAAAAGTGCTTGTAGTTTCCCCAATCAATTGCCCCAAGAGTGTTCGGTAAATTCCACTTCTTGCTGAACTTTTCACTTATGCTTCTCCATTCTTGAGACGATGGTTCTATTAAATATCTGGGTTGCAAGGCCTTGAATAAAGCTTCACAAGTTTGAGCAATAACTTGTGAGGCAGTTGAGTGGCCAACTCTAAACTCCAAACATAAATTGACAAAATTCCCTCCATGTGTTAAGTATTTTAACGTCATAGCTAACGAAATTCCGGAGTCAAATACTCTCTTCGACTTCGCTTCAATAAGTAGGGGTTTGTCCACTGCAGTATTTGATCAAATTGTTCAGGATATATCCTTACATATGAAAGAATTTCTTGGGGTCATGTTCTTTGAAATATATGAAAGTTTTGATAAATTCACCATCCTTATTTCTGGAAGCACTGTAGGGATGCACCCACTACCTAATATATTGTTGCGAACTCGGGGTTCAATAATTCCAGTGTAACGATTTAACACGAAAACACTATTTATTTATTCCACAAATACACTCGACTACTGAATAACTCATTACTTAACACTTTATAGCCTTCTAATATCGCTTCGTAACTTTAGCTTACTTATAGCTCGACTAAAATACGACTACTCTTAACCGCCGCTCTATGCGCCTTTTATATACAATCCTAAAATTACAGAAAAACCTAGAAAGTTCTTTATAAGAATTCTTGAATAATCTCACATAAAGAAAACGGTTGTAAACAACTGCCTTCTAGATTAAGCCAGACGAGCAATAAATCACTCGTGTCAGCCATGACGCAGCGCGGATAGGTCGCGAAGCTCCACCAACCAACACGCTCCCATGCGTTGCCCCGCCTCCCATGCGGCGTTGCTGCGAATTGTAACATTGCCCTCCTCCTAAGGCTGTTCGTCCCGAACAGATAGAGTTCCATGGTATCGTGCTAATCGATCCAAATGAACGACCTTCATCTTTGACCTAGGGGTCCGCTGGATCCTATACACCACATCATTAATCTTCTTTATAATTGTACAAGGTCCTTCCCAATTTTGGCTAAGTTTGGGCGACTTCCCCACCTTTCGCCTCGGATTGTATAACCACACCAAATCACCATCCTGGAAGCCGCGGGAGTTAGCTAGTAAGTCATATCTTGCTTTGGCTCGATCACTGGATATCCGCAGTTTATTCCTGACTTGTTCATGAACATTGTCCAGCCTCTCCTTAAGCTCCTCCACAAAATTCTCGGAGTTGAGTGAGCCTTTTTCTGGTGTTCCATACATCAAATCTGCAGGAAGCCTCATTTCCCTTCCGAACATCACTTTCGCCGGAGTATAACCAGTGGTTTCATGCGTAGAGCCTCGGCATGCCATCAACATGAGAGGTAGATGTTGGTCCCAATCACGCTGATGATCTGCCACCATTTTAGACAGGTAATGTTCCATGGTCCGATTAAACCTCTCTACTATCCCATCCGACTGTGGATGCAAAGGAGTTGTCCTGGTCTTGCGAATTCCGAGAAGTTCCATGACCTTCTGGAAAACAGCCGATTCAAAATTTCGGCCCTGATCAGAATGAAGTTCGAGAGGGACCCCAAATCTGCAGAACATTTCATTTACTAGCACCGTTGCCACAGTCGTTGCTTCTTGATTAGGTAGGGCGTATGCTTCAGGCCATTTAGTGAAGTAATCCATGGCGACCAAGATGTATTTATTGCCCGACTCAGTCTGAGGAAACGGTCCCGCGACATCAATTGCTACCCTCTCGAATGGAGCACCTACAGTGTACTGCACCATTCGGCCGCGTGATCTTGTTCGAGGTCCTTTTATGGCACAACAAACTTCGCACTTGCGGCACCAAGATTCGACGTCTTCATGATAATTCACCCAGTAGAACCGCTCTTTAATTTTGGCCAAGGTTTTATTGACCCCAAAATGACCTCCACTTGTTCCGTTGTGCATTTCCTGTAGTACATCTGATTTTCTGCTATCAGGAACAACCAACTGACTGACTACGGACTTGCCATCCGGACTCTCCCACGCTCTCTTCAGTAGTCCATTTTCTATTTTAAGAGAGTGCCACTGGGCCCATAGCGCCTTCAGGTTTGGACTTTTACCAGCAATTTCTTGCCATTCTGGTCTCTTGTCGTCAGTCTTTGCAGAGAGGATGGGTCCAATATCTGGATCATTCATTTGTTCTTCTCGAAGGGTCTGTGTGGTCCAGCCATCGTTTCTTTCTACCGACGTTCTCCTTACAGAAGGATGTCCCTCACGTTGCTGAGTTCTTCGACAATGCTGACTATCTTCTTTACATGGCCGTCTAGACAATGTAACGGCATTTCCGTGACACCTTCCTGGTCGATGTTCAGTTTGGATCTTCTGTCCTTTAATGCGTCCGGTCTCTGTAACACTTTTGCCACCCAAATTATTGTCTTGACTTGATTGATTGACTTGACTGATCCTGGGGGTCTTAACGGGCTCGGCCAATTCCCCCTTTACATTGACAGGAATTAGTTTTTCCTGTATTCTAGGGCGGTCTTGCTTGCCGCTCGGTCTTCTAAACAACGGCGACGGACTTCTTGCCCTGTTACGGCAGTTACTCTTGACGTGACCCAGTTTACCGCAGTTAAAACATTTTATGCCCCGATTGCCTGTTGATCGAGGAGGTCTTTCCAACAAGGCTTGGATATTGACTGCTAGATCCTTCAACGCTTTATGTAAAGTTGCCATGGATTCAGCCCTAGACGTATCCTCCACGTCATCGCAGGTTGCCATTCTTACACGTGGAGAAGAACTAGATGACACTCGTGACGCCTCGAATTCCAGGGCGCCTCGAAACTAGTGCCTCGCTGATATTCCTGGGCCTTACTAGACGTAAGTGGTATCTCATGTCACTATCTCGAACTCCCTCAATGAACCTTTCGGCGGCAAATTGCGTTTGAAAAGATTCAGGGGCCGATGGATATGCCAGGTGAATTAGTCTGTCTATGTCCGCCTCAAATTCTTGTAACGATTCACCTGACTTCTGCTGTCTCATCCTCAGCTGGGCCTGAAACACGGTTTCTTTGTGCTCATTTCCAAATCGTAGTTGCAGAGTGTGTACTAACGCCGCATAATTACTTTGATCCGCTGCCGACAGAGATTGGAGTAACTCAGCCGCTTTTCCACGAAGTGCTACGACTAATGATGTAGCTTTCTGGGGCTCGGACCAGCCATTAACTTTTGCAACTGCTTCAAATTGGGTTTTATAAATTTCCCACGCCGTAGTACCGTCATAATCGGGAGGCTTAATTTTAGCGTTGGCTGTACTAAAACTCTCTGTAGACACGGTGTCGTCCTCAAGTTGTTCCCGGAATTTCTTTTTTAGTTCGAGAACCCTCTGGTTGACAGCTTCGAGTCCTTCGTTAACGCCGTTAATGGATTCGTTCACCCCGTTAACGGATTCGTTAACGGATTGCATTATTCTTTCTTCCAATTGTTGCTCCCTAGCTGCGAGAAGGGTCACTATTCATCTTCATCTATCATATCACTTCTTTGAACCGTTTCTGTTCTTCCTTTTGTTCTAGATAACGTCGCTCCTGCACTTGATCACGTTTTAACTGCTCTTCCTTCTGTTCTAGATAACGTTTTTCCTGCTCTTCCTTCTGCTCTAGATAACGTCTTTCCTGCTCTTCTTTTTGTTCCTTATAACGTTTTTCTTGCTCTTCTTTTTGTTCCTTATAACGTTTTTCCTGTTCTTGATAACGCCGCTCCTGTACTTGATCACGTTTTTCCTGTTCTTCCCTCTGTTGTTGCATAAGGGACAGCAGGGCGGCAAGTTGATCCTCCATGGCTTGATGCTGGCTTCTGGTCACTGGCATAAACAGGTAATGTCCGGAAATGAATCACTCACTTACAGTTCAGTAATATTAGTCCTCAAATTCTCACTGGAATCGCACTTTTGACACCAATTGTTGCGAACTCGGGGTTCAATAATTCCAGTGTAACGATTTAACACGAAAACACTATTTATTTATTTCCACAAATACACTCGACTACTGAATAACTCATTACTTAACACTTTATAGCCTTCTAATATCGCTTCGTAACTTTAGCTTACTTATAGCTCGACTAAAATACGACTACTCTTAACCGCCGCTCTATGCCCCTTTTATATACAATCCTAAAATTACAGAAAAACCTAGAAAGTTCTTTATAAGAATTCTTGAATAATCTCACATAAAGAAAACGGTTGTAAACAACTGCCTTCTAGATTAAGCCAGACGAGCAATAAATCACTCGTGTCAGCCATGACGCAGCGCGGATAGGTCGCGAAGCTCCACCAACCAACACGCTCCCATGCGTTGCCCCGCCTCCCATGCGGCGTTGCTGCGAATCGTACCAATATAATATAAATTACCTATTAGTGTGACATGTAAACACAATTGTATCATAATGTAACCTTCTGCGCTTCTGAGCTTCGCGACCTATCTGCGCTGCGTCATGGCTGTCACGAGTGATTTATTGCTCCGTTTATCTAGAAGGCAGTTGTTTACAACCTTTTTTTTTATGTGAGATTATTCAAAAATTCTTATCAAGCACTTTCTAGGTTTTTCTGTAATTTTAGGATTGTGTATAAAAGGAGAATACGCGCGCGGTAGTCTTATTTTAATTGAGCTATAAGTAAGCTAAAGTTCCGAACTTTATTAGAAGGCTATAAAGTGTTAAGTAGTGAGTTTGTTTAAAAAAATATTTCGTAGTCGAATTGTACCTGTGTGTATTTGTGGGACAAATAAATAGTGTTTTCGTGTTAAATCGTTACACTGGAATTATTGAACCCTGAGTTCGCAACAATATAATAATTATTGGCATAAAAACAGAAACACAAAATGAAAGTCATTGCTTCATAAAAAAAAGACTTCATTATCTTCACTAGCATCATCTTCTTCGTACATATTTACTATTAGATAAACAACTCCTTAAGGAATTGCTACGCAAGTTCCAAATAAACTATACACACTTCAACACATGCCAAATAAAATGAAACATCACTGCCAAAAGTGCCGAAATTACGTCAACGTGAAGTTGAATTGTGAATCTGGACAGTTTTTTAGCATTAATGTTTACGTTCACGTTCTCATTGCCGTACGCGTTCCCGTCAATTGTGCACCGACCTTTAAGGGGAATGTCGACACTGCCAACGAGTAGAACAACGAGAAGGACCGATCATTCTTAGGAGAACCAGGATGAACATTGGACAACTGAACAAATGAAGGTCGACCGATAATGCTGTGGGGTTATTACGTCAATGGAAGTTGGAAAATCAAGGACCTGATATTAGAAGGACATAGCAGCTAAGAGCCAGGAAGTAAAAGCTATGTGGGCTCAATGGGATTCCTTGGCGACTCAGAAAGGTTTACTGAAGAAGACTTGGGAAAACCCCGACGGGAAAAGTGCCACACTCCAGCTTGTCGTACCAGAAAGTAGACGGAAAGATGTCATGCAAGAAATGCACAATGGAGTGTCTGGAGGCCATTTTGGGGTGAATTGTCTAGATGACGTCGAAGAGTGGTGCAGAAATTGTGATACCTGCTGCTCCGTAAAAGGACCCCAAAAAAAGACTAGGGGGCAAAATAATGTTGGCGCCCCATTTGAAAGAATTGCGATTGACGTGGCAGAATCTTTTCAAGCAACGGACGATGGCAACAAATACATCTTACTTGCCATAGATTATTTCAGTAAATAGCCTGAAGCTTGTGCACTACCAAAATCAAATCAAGAAACTAACACCGTGGCAAGGGTCTTGGTTGACGAATTCTTCAGTAGATTCGGCGTACCATTAGAGCTTCATTCGGACCAGGAACGGAATTTTGAATCGTAACTTTTCAAGAAGATCATGGAACTTCTGAGAATCCGCAAAACAACGACAACTCCGCTCCATTCACAATCAGATGGAATGGTCGAGCTTTTCATTCAAACCATGGAACAATACTTCTGCAAAGGAGTTCTTAAAGGAAATCCATCGAAACGTGAGGACAAAGATAAAGATTGCCAGCGATCGGTATGATCTAAGGGCGAATTCTGCAGGATTTAAGGCAGGTGACTTGGTGGGGCTGTATAATCCACAGAGGAAGAAAGGAAAGTGTCCCAAGTTGGGAGGGTCCATATACAGTCACCAAACGGATCAACGACATGGTATACAGGATCCAACGTATCCCTAGAGCAAAGATGAAAGTGGTTCATCTTGAACGGTTAAAGACTTACAGTCGTGGAGATTTTCCCTGATCAGAACTATGAGTTCGAAATGTTACGCTCGAGCCGAATTCGGGCCGAAGTTCGGGCGCCGACCGCGACCCCGGGAACCCATCTAGACTAAACGAGAACCGGGAAAAGTCGCTTACGTTCTCGAAAGTATGAGAGTGTGTTCAGGCCGGGTATATAAACCAGCAGCCGCGCGAGTTGGGATCGAATAGATAGTGCAGTGAAGTAAATAAGCGAAATAAGCGAACAGTGCGAATTGTTAGTAGAGAGTAATTGTGTTTTAATCGTTTTGTAATAGTTAAAGGTAAATAAAAGTATGTAGTTAATTGACGATAAATCATTGGAACCCGTATCCTGTAACAGTCAAGATCTGTCAACTTTCTAGGTTACCTCATTTCCCAGAAAAATAAATAAAGAGCTATTGTGACGTCATGAGAATTCACGGCTGACAATTTTATAATGATTTAAATGAGTGATTTGTCAGAGATGCCTTATTTTTTGAAAATTTAAGCTTTTAAATGTTAATTGTCGGCAAGTATGCTTAATTATTATAAATTTGGGGTTTATTTAGACTTATTTTACACCATGCAAAGTAATAGTTTCATTCAGAATACTTCTTAAATGTCGAAAATAAACTTGACAAAACGGCTAAGAAAATAGGGTTAAAACATATATGATATAGTTCGGCAGTTCGGTAATTCCGTCCGAGCGCTCCGGACACAGACCATCTCCCAAAATCTTAACAAGCTAAAGTGAGATAGACTGGTATCCGGAGCGCTCGGAATGTAATTACCAAACTCAACTAGTATAGAGCAGAAAATTTATAAAAATGGACTTCACTCTGTAATATAGTAATAATGTAGGAGATAACGTCTTGGTTTCAGCACAAAAAAAAAAACAAAAAACGTAACAAAACTCAATTTTAATAAAAAAAATTAACCCACGCTTTACAAAAGCATAGGGGAAATGGCTGAAATGAATTCTTGTGACGTTGACTGACGTATACAGGTGGTTCTTTCTCTAAGAAATGAGGCAACTTGTAAAGTTAACTGATCTTGTGTAACAGTATGTTTGTAAGTACCTACTGTATATTGTCAGCTGTCAGCTGTCATTTAATAGAGAATTGGAATGACTTCAGCTGTCATTTAATAAAGAATTGAAATGACGTCACTCTTCGTGAGAACTCAATTCCCTGGTGTCAAGAATTGGACCTCTGTTCGCTGGGTTTTGACTTGGCGATTGACACTGCGCGTCAGTTCTGTCGCCGCACCGTTCTACTAATACGAAGGAGACTTGCCAAGTATTGGCTAAGTTTTCGTAACAACACGATGTGCTTAATATGTTCTATTATTGCAATTTTAAGTATTAGATTTGCTACGAATTCTATTTTTTTACAGCTGAAACGTAAACATTTTTAATTTCTTCAAAATCGATCAAAATCGGTAAAGTCACTTTTAACTAAGAAAATAATGAGTGTTGTTGATCAAAATGTCACCATATTCCACAAAGGTTTATGTGGTAATTTACTCTTTTCAAATAATAATATTTTCAATATTACAGCTCATATGAAAATATTTAACTTAGCTTCATATTACAGACAGAACTCTCGCTACTTTTTGATTGTTTATTATTAGGTATTGCAAACTGAAAAAGCAAAGTTACATCGATGACGACTTTCCACCGATGCCAACCAGTTTATACTATAATCCTGACGAAAACAAGGACGCTTTTTTAATAAAATGGCGCCGACTAAAGGATATAATCGTCGACGAAAAGGAGCTGGACCTTCCTTGGGCCGTGTTTCGAATGCCTCAACCTTCGGATATCTCACAGGGTAGGCAGAAATAAGTTTTTATGCAAATTCAGAAACGTTTCGGAGAAATCATAATGTCACTTTTGCTTCACCTCTTACGTTTACAGTTAGTTGAATGTTGTAGCGTTTTCCACACAGTTAATTATAAGCAGTTTAGCTGAGTTAGGACGAAATAGCAAAAATAAACTGGAAACTTTAAAGCTGTTTAGGAATAAAATCTTGGGCTGTCAGATGAAAATATAACAATGAGTAAAAGCGAGATATTGGCAAAACCGTAGTAGATAGATGAAATCTGATTACACCTTCTCGACTCCGATTTTCACGATATTGGTATCATCAAAAAGCTGCAGATTGCCTGCATCTCGGCTATTATGGGAAATAGAACAAAAAGTGATAGTGATTTGTGATCGGAATTTTTTATAGATAGTGATTTTCAATACAAATGATTTATGATACAAAGTTAGGTTTTTTTTTTAATGGGACACCCCATATATTACAAACATTGGATTGTTTGATTGCGCTTTTTTAGTTGATTCGATTGATGTACAATTTCATACCTTTATCTCTAGTAGTCTTCAAAGAATTAATAAAAAACTAATTTTTGCCTTAAGGCGTAATGTGTTAGAAGGAGGCAGTTGATCTCATTTTGTTTTGTTTGATTTGAAATGTGTATTATTCCTTATGAGAAAAATTAGTTTTTTATTCATTTTTCGAAAACCACTAGAGATGAAGGTATACGACTTTACATCATTCGAATCAACTAAAAAAGAGCAATCAAACGAAGTATTAATATATGTCCCATTAAAAAAGGTCTCATTAAAAAAATCTAACTTTATATTATAACATGAAAAACACTAAAATATTTCTATTTGTCTTTTTGTTCTATTCCCTATAATAACCTTGATAGCGGTTCTGAGCTGTTGTCTGTCGAGGTTTAATAAGTCTTTTGTCCTTTTCTCACAGGGTTCTTGTATGAACGCCTTTGAATGGACAAGGCCCGGTCTGTCTATCCAGTAACGTTCGGTCTGTTCTTCCGCCATCTGCATTATTGCCCTCCTCGATACGTCTCTTGCGATACCCAAGACATAACTCCCCAGACAGTTCTCGAAGAGAACCTGCTGGAGTCAAGTGCTTTGAGTGCCGCTTGACTGTCCGAATATATTTTGATATTTTTGTTTGTCGAATTTTGATTGCTTATCGACCTGGCAGATATAGCATGGAGCTCCGTTTGAAGTATTGTTGCGTGCTTTCCCAGACTCTCCTGCAGTCTGTATCTCTGTCCACCACCATACGCCCCAGCTCCCACTCCCTCGGGAGTTTTCGAGCCATCCGCGTACCAGCAGTGGTGCCCGCTCAGAAGTTTATTCTGATTCCACTCCTCCTTTGTAGGGAGGTTTACCTTGTAGGCCGAATAAGTGTCGGCATCATGTCCGAAGGCATACCCAGCAAAGCATGGCCGGTTAATTCGGCCTGCAGTGGGTTTGGTTGCAATGTAACCTCCACTTGGCTTCCCTATCGACCAAAATGTGCAAAGGGATTAGCCCGAGAAGTCGTTCCATGGCCAATGTTGGACTGGTGCCAAATGCCCCACTGATGGCCAGGCAGGCTTGACGCTGCAAGTTACTCAGTTTGCATCTAGCACTTCTTTGTCCGCCCTTGAAATGCCAGACAATGGTTCCATACTTGATCATTGGTGTAATGACTGTTACATACAGCCAGTGCAATAATTTTGGGTTTTGCATACAGCCAGTGCATTAATTTATGGTTTTGCAGTTTTTCCGTAGTACCTTTTGCATGTCCACAAGGACAATTTAGCTGATCATTCTTTCCATATGTGCATTCCAGTTTAGTGTTTTATCTAGTGTTACTCGACCAGATATTTCACCTTCTCTGCAAACGGAATGGTTTTGCCCAGCAATTTTCTCCTCCTCGTGAACGGAATCACCGCCGTTTTGTCCGGGTATTACGATTTTACCAATACCCAATAAATCCATCGAAAATGCGCCTCCCTCTAGAACCCAATAGAAAACTTGACCCAGTTCCTACGTTAAGGGTAGCTCATTTAAACTCGACACTAAACTGAACGTGTACTACCGGGTCTAAGGTTTTTTTCTGTGGCGTCTGAACACCCATAAATCCATAGAGGATTTATCAAGGTAGAGGTCTTTATTTACATTTTTCAATATTGGCGTGATAAACAAACCCTCCATACAGTGTTGCCAGGATTACTTTGCTAGTAAATTGGGACATCCTTTTTTTTGATGATATCTTGCGAATCTTTACACCACGAGATTACCTACTATAATATCTATTGCTGTCCTCCATAATATCTACTCTGTCCAAATAATTTTTGAATGGTGATTAATAGAACACTTATGACGATAAAAGAAAAAAATATACGTGTAAAATAGCCAACTGATCACAAACGGCAACATTGCAGAATCCTGTGACACGTGGTTTATGTCAGTTTATGACAATTATTTCATGGATTTTTTTTTCTGGTTTTAAGAGTTTTCCGCCGACTTTTTTCGTCGCTTTTTTTTCCGCCGACCAATCGTTTATGTGTTTTAATTTGTTTGTTAGCCATGGTGAGACAATGTTTTGTGTGTAGAACTTGGGATTATAAAAATAAATCTAGGAAAGTATGTTTTTCTACGAGCGTGCTTATTATGTCACTTTCCCGCACGCATTTTGTTTTAGAAAGCTTTACTTTCCCGCACGGCGTGCGTGAAATATTTAAAGAATGACTGATTTATAATATAATTTAGACTTTATAGTCTGTTTTTCAAGAGAGGTGCATCTGCCTTACAGCCGTGTCAAACGTTTTTATCTGTTTTAAGGAACTATTATGCTTGCCTTGATTGATTTTTGATACAAAATATACCTATAATATCCGTACTTTTTATTCCAATGTCACCAGTTCAGGTCTGAAACATCACGTCACGCCAACAATCACACCAAGTTTTTGTCATAACAACCAATTGATTGTTGATTAATTCAACTGTCATACTGTTGACAAAGATAAAGTTGTTTATGCATTGTATGTTTATTCCTTGTATATGCTACAAGGAATTGGCTCGTAGAAAAAATATTGTTCCTAACTCGTGCGGAAAGTGTCTTTCCCGCACTCGTCAGCTGCCCGAACTCCGCTTCGCGTCGTTCGTGCATCGGCAGACAGCGTGCGGGAAAGTATCACTTTCCGCACTAGTTGGGAAAATAACTATTTCACCGGTAAGTTCATTTGCGTTTTATGGTTATGTTGTTACTCGGCTCTTAGATGTTAGCCATTAGCGTCGTTTGTAGGTGTATTCTATTATAAATCTTTAATCTAAAGAAACTCAATTAGTGGGAATAGTAGGTATGTATCAAAAATCATTTAAATATAAACATATTTGAATGTTTTGGTCTGCAAAAAAATGCAAACGCATGCATCGTAAAAATCGTATACTTGTTTCCTCGAAAAATAATACGCCTATGTGTGATTATGTAATCTGGAGATGTGTCCTTGGAGATTCAAATTTCGCCATATTGTTTTTAGCATTTCTGCTTCTCCTCTACCCGAACAACCCGCAAGCCTCCAAGTATGCGGTTTGTATATCATGCCAAGTAAACAAATACCAATTTATGATTAACTCGCGGCGTCTATTTATTTACTCCATTGTCAAATCATAAATCAATCGAAATTTTCTTCTTTATATTTTCTTTGCAGCAAAGACCTCTTCATTTTTTATAGTATTATTTTTGCATTCCGGAATTAATCCTGAGTGAATTAATTATTTGTTTGGTATGGCCTTGTAGGAGTTTTAGGAAACTGTTGGTTGTTGAGTGCCTTAGCCGTGTTGTCGGAACGCGAGGAGCTTTTACGTGCAATCCTGATTACGCGAAATCACTGCCCCCAGGGAGCCTATCAGGTTAGACTTTGTAAGGACGGTGTCTGGACCACTGTTCTGCTCGACGACTTTTTTCCGTGTGATAAGAAAGGCCACCTTCTGTATTCGCAGGTTAGTTGATTTATGCAAATTGAAATAAAAACAAAAAAATTAATAAGACGTACATTCCATTTGATGGTAGTTAATATTTCATAAGTAATGTAAACATTTAGGCGAAACGGAAACAATTGTGGGTTCCACTAATCGAAAAAGCTGTGGCAAAAATTCATGGTTGCTACGAGGCCTTAGTGTCCGGACGATCTTTGGAAGGTCTGGCCACTCTTACGGGGGCACCCTGTGAATCGATTCCTCTACAAGTGTCATCGTTTCCTTCGAACGAAGAGGAATTGGACATTGATCTCATTTGGGCTCAGTAAGTATCACCACTGTCTTACTTGCAAAGTGTTTTCTTTGTTTTTTTAACAAACAATTTACAAATTGTTTCAAATAGGTACGTCGTAAATTTTAAAAGAATTCACGGATTGACAATTTTGCTGAATGAGTAATAAAAAAAATACTAAAAGATTCTGGAACTTTTTCGTACGATGCTTCGTTTTTTGCTTGTGAGTAGAACAGAAACTCGAAAGAGTCTAGTATGAGGTTCAAAATAAACCAAAATCATGATACTTCGCGTCCTTATAGATATAGGTGTAGAAAGTATTGCGGGTGTAGGACTTGAAAAATGCACTTCACACTTTCGAAATTACCAACGTTTCAATCCTTTATTGGATCTTCATCAGGGCTAAAACATTACAAATTAGTTACCATTATTATGATATACATCTCCACAATGTAAATTAACCTGAACAATATAAATTGAAAAAAAAACTACATAAAAGAAGATAAAAATCGAAAAACTATATCTCTAAATTGTTAAAATTGTGCATAACTTTTTCAGTGAGTGAAGATAGTCGAGTTGTAAGGTGTAAAATTCTTATCCATTAAAACAAGAGCTATCAAACTTAGCAGCCCAGTTTTTCATAACGCTAACATCAGTAAAGTAAAGGACATCTTGAGGCCAATAACTGCCCGACAAGCCTTGTTAACTCCGTATGGAATACATATAAAATTCATATCGAAATTGCGTTCGGTGAGCGGGAACCTCGCAGGTTGCTTATTACAGATTTCCCTATGTTAAGGGACTCTCAGAAAGGATACAAGATCGATTATCTAAAAAAAACCCTAATATAAGATTGGCTTTTTATAACACCACCACGGTGTGTCATGTTTTTTTACTAAAATGTTTGAAGAAATAGTCCGAGCTGCTACAGATAAGGTCACCTCAGTCCACGCTAAGGCTACTTGAATGCCACATGTTCTTAAACCAGCCATAGACTTTACGCGTGTTTTAATGGATAAGAATTTTACACCTTACAACTCGACTATCTTCACTCACTGAAAACGGTATGCACAATTTTAACAATTTAGAGATATAGTTTTTCGATTTTTATCTTCTTTTATGTAGTTTTTTTTTTCAATTTATATTGTTCAGGTTAATTTACATTGTGGAGATGTATATCATAAAAATGGTAACTAATTTGTAATGTTTTAGCCCTGATGAAGATCCAATAAAGGATCGAAACGTTGGTAATTTCTAAAGTGTGAAGTGCATTTTTCAAGTCTTACACCCGCAATACTTTCCACTCATAAACCAAAAAGTAAAAAAAAAAAAAATTAACGGACCAGCTCGGTATGTCGTTTGTACCTAATACATTATCAAAATCTTAGAATCCAAAGCAAATCAAAATTATTTCTTCCATAACCTACCAAATAGGTTATCAATATTTTGTCGGGCCACCTCTGGCTCTAACAACGCTTGCCACCCTAGAGGGCATACTTCGAACCAAACCGTTAATAAACTCTTCCCTTTCTTCCAACACCGCGTTCGTCAAATCATCCAAATTTAGAAACTCTTCTGCACGTTGACTCAAACTCAGTTTCATTCTGCTCTTCATATGTTCAATAATATTCATATCTGGTGACCTAGCAGGCCACTGCATTCGCTATATATTACGTCAATAAGAATAAAATTAATTCCAAAATTATTGGCAAACGGCAAAACATTATCTCTTACATACCAATTCAAATACCTTTCTGCATTCATACCCTCTCCAACTAAAACCACTAAATCTGTTTTTTCCATTCATCTTTATACCATCCCATACCGTTATACCGCCTCCACCAAATGCAACCCTAGCATTCATATTTCTTTCATGAAACCTTTCATTCCTCCGTCTCCATACTAATAATCTTCCATCCGATTGACACAATGTAACTCTAGATTCATCTGTAAACATGCATCGGGACCATTCCACCATTCCCCATCAGTTCCTACCCAGTAAACACAAATTGGTTTCTAAGATGTACACTGTACATCAATACGGGATATTATTGAAGTCCCTGGGATATTCTGTATGATCCCATAACGTCCCTAGGATGAATCTAGGACGTACTTTTGGAACAGTTCGGGTTGTTGTTGGGACTTATATGAAAAGAAAATAAAAGAAAATTGTTTTTAACTGGGATTTGAACTCAGGACCTCTGGCATGCGAGTTCAAGTTTCTAGTTTGGAGCTACGGAGCACACGGATAGGCAAACTTGGTTCGATCACTATCATATTATCCTATTGACAATTCATTAAATGTCATCGTCCGAATTAAATCCAAAAATATCCTAAAGAAAATTAAAACGTCATCCACCCCACAAAGATTTTTTTTTATTATTTAATAAACGTCCAATGACATTTACGGCAATTTCAATCTGGATCATAATTGATATCAATCAGTAATGTTTTTCAAACCTATTCTACCACAGCCACAAACTTGTATTTAAGGACTTACTCACTAGGGTCCTTTTTTTTAACTAATTACACTAACATTAATGTGTAGACAGGCACTGTACTCTGCTCTTGCACTAACACAAACTATAGTAGAATTCATTAAGGAAACTAATCCAAATCGTGATCACTTCGCCGCTGTTGCCAGCTTGTGCATGAAACCAAGTAGAACTATATTGAAATTCCCCAAATATGGCTATCTCAAATTGAATTTCGTTATTTTTATCTGCGAGGCATTAACCACGACCCGCAACCTTTATTTACAGTCGATCTACTATTTGTATTCGTATGTTAAATTTTAAATTTATCATTTCTAATCTTTAAGATTGCTTTTCTAGGATTTTTGCAGGCTTTAGAACATTGTAATTGACCGTCCGTGAAGTGCCCATTTTGCAAAGGAGTTTTCTTAGTTACAGGGTCTTAAGTCTTTAAAGCACAAACTAAAGGTTTGTGCTTTAGGAGATGGTTTCATAGAATTTTGCCACTTTCAGCCAAGTACAGTCTTTGAGAAAGTGAATTTTGCTGTTATTTACGTTTATTTAGGAAAAATATGTTTAAGTAGACAAATTTTTTAAAACATAGGTGTAACATAGTTAAAACACAATGGGCATTCTGTTCATAAATGCTATATTAGGGTAAGGGGGGTTAGGATACTGACAAACTTACTTTCTGGACAGAAGTCTAAATGAACATCAATAAAACACTGGAACCTGGCCCGTTTCATACTATTTATACTGTTTTAGGCTAATATTATTATGCTCTAGGTTCCGATGGATGCTTAGAGTCTTGAAGCAAATTTACATATTGACAAAAATTGTAAAAATATTAGTGGCTATCAAAGCAGCTAACAGGTTCTGTTCGTATCAGCCATATAAGTAGCTACAGGATTTTCCAAATGCTCCTGAAAGGTATACTTTTGCCACATATACAAAGATGAAGTTTTAGTACATACAGTAAAGGAGGTTTAAAAAATCTCATTGTTACTTGCTTTGTATATTTGTCAACAGTCTCTCTGTGCAGCTAGTCGAATTTAACATTTAACAAAGTTGATATCAACCTAGTTTGCTACTATTCAACTTTAAACTGTGGGTAAAAATAGTAGGTTATTACTGACTAAAATACCTACCTAATAATAAAGGTGAATTAGGAATCAGGACCACATAATATATCCATATGGAAGTCTGTGATCCAGACAAGTTTTTGTTCGTGATTCTTCAAAATAACCCAAATAGTTTAACATATTCTAATCAAGGTACCTAGCTTATATCTAAAGTTTAAAGCAGAATTGTAACAAACTGATGGCATCATACAGGCTTACTAAATTATAGTTGCTTCATATAGAAACTTTCAGACTGTAAAAATTGATTAAAATTGTGAACAGCATAATAAAAAATTGTCAATGCTCTGATTGCCTAGATCTTACAAATATCAAATGATCATCAAGAAATAGATTCTGTAAACCTACTTCGAGACCTACTTTAATATCTAAAATCTTCCTGCTCTTAGGTTTCCCTAAGAAGAGGAGGTAGTAAAAAGTAGACCTTGAACACTTGAAAAACCATGTATATTAGCTGTTGGACAATTTTAGTAATTTTAATGCAATGCATGCAAGGATAAGTTTGGTTGGTTTTCTATTGGGATTCACTTGAACTCCAATTTATATTGGATTTAATTGTGACCCAGTGGCCATTTACTATGACCTATAACCCAAATATCTTACCCAACAGTGTGTCATCTTTACAGTCCGAGAAATATTGTCACATATGCTTAATGAGTATCGAGAGATGTGAGCCAAAAAAATAGAGTAATCAAGCTCAACAAGGCTGACAAAAAATCTGTTTTGTTTGCATTTAAAAGATGTTTTTAGTTTTTTTTTTATTCTATGTTGGAATCAAATACATATTATTATCGCAATTTCTGTTCTACAGCCTTGAAATTGTTCCTAGGAAGTTTTTTTGGTAGGACCATGATATGGTTAGGTTATGAAAAATTTATCTAAAATTCCTGTCCTAAACTATATAGCTGTTAGGGTAGCAGTTAAGCAGTACCTACTTCTTACCAAGATACCTACCAAAAATGGTCACTTTTTTTATGATAGCTCGAATATTTTTACAAATTCTGAACTGTCTTCATAAAAGGATATAAAGCACACAACAAACTTTTATCTGTAACCATTTTCGAGATATTTGGAAAAAAAATAACTAATAAAAACCAATAGAACACATAATATTCGGTCACAAAATGAATATGTTTACCAAACATTAGTAAAATAGTTTGTTACGAAACATTTAAAATTACTTTGAAAATGGATAAGAGATATGAGATTTGCAGCATGCCTAGCTTTTTGATACAAGATTTCAAAGCATCAGAATTCACAAAATTACTCAAATGTGGCAGCTGTAGAGAGAAAGCTATTATTAATTTGTACAACATTGTTAAGACAACTATGGATGGCTACATCTATCACGTGACTTATTGGCATAGGTTTTTAGTTAAAAGCTTTTCGTATTAAACCCCTTTAGGAGCAATTTCTAGTCGGTAAATCAAAAATTGTCAGATTATTTCCAATTTTACTGCACAAAAAAAAAACAATTTACACCATATAGTGCAAATAAGCCAGTTTATAAGGCTTGCTCGATCAATCGTCCTATTTTCTTGCTCCGCCCAACGCCATACGCCCTTTTTACTATTAATTCGACTTGGAAAACTTATAAAAAATCTTGATACAGTTTAAACGTCTTGACGCACATTTCCGCTTAGGATTTTAAATTTCATTCTTTATTAGAACTTTTTCTAATTCCTGACATTCAATAACAACATAAACAGTTTTGTTTTTCAATAGTCCAATATTATTAGTGGAAGAAAACAAGTTTAAAATCTTAAAAAGTACACTGATATTATAGACCATATTATTATTATATTAATGCTACTTTTAAAGTCAATCTCTAATCAGTATAACAGATTCTGGAACAATTTAACTTCGTTTTTCTTTACATGTCTCATGTCCATATAGGAGAGGGTGGTAGTCGGGATTTTAGCAGTAAATATGTAGTTTCTTTGAATCCTAGCAGCCTCCATAATTATTATTATAGTATTTGTTCTTGTGTAGTATCCTGTAATTATTCATAGAAACTTTGAAAACTTTCCCTAGAACAAACTAATAATTTGTGATTTGATAAAAAAAAAACACACTCTCTTTCTCCAGAAATAATTTCAGGTTTACTTTTTAAATGTAGGAATATATTTTGTATATTTTGGAAAAATAAAAATAACAACAAATTATTGCTTTTAATTTTACAACCGTCACAAAAGACTGCAAAGTTAGAAAGTGAGATTTTCCTCACACTTAAAATAACTTTTTAGTTTTGACTAAGCCACATGAAAATTTCATAGAACAGATTCCAAAATCATCTTATATATGCGCAGAGGCCAGTTCAGGAATTACACACTTGCACCAGCTGTGGAACTAATTTAATTTCTGAACGGTAGTTGGTGCGCATCTCTCAACACTGCTGTGTGATTCTTGAATTTACCTATGAACATATTTAGGGAAAATCATAAAGTTAATTCCTAAAGCCTTACGTGCTTACTTGGTAATTCCAATAATCATCAGAGTAAAATACATCCTTTATTAGGTCATACAAATGCAGTAGTCCAGAAGGCCACATAGTGTACAGTATAGGTAGCCACTCAGTTACTCAAAATAGCACGTCATAAAATATAAATCAAAATTACTGTTCTGCATATGACAAGCATAATAATTATAAATACTCACCGGGGCTTTGCCCCTTGACTAGTGAATGGTGCTTGGGAATCTTGGTAAATTGCATCCAAGTTAGTGTTATACCTAAAAAAAGAGTTAGCGTCCAAAACATACAATGCAAAGACTCATAAAGAGCAAAGAACCGGTTGAAGCAAAGGCTCACACAGAACAAATTTTTACACACAGCAAAGGGAGACATAAATAATAATATGTAAGTATATAAGTACAAAAATAAAATAAATAACTCCTATCATTAACTTTTTTTACACCTATCCTTTTTTTTTAGACTTTTAGGAACTATTTTCTTTCCGTTTTATGATCACGCATCATGTCTTCTTTTTGATGTCACAGCGCTGCCTGAGAAGTCCTTCAAAAATAAAACAGAGTTTCAATTATTTTATAAAATAATAAAATTAATTACTTAAACTAATTTATAAGAATACAGATGATTCGCACAACGGGTTTCAGACAAAAATAAGACGCATCAATTAAGTTAAAATGGTCGATATTTCAATTATATATTTCGTTTTCCTGAGTGCAATATTAAGTCAACAAAACAAAAGTCTTCTCAATTTTTTTATTCTTCATAGATCGACCAACTTAAAAGTACAAATACGGGGCATAGCAAACACGGCAGGACGGTATAAAAGTGTAACACTTAATATGTGTTAAACTTTCACCTGGAGAAAGACCAAATCAATTGGAAATATCGACCAATTTAGGGCGACTTTTACAAGTTCAAGTAAAACTTCAGATTGAAGATAAAACACCAGAGTTGATGTACATTGCATTGTTTACCTGACAGATAAACAATGCAATGTAGGTTATATCTGGGGTTTTATCTTCAATCTGAAGTTTTACTTGAACTCGTAAAAGTCACCCTTAGCAGCATAGAGGTGTTTCATTTTTGTTTCGAACCCGTTATACCAGTCATCTGTATAACATCAGGAACGCTAACAGGCCATCATTAATCCTAAAAAAATATTAAAAAAGATGCATATTTTCTAATACCTCAACCCTGCAACATGCAAGTGAACAATATAACAATAACAATTTCAACTAGTGAACCAATATCCAATACAATACAACAATATTATAACCTCAAACATCTTCATTTTCCTTATCACTAAACAAGCTTTCTAAGTCTGAATCCGAACTACACCCTGCTTCTATTACAACTGGGTTAATGTCCGAAGCATCCATAAATTGTTCCCTATCCCACCACCTCTGTATTTCTTCCTCTGTATGGCGAATTGAATTTTTCCAAACCTCTGGTGTTGCTGCGGTCAAGGCCTCTTTCCACATAGCCAAACACACTTCTGTGGTTCTGCCATCTCTCCCAATATGCCGATTGTAGTAACCTTTGGCAACTCCCCAAATCAACTCAATGGGATTGAATATGCAATGGTATGGCGGAAGTCGTAAAACTTGGTGTCCATACTGCAACGCCATTTGATCAGCGACATAGATCTTTGGGGGTTTGTGCCTATTAAAATTAAAAAAAAATGGAAACGTAATTTAATGATATTATTCTGGCAAAATGTACTGCATACTTTGTTACAATGTCATGAAGTTCACTTTTCAACAGCCTGTCATCACACGGTATGTTTTTTGAGCGAAGCCACTCAAGAATGTCTGCCTTTGTTGATGAAGAAGTCGGCGTTTTCTCCAACAAGGTGCTGTGGTAAGGTGCATTATCCATCACAATCACTGAGGGTTCCTCCAAATTTTTCAGCAGTTGATTCTCAAACCAACACAAAAAATTATCCTTGTTCATTTCTCCATGATAATCTCCTTTCGTTTTGGATGAAAAAACTAACTCTGCGCCAGGAATAAATCCTTCTTTATTTCCAGCATGCACTACAATGTACCTATAAAAGATAAACTAAATAAAGTGCCTATAAAAAAAATTTGAAAAAATGGGTTAGCTGAAGCTACAAACAGCCCCATATTCCCCTACTCGACTAAATGAGAGCAAACGAGTAACAATTACAATTAATACAAAACACTACACCTTACCTCTTCCCTTCCGTTTTCATTCTTTTAACACTTCGAGTATCCGCATCTTGCCAAGAATGGCTTGATGTTCCATCTTGAAAAAGCCACGTCTCATCTAAAAATACAAACATATAGTTACCCCCTGCTTTATAACTAGTATAGGATTTTAAAAATTGTATTCTTTTAGAAACAATGTCTGGCAGTTCCATTAAACCCCTGCGCGGATTGTCTTGAAGCCACTTAAAGCCAATCTGTTTCATCAGTCTTATAAGTGATGATTTCGATCCCGCAAAGAGCTGCATTGTTCTTAATCTCTGCAAAATGCTTTGGGCGGTGACAGATTCTCCTAAAATTCAATTAAAAAATATTCTTTTTTACGTTTTTGTAGGAACGACCTCATTGCAAGGATGATTGCATGCATTCAAAGCAACTGCGAGAAAACTCCAATGACTGCTTTTGTGTAGTCGGGTGTAGGGGTGTACAACCTATATTTTGAAAAAGGATTTAAGTAAAGGATAATTAGGGACAGTTGCTCAGAAACTTGATACTTGTGTAAACTTATGACTTGTTTTGTATGAAATAAACTGATGATGATGATAGGTACATGGTTTGTATCCCAGTTGGCATCTAACAATAGGTTTGAGTAATTAGTCAAGATTTCAGGAAAATGCTAGTTAAATAATTTTTTTTAGAACATAATAAATCCAAAAAATATACGAGGTTGACTAGGTTTTTCATGATAAAATTTAAGGGGATGTTCTACTTCAATAAGTAACACTATCTTGCTAAATAAACTGTAGTCAAAAAACCCTTTTCTATGGTGTTGATGTTAATATTCATAAAGAAAAAAATTGTATTTTTTTTGCAAACCATTTCAGATATTTTAATGAAATATTGCAGGTGCCAATAGTAAAGGAAGACCTAAGTTTTGCAATACAAAAAGCTTTGTTTACCAGTGTCTAATTTTGTTAAAAGTTAAAATGGCTTTATTCTTCCAAATTGAACAAATAATTCAAAAATAATTTTTATTTTTAGAAAAACCAGGAACATACAACTTTTTTGCTGAAAAATAGTCAGTGACAAGCAGCCTCGCGCGCCAGTAACAATAAACAAAGCTTTTGTATTGCAAACCTTATGTTTTCCTTTATTATTGACAAGTAATATTTCATTAAAATATCTCAAATGGTTTTCAAAAAATATAATTTTTTGGTTTTTGAGAATACTTAAACATCATAAATATCTCCATATAGAAGTTTTTATAGCATAACCAATAACATTAACACTGTTCAAAAATTTTACGGGGGTGAGCCAAAAAATAACTCTTGGAAAAACTTTATGAAAAGTTTTATAGATGCAAACTGCTGTAACTTTTTTGTTTTTAAATATATTGGAATGAAGCAAAAACCGTATTACACAGTTGACTTGCAAGTTTTTCCTATTGGAAGAAAAAACGAAGCACCAATGATTTCGAGAAATCTTAACTTATATTTTTTTAATGGAATGTCTTGTATATTTTTGGATATGTGGGTTCTATTCAAAATTCCAAGTATATTTTATAAAGCATACCTCATACCTATCTTCAACTGTTTCTGAGAATATGGCGTCTGTTTAAGCCAGTCAAACATAAAATAATAAATACGAAGCAAAGTAAATGCTCCACTTGTCTTAAAATTTACTTTGCTTCTTATTTATTATTTTATGCTCAATTTTGTGTTTATATGACCAACTTATACAGACTCCATTTTCTCAGAAACATTTGAAGATAGGTATCTAGGTGCATTGTAAAATATTCTTGGAATTTTGAATAGAACCCAAATATCCAATAATATACAGTTGCATTAAAAAATATAAAACCAACTGCAGGTTAAGATCATTGGTATTTTGCTTTTTTCTTCCAATTAGGAAAAAATTTGCCAGTTAACTATGCAATATGATTTTCAGTTCATTTCAACATCTTTAAAAACACAAAGTTACAGCTAATATACTTATCAACTTTCCTAGCAACTTTCCCTACAGTCCAGTTCCAGTTAAGCTTAAAAAAAACTATTCCTAATTATCCATTACTTAAATTCTTTTGGAAAAGACAGGTTTCACACACCTACACCTGACTACACAGAAGCAGTTATTGGAATTTTCTGGCAGTTGCTGCATTGCTGCACTATTGACAGAAAAATTAATTCTCTCCTCTTATAGGGAAAATTAGCATTGTGAGTTGTATAATCAGTTTAATCAAATCAAATAAAACTAAATTTGGCAAGACCCTTCCATTTGTACCAATTTCAGGTTTCTAATGCCCATATTTATAGTCATGACTTGGCTCCGAGTAAGCCTCAAGTCTGACTTTGGACATATAGTCTCCATTTAAAATACATTGACTTACATCAAACATTTTTGATTAAGCACATGCTTGTGCTCAAGTTGCCACTATAAATATGGGCATTACAGGCCCAGAATCCTTCCAGGCAGATACCCTAGAGCACCCTAGAAATCAAAGGGGAATCCACTTTGCCAATGTTTGTACATGTATTGCCATAATATGGTATTTTTTAAGTCTTGTGATGGCATTGCAAGGTATTGTGAATATAGTGATATTGCAGGGTATTGTCATGAGTACATAAAGTTATTATCGATATTATGACAAGTACTGTAGAATATTATCATGAGTACAGAGAGGTATTTCCAAAATTGTGATGGTTATTGCTGTATTTCCAATGTAGATCATTGTAACGGTATTGTGGGGAATTGTGATGCAGTTTATACATGTCTTGTGCCCGGTGGATAACCCCTCATTAGAAACTCTAACAATCATATGCACCAATAGCCCAATAATTTAGGTAAGGTAAATCTCTCTCTCTCTCTCTCGCTATTAGCCATGATTAAAACGTAACCCTGAGAAAATGCTACTGGTGCATGTGGGGGTTAGGTGTGAGGCCCTGCAAATTTCTAGCTCGCCCTCAGTGAGTAATCATCTCCTTAATTCCTTTGATACTTATGATACTTATGACTATGTATGATTTTTAATATTTTCAATTAGGCCTCACCAACTTTAAAAGTTTACTAGGAACATATAATCAATGATAAAGTCCCTGACATTAGGGCTAGTCACTATTTCTTTAAAAAGGAAATCTTTACTTCAATAAGCAACAATATAAATAAATATACATTTTAAATAAGTTATTGTCACATAATTTAGAATCTACAGTTACTTACGGTTCTTATACATTTCATAAATTTGGTTACGAATGGCACAAATATCCCATTTCCCTGGATCGGTTACTGGTTTCTTCCGGACAAGAATCCTTTTAGGGCTTACAATTTTGCCATGAGCACTTTCTTGAGAAATTTTTGAAACCGTAGTTAAATGAAGACCCAAGGCATCCGCGACTCTTTTACGTACTGCTGCGAGTGGCAAAAGTGGTCCTCCGTTTTTTTTCTCCAATTCAAAATAGCTCAAGAGGGAAGCTACAAGTTTTTTGCAGTCTTTACTAAGACTTTTTGGCATCTTGTTTATGTTGAAGAAACACAATTAGTTCAATAAAAAACACAAATCTAGATCAAGCGCATAAGAAAATCTTGGAAAAAGTACATAAAAGCACAAAACCCGCCGATTTTCTAATTTCGAGCTTTCGAGGTAAAGGTTGACTTTCGTTGACAGTTGACGTTAGTTCCAGGCGTTTTAATAATAATTCTGCGTACTCCACGACCGCGCGGCACTTCACCAATTGCTTGCGTTTTCTATAATAAGATTTAAAATTAAATTGAGCAAAAACAAGAATTTTTTTATCACACCTGTAGTTGATATGAATAGTTTATTGGTCTGTTTTAATTAATTTACCAAGCACGCTTAGCAATCTTCACAGATAAGCCGAAAAACGATTATTACGTTATTTACAATAAACCGCAAATAAGGCAACATTGCTGGAGATTATGTCAACTAACATTGAATTATATCCATCCTTTTCCAAATTCGTTAGAGGAGACAATGTCTATGATCGAAGACATGATCTTGAGTTTCAATTGACACATCGCTTGCTTAATGATTCTGCCTATACACCAGTTCGAAGGTTTTGATCCTCTTGAATCTTCCTCAGATTTCTCTCACTGGCACAACCCCACAACTGAATGCCATATGTCCATACGGGCTTGAGAACCTGTTTGTACAGGAGTACTTTGTTATATATTGACAGAGTAGAATTTCGTCCAAGCAGCCAATAAATTTTTTTTTAATCTTGATGTCTAATTCTGCTTTTTTCTTTTTGACATGAGCTTTCCAGCGTAGCTTAGCGTCAAGTGTTACACCCAAATATTTTGCTTTATCTGCATATGGTCCTTGGATATTGTTAATGATAACAGGCATATGCTGGTCTCTTTTGTTTGTAAAATTAACATGGCCGGATTTGGCCTTATTTATTTTGATTCTCCATTGCTTAGTCCAGTTGTTAGATTTGTCTACTGATGTTTGCAGTTTTATTGCCGCGTCTTTGTGATCCTTCCCCTCCTCAGGAATATCATTGGTGTATAGTAGGGAAAGGACTGGCCCTAAAACACTGCCTTGTGGCACTCCTGCCTTAATGTCTTTAAGTTCAGAGTAGGCGTCTTCTTGCTTAATTCTAAAAGCTCGATATGAAATATAAAACTTTAATAATTATGAGAACTGGTTAGGCAAGAGTTTGTTTAATTTATAGTAAAGTCCGTCATGCCACACTTTATCAAAACCCTGGGCTACGTCAAGAAAGTCAGTAGAACAATATTATAAACCAAGGTTGTGAAGTACATTATTATGACCCGAACGTCAAGTTTAAATCAAAGTCAGGATCTAAGACGTGAGGGTCATAAGTAGTTCACAACCGCGGTGTATATACGATTTTTTCCACTACTAGACTCGATAAATCTACAACAGAAAATTGCCTAAATTAGTAAGATAGCGCTCCGCATATTTTATTACTAAGAACAGGCTCGTCTTCAATCCATATGCGCCTGACAACTGACAGTTTGATTTACCAGGGAAATAATCGGCCATAACGTTGTCATTATAGACCGCTTATATTTTTTAAGCAAAACGAGAAAAACCCCTTTACAGTCACTCTGCTGGCCTTTAACGGTCCGTATTAAAGCTAGTAGTGGAAAAACGGTTTTTTCCTCCAAGGACTTTTCTATTATATCTGTGATTCTGTGGACGTGATCTATAGTTGAGTGTCTCTCTCTCTGAAGCCAAACTGATGGTTTGGGATTATTTTTTTGTTTTAAATAACTGGTTTTAATCTTTTGAGAAGTATTTTTTCGAATAGTTTTGAGATTACAGGGAGCAAGGAAAAAGCCTGGTAAGACGAGACTTTATTCGGTGGTTTTTCGGGTTTAGGAATCATTATCATGTCTGCTACTTTCCATATCTTGGATACATAATTTAGTCTAAAAGATGCGTTAATAAGGTGGGTAAGCTTTACAATTGCTTTACGTGGGAGTTGTTTTAGAATTTCTCCCGTGATTAGGTAAAAGCCTGGAGCCTTTTTTGGGTTGATGTATGAAAATCTCTGTTGCTATTTCTTTTGGAGTAGCAGGCCTGATTTCGCCCTCTTCCTGGATAGGATTCTCCCAGTCGAGTGTCTTCACCCTGATTCGGCTGAAAATTCTGTTGGAGATATTCAGCGTATCTGTTGACTTTTTCGGTGTTACTTTTTGCCCACGTGCCGTCTGCCTTTTTAATTGGTGGATTCTGCAAGGTTGGTCTTTTTAGCCTCTTGGTAGTTCCCCAGAGTGCATAGTCAGTTTTATTATCATTTGTGAGTTCACTCAGGTATTCCCTAATAGTGTTATCCCTGAATTTTTGAATCACTCTTTTAAGTTTTTGTGTAACATTATTTAGTGCAGTTTTATCGGCTGGTGATCTAGTTTGATGCCAGATTCTTCTGATCCTTCTTTTTTCAGAAATAAAGGCTCTAATTTCATTGGGGTAGTTGTTACCTGTGTTTCTAGGTATAATATTTGGTGTATTATCCCATGCAGCTTTTTGAATCACATCCATAAATGATTCAGCTTTGTTATCTAGCTGTTATTCGTTTCTTATCCGTCACTTTATCTATAAGGTACTTTATTTTGTATAATACTGTCGCTGAGTGTGAGTAAGATGGGAGAGTGGTCAGAGTTCATATCCCAAGTTTCTTCTACCTTCATGTAGTTTAGCGATACATTTCTAGTTATGTAGAAGTCAAGTAGGTCTGGAATTTTATTGGCGTCTGTGGACCAATATGTTGGCTTGCCAGTTGATAATGTCTCGCACCTTAGTTGTTTGATTGCTTGCAGTAGTTCTTTTCCTTTTGTAGTCGTTAACTTGGATCCCCATTGGACGTGCTTGGCATTGAAGTCGCCTACCATGATGAATCTATATCCGTGATTACCGAGAAGGTCTAAATATTACTCTTTTTTGAGGACATGCCTAGGCGGACAATAAACGGCGGAGACAATGATCTCATATGTTTTGGTTTTCACTTTTACAGAGGCGGCTTGAAACTGTTCTGTTTTATATCCCATTTCTTGATTATGCTTAATTGTTTCTTTAATTACTACCCCCCCTGGGTGTATTTTCTGGATGTGTAGTGTGATATTCTTTATGTCCCTTGAGTTTAATGAATGATTCATTAGTAAAATGGGTCTCAGAAATAAGGCATATGTCGATGTTCTCCATATCTAGGACTATTTGCATTTCCTGCAGGTGTTGCAGGAGTCCATTGGCATTCCACTCCATTATCCTAAGGTTTCGCGACATTCCTTTTTTTTTTAATAGCTCCTTTAGCGCTATATTCAAGTCTGCCAATACGTTCCTCCATTTTTGTTAATTTCTACATTATTTGTTGAAGCGTGTTTTGAATAGATACATTTTAGTCTTGTTCAGTTTTATTGATAATTACTTCAGTCTTCCCCATAGCTGCTTGAGAATAGGTTTTTTGTCCGAATCGAAGCCACTTGAATTAAAATTAACCTAAATTAAAATATAGAACAAAATAACCGCTAAATATGTTCATGCTTTCGTTCAGTCATGAGGAAAGTATCGACAAGATTTACGGAATAACTAATATATATTAGGTATCAGAGTTAAAACTCTGCCATTAAGAAAGTCCAGGCTTGTGCCGCAGTGTAAAAAATGCCATGTGGACACACGCAAAAGTACTGTGCCAAGGAACCACGATGTGTCAAATGTACTGGCAAGCACTTAACAAAGGAGTGTGAAAAACCAAGGGATACAAAACCAAAATGTGTTCATTGCGGCGGAGAGCACCCAGCCAACTACAGAGGATGCATGATTACAAAGGAAATGCAAAAACTAAAAGATGAACGCACTAGCCAGCTCAGCCACAGAGCAGTAACATACAAGTCCCAACAAACAAGATAACCCCCACAAGGATTGATGATAAAAAATTGGCGTATTTTGTCAATTTTGTGATATCCTAAGGACGTCCTCAAGACATTCCCATTTTGATCCTCGATTTGTCAAAATTATTACATATCAGGGACGTCATTTATAGGATATATTAATATTGGTCCCATATCTGATGTCCGATGAACATCTGTTGGACGTCCCATCATTTAATATCTCATCTGAGATGTGAGGGACCATAATGAAACGTCACAGGGTATGCTCAGCCGCCCATATGCGTCTAACAGCCCGATGTTGAATCTGGTGCAAAGGGCAAACTTCACGAGGCCTTGCTCTCAAACCTGCTTCATGTAATCTCCTTCTAACGGTTTGACTCGAAATCTGCACTCCCGTGGCAGCTCTTAAGGCGTTGTTAAACTGAGTGGCGTTATTGGTTGGCACTCTTCGAGCTAAAAGTCTTATAAACCGGTCCTGGGCTGCTAAAGTCTTCCTTATTCGACCCCCACCATGTCCATAGTTCACCAAGCCTCTTTCAATGTAACGCTGTATTGCACGATAGATGGTAGATGCCGACACATTAAAAATTTGCGCCAGTTCCTCTATTTGGCGTCCGCTTTCTCTTAGACAAATTATTGAGCGCAAGTCGCTATCCGACAATCGGGCCATATTTTTAAAAATCACTGCTACTGCACTTTTATTTGTGACAATGTCAAAGTATACTTATAAATAGTCAAAATATTGCCTTGGTTACCGTGATGGTTACTAATACGTAACGAATGCTGTGTTGGAGGAACTTCGATCGCTATTCCCCAAGAACTCATTAAAGGTTTTTGATGCATCAGAGAGGGCATACTAATTTAATGTTGCTTAGGCTTGAATATAGTGGAGTATGCACCAAGAAAATTTGGATATTCCGAGCGCACCGAGATGATTTTGACTTTTGACTAACATCTTGAATACATATTGATTTGGATAATTGCGTAGGCTTGAATATAGTTGCATAGGCTTGAATATAGTGGAGTATGCACCAAGAAAATTCGGATATTCCGAGCTCACCGAGATGATTTTCACTTTTGACTAAAACTAACATCTTGAATACCTATTGATTTGGATAATTTACTTTGAAGAAACGAGTGATCTTAAAGCCAATAAGCAGGATTGTGGAAAAGGAAATATTGTCGAATTTGGAATACAGTGTTTTGACATCCTGTATATGTCGTAATAAAATAAGCAGCAAAACATTACTTGAAATCTTGTTGGACTTGAGTGGATTCACATTTGAACGTTCAGGGTATTCAGAATATTATCGCATAGTTTTGTAGCACCTTCGTCTTATACTATATATTGCCAGCAAGAGAATAAAGTTATTGGGAGTGTCATACGTCGCAACTCCAAGAAGGCAACTTAATCTTTCTTTAGAATAAAGAAGAAAAAAAAACACGTTTTATGCGTTTTAACTATTATGCTACTGCATTATGAAGACTATGTGTCGAAGTCACCAGTAGCGCCTTATCACCCTTGAGAGAACAAATGTCTGCTCGTCAACGCCAATCAACAACCAATAGTTAAGACGTTTTCTATGTTTAATACATTCTTACATTACCCTGAAAACACGAAGCTAATGAAACTCAGAGACAAGTCAAGAGCAGTATTACAACAAAGCGACAAACGACCTTTTTGGAACTATTTTCCAAACTTACTTACTTGTAAATCATATTACGTTTCTAGTATCTAGTTTGCCTTAAGAAGACATTTTTTAAAGCATTACAAAATAATGCACTTCTAGCAATTGGTTCTAAAATTCCTTTTAAACTTGGCTGCTTCATTGCTTCTCCAGGCTAATTCGAGGGATGCGACGTGGAAAAACTTCATCTGAAGTCCTTCTGGCACATCTTCATCACAGACATTAATCATACGATCATAATCATTAATATTCAATGCAACCGCACTAACTTTGGGTTTTACTACCCAATCTTCCAAACATTCTGCAATTTTTAATATCGGGATGGCTTCATCCCACCTTCACAAAAAAAACTAAGTTGTCTCCATATAGACCTCCTGGTGTATACAGAATTTAATGGCTGCTCCCAAATAACTAAGCCCTGTATTTCTTCTCGAGATTTCGTACCAAATCGATCTACACTCACTTTTAAAGCGATATTCGTTGACCGTATATCAAACGAATATTTGGCATTGAACTCTTGTTAGTGTCGGGATTGTGGCGAGTAAAAGCTCGTGCACACGATGACATCAGTAGTTGAGTTCGGTAATTACGTCCCGAGCGCTCGGACATCATTCTATCTCACTCTAGCTTGTTAAGATTTTGGGAAATGGTCTGTGTCCGGAGCGCTCGGATGGAATTACCGAACTCGGCTAGTGTCGCGACATCTAGTGTTGTGACAGTGCTTGACATCTGATTTCACGGCACTAGGTGTTCACACGGTAATATTAGTGTCGGTCACATTTAATGCGCGCCTGTGCGTCTTTTCACAAATTTCTGGATATAATGGCGAAGGCGCACTATCTCCTTTCATAGTCAAGTATGAAGTATGGTAACACAACACACCCTGTATAATTAAAACTGCATACATTCTAAGCTATAATCCTTTAATCTTTTGTACCTATACAGACAGAGGTCTAAAAACATACGTATTTGGCCCGCAGTACAAAAAATCCCCGATGACATCTTGTGCAAAGAGGACAAAATTGATACCACGATGTATCATACCTTGTTCCTTTTGATACCTTGCTGTCTCCGATGTGCAAATGATGAAAGTAAACGAGAAATTTGATGCTAGTGCCGCGGCATTGGTGTCACAATATCAAAACATTTTGATACGCGACACTAGTGTCACGACACCACGGCAACGTGACACTCCATAGTTCAGACGATGACACCGTTGCGACATTTAAGTGGCGCGACAGTAGTTTCACGCTTTAGTGTCCCCGTGTGAACGAGCTTTAATATAACAAGTGCGCGTTCGCATGAGCGCAACGAGCAAAACGGCGGAACGCGAATCTCAGTTGTGATTGGAGTTTGACTTGTCATTTTTTAAAAATGAATATTTGGCGGTAATCCGCCACTATTGCGCCTATAGCTAATGCCGCAATTTTGACCAACTGCTAGTTCTTGAAATTGTCCCATCAAATATACGTCTAGGGGCGGTGCCTTATCGAATCCCGCTGATTTAAAACTCAAAAATGCAATTTTCATAAAAAATTCTTCTCGACAAATTTTCTATTACAAACAAAAAAAAGACCACTCGAGCTTAAGCTCTTGTGGTCTTTTCAGATTGTAAACGAAAATTTGTCTCGTAGAAATTTTTGAAAATAACTTTTTCGTTTGGATTCGGCCGTCTTTTCGATAAGACAACTCCGCCGCAACATCGGTATATTACTGTTGATAATCATCGTCTAGACAACGTCTAGTGAATTTAACGCTGTAATTTTTTGATAAACACACTCCTCTTATGGGAAAATTTATGCATGAATGTAATAATCTCAATAATTTTTAGATTGCTCTCATCCCGCCAGGCTATGTTTCTAATGGGAGCGTCTTGTGGTGGCGGCAACATGAAAGTAGACGAAACAGAATATAATTCGAAGGGTCTCAGGCCACGACACGCTTATTCGCTTTTAGATGTTAGGGATATCGACGGTCATCGGTTGTTAAAATTGAGAAATCCTTGGGGTAGGAGGAATGAGTACAATTGAAAATATTCAATATACGTTTAAACTTATATTTCCAGGTCATTTCGTGTGGAAAGGAGACTGGGCCGACGGTTCGTCGCTCTGGACGTGGCATTTGCGAAACGAGCTGATGCCCGAAGGGCCTCAGGACGGTACATTCTGGATATCGTTCAGTGACGTCCTGAAATATTTCGACTGCATAGATATCTGCAAAGTGCGGAGCGGATGGAATGAGGTTCGGTTGAATGGCGTCCTTCCACCTTTGGCTAGCCAAGAACACCTTTCCTGCATTTTGTTGACAATACTCGAACCTACTGAAGTCGATTTTACATTATTTCAAGTAATTAGTGCTGTGAATAAATGTGTCGATTGTTTGCTTATTGGTGCTAATTCTAGAAAGGGCAGCGCAAATCCGAAAAATCCCAAAGATCTCAGCTAGATTTGTGCGTTGTGCTGTTTAAGGCCCGACAGGGAACCACAATCGGCAATTTGGTGGAGCATAGCAAACGGCAGGTTCGGGGTTTCGTTGGATGCTGTAAAATGTTGGAGCCGGGCGAATACGTGGTAGTCCCGTTGGCTTTCAACCACTGGCACACAGGTTTAGATGAAATTGCGGCCTTTCCCAAGTGAGTGCCTTTTTGAAAATTGGTAAAGGTCGCATTAATTTCGCAGGTTGAATGCATTGGTTGGATTAAGCCAGTAATAGTCATATATTATACAGGCTGATGTCCTCGACATTACACATCATCGCGTATACAGTTTGATTCAGGTTTTAATCGACAAGCTTTAATCACATGTTGCAATAAAAAGACATTTCTAGTTTGTCCAGTGGCGCGCGTATTAGCTGGCGCTGTATTATTTGTGAAGAAAAAGATGATACGAAACATTTGGGAGCTTTGTCGTCAACTTTTGACAACGCAGTTTTCCGAAATGTAATCCTCAATTTTAAACGTCGGAAACGGAAATCGGTCGAAAAACGGGAAAAACTCTTTGGCCGGACAAAGTTTGGTCATTTCCCGGAACATGCATATCCCCGGCGGCGGCCTGAGGGCGAAGTCACATACAGCGAAATTTGATTAACCAAATTCCGCTGTATGTGACGTCGCCCTTACTCGCCACAATCCCGACACTGAGGACGACGTGACATAGCGGAATCTGGTTAAAAGCGAAACGGAGCGTAATTTGACAGTTGAATTTAAACCAATCAGATAAAAGCTAGAATAGGAATCGACATGTGTAATGACGTTATTGACATGTGTAATGACGTTATTGACATTTCTGCTCCCTTCCGCTCCGTTCCGTTGCGCTGTATGTGACGGCGGTCTCAGAATGTGCAAAGACAGTGAAGTTTACAAATTAGGGCAAAAATGTATTTTTTTCGAATTGTCGGCAGACATGGGGGTGGTTAATAATTTATTTTCCCATTTTTTTCTCGTTCCCATTGTGCAATGCTTTTTAAATGGGATAATATTGATGTCGTCATAAATAAAAGATGGAGGCGAAAAAAAATGACCGCCGTAGACAGGGTGATTAAAAAACGGTGATATTTCTGAATCGAATAAAGTTAGAGCTGAAATTTGGTACCATGGTTCCTTACGGAATGGCCTGTAAGTTGTCATGTGCCGAAACCTTCTTTAAGGTACCAAACCCATGGGTACCATTAACGAAATTTCGCAAAAAAGTTTTCAGGCTTTTACACGTATGTTGAAGGAGAAGAAAAGGCTCGTATACTTCGTGCAAGTTTAATTTAGAATCCTTTTGGCGGACCGGTTTCGGCTCTAAGCCATCCTCAGCGCCCAAAATTTGTCAGATCGAGGTCTTGAAGAGCACACAATTATGAACCCGACCAAGATATCGGTGTCGTAGCGAGGGTCATTTCTCCACCTCGATAGCCTCGATCTAACGAATTTTGATGGGCTCTGAGGATGGCTTAGAGCCGAGACCGGTCCGCCAAAAGGATTTTACAATAAACTTAAACAAAGTATACGAGCCTTTTCTTCCCGTTCTACATTTCCACACCGTACACACGGCGACAGCCCGTGTACTTTTACACGTATATGTCTCATAAGAAAAACGATGGTCAATGCTTATTATATGGGAGGAAAGTAGATTACATCATATTTAGTTGAAGCTCTCACAGCTAGAGTAGCTGAGTTGCGTTAATATTTAGAAAACTCTTATAGGATTTGGTACAAATTTGGATGCTGGGTGCCCATGGTGGTAACATGAATGGCAAAATCACTGACATAGCTATGTAGCTGACGGCATAGTTAGCTTATATAGCTGTTCTATGAACCGATCGAGTTGAAAATCGAATGGTAGGTTCCTCTTATGCAAGTGGCGCCATCGGACGACGGCAGGTGCTACTACTAGCGCATGCGAGATAATCGTGAAGTGAAACCAAGCCAGTTTTCTGTCGAAGTTGTCGCTTCCCACAGACAGATGGCCGAGATTCGTACCTATACTGCCTGGGGACGACGTTCAGCAGAGTATCAAACTCATTTCTCTATCAGTCGGAAGAACCATAGACCGGTTTCGCTCTTATTGGAGCTCATCAGTACGCTTGGGGATTCCGGGCCGATTGCCTATAAATCCCCGATCTGCTGCCGGCAGACTTCTCTGGTTTGCGCTCTTTCCTGTTTTCATATCTCATAGCCTCCCCAGCTTGGTTGGTTTGGCTTGACATATCTTGAGGGAGATGTGGCCCTTCTTCTCGGGCGGTTTTTGCGTCTCTGCTGTCGCTCTACTCTGCAGTTTGAGATTACAGTTGGTGCCGTGGCCGCTTCCAGGGTTGCCCTGATGCGGGATCCGGCTCGTAATGGACCAAAGCCCGCAGCAGGTCGTCTGGATGTGCTTCAGCTCGCCGGAATGTCTTCTCGGCTTTGACTCTCATGAAGTCGCGCACTGTTTGCCATTGCAGATTAGCACGAATTTCTTCGTTACCAATGTACAATGGAGCATTCACCGCCATACGAAGGTGAATGTTTTCAACAGCTTCTATCTTTGAGAGGTGGGCCTCCGCCGCGCTCCCCCATGAGGCCGATCCATATGTTAGGATCGGTCGCATGATGGCTTTCAGCAGCAGGAGTTTTCCTCTCACGGGCAGATGGCTTCTTCGGTTGAGCAGGGGGTATAGTGAGGCCATAGCCCCCCTAGCGTTAGCAGCGGCGACCTTGACATGGGTGCCCCAGGTCAGCCCTTTATCCAAGGTTACCCCCAGATAAACGGCTGAGCCTTGCCACGGCACTTCGATTCCATCGATCACAAGTTGATCAGGGATGGCATTGCGACGTCTACCTATCAGGATTGCCTGGCATTTGGTAGGATTGATTTTAATCCTCCAACGTACCAGCCACTCCTGGAGGTCGTCTAACGCATGTTGCAGATTCCGCCGCACGACATTTTTTCTCCGGTGTTTGGATAAAAGAGCCGTGTCGTCGGCGTAGAGCGCGAGCGTAGTCCTTGGTTTCTAGGAATATCGCTCGTGTACAGCGTGTACAGGTGCGGGGACAATACCGACCCTTGGGGGACACCTGCCTCTAGCGCTCTGGGCGCCGACAGGGAGGTTCCAACCCTTACAACGACTGTCCGATCTGTGAGGTAACTGTCGATAAGTTGGCAAATGTTTGCCGACAAACCTAAGTCACTCAACTTGTAGATCAGGCCCTCTCGCCAGACCCTATCAAACGCTCGCTCCACATCCAGCAGGACCAACCCAGAGGTTAGTCTGGAGTTCCTGCCTTCAGCGATGCTCTCTACGGTCCTGAGGACCTGCAATTCTGCCGAATGCATTCCCCGAAAACCGTATTGTTCGACGGGCACGACGTTTAGGCGTGTACACTCGTCTTGGAGTCTCCTCAGGATAATACGTTCCACGACCTTACCAGCCCCACACAGCAATGTGATGGGCCGGTAGTTCTGCGGATATGCCTTATTCTTGCCCCGCTTGTTCAGCATTATCACCACTCCCTGTTTCCACCTCGATGGAAAGTGCCGAAGCCTCAGCGTCGCCTTCGCCACGGCGCAAAGACAGGCTGCACCCTTCCTAGGCAGGTTTTTCAGCACCTTGTTGGAGATGCCGTCCTGCCCCGGAGCCTTTCGTTCCACAAGGGTCCTCAGGACATCCCTGATTTCGCCGGGGCTAACCGGGTCCATCGGGTCCTGCTGACCCCTGGGGTTCTCGCCCCTCAGGTGCCTAACGGTCTTCTCAACCGCTAGGATGTGACGCTCATCATCGTCAGGGTGATCATTTAGCCTACACTCTCTTTCGAGTGCTTGGCCAAATGCTTCTGCCTTGTCCTCGTCGCTGTACGCCATACCGTTTACGCTGTGTAGCGGTGGTATGGCGTTTGTCGCTCGCCTGAGGCTTTTCTGCAACCGCCAGAGGCCAGACGAGCCGGGCCAGCTCGCTCAGCTTATCTTCCCAGCATCGGCCGCGGTGTTCCCGCAAGGCTGTTTTCAATCGCTGGCTGCTTTCGTTAAGCAACCTGCGATTGTCCTCTGAGGGGCCGTTGCGGTACAATCTACGCAGCCGTCTCTGTTCCTGAACGAGCACCCGTATATGTTCGGGGGTTTCTCCATATTGACCGCGTGGTTTTTGCACCTCGCGTTCAATTGTGGATAACCTTAGAGCCTGCAGCACGTCCTCCTCGAACGTTTGCACGGCACCCTCCAGTTGGGCCACATCAGCAATAATTGGGACGGTCGCAAGTGCGTTAAAATGCTCTTGAAACCGTTTCCAATTAGTGTGCCTAGAGCGAATCGTTTTGACTGACAGAAATACGAGTTCGAATGAAACTTGGTCTCCTCTCTTGCTCAAGGCACTGTGTACATATGCAAGTGGCGCCATCGGACGACGGCAGATTCTTCCACTAGGGTATGCGAAATAATCGTAAAGTGAAACCAAGCCAGTTTTCTGCCAAAGTTGTCGCTTCCCACAGACAGATGGCCGAGATTCGTACCTATACTGCCTGGGGACGACGTTCTGAAGGCCCTATCCATGGTTGTTCTTATATCTAGAGGAACTTCTTCCAGTAAAATTGGAAGATATGATTTCTCAAAAAATTTAGAAACGACATTCCGTTTAAATGTTCGTCAAAAAAAATAAGGTTCAATCACATAATGTACCATTATGCCCCCCATACATTTACTGACCACCTATGCTGGTTATTAATAACTCTAAATTCATGGGGGTTAAAATCAGAATAATAATGAAAATTGTGTCGGTTAAAAGAACCATCGTTATGATAAGTACACTCATCACTAAATAGAACTGATTCAAAAAAATCTTCTTGTTCTCCAACTGTTTCTAACACCCACATACAAAAGTCCACTCGTTGGCCAAAATCGTTATCGGAGAGTTCTTGATGTAACAGTCTTTCAAAAACGGGTCTATTCGGTCGAGTTCGGTTAGGACAGCTTTCAGCATAAACCCTTGATGCTAAAAGACAATTTTGCAAGCATTCTCCTTGAATGAAGATCATATCGACACGTTCTTCTGTTGTGTAAACCAGCATTTTGATTAAATAAAAAACTCCCTGTTAACCACCAATTATAACAGTAAAAAAATATTTAACTTTAAATTAATATGTGACAACTAGAAATGACAATAAATTTTGCTTTGTCAAAATCAAGTAACACCTGAACAGACCTGAACAGGTAAATTAGATTACTACATTCGTTTATGTCAGCGCAAATTCAGAAAAAATCAATTTTCCAAGAAAATGCAACGACCAAGCTGTAGGAATGTTTAATAGTTTTTGATAGGAAACTAAATTCTGCATCTAATGATACTATAAAATACAGGGTGTCTAATTTAAATTAAACGAGTTATTACTGTTTGAAGTTTGCTATAATTTAGTGCTCATTTTTTTATATTTGGTACACAGTAGTTAATATTTAATACATACCGCAAAAAATTCAATGTACTAGTAGCCCACCAGCCAATTTCGGTGGTTGAAAAGAAACCAAGTGCTGAAATTTTAAACATTAAATTTGATGCTGCATTTTCACAAAATTACGAATATCTGAAGAACGGTACGGTTTAGATGCCATAAACCTTAATAAAACTACCTTTACTTTTGTCCGTAGATACCGAAAATACATTAATATACTAGGTGTTTCATTTAAAACAATATAACTTTAATCAATTTTATACTTTTGGGACCACCTGTATACAATGACAATAATTTTAAAATGTACTTCCAATAGACCCTCATCCATTCCATATATAAAACTTTTTTAAAATCTAAAAGTTTAGCCATAATCTTCCGCGTCGAATAACGTGAATCACCCTGTATAGCCTAACTACCGTCAGCTACATAGCTATGTCAGTTATTTTGCCATTCATGGTACCACCATGGGCACCCAGCATCCAAATTTGTAGCATGTACTATAAACCGTTTTTCTAAACGGTTTTCAACATGTCGACGTTTCAACTACTTTTAGACATCATCAGGTCTTTTTATTTATAATTCTACGGCAGTTTGGGCTACATACGATGGAACGTTCGGATATTAAGTTTATTTAATAAATAATATTAAGATATTATTATAAGATATTAAGCTTTAAGCCAAAAAAATTCTGCAGCAGTTTGCCCACAGTGTGATGGCGCCTTCAAATGAAAGCACATCATAAGCAAACCAACTCAAGATTTTTGCTGACCAACTTGTTATTGAACACCAGGTATTATTGGCTTATTCGAACTCACTCAACTTGATAAATTAATATCGGTTCCCAATATGCTGCACCCATTACATTAATCTGTTTTACAATACAATTTTAGATACGTTCTGGGCATCCACAGTTCCAAGAAGCTGCTCGCTGAACATATTAAACCTCCAAATTACATTTTAGCTGATTCCATCATATCGCTCACCCTCGCGAGAGGGCAGAGGCACGAGGGCAGGGAAGGAATGACGGCCTACTATTTGACCAAAGGCTGGGCCGGGCTAGTTGTGATGGTCGAAAATAGGCACGAGAATAAGTGGATTCACGTGAAGTGCGATTGTCAAGAAAGTTACAATGTTGTGTCTACAAGAGGTACGCTAAGGACTGTAGATTCGGTACCTCCTCTCACTCGACAGGTAAGAAATTGTTCGTGGAGTAGCAGTTTAAAAAAAGGTTGGAATCTCGACAGGTAATAATAGTCTTAACTCAATTGGAAGGCAGCGGTGGCTTTTCTATAGCTCATCGGCTAACTCATCGACTGGCAAATTCGCACACATTACACGATTGGGGACCGATAGGCGCTTGCCACGTCCCCGAATTGGACCATCAGACGAGCGGATTACATTCTCCCAGACTTTTTTAATATCTATTGTAATTCTTAGCTGTTTCAATAATAATATGTACCCACGGCTTTCTGTCTTACAGGGTGATACTTTCTCTATTTTCACTGTATTGTTGTTGCTCCCTTATTTTAGTTTTTTCGATTTTCGTGGTACATAATTAAGAATAACGAGTAAAAGACTTTCCGTGATGTTTTACAAGAACTGATTAGGTTTTAGATATTGCTTTTGTATTGATTTTTTTGTTTAAATATCTACGACTATTATATACAGGGTGGTCCAGTGAATGCAATTCTATATAATTTAAATAGTGTTTTCAGGAAGGATAGATTTCTATAGCTACTCTTGATTGATGTGATCCTTTAAACAAAAAGTTGTAAGTTTGAAAGCCCATTAAAAAGTAAACTTAATAACTAGATTTATCTGTTAAATCGGTACAGTAGAGGCGAGTTATAATAATTACTCTCGCAACTTTAAAATTTTCGGAAACTGCTCTACAAAAAAATGATAAATTGGAAAGCTAATTAAACGCTTTTTTAAATGATGTCCACATGACGTGTGTGATCATATTTTCATATTCGTTCACATTTAGTCACTGCACAGCAAAACAGTCTTGTCTTTAGCAAACATCTGTGTTCTTCCTAAACTTTTACTTCTCCCCGTTAGTCCCCCCTTTAGGTCCATCAATCTGTCAATTTTTGTTATTTTTATGAAACATTTTAAATGTTACAGCCAATGACCTAGGATATGGACACAGCCAACAAATGGATTTTGCCTAAAAATGATTCCGTATTGTGGCTGAAAGTCCACCATTTTTTAAGGCTCGTCATACAAGCGCCATGACATACAAACGTCATAGCAACTTAAAGCCGGACCGTTTTGGATTTTTGTTAGGTTAAAGTTTTTTAGGAAACATTGGAGCTAGGTCAGCTAAGGGCTAGAAGCCCTAGCGCTCTAGCTAGATATAAGTTCGATGTTCCATATTGGAAATAAGAAGTAATAAAACAGTGACAGTGACAATTGTTTTGCAATAAGTTGACGTAACTGACGTCACTTCCGACGGATAACGCCGCCATTTTTAAGGTTCCCACTGCTAAAAAGGCCACAGACACCCTATATACTAACTCTTAAGGTGTTTCCCCTGAAAACTACCAATATGTAGATACACATATTTTTTTAGATACCCATAACATCTGCCAACCTTATGGAATTGTTTACGTTGGACAACCCAAACATTAATTTTGTCTGGCTCCCGAAATTTAAATCATTCATTTAGCTGTTCTACCTACTTGAGTGGATGTTTATTGTTTATGATTGTAAAATTATTCGTTAAATAAGAACTGTGAATAGAAAATTGGAAATTATCTGTATTTGATTTTTTATGAGTAAAATAACCATTATTTAACGATAAATTTTGGTTAAAAAAGTTACCTATAAAAGCGTATTAATGGCCAAGATTCGGTCATAAAACATTAATATTTTTCTTGATAACCTAAACAAATTGTACCTTTTATTTGAACATTTTTGTTTTAAATATTTTCTTATAAATTTTTTAAACTCTGTTTTCTGGCCTGGCTAAATTTGCGGTGTATTTGCTGATTAAAATATCTACTTTACTGCTATAAATGTGTGGCTTTTCAGTCCAAAAATATAGCAAAAACTGTATTAGACAATATGACCCAAAGAGCTATTTTTATTTAAACAAAAGATGGTTTTAAAGTAGTCGTAAAGCATTTGGTAGTTGTTGGCTGCCAATCCTTTCAAAAAAATCTATGTCAGGGAGATTGAGCTATATGACAAAAGTATGGGGTGTCCATTATAAAACTTCATCTAGTGGCCGGTAAAATGTCAAAAGGATGGAGAAACAAAAGTCCATTTATTTTGATTATGTCATCCTTCTCTGTCAAAACTTCATAGCCTGCTAGATGAAGTTTTATAATGAACACACCATACGGGGTGTTCATTATAAAATTTCATCTAGTTGGCTGTGAAATGTCAAAAAAAAAGGATGGAGAAACAAAAGTCCATTTACTTTGATTATGTCATCCTTTTCTGTCAAAATTTCATAGCCTGCTAGATGAAATTTTATAATGAACACCCCATATATTACAATACGAGATGGGAAGTGTTTTATTACTATCCAGAGATTATGTTATTTATCAAAATGCATATCCTCGCAAAAAAAAAATAGATTGCAAAGGTACTGAGATGGCAAGAAAAAGTTATAGATACCAATATATAAGCCATTCAGCTATTATTGTCGTCAAGTAGGCATTGGAAATTTGACTTTGACATTTTTATTGCATCTTCTCAACATGTGCTAAAAAGAGATGGGTAAAATAAAATGAAGGTTTCAAAGGTAACTAGATGACAAAAATAAGTGAATGGGTAATACATCAACATATTGACATCATATATTTCCATGGTGAAAAAACATTAACATCAAAGTTTAATATTACCTAATGTGTACATCTTAAAAAATAATCAAAGACTCACTCTTTGGTAGCTTAAACATAATATCATCTTATTGCCCATATTATGATGATGGGGGAGTCTGTTGGAAGAATATGATATCATCAGCTGCTATTGCAGTTGTGCTTCGAGATGACCCATCTTCATCCTTGACTTCACCATAAGTTATTCGACCTGTAACATGCACTCTCTGTCCTTTTTTTAAATAACTTAACACTGCCTCCCTCAGTCCAGGTTTGAAACAAACGACCCTATGCCACTCAGTTCTTTGTAAAAACTCTCCAGAGTCATATCTGTAGTTTGTGTGGGTAGCTACAGAAAATATGGCAACTGGATGTTCATCATTACCTTTTCTTTGAGGATCGGCGCCAACCCTTCCGAGAAGTGTCACCTGATTTATTGCTGAGAAAAAAATATTTGAATACTTTGGAGGCAGTACTTAATGAAGGAACAATTACTTTTTTCTAGTCTTGCTGGTTCCTGCTGAGTGGAAGTAGCAGTGGCAGCAAACCGTTTAATTGCCTTACAATGTCCCAGATGAGGCGTTCGGGCTAATGAAGATAAGACCTGAAAAATAAGGGGCAATTTGCAAAAATTTATTGGGAAAATTGAAAGAGTAATTACTTTCGAAGAAATCATTTTATCGTCAATTTTTTTGTTTAGTTATTGGTTTTAAAATAAAAAACCGACAAAGAAAAGTTGAGATTTTTGGGAAATCTTGGTTATGTTATCAATGAAGTTATGTCAAAGACATGGGAGGTATGGACAGAGTCAATAAATGCTGATATTTTCCTAAAAATGTCCCGCTTTTTGGTCGGAAGTCCGCCATTTTTAAGGTACCCATGAGAGCTACAGGCAGTGGCGGTTCGTACTAGGGTTTGCAGGTTTGCGCAACAACCAAAATTTTGAGCTGCCTACTGAAACTGAAAAGTTTCCAGATGCATCTACTTTACAGCTGCATTTAAAGTTTAAAATTTTGTAACCTGATGCATGGATCATCATGGCTCCAGACACCTCATGGGGTTTGCTATTCAGCAGAGCACTTGCCTGAAGGCACAATGCTACGATCTTTATCACTTCACCTTCCAGTGTAGGTAGATTTCCATAATAGCCACACAAAAATTAAGTGTTTGGAATTTAAGATGTTTTCTCCTTCCACAACACATCTGCTGGTTACAGAGTGGCTTCTAAGTACTGGAAGACTGTAGCTAGTTTTAGGTATGCTTCAGGTTCAGCCATAACTGAATTCAAAAAAATCACAATTATGGAATAGAATCGAAAAAAGGTACATTTTGCATGGAAACTTACTTTTTCAAGCAATTTTTGCTTCATACGAAATTATGCCCACAAAAGTTTCACAAAAAAACACTTCCAAATATTCACAGAAACCACTGTTGAACTATAAATATATCATTAGTACCTAATTTAAACAGTAATTTTCTAAAAACGGTGTTCACACAATAAGTATAACTTGAAAGTAGAAGAAAAAAAGTCGTTTCAACCGCAAAAACTTCTTAAAATTTAACAAACGTCACTTTTCGATTACCTCCTAAGTCGCCATATTTGTTTTCATTCGCAGCGCCCCCATCGGTAATTTTAATCGCCAATAGAAAAGAGTGAAAGTGAAAGTGAGAATTTTGACAACCTTGATTGGTCAAAAAATTCTGTTGGCGCATTCCATTGACCAGCAATTATCACTTTCACTTTCACTTTATCCTATAGAATAAGCGTCCAGAGCTCATCAAGAAGCGAATTACAAATTTGAAATGTTTCGACGTAAGACGTTAAGACATTCGCCGACCGAGATGATATCGCCGCCATTTTTAAGGCACCCACTGCTGAAAAGGGGGGCCTGGGGGCCTCTGCTAAGAAAGGGGGGGATGAATATGTTCGATATTCGATTTTAGTAGGTATTAGAAGTAATAAAAAAATTAACAGTGACAGCTGTTTTGCAATAATTTGACGGATGTCACCGAGACGTCACTTCCGGCGGATATCGTCACCAAGGGCATTATTTTTTAGGAAAGAGTGAAAGTGAAAGTGCGAATTGCTGGCCAATCGAATTCGTCAACAGAATTTTTTGACCAATCAAGGTTGTCAATATTCTCACTTACACTTTCACCCTTTTCTATAGAATAAACGTCCAGTTTATTTTTTTATAGCAACAGGGGTCTCCAATTTCAACGTCAGAGCACTTCAACTGGTGAATCACAATTTCAGATGTTTACGTAAGACGTCAATTCAAGCAGGTAAAAGGGGGCCAAAACTGCAAAACAAGAGGGTCTCTCCAGATGTAATATACTAGCTCGTTGGACAGAGCAACAAATGCTATGCTTTATTTTATTCACCTAAAATTAATTCCGTTTTTGACCGGGCGTTTCCATGTTTCATGACTTATAGTAGAGATGGGTTTTCACCCGGTTTTTTCATTTTTGAGGGTTTATTGTTTATTCCCTGCACACATCCGGGAAGATTCCGGGTTTATTCCATTATAACCTCTAAATTTAACTTTTTCAATACGCCTAACTCTTACCAATTAAGCAATAATTTGTTGGTTTGTGCAGCTTGAAGCTTTTGATCAATTGACCAGTGTTTAATTTATCAAAAATCAAACCAGAATCTGAATTTATTGAATTATAATCTAAAATCTAACCTTAAATCTTGAAACTGCCGGGAGCTTTCAAAAAAAGATGGGAAAAAAACTCGGGAAAAAGCCCTAAATTGGGTTTAAAGGTTTTTTGGGAATTTTCCCTTCGCCCATCTATAACTTATAGCGTTTTCTTTTGGTAATAGTTATTTACGTTATAAGTCCGGTAAATATAGTTTTTTTTCAAGCGGACTAAAAGTACGTCATTTGTTTTCTCCATACGCACACCTAAAGTGGGCTTTCAAATCCTGAGACCAAAAAAGTAGCAAAAAAGTCCTAGGCAGTAAAAGTAAAGTCAAAAGTCACCGCTAGTGTCATGGTGGCGCATATATAAACGATTTTCATTCACCAAAATTATTTTAATAATAGATGACACCAGATAAACCGATCTGAGTGTATTGCCATCTTTACATTCTTGTTGAAAAAACAAAGGACAGAAATACTCTCAGAACACTCAAGAGCACCATCCGAAACCGTTATTAGTCGAAATCGCATAGGTTCTCGAATTCTGAATTCGTCTGTTAAATGTCATGCGCGTCATCATATTTATCTGTCAATGTGACATTTATTAATTTAGTATTGAAAATAATGCTACAAATTCTTAGTTTACCATAATCATTGGTTATTATTTAATACATTAAAACCTTTGAACATTGAAAACCACCATTCTAACATATTCTATGTATTTTACAAATAATATACACAATTGGGTAAGTACCTAGACCCGCTTAAAGAGGATGAGAGAAAATTGCAAAACTGAACCACTTTTAAATAGATTTCTTATTTATTGCATGCTTGAAAAAAAAATAGTATATGTTACTCGGAGTAAAAGGTCTTTTTGTGCTTCGCCCAGTTGCAGGCCTCAGCTTCGCTTCGGCCGTCAATCTCTGGGCTCAGCACGAAAAGACCCACTTTTACTCCTAGTGACATAATCTACTATTTACAGTAGGAGTAAAAAGTTTCCGGGCGAGGCGCTAGCTGAGTCTGGAATTTCGAAACGACTACTGTAACACGTTACCGGACGTATGATGTACAACATTTTACTTCATACTTATTAAAACCAGGAAAAAAATAATTTTATGCGAGGCGAATATATTTATAACAAATCCGCCAATTTGACAAATAGTTTCATTACGGTATCCTGTACCGGTACCGATTTCCAGGTTACTATGGATATAACTACTATGGATACTGTAAAATTTCTTAACGATATCCAATCCTGTAAAAAGGTATTTACCGGATTAAAATCAAGTACGTAAAAGTGTCCTAAATGATACAGTATGAAGTAAATATTATTTCACATGAGGGTTGCACTTGTTATCTATCAGTTCCATTATCATGGAAAACTGGAGCGGTCTCAATTGACCACGAATTAAGTATCTATTAAGGGCCCCATAGACTTCGGTTATTTTACACGGTTGTGAACGAACGTTCCAACCTGTTCGTTCCAAATCAACAGTGTGTGGTACGGACAGATATTTACCCGTACGGTTCAGCCTGTTCGTTCCGCCCCGTAGTGTGTGGGTATATGCACGTACAGTTTTTTAACAAGCACGAGCGCTCGCAGGTCGTTTTAACTTGAATAATGAAAACTTACTGAATTGTTTCAATGTCGGTAACAAATTCTGTCCCTTTTTTATTTTTTTTTTCTTTATCACAACTACCGCCGTCACTGCTAAGATTACATTTTTTTAATCCATTACTGCAACCGCACGGTTAAACGGTAAAAAATAACTGAGAAAAAAATACGAAGTGTGTGGGTGTTTTGCCGTGCCATTCCAAAACCGCACGGTTTTAAATGTTCGTTCAAAACCGTGTAAAAAATGCGAAGTCTGTGATGCCCTTTATACGTATAAGCCATTTATTTATTATTGTCGTCAAGTAGGCGTTGGAAAATTGACTTCGACATTTTTACCGCATCTTCTCAACAAGTGCTAAAAGGAGATGGGTATAAAAAAAATAAAGCAAAACACCCCGAATTTGATCCAAACGCGCGCCGCCATTTTGTGTGATTTATCGCGCGTCTTTGGCGTCTTCGAGATCGAAAGTGTTTAAAAAGCTATAAAACTGTTAGTCGTTTTCATTGTTATTGTTGCTGTTTGTTAGTTTATAGTATAATAAGTGTCGCGCAGTGTCCCCCCCCCCGTTGCCGTTGCCGTTGCCGCCGTGTCTGCGGAGATTCGACTTCGTGGATGTTCTAAGTCCAACGTATCTTCTTGCGCCAAATCTCTTTTACCACGCTGCAAGGGGGACCCAACTCTTGGAAAGGATCTATTGTCCCTTAGGTCGCTGATTTAAATAACGTAGAATTTAATATTTTTGGGGATGCCAGCAAGGTTTTATTGTTTACGACATTGCAAAACGCCAAAAAAAAACTAATTGAATAGTAATTAATTAAAAAAAAATCAAAAAAGACAATTTTTAGTTTTCTCCAGAATTTGGAATAAAATAGCAGCGGGCGTGAACTTTTCGCAATAAGCTCAGTGGTCCCTAGAAACGTGTTTGACGGGTACACGATTTCTTACTAAATTGGAAAAACACAACAGAGAAAACTAAACTAACGGCGCAGTGTAGAAGAGAACATAATTCTGCCAATTTGCTGGGATCCTCGATATTATGGTGAGCAAAACACTACTATAATATACTAAAAGTTTCAACTTCTACAAATACTTAATTGCCGGTAGTCTCCTGTGTCTGCAAAGTATCCGCTATCTGCAAGAAAATGGCCTATTCGAAAAAAGGGCAGAGGTGGGTTGACACTATATGGCACAACCGAAAGATAACTCCACGAAACTTTTCGTAGGCGAGCAATAAGCGGATTAATTGTGTTGGCACTAATTAACAATTCAAATAATTAGCGCGGCAGACTAAAACGGGATTCAAAAAGGGCAAAAATTACGAATTGGCGATAATCAGAACGGCGGAGCCAAGGAGTTTTCTCACGGTAAAATTCGAACTTTCCCGTCTTCCCGATTAGGTAATCACTCTCTCGAGTTTAAAGCGCGTCTTTTTCTTTCGAGTTTCGAAGATCATCTCTCTAACCACCACCTCGGTACTTCTCATCCCCGAACGGGTACTGCAGAAAAAATTCGATACCACCCTGACCAGTGGCGACTAATGGGCTAATGGCGCTTCGGACAGCGCTGGCATAAATTTAGAAAATGAGCTTTTCTGGAAAATCTGCTGGAAGAAGGAAATTGAAAATGTGATCATTGGACAGAGTAAATGATGCTCTTTAAAATGACACCTCACATGACATAGTTTAATTGACAATTAAAGCTTTTTATTTAAATTGACCCTTAATTTCCTGGCCCAGTCAATTAAGACATTAATTGCTCGAATCTGGATTCAAAAGATAAGAAATTAAAAGCTCTAACTGATGAGATAATAAGATTTTAATTTCAATTAACGATATTCGCAAAATCGCTTTAATTACTAAAATATTGTTCGGGTCACGTACAGGTCTGAAATTCTTTCAAGGGCCATAAACCATTAAAAAGGATGTCTTTGCCGGGTAAAGAAGCAGGGCAATTATAGGGTTTCATGTTTTATGGCCGGAATTCCCAAGAAATTGTGAAAGTCCCTGTCCAAAAACTCCAAAAAGTAACAAAAGAAATGCTCTTGAGGAAAAATAAAAAATATTTCAAACATATGTGCATGGGACTGGTTTATTTAGAAAACCGAAAAATAGAAAAACCTTCCATAAGGTTAAAGCTTAAAAGCTTGGAAAAATGGCTTACAGAGTTGCCATGCTGCCACACATGAACTCATATGTAAATAAATAGTTCAGTTTGCACAACATAAGTTAAGTAATGTTCTTTGTGAAAGTTAATCCCTTAGGATGGGAAAAGCAGGATGTGCGGTGTGTGGCTGTAAACCTTCTAGCCGCACAAGCCGATTTAGGTTTCCAAATGTAGAAAAAAGTGCGGATATCTTTAAACTTTGGAAACACGCATGTATAATATGAAAAATTATTTATTTTTCTTTAATATTTCCCTATACCTTTTGTATTGCCAACGTAAAATATGATAACAGTATTTTAATAGTGAAGTTGATTAGCATCCTTTTGGATAATGATGGCGAATGTTATAGCAGGGTGAGGTATTTTAATGCTATTTGTCCTTTTAACATAATTATGCCAAAATACAAATGACCTTAATAAATTATCGTGACTTTATTTTATAATGACAGTGCAAAAGGACTTGCTTTGCTATTACCTAAAATTTTATACCGGTATGTAAATAATTTTTGAAAGAACTTTTCATTAAAAACCCTATAGATGGCGCTAATCGTGGCTTAATTAAAAAAACCGTGACGTTTTCATCTATAGGTATTTATCTATGCACCTAACATACAATTCACTTTTATTATCTTTCAGCTTAAATTATTCCAATCATTATAAACAGATCACATTCAAATATCTTTAGTTGCAAGTTACACTTTAATTTTTTCTGCCAGAGAACAAGACAGTCCTGTACCGTCAGGCTCCACTTGAAGAGAAGTAATCTTGCCATCTTCTACCACCATGGAATATCTTTTACTCCTAATCTAAAATACCTAAAGTAAAACAATAGTTTGAGCCATATGAAACTTAACTTACACCGCCCAAAGGTGCAATATCCACAGTTAAATCTAGAGCTTTAGCAAGAGCTGCTGAAGGATCAGCCAGGAGGCGTACTTTCCCAGCTGTACCTTGGTCTTTAGCCCAGGCAGCCATGACAAATGGATCATTTACTGATACACATACTATATCACTAACTCCTTGCTTTTTCAACTCATCAGCCTTTGCCACATATCCTGGGAGATGTGTCTGAAACCACAAATATTTCATATCTACTATAATGTCAAAGGATATTTGAAAGTTCAGAGACAGACAAAATTATAACATTGATAATTATAAATACCTTTGACTGTGATCAGTGATGGTGTTTTAACTAATTATTACACTGACCTTCAAATCATAAATTCAACATTCTAGTGATAACTGTAAAAACAAAAACAACAATCTAATATATTTTTTCTTTGGTGCATGGAAACAATAATAATTATATATGTTTATATTTAAAGAAGTAGATAGTGAAGAGTAAATTTATTATTAAGTGTGTAGTATACAATTACCTTTGAGCAACCAGGAGTAAAAGCTCCTGGGACAGCAAAGAGCACAATTTTCTTTCCTTTTGTTAAATCTGCTGTATTGACCTTATTGGTCGGCAGATCTTCAAAAAGGTCCACACTGGGTAGTTTATCTCCTACCTGCAATCATTCAATTAAAACATTATTGTTTATCATAAGACAAATCAGATGCTGTTATGCAATACAAGTACGAAGACCCAATACGTTTAAATCTTTACCTTCACCATGTTTACGCAAGAAGTCTGTAGAAGCCGGCTAAACTGCAGACAACTTTTGTTGGAATGATTCAAGGTTTTGTGCGTAAGTCGAATGATTTTATTAAACTGCATTTTTTCTTGATTTCTTTTTTTATTTATATATCGGGAAGTGTCAAGGTCAAGTTTGTGACTGAGAAGTGGCAGATGACTTGACGTGACTGTAATGTGACCAATGAGCTAACATATACGGAGGGATCCTCGTGTTTTATAATTTTGACCTCCTTTGCTAGCACAGGGACACACAAAAATGGCCCGAAATCATTTCCGTTGTACAAAACACTTCCATGGTATTGCCAAAGGGATATAATTAATAAATGATAATTTTAGTTCAAATTAAATTTTCTATTGCGGGGATGCCAGCGAACATGTAAAAACGATTTTCAGTTCTCTCAGGAATCTGAAATAAAAGAGCGGCGAATGTGAACTTATCGCGCGATAAGTTCAGCGGTCCCCAGAAACGTGCCAGGTACACGATTTCTTACTAAAAATAGAAAAAAAACAACAAAGAATAGAAAACTAACGCAGTGTAGAAGAGAAATGAATTCTGCTAGGGCCTCGATATTACGGTGAGCAAAACACTACTATAATATACCAAATAATGTCTCATCTCGAACATAATAACGAACTCTACAATACAAATATTTAATTGCCGGTAGACTCCTGTGTCTACAAAATATCCGCTATCTGCAAGAAAATGGCCTATTCAGGAAAAGGGCAGCTGTGGTTTGACACTATATGGCACAACCGAAATAACACTCCATGAACCTCTTCTGTAGGCGGGCAATAAGCCGTTTAATTATTTTGGCACTAATTAAAAATATAAGTAATTAGCGCGGCGATTTTAAAACGGGATTAAAAAAAAAGAAAAAATACGACTTGTGGAAATTAGAACGCCGGCGGAGCTCAGGGCTTTTTCCCGCATCGAAATTCAACTTTTCCGTCTTCCCGGTTAGATCGTCACTCTCCAGAGTTCAAAGCGCGTCTCTTTAATTCGCAACACTTGTAACGCTACCGTCGAGTTGAAAAACCGTCTCTCTTTACGAAGATCTTCGGAAACACCCTCTCGGTACTTCTTATCCCCGAAAGGGTACAGCAGAAAAATCGATACCCATCTCACCAGTGGCCACTATATGGCACTTCGGACGGCCCGGGTATAAATTTAGAAAATAAACTTTTCTGAAAAGTCTGTTGAAACAAAGAGGTTGAAAATGTGATCATTGGACAGAGTAGAAATTGATCTTTAAAATGAAACCTCACATGACAGTTTAATCGACAATTAAAGCTGTTTATTTAAATTGACCGTTAATTTCCTTGCCAGTCAATTAGGAAATAATTTGCTCGAATTTTCATTCAACGGATGCGAAATTAGCTCTACCTGATAGAGAGAGAATAAAATTTTTATTTCAATTAACGATATTCGCGAAATCGCTTTAATTAATAAACTATTGTTCGGGTCACGTAGAGGTCTGAAAATTCTTTGAAGGGGCTATAAACATCTGTTAAAGGGCGCCTTTACCTGTTAAAGAAGAAGGGCATATCGATTTTTGCTTCAATTGTAGGATTTCATGTTTTTTGGCTGGAATTCCCAAGAAATTGGGCCTGTCTGAGAACTAACTAAAGAAATGCTCTTTGACAAAAAATAAAAATATTGCAACGAGATGTGCATATAAGGCCTCATGGGACGGTTTATTGAAGTTTATTCATAAAACCGAAAATAGAACACAACAGTTGTTGGTCACGTCACAAGTCACAAATCAAATCTGACAAATCGTTCCTTTCAAATTGCCGATTTTAGTTATCACTTTCCAATTCTGTATTTACCGTATCTGTTTTGACGACAAGTAAACGACAATTGCCATCGATGTTATACAGGGTAAATTTCATGGCAATGTAAAATGCAGAAAATAATGCAATATAATATATGTAACTAGTTTACACCGGGCGAGTATAATATGTTCCAGTTTTTTCTGCATCTCGTTAGCCTTGGAAATTTGACATATTTCACCCAGTATATATAACGGACACTGACCGTGATTGATAAATGGGTTTAAGGTTATGGATATTGTTTACACTTAAGCCTACATAGATGCCAGACTCTACCAATTATTCCAGGTTATAAGCAACTAATTTATTCATAGTTCTTAGGTCTCGCGATTCTCTATGTGGTTTTATTGGTTAATTTAATTATTGAACTTTAACGGTTATTAGCAATAAATGGATATAACAGACTTTTCTTCACTTTTCGCTACTTTTCATTCAATTCCAAAACTCTAGGCTTATTGTCATTCATCATCATACTTATATATATACTAAGGTATTAAAATTCGAGACCCTATTTCTTTTTACATATATTGAGCGTTCCAAAAAGTGAAATTTTACAGTTTTACAATTTACCTTGAGGTTATAACATTATTTACATAATATAAATAATAAAAAATAATAAGCTATAGCTATATTATGTTTAACAGTAACATTCTGAGGAAAAAATAAAGAAACTACAATAATTTATTCTGTAAAAAGTAAAAAGTGTAAAACTTTTTTTTTACGTCTTTCTATTACTGGTGTCACATGGTCTGCTTCATCCTTGTCGAGGGCGTATTCTTATATAATGTTTTGTACAGTTCTAGTAGGTACTCACCTAAAAATAAAGTACATGTAAAAGTATATTGAAAACTCTAATTAGATTCAATAATTTTCTTTGTTTATCTTAAACTGAAAGTGCTGCTAAATATTTTTATCTTTACCTAACAACCAGAATATGCACGATCTTTATCACATTTGGTAGAGTACTTGGAGCACTCCTATACAATTTGTTATTTACAGAACTGAGGTTCTAGTAGGTATATAAAAGCGCAGTGGCACTGAGTGAACATGATGATCTCTTTTGTAAACCCAAGCGAAATATGTACTCGTATATGAGAAATGGCTTTTACAAAATAATTAATGAATACCTGGTAATAAGCAATTTCCTTATAGATCGTGTATGAAAGCGCTTCTTTGCACCCCCCTACACGGGGCAATTTAAATTTGAATGGCTTTTCGGTATTAGTGTTAGTAGCTTTCTATTCCAGGAAATCTTCTAGACGTGAGTCGCTTTGCAGCTAATCATCGTGGGTCAGGAGACCTTTAGGTTTTCTGGATGAGCGTCTACTGCTACTCAAAATGTCTTCTTCTATGATTTTCCTTTTCGCCTGGCGCACTTTTTGTAATGTTTGCATCTCGAGGTTTCACGTCTGACGTTCAGCCTTTCAATAGTTGGCAGCTGGAAAGTGGATTTGTGCAAGGGCCGAGGAGCGGAGTTAACTGACATGTGAATTGTAGTACTGTCGTGTAGACGTTTTCGGGGGTCGGGGGTGCTGGTATCTACCTAGGTTATTTTGCTTTGAATATCCTGGTTAATAAAATTATTATTGTTGTATTTTTCTATCCTATATTAAGTAAAACTACAAAAAGCAATTAACTATAGTACATAATACTTTTATACTTAAACCATTAACAGCTTATGAATGAAGACATTCAGTAGCATTTCCAGTTCTCAAATAGATCCTACAGCTAATGCAAGAAAAAATTATACTTGTATGCGTACTTACCTCAAAAATATTGCAAATCTTTTTTTGGGAAGCTCTTTTTTTTAATTCTCTAATTTTCTTGTCGATTATTTTGGGCATTTTAGAATTCTGGTACTCTTTAATCCACTTAAAATGTTGATACACGTATTGAAAACTGACAACGACGCAAATTCAATTTGACAAAATCTTAAAGCTTATTGGAGACAATTGCGACTAAAAATATCAATTAGTAATTAGTTTGACTGTATTGGTTAAAAAAAAAACATGTCAAGCGATCTTATTGGCCAGCTTTCAAATTGCCGATTTTAGTTATCACCTTCCATTTCTGTATTTACCGTATCTGCTTTGACGACAAGTAATCGACAATTGCCATCGATGTTATACAGGGTAAATTCCATGGCAATGTAAGATGCAGAAAATAATGGAATATGGTATAGGTACGTACTTCACAATGACAATAGTGACACAACCAAATTACTGATTTGCTTTTGCTTCCAAGGCCAAGGATGTGTATTGTATTATTGTGTGCCAACAGCCGCCATATTGCTTTTAGTTTGACAGGTCGTTGGATTCCCTAATTTGCACAAAACGCCATGACTTCTAAGGTCAAATTACAAGGACGGTAAACAGTACAGGACGGTCCCCTGCCATTTAAACAACATGAGCCCAAAATCGTGACGTCAGCTTAATGCGGACTTGGGAGCGATAATGACGTGATTCTTTCCCGAGCCCCGTGCGCTCTGAGACTATTCCCGTCATTTGTTTTCTGAATAAGAATGTAAGGACGGAAATAGTCTCAGGGCGCTCTAGAGGGGTCACCCGAAAACGCTGTGAATGTGAATATTTGATTTGACATCTCGATGATTATTCGCGGGCGCGGGTTATTAGTTTTTTTTATGATCGTATTCCAATTTTTGAATCTTTCCCTTGTTGTTGTGATTGTGCCGAATGGGTTGTGATTTAGTAAACATACGAGTACACAATACCTGGTCAGATTTGTGCTGTTCCTGAATGTAAAAGCAACAAACTAAAGTAAAAGAAAGAAGGCAGACAAAGATCCTTTCATTTTGTCAAAAAAAAAAGAAGCTTTCACTTAAAATAAGAAACAAGTGGATTCACCTTTACCAGCGAACTGATACATTCAATCCAGGTACCTCGGCAATATGCCATGCTCTTTGCATTTTACTGCAAATGATTATGAAAGAGACTTTCGTAATTAACTTTTGGATAAGTAAGTATTACATTCAGTATTACGTACCTAGGCGGCTGGCTCTTGCTCTAAAGCAACCAGCAATTAGCAACGCACCACGAGCAATATTTATTGCACGCCGCTTTTACATTGAATTATGACGACTCGAGAGACGCAAGATACCAAAATTTAAATAAATTGTTAATTGAATAGATTCTGTTATCAAGTGTTTTCTGTGCTGGGTCCATGAGGTTTGCAGGCTGGTATAAACAAAAAAGTCAGCAGTAGCAGACGACTCTTTCGGAAAGTCGCGATATCCTTTTCAACGAAGTGCACTATCCGACACTAACTAATGAAGCCACTGAGATCTTCAAGCACGAGAACAACATTATTCAAAATATTCAGAAAATCTTTTCTAGTGGCATTATGTATTTGTAGCAGTATTATCAATACTAATCAATACTAACTTAACTAGACATCAAGACAATGTGACGGTACATTAATATGCTAAGTATAAGTGTAAGTATTCCAAACTTGTAGTTGCTTATGGAGTATTGAATATTGTTGCTTGCAACCCGGTCTGCATCAAAGTAATAAACCTACCTTTGAAATCATAACTATTTGTAATATTACTAGTTTATAGATCATTTCATACTTATCAACACTTATAAAATATTATTTAAACCAATACAGGATAAACAGAATCACAGCATATGTAAAAAAAAGATGTGTCCGCGGAATAAGCTCTTAATGATATATCTCACCAGAGCACTAATGTGACGTCACGCCGCGGGTACAGAAAAAGAGGGAATTGGGCCGTCCTGTCAGTCTAGCGTCCTTGGTCAAATTATTGCAAAACAGTTGTCACTGTCATTATTTTTATTATTTCTTATTTTCAATCTAATCGAATATCGAACTTATATCCATTTCCTAGCCCTTAGCTGACCTAACTCCAAGGTTTTCTAAAACTTAACTTCCAACTTAATATAAACCAAAAACAATCGACACAATCAATATCTGTTCCGGTTTTAAGTTGCTATAACGCTTATATGACGTGCACTAACGATAAACATTGCGTTATGGGAACCTTAAGCCTAGGGCTTGAAGGCTGACGACTATGAGGCTGATGTACAAGTCACCCTCAAAGTCGGGTTCAGCTAAACTCGATTGGTACTTGAACTCGCCCATAAGAAAAGCATTGCGGCCAGCAAGTTTCACAAATGAAATTAATTTGACAGCAATACGATTCTAATGGGCGGGTTCAAGTACCAGTCGAGTTTAGCTAAACCCGACTATGAGGGTGACTTGTACAATCTGGCCTTAATTGTCCAAGTCGCCCTCAAAGTCGGGTATCAGCTAACTCGACTGGTACTTGAACTCGCCCATAAGAAAAGCATTGCTGTCAGCAAGTGTCACAAAGGAAATTAATTTGACAGCAATGCGAATGTTATGGGCGGGTTGAAGTACCTGTCGAGTTTAGCTAAACCCGACTTTGAGGGTGACTTGTACAATCTGGCCTAAGAATATCGAACTTCCGGCCAAAAGTTGGTTCTGTCCATATCTTCTAGGTCATTGTCAGCGCACAGCTAGGTCAGCTAAGTGCTACGAGCCCCAGCGCTCTAACTAGGAGATGAATATAACTTTGATATTCGATTGCATTGGAAATAAAAAATAACAAAAATAATGGCATATCGTGACAATAAATTGGCGTAAGACGTCACTTCCGGCGGATATCACCGCCATTTTTAAGGTTCCCACTGCGAAAAGGGGGAGGCAAAACTGTAAAACAGAAGGTCTCTAGATGTAATATTTTTTGGAATCAATCATCTACTACCTACATTTATTTAAATCGAAAAAGGTTAAAATAAAAGATGATGGCCCCGGACACCCTTCTGCGACTTTTAAGGACGTAGAGTCGTGTTTTCTGTCTCAAATAAGCGACGACCTTACCATTGCAGACCTTGCTAGTCCTACATGTTTTCTTTTAATTGTATTTATCATGAAATTTCAATGAAGGCAAAAGAGCGACACCAAACGTCAAATAAATAACATCGAAGTTTTAATACTTTGTGTCGTATATTTTAAACATGTTCCGTATTATTCGTTCCATTTAAACAAGTACGTAATCTCTTTAGCCAAAAAGTTACTCAAAAATTTAAACACTCTATAGCTCTCTAACTTATCACTTAAATCTAATGCTATCAATTAATTCTTATTTAGTTTTAATCAATGCGGCCCCTCGCCACATGTACAAATCGTATTGGATATATATAAAGAATGATTTCCCATATCAACATTCAACTCCTTCCACAAATCTCAATACCACGCGTATACGAATGATACATTCTGTACGACATATTGTAACCAATAATAATGTTGAATAATATGATTCAACTAGAATTTGCAAAGTTTGAAAGAGCTGTCAATGAATAAGAATTTTTTAATCTTATGCAAATACAGATAATCTTTAATTTAGTGGTGCAAAGTACCCATGTCTTTGTGTCCAGGGTAAGACTCACTTTTTTTTGAAAACAAAAAAATCTGCTTTATTTTTGTTAGCACTCTTCTAAAAAATGTTCAGCCATAAGGGATTTTGAATTTCTATGAATTGACAAAAGCTGAAATTTCGTTTCGTAACATTTGAGCATCCTTTTCAATCTTTTTATTTTTAACCTGGACTCAGACTTACACCTATTAAATTTCAGCATCAAATTTTCGTATTTTTTCTTATAGTCAGGTGCTCGTCTATATAAACTCTTTGGATTATTGTTGCCCGATATTGACGTAGTAACAAAGGGCATATCTGATGATGATGACACATCCGCAGATTTACTGAGAATGTTTAAAGACTCAGACTCTGAAAACCCTTCAAGCGTGTCATTTTTTCTATGAATTTCCTGACGTTTTTTGCTTCTTTTGGCATGGGGCGTTTCTTTCGGCGATTCTTCCAAGCACTCTTCACCTGTTCCACTTAAATTTAAAGTGGGAATTGCAGATTTTTTTAATATCCGACGCAAGGGTAATCCTGAAAAGGAAAACATAAATTTATTTTTTTTATACAATATTTCATTAAGTCGTAGCAAAATTGTTCATTGTAATGTTGAATCCAATGAGAATTCAAATTTAGAAAATACCCGCCCCCGTCTCAACAAAATTGACATTTTCGATATTTGTTTAATTTTTTTTTATTAAATGTATTTGCAAAGCTTTTGAAAAAAAAATCCTTCTCATTACTTCCGGGAGAGCAGGTTTTGACTTCGCGTAGACATCATTAAATTTAGTTTTTATAATAAAAACATGGCATTTTTACTTTATTTTTTCCTAGGACACAGACAAAAAATAAGTGCTCTCACACGTTGTTAAGAAAACATATGTAGACAATACCAAACGAGATCGACACTTTAAACAACAAATGATCTACTAGTGACACTATTAAAAATAAATGAAAATATCATCAGAATCAGACATATGTAAAACTACATGTACTAACAGCATAATTAGTTTTGTACCGATTGGTGATTTATATCTAGAACTTGGTGATCTCGCTGAATGCAGAAAATCGTGTGTAAAAGAGAGATAACAATACTTGATTCAACGTTTTTGTTTGTCATGTTTATTTCTTCGCTACTTGTGATATTTATCTATAACGATTTTCTCGAACTATTATAAGCCATTCACTTATTGTCGTCAAGTAGGCGTTAGAAAATTGACTTTGACATTTTTATCGTAAATTCTCAACATGCTAAAAGGAGATAAATATAAATGAAGGTTTCAAAGGTAACCATTCCAAGGCCATACTGATTTGTTTTTTGCCAAATTTCGATAGAGTTTTTTTCTTCTTTTGTTTGTGATGAATCTAAGAAACTACGGAAGCTGTGAGCAACTGCGGATTAAGCTTGATCAAAACGATAATGAGGTTCGTGATAATAGAATTAAAGAACATTTTATGGTAAATCCCACTATGTCGACAAGAGTAGCTTTAAGAGAATTAGAATTAGCAAGGATCACCATTCAAACTGTTCTCAGAAAGAATACATACCACCCTTATAAGCCCACCATTGTTTGGCGTTTAAAAGACAGCCTTTCCAAGACGTCTCGAGTTTGCAAACCGATGTGAAGAAATACGCGATTTCAGCAAGCTTTTTATTTGGATAGATGAAACCCGTATCAACAATTGTTCAGTATGTAATAAGCAAAATCATAATTCTTTGGGCCATTGACAATCCTCAAGTCACGGTATGTATGGCTAGTTAATCACAATCTACAAAATACTGATATTTACGAGTGGTAATAAGTTTTCGAGAAAATCGAATTATCCATGTGGGGAAAAATGTATGCTTTCAGAAGGACGAACCCAATACGCTTGAAGTTCAAAATGTATTAAACCGAGACTTTGATAATCAGACAATATCAAATAACGGGCCAGTAAAATGGTCAGATCCCGGGACCTTGATTTCTTTCTTTAAAAAGATTTGATAAAAATATATCCTGTTATTAATGGCATTTTTTTTTGTAACAAATGACCGTTAGATTTGCTACTTCTTTTTACTTTTTGATAATTGAAAATACATCAGGAAGTGATGATTAACATTACTTTTTAAAATTTCGTTCAACTTTATAAGCTTGAGATCTCACGACACAATTTTCAGTTTAAAATTTCAGAGTTGAAAGACACATACCTTCCGTTAGGGATTGCAGTTAAGCTTTAACCCCCTAACCTAAAATGTTCACCTAAATAGTATAATCCACTAAATTCATTTGATACTGTCAATAATACTCAATTTACTGTGTACCTAAAAGTTCGTTTTGGAGGTCTCTTTCAAAATCGTCTTCGGTAAAATGTAAAGAGCATATTGCAGCGGTTCTTGGATTAAAGTTATCTCGTCGTCCGCAACGCCGAATCCACTCGTTCCTTAATCGGGATGAAATCAAATCCTTCCTATTGGTGAACGTATGAAAGGATATTTGTGTGCCCTTCTTCTTCATCGTCTCTCTGTTACTTTTACAGGAAGCAACGGCACAAATCTGCCCAGGCATTGTGTTCTAAAACAATAAAATGGCTAGTCAAATAACGTGATATCAACCTTGCATTCAATAAACATATCAAATACAACCAATTCGGAAGGCGAAAATATGCGACCTAAAAGAAACAAAATTTGATCTAAAACAACATAATAAATGTCACACTGCTATCGATATAACTTCCTTTTTTCCTAAGTGGGTTTTTGCAACTTATATCTTCACAGTATCCACGGATCTCGTATAATAGAATAGGAGAATTTGTTCTTACTCATGTATTGTGTTTAAATTTGTATACTTTTGTTAGTCGTTTTTCTTCTTTGCAATTAGTGTTTTTTACTGCCAATGTACAGGGTGGCCTAATTTGGGTGTTTTAAATGGGAAACTCTTAAACTAATAGGAATATTAAAAATCAAAAAGTCGATGCCGAGGTAATTTCTCGAGCTGAATTCATTGCCGCAAACAGATATCTGCTATCGTCTTTTGTTTTCTTGCAATTGATGAAAGCTCAATTTTCGCCATTTTCAAAAATACGTTATATTTTTTTTATTAGTCTAGTTTGGTAAAAATGGTTTTTACATTATTAAGGCACTTTTTTGAATAGATTCCAATGGTGATTTTTGAATTTTTATAAACTTATTGTTTTTTAAGTTATTACATAAACTTCTATTTTTTTAAATATAACCTATAACTTCTTTCTACTTTGTTAGAAAGAGAATTTTTTTCTCTTTAAAATGACGTATAACATGCTAGGTTTTGCTTTGAACTTATATGCTTTTTTGATATAAACTTCTTTTTGGAGTAGTAGGCCATGACGCGATGACGCTCCGATGCCAATGTCGCGGCCATCTTGTTGGGCAGCTGTCACTGTCGATATTCCGCGGTTGGAGAAATTTAATAATCTCGTAACTAGCGTAGACAGTTCAATAACGTCCATTAAGTTTTATCCTTGTAAGGACGTAACGAAAAAATGTCATTCTATTTTCTCGAAGATTTTTCTCTCTCCCCCCCAGAAAGGGAAAATTGTTGTCCTCTCTGGAAAACGATTCCAGTAAGACTCAGATGCAATATAATTATTTTGAATATAATACTAAATGGTACGTCCCCATGTGCGGATATGGCGTTATTTGCGGATTTGGAGCTGTGGTCTGATTGGTTGAAATTGAAGTTTCTTCCTAAGTGTTGCTAAATTTCTGCATTCTCATTAAAGTGATATATGTAGTTGGATAAATTGTGGAAAAAACGACAGTTACTATATCGAAATCCTTGACATTTGCCATATCATTTTAGAGGTCCGGGTAGAACGATGCATATATCAAAAAAGATGGAATGCAGTGTGCACTGCGGTAACACTGTGAATCCTATACTATCCTATACTATACTATCCTATATGGCACTATACGCCATATCCGCATATGGGGAAATACCATTAGATGTCGAATTTTTCGAAAGATTGAAATGACATTTTTTCGTTACGTCCTTACAAGGGTAAAACTTAATGAACGTTATTGAACTGTCTACGCTAGTTACGAGATTATTAAATTTCTCCAACCGCGGAATATCGGCAGTGACAGCTGCCCAACAAGATGGCCGCGACATCGGCATCGGAACGTCATCACGTCATGGCCTACTACTACAAAAAAAAGTTTTTATCAAAAAAGCATATAAGTTCAAAGCAAAACCTATCATGTTATACGTCATTTTAAAGAAAAAAAAATTCTTATTCTAACAAAGTAGAAAGAAGTTATAGGTTGTATTTAAAAATATAGAAGTTTATGTAATAATAACTCAGAAAACAATAAGTTTATAAAAATTCAAAAATTACCATTGAAATCTATTCAAAAAAGTGCCGTAATAATGTAAAAACCATTTTTACCAAACTAGCCTAATAAAAAAATTATAAGGTATTTTCGAAAATGGCGAAAATTGAGCTTTCATCAATTGCAAGAAAACAAAAGACGACAGCAGATTTCTGTTTGCGGCAATGAAATCAGCTCGAGAAATTACCTCGGCATCGACTTTTTGATTTTTAATATTCCTATTAGTTTAAGAGTTTCCCATTTAAAACACCCAAATTAGGCCATCCTGTACATACAAATATTGTATTTTAGCCCTGAGGAAGACCTCAATTAAAGGTCGACACGTTGGCAATTTCAAAAAAGTGAAGTAGCTTCTTGTCCTACACCTGTTATCCAAACGTTCATATATTAAAAAAGTTAACCTGCCACAATATTATCGTTCACATTAGTATCAATAACAATGCAGATATAATGCTGGTTGAATTCAAGAGTAACCTTTCATTCATTTTCATTTCATGATTCAAGATATGCCTTACTCATTTTCGGTTTTTTGTTGCCATGTATATTAATCAAGTTTTATAACCGTTAAACAATAACAAAATATCACAAAATGCAGTGGGCTTATAGGGCTAAAAATAAAAATTCAGTATACATGTTCTGTTCAGTTGATTAAGAGAAAAAATGAGTATCTGTTCTTATGGAAACTGTAAAAGTTCCAAATTCAAATCTTTACATCCTGAATTATCATTCATCAGTTTCCTTCGGAGAAATATGTCACTGAAAAAGTTTTAAATAGACATAAAAGTTAACAGAAAGTCAAAATACGGTCCTGTACTGTCAAAAGGAAACGAATCCACATACTGATTCTGTCAAGAAAATACGCCACGGCATCGTCGAGGACGGCAAATCATGTTTACTTATTTTATCACACAAACACAACAGGCAGGTAGATGGTGCTGCAATAAAATTTTTTCACTTCTGAAATGTTTAAAATATTCTGGGATTCAATCTTCGAGCGACATCTATCATAGTTTTGGCTAAATAAAATCCTTGGAGAAATTAACCCATTTGAAATGTCTGACTAGGTATATATAGACAATGCTAATATTAATGGTTTTTGAAATTTTTGAATATTTCTAATATTGTGAGATAAATTTAAAATGTGTGTCAAACACATAGGCTACATTTATGAAATTCAATTTAATTAAGAGGAAAGGTCCAATAATTTAAGATTAAACAGCTTTATTATTTAAAAAAATATTACTGGGTGATAATTAACTGTCAAAAATAAGGTCATATTTAAGGTCAGATTAACTTGATTATTTTAAATAGCACACCCTGTATGTAATTATAGAATACAATAGGTACAACATTTTAGTCCCTTTTGATCTGTATTAGAGTTTCCTATATCTATCTCTAATAATTTCTTAGTAATTTCACTTAAACTGATATGATAATCTAGTAAATATTTCCCTTAAACTAAGTTGGCGTGGTCGATGTTCATATTGCTGTTGCCATGGTTATTGTTATTGTGTTATTTAAGACTAGTTTTAATCCGTCGTATTTTTGGTTATTATTGAAACTTGAGAAATTGTTTAAAATGAAAATCTATGGTAAACAAGAAAGAATTAACAAGATTTTTGTAATTGGTGAATGTGAAGAGAATTCCTTTTTAGCTTATCGAGTTTGTGTTCAAAAATATCCAACACGGAAGCGTCCAAACAAGGTTGTATTTTGAAGATTACTGTAAACTTTTCAAAGGACTGGAAACAATTCCTATGAAAAAGTTAGAAGGACAATAATGAGGAAAATGAGTTTGGAGCACTTACGTCTATTGTTGAAAACCTGCATGTGGGTCAGCATAAGATTGCATCGCCAACAGCTGATGTAAGTAGAACCAGTACTCAAAGGATATTAAAACGACATAAATTCCATCCATATCAACTTCAGATGCATCAGGAGCTGAAAATAGACTTCCAGGGGAGGCTCAAGTTTTGTTTGTGATGTCTTGAAGATGACTTTTGATTACATTTTATTCTGGGACGAATGTACAGGGACATCATTTTAAGTTGCTCATTCGATTCGCAGCTTTTCTGTTACACTTCATAAAATGTTGATACATGGGGATAATATAGCATCTAAAGCCAACCTTGGACCCTGGATTAGAGACATTATTGGCTGCCCCGTTTGACAGATAGGATGCTATCTTGTTTTTTTTTTTAGTGGAAATACACATGTAAGCCATTCAGTTATTATTGTTGACATTTTTATCCTATCTTCTCAACATGTGCGAAAAGGAGATGGGTATAAAAAAAATTAAGGTTTCAAAGGTAACTAGATGACAAAAATAACTGACCTACAGTCTAATTGAGCTGAAGGAGCAGATAACAGAAATATATAACTTCGAATAGGTACAATGATTTTAAGTCACTCACTCAATTAGCAGTTTCCTGTTACACTTCAAAGTATAGATGGGCGAAGGGAAAATTCCCAAAAAACCTTTAAACCCACTTTAGGGTTTTTACCTGGGTTTTTTCCCATCTTTTCTTGAAAGTACCCCCCAGTTTCAAGATTTAAGGTTAGATTTTAGATTAGAATTCAATAAATCCAGATTCTGGTTTGTTTTTTGATAAACTAAAGACTGGTCAATTGATCAAAAGCTTCAAGCTGCATAAACCAACAAATTATTGCTTAATTGGTAAGAGTTAGGCGTATTGAAAAAGTTAAATTTAGAGATAATAATAATGGAATAAACCCGGAATTTTCCCGGATGTGTGCAGGGAATAAACCCTCAAAAATGAAAAATCCGGGTGAAAACCCATCTCTACAGTGATACAACCCAAAGTGTTTTGTGAGTTAGAGACAAATTTTAAGCAGAAACCAGAATATAGTCCCCTTTGTAAACATTTGCTTACAAAATTCATTGATCTATTTACACAAAAAAAAGCGAAAAAGCATAGTACTAACCTTCTTGGTCTACTTAGTGGTCTGGAGTCTGCACTGAATCCGCCTCCCTTAACCCTTCTTTTTTTTTCACAATTACAAATTGACTGTAAGCAGAGACAACACTTGTCTCTGCTATAAGTACAAGCTGTTGTAGTTTGTACGTACTTGGCAATGGACAAAATTGTTTATTTAAGGAAGGATACAAATTAGAAATGCAAAAAATATTTTTTCAAGTTCAAAGTTCAAACCTTTTGAACAGTTTGCTCCAATCTGTCAAGTGTCAAAATGCCAGTGGCGTAGCATTGGTATTGTAGCACTTAAGCACTTAAGAAAATATTTTATTAAAAATAATAATGGAACTAAATTACTATTGATTTATTAATTAAAACTGTATATGGTTAAACAATTATATCTAAAAAAAAAATACTCTAATATTGCTCATTATTACACAGAGTGTTACAAATATGAGGCATTGATATATATGGGCGAATTCCAAAACTCACCAGGTCATCTACCGGTTAAGCTGGTCATGTGAGAGCCATCTAGCAATACAATGGATTAAGAAGGCGACTGATTTACCAGGTAAATGACTTGGTGAGTTTTGGAATTCTCTAATGAGTTCTCTCATTGGAGTTCTCTAATGAAGTGGCTTCAAGGTTAAATTCTTGTCAATGTAAATGCAAACTTTACACTAACTTCACGTGATTTTATTCACGGCAATTCGATCATGTTCCAATTTCCGTGAAGTTTTCCGTCAATTCAGAGCTACCAATAGTAAAAATTTAAGTTTGTTGTTATATTTTTGTTATTTTTGATTTGAATCAAATTAATTTTATGAGAATCAACTAAATTTAAATCACAAATCAAAAATTGTCAACTTTAACTTTTCAAAGGATTTATCTTGACACATACATTGTAATTTTTATCCCTGCGATTGGCAACACGACTAAAAAGTGACAGTTTTGACATGACACTTCACAAAAGCACCTTGATTGGTCAAAAAATTCTGCTGACGAATTCCATTGCAGCAATTCTCACTTACACTTTCACTTCAATTCTTTCCTATATAGAATAAGCGTCCAGGAGCGGGGAGAATACCAATGTAAAACGGTAAAACTTCGCGAAGAAGTTGTGAGTGTAATATACTAGCTTTAGATACATTCGTGCACTAAGTATCACCAATAAAATTAAACCAGAAAAACTACCTACCGTTTTTGGTTGCAGATATTTGGGAAGTTCCGGAAATATGGTTGGGATTGCCCCGTGTAACAAAAGCACTCTTCCATTTGTTTCATAAAAAAACCGCTCTTCAAAATGCTTGGAACAAATTCTGTCATTGTTGGATGGCTCCCAATTAGCAATCTTCATATTATTAGTCCAAGCATCACGTTTCTCAGAATCCTTGGGAAATCTAAAATTATTTGTAACATTAGTAATATTATACGTAATATTATTAGCAAACATCGACTTTCTATTAAATAAATAAAAATTATTGTGAATTAATATAGTCGTTTTCAGGACGCTTATTCTATAGGAAAGAGTGAAAGTGAAAGTGAGAATTGCTGGCCAATGGAACTCGTCAAAAGAGTTTTTTGACCAATCAAGGTTGTCAAATTTCTCACTTTCACTTTCACTCTTTCCGATAGAATAAGCGTCCTGGAAGATATTCATCTAACCACTAGCGTCACTAGCCAGCCGTGGAAATATCGGTTTGTATTGGCAGCCCTTCTTCCAAAAATTTTTTAACCGAAATCTGGGGAAATTCTTATCTTCTTTCTGTTGGTATCAATGACATTCCGTCAAAATTTAAGAAATGGCATGGCGCTTATGTGCTATCCTTGTTTTCTGCACATATTTTGAGAAAGAGCATAAATTACGTCCGTCGATTCCTTGGACGCATTTTTGTAAATGTTGTGAAATGTAATTCTGATATTTCCTTTTTTCTTATTCCAATTTTTGTGAGTAATTTTTAAATAACTACACTGCCCATTATCATCAAACAATCCTTTATAAGGCTACTTTTATACTCAACAACTCGTATAATAGTGAAAGCTGAAAGTGAAATAAACCTACGGCGCTGCAATTACGATTGTCAATAGTGTCATTGCTGACGCTGTTGTCACTAATTTTTTAATAGCGTTTTCGGGTGGACGCTCTAAAACGGTCCAAGACTATTCCCGTCATTTGCTTTCCCAATAAGAATTGTCGCGCAGTGTCCCCCCCGCTAATCATAAACCGTAATCCGTTTAATCGGTGGTTGCGTGGGGGCGGCTGTGTTCGCGGCTGCTGCCGTGTTGCCGCCGTGTCTGCGGAGGAGATTCGACTACGTGGATGTTCTAAGTCCAACTTATCTTCGTGTGTCGAATCTCTTTTACCACGCTGCAAGGGGGACTCAACTCTTGGAAAGGATCTATTGTCCCTTAGGTCGCTGATTTAAATAATGTAAAATTTAATATTTTTTGGGAATGCCAGCAAGGTTTTATTGTTTAAGCCAAAACCTGCAAAACGCCAAAAAAGACAAAAAAAAAAGTAATTGAATACTAAATAAGGAAGAAAAAAATAAATAAAAAAGACAATTCTTAGTTTTCTCCAGAATCTGAAATAAAATAGCGGCGGACGTGAACTTTTCGCGATAACCTCAGTGGTCCCCAGAAACGTGTTTGACGGGTACACGATTTCTTACTAAATTGAAAAAACTACAACAAAGAAAACTAAACTAACGACGCAGTGTAGAAGAGAACAGAATTCTGCCAGTAGCTGGGATCCTCGATATTATGGTGAGCAAAACACTACTATAATATACTAAATGATTCAACTTCTACAACTACTCTACAAATACTTAATTGCCGGTAGTCTCCTGCGTCTGCAAAGTATTCGCTATCTGCAAGAAAATGGCCTATTCAGGAAAAGGGTAGAGGTGGGTTGACACTATGTGGCACAACCGAAAAAACACTCCACGACACTTTTCGTAGGCGGGCAATAAGCGGTGTAATTGTTTTGGCACTAATTAAAAATCAAAATAATTAGCGCGGAGTTAAACGGAAAAAAAAAATTGAACAAACATACGATTGCGGAAATCAGAACGGCGGTAATCAGAACGGCGGTGCCCAGGACCTTTTTCCGCGTCGAAATTCGAACCTTTCCGTTTAGGTAGTCACTCTCGCGAGTTCAAAAAGCGTCTCTCTCTTTCGAGTGTCGAAGATCTTCTCTTTTTCGCCACCCCCTCGGTACTTCTCATCCCCGAAAGGGTACTGCCGAAAAAATCGATACCACCCTGACCAGTGGCGATTATATGGCGCTTCAGACAGCGCGGGCATAAATTCAGAAAATGAGCTTTTCTGGAAAATGTGCTGGAAAAAGAAAATTGAAAATGTGATCATTGGACAGAAGAAATGATGCTCTTCAAAATGACACCTCACATGACATAGTTTAATTGACAATTAAAGCTTTTTATTGAAATTAAATGTTAATTTCCTGGCTCAGTGAATTAAGACATTGCTCGAATTTACAATCAAAGGATCAGAAATTAAAAGCTCTATCTGCTGAGAGAATAAGATTTTAATTTCAATTAACGATATTCGCAAAATCGCCTTAATTACTAAACTATTGTTCGGGTCACGTACAGGTCCGAAATTCTTTCAAGAGCCATAAACCATTAAAAGGGCGCCTTTGCCGGGTAAAGAAGAAGGGCAATTGTAGGGTTTCATGTTTTATGGCCGGAATTCCCAAGAAATTGTGAAAGTGCCTGTCCAACACTAACAAAAGAAATGCTCTTGACGAAATATGAATGATAAAAATTATTGCAAACATATGTGCATTTAGGGCCTCATTGGTCTGATTTATTTAGAAAACCGAAAAATAGAAAAAACTTCCATAAGGTTAAAGCTTAAAAGCTCCGAAAAGTGGCTTACAGAGTTGCCACGTTTCCACACATGAACTCATAGGCAAACAGAGAGGTCAGTTTGCATAACAGAATATAAGGACGGAAATAGTCTGAGGGCGCTCTACAGCGGTCACCCGAAGACGCTGTGAATATTTGATTTGACATCTCGATGATTGTTCGCGGGCGAGGGATATTCGGTTTTTTATGATCGTATTCTTAATTTTTGAATCTTCCCCTTATTGCTCTGATTGAGTGATTGTGCGGATTGTGTTGTGATTTTGTAAAATTACGAGTACACAATGTCTGGTCAGATTTGTGTTGTTGCTGAATGTAAAAGCAACAAATTAAAGTGGAAGGAAAAAGCAGACAAATATACTTTCATTACAAAAAGAAAAAAATGCTCTTCGGCTTAAAATAAGAAACAAGTGGATTCAGCTTTGCCAACGAAGTGATACATTCAATCCAGATACCTCGGCAACATGCTATTTGCATTTTGTGGCAAATGATTATGAAAGAGTCTTCCAAAATGAATTTTTGGGTAAGTATTGTATTAAGTACTTATGTTGCGTCTAAGGCGGCTGGCTCTTACATTAAAACAACCAGCAATTAGCAACGGACCACGTGCAATATTTATTGCTCGTCGCTTTTACATTATAATAATAATAATAATAATAATAATAATAATAATAATAATATCCTTTATTGCCAGCAAAACGATGAACCATCACAAAGCAACGTCAAAACAAAGGAAAAAAAAACAAAAAGAAAGTTAAAAGGGCAAAAGAGGCCCGATCAAATAGTATAAAATGGCAGTGGATATCGAAGTATACAAAGTATATAAAGTAAGCCCATAATGGGTAACAATGAATAATAAAATAAAATAAAGTGACAGACAAGCATCAATAAATAAAAAATCTACTCTACAAAGTTAAATGAATAAAAGCGTCTATCACTTAAAAATAAAAGTGTCTCCCTGTGAAACTTTGGAATGTTAGCCACTTCCCTAATGTTTCGTGGCAACAGACTGTAGGCTTTCATAGCTCTATATAGTGGACCCTTTTCCAGGAAAGTAGAACAATGTGGAGGAACTGAGAGATTCTCCCTACCTCTAGTCACTACAGAGATATTAGGTGCATAAACATCACAATTTCGCGCAAACAGATTTGGATTCCTTTTGACAAACATAACCAAAGATAAAAAACACAATGATGGAGCCGTGAGGATATTTAGTTGTTGAAAATATGATTTGCAGCTAGTTCTCGGATGGATTGCAACCATAGTGCGAAGAACTCAGAACTCATTGAATTATCAGGATTCTCACATTAGAGCAACTTGATATCGCCTCTACAAAAATGTTGAAAGTTGCAACAATATTTAATGTATGTGATCCACAGTGCATGTGCTATTTGATATTTAGTTATCTCCGAGAGGTCAATATGTATGTATACTTATATATATATAAAGTGTTCCATAAAGGTTTTCCAAAGACTATTTTTTGAATTACCCCTATATAATTTTTGAACTGTGTCAATGTTAATGGTTATGTTATAAAAACCGTAAAGGAAAGATTCCGCCAAAAACGCGACATACTAGTTTATCCATAAACTGATTTGCCAAAAATGTGATTGACAAGATTTTAACCAGTAAATTAAAAACAGGTGAAGGTAAATGCCAAAAACAACTTCCCTACAAGTTGTTACGATGGTTTAATGTAGTTTTACTTTAATATCTGCCATCAGTTTGACTTTGAGTAAATCAAATTCATTTTCTCGACATTGCTCGCATTATATTAAAAAAAAGTTTTTATCAGCTTATAAATGTTCTCAAAATCACTCAGTAGCTAGTGAATGTGCTACAAGAACGGTTTTAATTTCTGAGGCAGAGCGTTATACCTATTATATCCGAAGTGCAGATAAACACTGTTCCTGGTCAAATTTTGACGATAGTATGAATACATAAAATGCACCTTGTTTCATAGCATGAGTATGTTCCTCCCTTTTTGTAGATTTCTACAGTGAAGAAATGTTAACCTTTTGTAAAAGAGCTCACATACAGTGAATAGATGCAAAACTGCAAAGATACTTTTAATAGAAAGATTTTATGGTTCCAGGAAGAAGAGTCATTTAGGCAAGACCTTTTAGTGGTTCAGTCTTAACAAACCTTATGTTGAAGTTGTTAAGGGTGAGCAAAACTCAATGTCCCAGCTCTAGTATAAGAAAATTTGTTGTCCTAACAATTAGGTACTTCTACCAAGTATTTGACCTGAGAAACGTAGTACCAGCTCTAGTACATGGATTTATTATTTTCGCTTACAACTATGATTTTTGGTAAGTTCTGGCAACAACATTTTTTGTAAAGGCAGCATTTTATAACCTTTAAATTATGTCAATATAACCAATAAAACTGACACAGTTCAAATATTATACTGGAGGGCAATCTGTCATATTTCCATGGCCTACTTTTCCGAAAAATATAATGAAAAGCTTTATAAGTAGTATATATGTATATATACTACTTATAAAAAAAATATACTGGTATTTCTTTATGCTGCTTTATAAGAAAAATCTAAATTTAAAAACAGTTCCATTGATTTTTTTTTGTACCAACTTTTTGTGTCATCCTGTAGCAAAGACACATTTTTATTGCATTCTTTAGATCATAGAGCAGTAACCATTCTTTCTATTTACCCGAAATATTATCTCCGCTAATTACAAAGTTATTGGCTGGCCAAGCAATTTTGAAATATCCCGACTCCCTGACTATACCTTATATAAGTACAACCAATAAGTATTTGTACAGGGTCATCCAACGAGGACTGAACAGGACAGTTTTTTTCGGAATGGGTTAAATGATTTGAAAAACCAAAATAGCTATTTGTTATGTTCTTTACCGGTGAATCAAAAAATTATGCATGAGAAACAATTGAACATCAAATAAAAGCGATACGGCACACTTTGACATTTTTTTTTAAATGGAATGTCGTATTTTTTATTTCATATTTCAATTCCTGATATAATTGTTGATATAAACTGATATTTTTTTTCTAATAACGTTGAACTTATTAAATTACAAAAACATTCACCCACCGTGAGATCACTTCCTACTAACACGTGGAGTTGCCACAAGTCAGGTACCACTTATAACACTGCACCTGTTCAGCAGAAACCTGTCAAGTGAATCTGACAGGCTTATGCTGAACCAATGCCACCTAGACATAAGGCCTGGAAGCGATATTTTAATGGCCGCCAGCGTGGTACGACAGGTCAGCTGTTTCATATGGCATTTAGTAGTATTTTGCTCCTAGTTTTGCATTTTTCGTGCATATTCAAGTGGTTTTTTGCCTAGATTTGTATAATTAACAGTTCTGTGTCTTTTCTAGCAACGTGTATTTTAGTATTAACTGAATTAGCTCGGAATTAAAGTTTCAAAAGTTAGCAAACCATTGCCATGCCTCACGGTTGCTGTGTAGAGATGCAAAAGTAATTACAAGACTGGTCCGCGAAATTCAGTGTTTAGATTTCCAGAAGATGTTATTTTAAAAGAAAAGTGGAATCACGGTATTAGAAGGGATAATTTTATACCAAATAAACATAGCAGGGTAAGTCTACCTAACCTAACCTCATACAACACTACATAAGCATAGGAACATATTCTGAAAAAACCTCTCATATTCAAAAAATCAGCAGAATTTATGGGGTTTTTTATTTTAGGTATGCGAGTTACATTTTCATTCACATGAAATTCAGAGGAAAGTAACATACTTACATGTGAAAGAACTGGCCAGTCCTTAGAAGCTCTACTGTTACTATTAGATGTCCCGAGATTAATTCCAGGTAGGACTTTTTTTTAAACATTTTGTTGTGTAGGGTTTGTGCTATAGTTTGTTACAAATATGTTATCCAAATCCATCAAAGATTTTTATATTTGTTTAATAGGCCTAGTTGTAATCAAATCGAGAATCAAATCAACCAATTCCTGTTTGCAAAAGAAGAAATTCCTCTAGTATAAGACAAAGTGTGTAGGTAGTGTGTGCAATGAACCAAATAGTGTTTTCTGAGGAACACATGTATATTTAATTTGTTTTTTTTTAATTTAATATAATGTTTTAAAATGATCAAATGATTTTATTTTTTCATCTAAATCCCTATTACCAAAGCAGGCACCTTTGAAAATCAGATGGTAAGTATCTATGTAGAGCATAATGATCCGAGTTATCACATTTCAATTTTGAAGTCATCTTCGAAAATGAAGGAGCTATCTATTTGGAAAAAAACAATTTCATTTAAAAAGTTATTTATACCCTCTATCTTTGTAATGAAACGTTTGAAAACCTGTCTTTATATATAAACTTTTTATCTTTTTTATTCTAAAATACCTAGGCTGTTACATTATTGTATGCTAATTTCAGAATCTTCTGTATATAACAAATTCAGCCAAAAAGAGAAAATGGTATACTTATTCTTCAGAAGTATTAAAAATTATTGTTAGTAAACCACTACACTGTATAATAATATACAGTATTAAGTATTATATTAATTTAAGTGTACCCTGGTATAGTTAAATTGTTTATTTATTTACGTTTGTATTGTTTATATATATTACTAATGGTTTTATTTTTGTCCATCTAAAATCTAAACCCCAATTACCAAAGTATTTACCCAAAAAGCTTTCCAAAACCTTCGGGTTTTGAGCGTTGAAACGGTCGGCAAATTTTCGTACCACATATGATGACGTCACCGCTCTCCCTCTCGGTCGCTTCCAGGCCTTATATTGTCTAGGTGGCATTGGCTGAACAGGTAAGCAGTATCGTAAGTGGTACCTGACTAGTGGCAACTACTCGTGTTAATAGGAAGTCATCTAACGGTGGTTGAATGTTATTAGAAAAAAAATATCAGTTTATATAAACAATTATATCAGGAATTGAAATATGAAATAAAAAATACGACATTCCATTTAAAAAAATGTCAAAATGTGCGGTAGCGCTTTTATTTGATGTTCAATTGTTTCTCATGAATCATTTTTGGATTCACCAGTAAACAACATAACAAATAGCTATTTTGTTTTTTCATATCATTTAACCCATCCCGAAAAAACTGCCCTGTTTAGTCCTCGTTGGATGACCCTGTACCTATTCAGAAAATGTTTCCTAGTATCTAGACATCAAGACAATGTGACGGTACATTAATAAGCTAAGTATAAGTGTAATTATCCCAAACTCTTAGTTGCTTATGGTGTATTGAATATAGCTGCTTGACACCCGCTTTTTAGATTTGCATCAATGCAATAAACCTACCTTTGAAATCATAACTATTTGTATTATTACTTTTTTACAGACCCTTTCACACTTACCAACATTTCTAAAATGTTATTTGAACCAATACAGGATAAACAGAAGCACAGCATATGACAAAAAACTATGCCTCCACGGAATAGTGTGACATCACGCCACGGGTACAGAAAAAGGGGGAACTGGGGCGTCCTGTCAATCTAGGGTTCTTGTGCAGGCCTCGACTGCTTTTTGACTTTGTATCAAGACTGTAAGCCAAGTGCTTAATGCTTGGGAAATAGAAAATGCCGCTTGGAGACAATAAAACCCAAGAAAAAAAGAATTACCCAGTGTCCAGTATTCAAGTCACATCTTCAAAGTGCTACTGAAGGATTTTACATTATTCAGATAAATGAGGAATGATTTGACCATCTCAATTATACATGAATGTTCCAAAGGAAGGATGAACTAACCTGAACAAAAATTGTGTGTTTCTGTTTATAAATTTGAATGTTCTGTTAAGTGATTGTGTGGGGACCAATTTGAAGGTGACCATTGAAGGTGATCTCAGTTATACAGAGTGCTAATTAGGTATGTAAGTGTTAATCTCTCTGAAGCATGCATGTAACATTTGTCAAAATAACACTTAAGTGATTATATATTATCATATTCCTATACGTATATCATATTAGCTATATTAATTTTTTTGTTAATGTAGTTCCTAAGGGCTGGGTCTCAAAAAGGGCTTCTTGAAGTTTTCATCCTGAGTTCTAATAATTGAACCACCATACATTTTAAGTGTTTTGTATAATGTATTACCACAAAGATCCTTAGTGTGCCTTTGAAGTGGATATTCCATTCTTAGAAGAAACCTAGCAGCATGTGTATGTAATTATCTTTTTCTGCAAATATAATTTTTAAATTAACTTAAGATTTTAACAGAAACCATGCAGAAACTTTTTATTTTATGTCATGTCATGGTTCTTTCTCATAAGTACTAATAACTTATTTCACTAATGCCCGTTCTCACCAATATTACCTTAAGCTCCGAATAGGTAAGGGCCGCATAAAAGTTAAGTGACACTTATGTCAATCTGTATTGCACCATTCCTTTTAAATAAAATCTTAAGCAAGTGTCGGATAAATTTGGCAATGTTGTATCTCTCCGACGAGTTCTAGGGATTTTTCAATTTCACTAATAATAGAACCTATAATAATCATTTTGGCATTTGTCAACCGGAGCATTAAAATTGCACAGATAAAATAAATTCGCCCAGCTCAGAGACCAAGAGATCCTGCACAAATCCCCTGAAGAGGTAGTATTACTGAAGTGGTCTTGTTATTGTTGTTTTAAGACAATATGATGCTAGTTACGTCCATGGGACAAGGTTAAACAGTGCGCCAAGTGTTTGGAATTCTTTTTAAAACCAAGAGCCAGAAATTCCATATTAAGGCCTTTTATTTCTAACATTTGTGGCTGCAAGAGTTGCGCTAGAGGTGCGTTACTATCCAAGAAGTTTAAAAGTGATTTTTGATTGTAACGGTTTAAAGCCTCACAAGTGCGATCATTGCCAGTTCTGAAAGGGAGACCAGAGCAGTCTTCACCAGTATGATGAGTCTTCACCAGTATGTGATATATGTGAACACAAAATGAAATGATAGCCGAAATGCAAAACTGCAAAACAATAAAAATTCTTTACTTTTTTTAGAATGAGTTGTAATGTTTGTTTGACAGTTTGACTTTCTTTCCAGCTTGCACCTGCGAACAACTCTCACTTAAAGTTAAGGGCGAAATAAGCCGCGGAATTTCTAGCTTAGATAAGCCACCATTAAAATGATGCTTATTATGTGGTGCAATGGTATTGTTTGTTTAACAGTATACTTAAATTTTCCTTGGTGCGAACGGGCATAAAAATTCCAAAACAATATACAAGTTAACTCGAAAGTTTGTATCCAAATCATAAGTGGATCTTTTAAGCCCTCAAGTGCATCTTTTAAGCCCAAGATATGTCCCAGGTCCTAGAGCCCACATTGAGAAAAAAATTTATACAAACAACTAGGTGACATTGACCTGCCTTATACACTTCTGAAATCATGTTATAGTAGACATTCTGTAGTGGAAGGTAAAGTCATAATGTCTGATATAAAATATTTATATTATACTGTAATCAATAAAAAATACCAATGTGTGTGTGTGTGTTATAATTTTTTATCCACGACCATACTATAATAATCACATTATTCTTGTACATTCTCAAGACTAACGATAATCATTATTCACTTGTGAATAATGAACATTATTCACAAGTGAATAATGAGTTGTCATGGAAACGAAACATGTCGTAGGCAACTGACAACTCAAAAAGTAAGCTTCCCTAAACATGAAATCGGTAGTTACCACTGGTTTATTCAAATAATTATCCTTCTATTAGGATGTATTGAGGCAAATGTAGGTTACAGTGTCTCTTTTTCTCTAAAATATGTACTTTTCACTGAAAAATACTTAAAATAGGCAACAAAATGAAGTAATTTACCGTCCACCCTCGTAGCATTGAAATTGACATGCGGTGACATGCGCGGGTGACTAGACCGTCATCTATCGACAAGACGCATCAAACGTCGCGCCATTGAATAGCAAAACCGAAATGTGGTTTTAAAATTGTAAATTATCTTTGTGGCACCTATAACCTATCATATTTGAGAAAACCCAGAATCTTTGTCGTGGATAAAGTATAGTATTCAACGCGCATTTAATGAGCGTTATTCTCTCGGGCAACTTGTGCCACTCGCTTCGCTCGTGGGCTCAAATGTTACCCTCCAGAATAACGACTCTCATTAAATGCTTGTTGTATAATATACTATTAAATATCTTCCAAAATGTGAACAGGTTGGTTGTGAAGTTTTCAGAGAATAGGATAGAACAATGAAAGTAGCTGGTACTTTATTACTCCAGCATTCTTGTCCCCTGACAATTCACAGCCCACTTAATGAGTTTTTTCATTAAACACATTATAGGTACTTATTTTGCTTTGTATATAAAATAAAAAGTTCTTGCAACTTCAACAGCATTTTTATTCCAGGTATAGTAAGTTATTTGCAAAGGAGTTGTTAATTTCAAACTAATAAATAGCCTTTACTTGTTTCTAAAAGTTACTTCAAATTCTATGCATATAAATTGAGACATGTTCAACTGAGTTTATAAGAAATGGCCCCTGCTTATGCCATTTAGTTTAAAAGAACTGTAGCTCTCTTTAGTTGAAAAATTTGTTCCATCCCACCAAGAAACCATTCCAGAATGGTCTATCTTTCTTGACAACTCACTAAATATGATATCAAAATTGAAATGCTTGTCCAGAGTGGTTCTGCAAGCATGTCAAGATGGTTTCTTCTCAGGTTGGGACAATCTTATAAGGTTTTAGACTCCTTCTAAGGATCTAAATTGATCATTTCAATTTAAAATTTTTGCTAGTGACTACTAGAAGGTTGACCAAAATGATTTTCCAAAGGTTCTGCAATGCTTCTCTAGCATGTTGAAACAAACCTAATATTAAATCCGACAATTACTAAATTACCACACAAATGTTTTAGTTTTTTTGATATTTAGGTAGTTCAATTAAATACTCAATAAGGTAAGACTTTTTTTGTGCTAGTAATTTGTAATGTAAAATCATATATATTTAACAAAACAAAAATACACATCTCTAAATACCTACAGTCCTACACATACAACTGAAAAGGTCAACTTTGATTCAACAATGGAGCTTTACACAAATGACAACTGTAATGATATAACAGTAAATGCATCTGATAGAAAATACTCTTTTCCTTATCATGGGAGGTAATCTTCACTAATATTAATATTCACTCAATATCCAAAGTAACAAATTTAATTGCATGTTTGAACTGATATTTTCATAAATGGATTCAATTATTTAAATCCTGTAATAATTTCTGGGTGAGTATATTTGGAACTCTTGGAAATCTTGTTCATGTTAGATGGTCCAGTTCCAGTTCTTTGCTCTGCATATACATGCAATTTAACATTCCCTTTAGCTGGTAATAATCATCATTTAACAATAATTGCTTGAATGTACTTTTTGTGTCTCAATTTTTGTCACTCTACTCTGGCATCTTATTTTGCAGAAGAGCTTTCTGGGTCATGTGATGAATTGTATTAATAGTTCTGGGTGGTAGATAGTCGCTTATTAAGCCACTTTACTTTTCCTACATTATAAACGCAATTTAATAATTTGATTTGAGGAAAATTTGAGAAATAAAATAATTATGTTCGAAAATTCACAAAATTTGAGGTTAAAAGTCAAGTCTCCGATCTAGTAACTTTTCTGGTAAGTTTTCAATTGTTTTTAAAAGGTGGGTTTACACAATGACATGGGTGGCTAGATGAACATCTTCCTGAAAACGACTATATCTGTTTACTTACCTGTGAAACGTAACTCCAGGCTCCTTTCTATAGCCGCTGCTTTTACAACGGTAAGCTGCACATCCCACCATTGTAAACAACACAATTATTTATAATATTAAAGTGTTGCAAAATGTAACTTATTGCAAAAAAACACAGAGCCAAAGAAACGTTTGGTTTTCGTCCTAAACATGTCGTCTCATCGTTTTTGGTAACAGTTGTCAATGTAGAGGAGAAATGCGCGCGCGGACTCGATTGTCTACGTATTCAAAGTTCTAACCTTAGAAAAAATAAACCAGAGGAAGTAGGATACGACGCCGGCATCTGTTAACAGTTTGCTCGAATCTGTCAGGGTGAAATGCCAGTGACGTAGCATAGGTATTGTAGCACATAAGAAAATATTTTATTAAAAATAATAATGGAACTAAATTACTGTTTGTAACATTAGTAATATTATACGTAATATTATTAGCAAACATCAACTTACTATTAAATAAATAAAAATAATTGTGAATTAATAGTCGTTGATAACCCTGGGATTACATCTCCTGCGCCACTGGAAAAACTGCTCAAAAATTTAAATAAAAAAAATGTCTACAAGTTACAGCATTAGAAAAATATTTCCCAAAATAGCATTATTGACTTCACTGCGGTATATACTAAATCATATTTCGAAGATTTGGATGTAAAATAACTGGTTTTAGAGATATTTGAAATAATTTAATTGTTGCTGAAAAACTCCATTATCTGTTTACCTATGAAACGTGACTCCAGGTTTTACAACCTTAATCTGCACATCCCACCATTGTAAACAACACAATTATTTATAGTATTAAAATTTTGCAAAATGCAATTTATTGCAGAAAAACACATTGCAAACGAAATGTTTGGTGTTCGCCTTAGGCATGGCGTCTCATCATTTTTGGTAACAACTGTCAATATAGCGGAGAATTGCGCGCGTGGATTCCATTAGTTTACATATTCTGAGGTTTTAACCTAACCAATTAAACCTATGAGCTAGAAAGAAAATGATATAGAGGTAACAAAGCAAACATTGGCGATTCAAATTAATAGCGTTTTCGATTGGCAAAACGAGTTTTCCATCGTGTCGACCGAAAGGGCAATTTCAGATTCCAAATAATTGCCCCGGTGCAGTTCCAATAAAACACGCAATTTGCATTTGCATTGTACTCGGGGCAAACCTACTGTCGCGCAGTCCCCCCCCAACCGATAATGATAATCCGTAATAATCCGTTTAATCGGTGGTTGCGTGGGGGCGGCTGTGGTTGCGGCTGCTGCCGTGTTGCCGCCGTGTCTGCGGAGGAGATTTGACTACGTGGATGTTCTAAGTCCAACGTATCTTCGTGTGTCAAATCTCTTTTACCACGCTGCAAGGGGAACCCAACTCTTGGAAAGGATCTATCGTCCCTTAGGTCGCTAATTTAAATAATATAAAATTTAATATATTTTTTTTGGGAATGCCAGCAAGGTTTTATTGTTTAAGCCAAAACCTGCAAAACGCCAAAAAAGAAAAAAAAAAAGTCATTGAATACTAATTAAGAAAAAAGAAAAAAAAATAAAAAAGACAATTCTTAGTTTTCTCCAGAATCTGAAATAAAATAGCGGCGGACGTAAACTTTTCGCGATAAGCTCAGTGGTCCCCAGAAACGTGTTTGACGTTTGACGTTACAACAAAGAAAACTAAACCAACGACGCAGTGTAGAAGAGAACAGAATTCTGCCAGTAGCTGGGATCCTCGATATTATGGTGAGCAAAACACTACTATAATATACTAAATGATTCAACTTCTACAACTACTCTACAAATACTTAATTGCCGGTAGTCTCCTGCGTCTGCAAAGTATCCGCTATGTGCAAGAAAATGGCCTATTCAGGAAAAGGGCAGAGGTGGGCTGACACTATATGGCACAACCGAAAAAACACTCCACGAAACTTTTCGTAGGCGAGCAATAGCCGAATTAATTAATTAATTGGCGATAATCAGAACGGCGGAGCCAAGGACTGACTTTTCTGGCGGTAAAATTCGAACTTTTCCGTCGTCCCGGTTAGGTAATCACTCTCGCGAGTTCAAAAAGCGTCTTTCTCTTTCGAGTGTCGAAGATCTTCTCTCGAACACCCCCTCGGTACTTCCTCGCCCCGAAAGGATACTCCGAAAAAATCGATACCACCCTGACTAGTGGCGATTATATGGCGCGTCAGACAGCGCGGGCATAAATTCAGAAAATGAGCTTTTCTGGAAAATGTGCTGGAAAAAGAAAATTGAAAATATGACCATTGGACAGAAGAAATGATGCTCTTCAAAATGACACCTCACATGACATAGTTTAATTGACAATTAAAGCGTTTTATTGAAATTAAATGTTAATTTCCTGGCTCAGTCAATGAAGACATTAATTGCTCGAATTTACAATCAAAGGATCAGAAATTAAAAGCTCTATCTGCTGAGAGAATAAGATTTTAATTTCAATTAACGATATTCGCAAAATCGCCTTAATTACTAAACTATTGTTCGGGTCACGTACAGGTCTGAAATTCTTTCAAGGGCCATAAACCATTAAAAGGGCGCCTTTGCCGGGTAAAGAAGAAGGGCAATTGTTGGGTATCATGTTTTATGGCCGGAATTCCCAAGAAATTGTGAAAGTGCCTGTCCAACACTAACAAAAGAAATGCTCTTGACGAAAATAAAAAATATTGCAAACATATGTGCATTTAGGGCCTCATGGGTCTGGTTTATTTAGAAAACCGAAAAATAGAAAAACTTCCATAAGATTAAAGCTTAAAAGCTTCGAAAAGTGGCTTGCAGAGTTGCCACGTTTCCACACATGAACTCATATGCAAACAGAGAGGTCAGTTTGCATAACACTAACTACTACAGCTCGTGTCGAAAATGTTGCACTCAGTGTGAAACTCGATGCACTGGTTTCCCAATAAAACGTACCAAACTGCACGAAAGTTACCAATCAAACGTCCAAATTGCAATAGTTTTGCGCTTTGGTTTCCAATCGAAAACGCTTTAAGACCGCAGCGCCAAAAGTTGAGTTAACTTAATAATAATAATCAATAACTTAGCAGATATAGAGAGAGCCTCCAGATTTCCCTAAAAATGACCGGAAGTCCTTCGCTTCAATGATTTCCCTGACGTAATTTTGTCGGCATACGCTATAGAAGCGTCACAGCTACTTAAAGCCGAACCGCAAATTGAGTCGATTGTTTTTGGTTTTTGTTAGGTTAAAAGTTAAGTTTCAGAAAACCATGGAGATAGGTCAGATAAGGAGCTCTAGCGCTATATCTAGGAGATAAGTTCGATATTCGATTGTATTGAAAATAATAAAAATGATAACAACAACAAACAACAACTGTTTTGCAATAATTTGACATAAGACGCCAAAACGTCATCGAGACGTCACTCCCGCCCAAATAATTTGAAGTTCTATAAAAATTACGTAAGTCCTGAAAAAGAAGCCAAAAACAGCTGACGATCGACATGCCCATTTACTCGACGGAAATGAACTGGGCATGCGCGAGATTTGAAAATTATTTGAAAGTTCTACGTTGCCAACTTGTCGACGAATCTGACGTCACGCGATTAGATAAATTAGTAAAATCTTACTAAAAGCACCGATAATTACCATTTTAGCATTTTTAAGTTTATGCAGGATACATATTTATATTATAACAGAACATATGATATTATAAAACCCATAAAAGTAACAATAAATTGAATTTTTTAACACTCACAAACGGTAATAGAAACTACATCTGTCAACCTTGCATTTAACCCTACTTTTTGGGGACGCTTTCAAGTTTTCATCTTGTTGATCCTGTTCGTTCTTTGCTAAATTTAAACTTTCAGTTTAGTGTTTGTTTAGTTTAATTTACTCAAATCATTAATCGGTCTGCATAAATACCGTTTGGTTTAATCTAATTCAACTTTGCTTGGCTGGGTATTCCGGTGGGGCGTCTTTTGTTCTGTGTTTACTGCTGCAGATTCAGGATTGTCCTATTTCTGACTGAGATTTGTTTAGTGTACCTAGGTATGTAGGTTTGTTTTGCAATTAAACAGATGTTCAGGGGTTTTGCCTGTATCCAGGCCCTCCTCTAATGAGCTCCTATAGGAGCTCCATATTATTTTACCCATACCAAGACCTATACCTACCAGGCCACAACTAACAGAAGTTTCTTTCAGTAAGTACTTATACTTTATTTGCTTTAACTAATCTTTGTGTGTTTAATTCCATATGGCTTTACTTATCCTATTAAATATTCCATGTCCTTTGAAAACAAAATAAAGATGTAGTACCTATAACTAGGTATGTAGGTCCATGAAAGACACTTAAATTCTCAGTGGGATCTTTACAACAACCCCAAAGCTTTTTACTTCTCTTTGTGGAAACTGAAAGTGGAATAGTTCTCTAAAACAGAATCTGTTGTTCCTTCAATTGTAGCCTTCAATGTAGCCCTTACTTAGTTATTATGTAGATACCTATCTTCCTTTTAAGTTTTAATGGCTTTATATAGTCCTTTGAACACATGAAATATTGCTCCCTGCAATAAAACAAAACTCGTTGTCGTCAATCGTGCCGGAATCAAGAAATAACTTCTGTAGCTATATAAATTGAAGTGAAGTGAATAATTTTTTTTACGCTTTCTTTGTTCCAAAAACTAAACATCTAAAACATCTTGCAACTAGCCTTCGAATTAGTGCAATGAAAAATTTGTCTATTTATTTATTTTTGTCGACTTTCGTTCCCGCCAATTAACATGTCACATTTGGCATAACCTAAAAATTTGTAGACGTCAGATTCAAAACGTAACTCATCTTTCAACTAGCACGTGGTGCGCAGTAAACATGCGCAGTAAAATCTCGTCGACCAACTGCGAGATTTTCATAGCCAACTGAGGAGCTTCATTTTCGATTTACTGTGAGGGATTGACGTTCGCCGTATATTTAAATAATAGGTATATGCTCCCGCCGGAATTAGTTCCCAATGCTAAAAGGGAGGGCCAAAACTGTGAAACAGGAGGGGGACTCCAGATAGTTTGATGCTAATAGTAGTCAGAAGACTCAGAATTGCAAGATGGTGATTGGTTAAACTAAAAAAGGCTCAAAAGCTTTTGCCTATTGCAGTCAAATCAAAAGAATTGACTTTTCCAGAATTACGTCATTTGACATTCCCCTCAAAGCAATATGGCGGACCAACCTATTTAAAATATCAGACGGAACTTAAAAACTTAATCTTGATTCTTGATCATCATGTCTCAAGTTTGATTTAGATATATTCATAGTATATTCCTAAATTATCTATTTAGAGCAAAAGCTCCAAGGCTGAGTTTATAGTTTTGCAGCTTGTAGTTGAAGCTGATGAATGCTGAAGAAAATACGCTAAAACTAAACAAATATGCTCTTTACAGTTAATAAACTGGTTGCGGTGTTGCCCTTCTTATTATTTATTTATACTTCTATTTATTTATGTATGAGTTTAAATTACATAAAGATGGCATTGTCTATATAAGGGTAAATATAATGTCAATAAAATGCGAATAACAACAGAAAAATATTGTTATAATGAAGATATATCATCGTAAAACAAAGAACGACATAAATTTTTGATTCTTATTCATCATTTCGGTATATAAGTTTGTATGCCCCTAAAAAAAGTTTGCCAAATTAGCTGTTTTGGAATGGTCAATGTCTGGCTAACATTTGTTCAAAATTTTGTCACCAGATCCACATAGCTAGAGCTTATCTTGACTCGCGAATTGCCGACTTTTCCTAATTCGTCTTGTTTTGTACAGAGACCTTTAATTACTAGACACCAACATGGCGAAACAACTTGTTACTCAATTATAAGGCGTATATTTATACTTATCTCTTTGGTCATGGGTGGTGCAAAAGAGGCAAACTTATCAACAGATCGTAATCACGCGAAGGAATTTGGAAGATACCATAATCTTAATCCACTTAGGTCCTCATTCGTCATTGCTTCAAGCAATATTGAGTCATTGCGTCTTCATACTATTGCCGTATCATCGGCAAATGACGCGCATTTTCCACTCTCAATTACCTTATGGAAGTGGTTAATATACAGCAAGAATAACGTCGGGTAAGAATTGAGCCTTGCGGGACAGCCCTACCAAATGTACCACCCATAAACTGACGACCTGGAAGCGATCCCGAAGATGAGACCCCGAACCACTCCAATATTGGACTCCTGAAACCGTGTAGTTGAAGCTTCTCCAACAAGCAGACTCCATGGAAAGCACAGTCAAAGGCCTTGACCAGGTCGCAAAAAAACAAACGCCGCGACCTCATCCTCATTCAGATAGACATACAACTCCTCCAGCATGGCAAACATGGAATCACTGCTTCTCATACTCTGCCGATAGCCATACTGCAAATGGAGATTTCAATCTCCAGGAAGTCGGTAGAGATTGAAATTTTTAGTTTTTCTCAAGAAAAGCGCCAATCGATGTGCTCTGACGATAAAATTGCGTCATGCGTCCCTTAAAAATGGCGGACTTCCGGTCAAAAAGCAGGTCCAATTTTAGGAAAATATCGGCATTTTGTTTGCTCTACGCTTATCTTTTAGGTGTAGGACTTTGGATTCCAACATTTTTGATGAAAACAGCCAACAATCTCATGGATACTGGATTCTAAGGATGGATTACGGAATCTACTCGATTTATGTACCTTCGGCGTGACGTCACAATTGTGCTCTGATTCTAGAGGGAAAACAAAGAAGGGGAACACTATCGGGGCGGTTGAGAGCGTCAACTCAAAAGACCTATTAATGACGACAGCGACTGCATTGACAATGATTGATACGATCGACCGCCGTGATTCCATGATTACAGCTCCCGATTGGCTCTTGAAAGCCCGCAAACGAAATGTGGCAACATCGCCCGCAATGGCGCACTATCGTTTCGTCATCATTTTGAGCTCATATTATCAAATAGCAGTGAGCTGTCCTGTACTGTCTAGAATCTGTGCTTCATTCTATTGTCATTTGTCAATGTCAAACATAACCTAACCTACTCTAAAATCTAAAATAACAACAAACTGAATTTTGGCGCTAATATTGGGGCTAGTAATCGTATTTGTATTTTATATTTTTACGTACTTTCATTACAAAAAAACAAATCCTTTTAGTTAGCGTTAAGTACTTGAAATCTCGACTAAACATGAGCAAACGGAAATCCGGAGAACACGACGGCACATTAAAGAAATTCAAGTAAGCCCTAACATCAATAAAAGTATCCCCAGGGATCCAATAGTTAACTTACCTATTTTCTTAGGTCAAATAGCAAAATTCAAAGGCCTACAGTTCCCCAATTGGACCCCAAAAAAGATGTTCTTATTTTTCAAGAAATTGAACTTGATAATTATGTGGGACGTGTGTATCCTAATATGCCTGGACTTCAGACTGGTCAGGTATGTCATATTACTTATTTCACTTCACCATTAAACACTCATTGCGCTTATACTGCATGGACCAAATATTTGGTCACTACATTCAGTACTTTTGTAACAGTGTAAATACTATGAAGCTTGAAATCAAAAATTGATTTCTGGTTCTTGGCCCTAAAATATATGTAAGAATGCGATTATAGAGTCGCGTCTAAGGTACGGTATTTGTTTCTGGGGACAATCGTCTTGTACATCCCTACTGGTTGTCCAAGACGATTGTTTAATGCATATGTCTCCAACATTCAGGCAATCATAAGTTACGGTATACTATTTTGGGGCTCGGGACGCACCCCAATGAATATCTTTAGAGCTCAAAAAAGAATTGTTCGGTGTATTTTTGGTCTGAGACCGACAGATTCATGTCGCCCTTATTTTTCTAAATTGGGAATACTTACCGTCCCTTCAATATTCTTTATGTCATTGGTAATGTTTGTCAGAAAAAACAGTGCATTATTCAGAAGGAACGCTGACGGGTACTCTCAAAGTATGTCAATTCTAACAAGAAATAAGGAAATGTTAAACATTCCTCGTCACCAAACTACTTTTTTCGAGAGAGGGCCCTCATATAGAGCCATTAAAGCATACAATTTGTTACCCGCTGATTTGCAGCGTCTTCAAAATGATACGGTTTTCAAACAACGTGTCAAGGCTCTTTTGCTTGAGAAAACTGTTTATTCATTTCAATTTAATATTTATTTTGAGTAATTAATTTTAGTAAGCTATAATGCTACTCTTGTTTGACGTTGCTGTGTCATATTTTGTGATCTTGTTGGCAATAAAGAATTTATTATTATTATTATATTATTATTATTATATGTGTCAGCTGCAGTCCTGTGAGTCTTGCAAGCCATAGTTCCTCTCTGAGAAACTACTCACTCTCCCAGCACTATAAGTAATGGAGACCACATGTAAGATGCATACAAAATTTTGCACTGTGATAAGGGAGAGATTGGACCACCACACTCCCTCATCGTATATATCATCTCTCCGCCTACCCCGTCTATGGCTCTAACAAAAAGCTCTATCATTTGCCTAAGTAAATGTCTTTTTAATCCCTTGCCTCTATATATCAGGGAGATTGGGGATGCTTGAATATTTAGGAGAGCAGTTAAGGCATTTTTGCTGGAAAGGCTGCTCTACACATTTGAGGAGTTTTTCTTTTCAAATTCTCTCTCCAATTCAAAAATTCTCTCAGTTTTGCGTAGGTAGTTAATTTTAGTTTGATTTGTAATATACATTTTGACAGGGTACCGGCTTTGGCCTGTTTATTTTTAAAGTCGTGTGTTATTTTTAACCTAGTAATGTAATTATGTATTTTATCATTAGCAGTATTTCGTATATATCAACTTTATGCTTTGTCAATCACATTTCATGTGTCATGGCAATAAAGCTATTTTTGACTTTGAATCACACAGCACATCTAGCATGGGTTGGTGCATATAGGCCTATCTATTACAAAAAAATTATTTTTCATAAGCCAGTGAAAAATTCACCAAAAAGTTGTGTGAGATCAGCAGACCGTTACCTCCCAAGACGCATTTTGCTCCCACTAGAGCTCATCAGTTGGGTCCTCTCTGAAGGTGAGGTCACATACATCAGCATTTGGTTAAAAGCAGAACAGAGCATAATTTGACAGTTGAATTTAAACCAATCAGATAAAAGCTAAAATAGGAATTGACATGTGTAATGACATTATTGACATTTCTGCTCTGTTCTGCTGTACGTGGCGGCGGCCTGATGATCTCACACCTCAAGATATCAAAGGTTTAAAGCCAAATGCCCATCCGGCGATGGAAGGCCAGTCATACTGGTGCCATCTGATTTTCTGAGTAGGCATTTTGTAAGTTGTCTTGGAGCGTAGGAAAAATTTTCAGTAAAACCCAAAGTGACGTTTAACCTTAATTCTTTATTTTTTAACCTTGAGTTTAAAACGTTGAAATAAAACAAAGATAGCGTTGGCTTTCGGTATAACCGAAAGTGCTGCTATTTTAGAAATATTTTAGGTCAGTTGCCCCCACCCATTTTACTACAATACCGAATTTTCAGATTTTGAGTATGAGTAGTTTTTCCATAATCAATTGATGCAATTTCCGTTGAACTACCTTGTATGGATGACATCCTTCTCTGGACCTAAGAAGGCACTCATTTGTCTATGAAACTGTCATGTTAAGAACAGAAAGTTTTACAGCATAAGTCTACTGCCCATGACATACTATTCAAAAAATTGTTGATTGAAAAGTTTTAATAATTAGTTATTGTCCTTCCTGGTATTTCTTTGTTAATAAAAAAATGTTTGTGTCCAAGGTACCTATCATTCGAATGTTTGGAACCACAAGAGAAGGCAACAGTGTCTGCTGTCACGTCCATGGATTTTCCCCCTATTTTTATATAAATTTACCAGATAAATTCACAGAGGCTGATTTGGGACCATTTAAGGTAATTATTTTGTAGCAAACTCAACAACTACAGCACTTCAATTACAATTTCTTTTAGACAAAGTTGAATGATGCTCTGATAGCAGACATAAGAGGAGGTAACAAAGACGGCATTATAGATGCCGTTATAAGGGTGGAGATTGTCAATGGCAAAAGCCTTGTTGATTATAAAGGGGACAGTGATGAAAAGTTTGCAAAAATTACAGTTTCTTTACCTAAATTTGTTCCAGCTGCCAAAAGATTGTTGTCGAACACTGTAGTTTATCAACCACTTTTATCCCATCTTTTTGAATTTTATGAGACCAATGTGGATATTGAAACTAGGTAAAAATTAATTTCACTTTTTTGGTGTAGTGTGGGCACGAAAGAAAAATTAATAATTCGGCGTTCTCCACCACACTAAAAAGTGCCTCTATCTTTATAACTCAAATATCTTTAGATTTATGGTAGACACACACATTCTTGGCTGTGTATGGATCGAGTTGCCTCCTAAAAAATGGTACCTTCGCACAACCACATCGCCTTTTACCAAGACATCTAGATGCCAAATTGAGTGTGATGTGTATTGGCAAGATTTTGTTGCTCACGCTCCTGACGGTGACTGGGGTGATGTGGCCCAATTCAGAATTCATAGTTTTGATATTGAATGCGCTGGTAGAAAAGGTTAGGCTCCACGTGAGTGTTATTCAGTAGTACTATAGCGAATAAATTGTAGGAATTTTTCCTGAACCTCAAGTGGATCCAGTGATTCAAATCGCAAACGTAATACAACTCCATGGTGCAAAGGAAGTGTTGGCTAGAAATATTTTCTGCCTCAAATCTTGTGCTTCCATTGGCCATGCCGAGGTACCTGCATATATCTTGTGGTACAACCGATGCTTTAATAATGCATTTTTTAGGTGTATTGCTATGAATCTGAGGTGGAGATGTTAAAAGCTTGGGCGGAGTTTGTTAGAGAATTAGATCCAGATATTTTCACCGGTTACAATATTAACAATTTTGATTTTCCATATTTGTTAGATCGGGCCAAACACTTAAAAGTTCCTGGTTTCGATTTTCTTGGACGTTTGCTCGAAGTCAGGTAATTTATTTTTATTTCATCATATATTTCAGATGCTCACGCCTATTTTTCTGAAGGTCTCAAATTAAGGAAACAACGAATCAGACAAAATTCGGAAAACGAGTTTTCAAAACTATTAACTTTGAAGGTCGAGTGCCGTACGATATGATTACGGTCATAAAGCGGGATTTCAAGCTCAGATCGTACACCCTAAATAGCGTATGCCAGGAAATATTGGGCGAGCAAAAAGAGGATGTACATTACAGCATTATTACAGATTTGCAAAACGGAGATGAACAAACCAGAAGAAGGTTGTTATTTTTTCTATTATTTCCTCAGGCTAACGCTGGATAACAAGGGTGAAATGAGAAATATATGGCGTGTTTGAGGTACCTAACGCTATCCCCTAACTCGATATCCAACTGAGGTTCAAAAAATTTATCGCAGTCACTTGATGTCCTTATTTGGCTTTTTGGGGAAAAAATATCACTTGTAGGACAAAATGACTGTCATTTCTTCATGACAAATCGGTCGTGAAAATGGTAAAAGAGAAAAGATAATTTCTTCATACTGTAGTCACACAAAATGTATTAGAGAGCTTATAGATAAAATTTCATATTTAAAAGTTTTTTGTGAAACCACTAGTTTAGGATTTATTTTGAAATCACTGTTTTGACAAATTTCGATTTTTTCTTAATATTTAGAAAATCAAATAAAATTTGGCAACACTGTTTTCGTATAACCATTACATTTACCAACTTTTGTCTCATTTAACAACCAGCGTATCTATTGGACCAGCCCGTATATCTACATAATTCTCTATTTAGATCTGCTAAATTTCGAAGTAAGAAAGTGTCATCTCGGACACTGTTTTAGCCGATAATATGCAGATTCTTTATGTATAATTGTGCGCATTTGCGACATTTTCTGCTTGGTTTGCCTTTACTCCAGCGTTGGTCTTGAGGAGCGTTTTCAAATAAAGAAACTTTTAGATTGGCAGTTTATTGCCTGAAAGATGCAGAATTGCCTCTAAGATTAATAAACACCGTTCTAAGTTTTACTAATGATATCGAAATGGCCAGAGTTACTGGCGTCCCGATAACTAGTCTTCTGACCAAAGGAGAGCAAGTTAAAGTTGTAGCTCAGCTGTTAAAACATGTATGTCGGTCAGAATATTCTTATGCATGTTTTGTTTATAACAAAAGCAATTATATAGGCCAGAGAAGCGGGTTATTTTATGCCGGCCCATCAAGGTCAATCCAGCTCTGAGCAATATGAAGGAGCGACAGTAATCGAACCGATTAGAGGATATTACACGGACCCCATTGCTACCCTGGATTTCAGCTCGCTGTATCCCAGTATTATGATAGCTCATAATTTGTGTTACACCACTTTAGTGAGGAACGCTCTTACGAAGGAGAATTTAGGGTGAGTTTTATGTAATAGTCAAAATCATATAAATAACTTAAAACAATTATTATTAATTTATAAAATACACTTGTGGACCAAAATTGTCTCAATGCTATATAGTTTATTTTTTTGGAAAGGTTTAAATTTCAAAATAAAAATTACCTCGAAAGATTGACCTTTACATTAACTTTAAACGAAAACCGGTGATACCAAGCTATTCTTCCCGATTCGAAGTTTGAATAGACGGTCGCGACGTCGGCCATTCTTCGGATATAGCTCTAAAACCTATGGTCTCACTTACAACATCCTTACAAGTATTTCAAAAAGACTTTCAGATGATCAAGTCACGAATACACCGGCCAAATGTCTTTTCGTCAAGTCGTCCGTAAGGCCGGGCCTGCTGCCTCATATTCTGCAACACTTATTGGCTGCTAGGAAGAAGACCAAAGCCTTACTGAAAGACGCCAAAGATCCGGTACTGAAAGCAGTACTAAACGGCAGGCAGTTGGCCTATAAAATATCAGCGAATTCTGTATATGGATTTACTGGAGCGCAAGTGGGAAAGTTGCCTTGTTTGGAAATATCTTCGGTATGTGTCGATTTTATTTTTAAAGGGTGTCACTCGTTGATTTATCTAATAGTGTGTCTTGATTATTGGACAGCATTGAACATAACATAAAACTGTTTTTCCACTACTAGCTTTAATACGGACCGTTAAAGGCCAGCAGAATGACTGTGAAGTAGGTTTTCTCGTTTTGCTTATAAAACAATTGAATATAAGCGGTCTATAATGACAACGTTATGGCCGATTATCTCCCTAGGGAGATAAAGCTGTCAGTTGTCAGGCGCATTAGGTGCCGTGATATCGTCATACGGCGATTTTGTTTATCGGTTGCCACGATAACGAAGCCTCCATATGGATTGAAGACGCGCCTGTTCTTAGTAGTAAAATATGCGGAGCGCTATCTTACTAATTTAGGTAATTTTCTGTTGTAGATTTATCGAGTCTAGTAGTGGAAAAAATCGTGTATACACGGCGGTTGTGAACTACTTATGACCCTCACGTCTTAGATTTCGGGATTTAAACTTGACGTTCGGGTCATAATAATGTACTTCACTTCACTCACACCTTAATATACAGGGTGATTCACGTTATTCGACATGGAAGATTATGGCTAAACTTTTAGATTTTAAAAAAGTTTTGTATATGGAATGGATGAGGGTCTATTGGAAGGACATTTTAAAATTATTGTCATTGTATACAGGTGGTCCCAAAAGTATAAAATTGATTAAAGTTTTATTTTTTTAAATGAAACACCTAGTATATTAATGTATTTTCGGTATCTACGGACCGTAAAGGTAGTTTTATTAAGGTTTATGGCATCTAAACCCTACCGTTCTTCAGATATTCGTGATTTTGTGAAAATGCAGCATCAAATTGAATGTTTAAAATCTCAGCACTTGGTTTCTTTTCAACCACCGAAATTGGTTGGTGGGCTACTAGTACATTGAATTTTTTGCGGTATGTATTAAATATTAACTAATGTGTAGCAAATGTAAAAAAATTAACACTAAATTATTGCAAACTTCAGTAATAACTTCAGTAACAGTAATAACTCGTTTAATTTAGATTAGACACCCTGTTTTTTATAGTATCATTAGATGCAGAATTTAGTTTCCTATCAAAAACTATTAAACATTCCTATAGCTTGGTCGTTGCATTTTCTTGGAAAATTGATTTTTTCTGAATTTGCGCTGACATAAACGAATGTAGTAATCTAATTTACCTGTTCAGGTCTGTTCAGGTGTTGCCTGATTTTGACAAAGCAACATTTATTGTCATTTCTAGGTGTCACATATTAATTTAAAGTTAAATCATTGTCTTTATATTCATAGTCTATCAATGATTGGTTAGTACATATGCCCATTACTAGATGGCGAGTATGCCCATGTGTGCTTAGAGTGCCTCTAATGAGAGTGTGGCCATAAGGTGGTATCGTTTTCTATTGGTGCAGCAATGTTTTTCTTAAAGTCAGAAGTCAATGGTCAGATTGACTTATATGGTATATGGGATTTTGATGCATTTTCGGGTTATGGCCCTACTACGCCCTGGGAATATACCCGTCCTTTGTTTCCTCAATATGAATTTAAGCACAAGAATACTCTAAGAACAATTTGGAATTCCGTCGGCTGTCAGTACTCAGTACGTCAACTCGATGATGGATAAACGTCATCTAAAAGTGGCGGGATATTATAAAATTACCTGTACTTAAAAGGGTTGTTGTGGGAATTTGTGAATTCTTCAACAATTCTCAATTGCTCATAATGTATCTTGAACTAAAGCCTTTACTTATTAGTAGGAAGGACGAATAATAGTTCATCGTTTGTCTGAAAAAAATCATTTGAAGGCTTTCGCCCATAAGAACAATGTTAATCTTGGAAAAAACATGGCGGACAAGTCCTTATGGCCGCACTCTCATTACAGGCACCCTATGTGTGCTGACCAATCACTGCCGATGACGTAAGAGTTCCAGCGTATTCCCCTTTTTTTCAGTGGTGGGAGGGCACTGGATAGGGGAGTACGTTGAAGATAAAGATGAAGTAATAACATAATCTCCAGTGAAAAGAGAGATAATCATTGAAACGACGTGTGGTGAGAAACGAAGTTATATATGGGGTTGTTGTGATGTGAGTAGACTTTCCTTATCAGGGAGTTCTTTTATTTTCTTATAATGATGACAAAGACAACAAACCGACAATACCTCTGCCCTCTGGTCATATACGCATCCCATTCATAACCGTAAATTTGTAAAATATTGTGTTATGTCACTTTGACATTTTTAGATTTCATCCGGTTTGCAGTAGCTGCAAACAGTGCAAACTTTAAAGTGCTCCCAGAATATATTATCGGGAATCAAAATTTGAGTAGGAAACTGGCTCCTTTCAGTGGGTTTATCAGTGTCTTCAGTGTGTGACTTTCAGTGTATGTAAAAGTATGCCGTTTTTCCAGTTATTTCCTCTCTTGGTTGTTAACTGCTAAATACTAAACTTTAAACTTCATATTATATTAATTCAATACATCGTTTTTAAAAAAGGTAAGTGAAGTTCGTAATGGCCATAATGCTACTTTCATAACACAAGTTTTTCACGCTCATGCAATTTTTGCTACTTTACATACAAGTAAACTGTAGCGTAGAACCCAAGCTTGAGACTGTTTATATACTTTCTTTTCTGTTTTGTTTCGTTGGCCCGTGTGTTTGTTGCTTGTCTTTTACGTGCACCGTCTGGATTTTAACAATTTTTCGTTTTTGTGTACTGCCATGACGGTCAGTATAAGATTTGGTGACATTCTTCACTGACTGAAAAAGCCCTGAAGAAGACCTAAAAATAAATGTCGAAACGTTGGCGATTTCGAGAAAGTGAAGTGGCTATTTGTCCTACACCTGCGATCCAACACCTTTCTAATCATTGATAGGACGCAAAGCGCAATATGATACTTTCAAAAGCCAGAAAGTTTGGGTTCAAAACTTTCTGGCTTAGTGCTGGCTTCTCCAATGCTTTTTAAATTAACTCACCATTTACACAATAGCATTGTCTTTATAGTGAGAATAAAATTTAGTTTACCTTGTACAAAAGTAAAATCTTACTTTAGAAGAAATTTTACGTTACTAAAAATAAAATTATAATAAATATGTAATTTAAAATATGTACCTAATGGAATCTATTTGACATTATTTTCAGGTAGAGCCGTTATGTTAGATATTCCACATAAAAAATTTGGTTGAATGTGAAGACCATTTTGAGAAAAAGTTCTTCCTCTCAATGAAGTTGTTGCAAGTTGCCGTACCAACGCCCTATGAACCTAGGCAAGCTTCTCCATCTAATACGTACAACAGTCCCGAAGAAAACGTAAAGTCCTACTTGTATTGTTAATAATATATTATAATATATATTAATTATTTTATTAAACTTTTGAATTGAAAAGCAAATATTAATAAAGAACAATTCATAATTCTATAGATATCTGATAATTATTGGAATTTAGAATACTAATAATGATACACTGGAATTATTTAGAATAAGTACTCTGCGACCAGTTCAGTCTCTCAAATACTACGAAAAATTGGCCTTCGCCATTCTATCAACAAATCGAACCCGACCAAATTAGGTAGACGTGGAGAAAACATGGGGGGGGGGGGCATAATGGGAGAGTAAGTGATTGGACCTTATTTTTTTGGCGAACATTTAAACGGAATGTCGTTTCTAAATTTTTTTGAGAAATCAGCTTCCAATTTTACTGAAATCAGCTTCCAATTTTACTGGAAGAAGTTTCTCTACATATAAGAACAACCATGTGGCTGCAAATGGACGGGGCACCTGCTCATTATCATCCTGAAGTCCGGGAGTTCTTAAATGTTCGTTTCCAAACGAATGGAGCACAACATTGGCCACCAAGGTCCCCTGACATAACGCCTCCCGATTTCTTTTTATGGGGATATGTGAAAGGAATCGTGTATAATACGCCACCAACCACAAAAGAAAATATGAAGGAACGAATCAGAGAGGCCTTCAGAAGCATAACTCCCTATATGTTATAATGTGAGTGAAGGATTTAAAAACAGAATACGTTTGTGTTTAGAGTCAGACGGTCGTCATTTTGAACAAATTTTATAACTGTTTGTTTTTGTTTGTTTTACTCTTATGTTGACTTGTTATTTATGGTATTTCAAATTGCCACTATTTATGCACTTATTTTTTTTGTAATAGAGATGCTAAATTTTATAAGAACTCTTGTAATATAATGTTTTATTGTTTTATTTGATATTTTATGCTAAATAAAGACACTTTAACATTCAGATGACTGCTAAATAATCTTCATGATCATAATTTTATAACTTATAAATTAATATCTGACAAATACGGGGTTTTCATTAGAAAACTTCGTCTAGTTGGTTGTGAAATGTCAAAGGAAAAGAATGGAGAAACAAAAGTCCATTTACTTTCATTATGCCATCTATTATGCCATCCTATATTAAATTTTATAGCTTCCTAAATGAAGTTTTCTAGTGAACACCCAGTACTAATGATAATAAATTTTGCTTTCTCAAAATCGGGTATTGTTACAGGTAAAGTAGAGTACTTAATTCGTTTATGTCAGCTCAAATTCAGAAAAAAATCAATTTTCCAAGAAAACGCAGACGAAGCTATAGGAATGTTTAATAGTTTTGATAGGAAACTAAATTCTGCATCTAATGATACTGTAAAATACAGGGTGTCTAATTTAAATTAAACGAGTTATTTTATATATTCAAACAGTAGAAGCTTGCAATAATTTGGTGTTCATTTATTGACATTCGTTGCACAGTAGTTAATATTTAATACACACCGCAAAAAATCCAATGTACTATTAGCCCACCAGCCAATTTTGGTGGTTGAAAAGAAACCAAGTGCTGAGATTTTAAACATTTAATTTGATGCTGCATTTTCACAAAATCACGAATATCGGAAGAACGGTACGGTTTAGATGCCATAAACCTTAATAAAACTACCTTTACTTTTGTCCGTAGGAACCGAAAATACATTAATATAACTAAGTGTCTCATTTAAAAAAATACAACTTTAATCAATTTTATACTTTTGGGACCACCTGTATACAATGACAATAATTTTAAAATGTACTTCCAATAGACCCCCATCCATTCCATATAAAAACCTTTTTTAAAATCTAAAAGTTTAGCCATAATCTTCCGTGTCGAGTAACGTGAATTACCCTGTATAATATACTATTATGTTGTGTCCAACGCTGTTTAATAAAGTTGTTAACTTAAAAAGACACCTCTCAGTGCAACTAAATTTACTTTCCCAGGATAAAATTAATTCAGTATTATGAACTCTCACCTTTTTTAAATTTAATTAAAATCTGCAAATTAATTTAGCAATGTAGCAAGGTAGTTAAATTATCTCTAGCTAACTTAGCAATTTAATTTCAACTTTTTCGTGAATTTCTTTTCATTTATTCATTAATATCATGTTATGTATTTGCAATGCACGGTGATTTACAGTGATGCTACCTTAGACGTATCTAGAGAACGACTTCGCATATTTACTTCAAGTTTTGTGTGTGGCCACAAATACGTCTGTAACGTATGGGGACAATCCTCGTTGACCTTGACGCCACAATGTGGGGGCCCGGTACTCGATGCACAATGCGCGTGTGCATCTGTTGTTGCCAAATTTCGAAACACAATGATGCCGTTTTTTGGGCGTCAGTCCGCCATTTTTAAGGTTCCCGTGGAGTTATGTCGTTAGCGCACGTCATATAAGCGTCATAGCACCTTAAAGCGGGACCGAATATTGATTGTCGATTGTTTTTGGTTTTGGTTAGGTTAGAAGTTTAGTTTTAGACGAATAACCGGAGTAACTTGTGAAATTATCGTCAACCACGATTCACGAAACAAGTGATTCGGCCTAGTTCGTGATTCGTAGGGAGTACGTAGATCTGTCTAACTGTACCTGGGTCCAACTGTGCCACTTTCAAAAGAGCGTTCAATTTTCGGCAAGTGCAGAAATTGCAAATTTCTAAAATATGTTCACTTTTGTGGTGTTGCCGGTTCAGCTGAAAGGAGTGGCAACTTTTGTTTTTTAGTGGATCATTATCATTAAAAGTTATTTTCGGATTCCTCATAGATTCCTTTATGATACCCCTTAAAATCCCTATATTCTCTCTCTATTTCACACTCTTTCGCAGATATTTAATAATGATAATAATAATTTAATAAAAAATACAGGAGTCCACACACTCCGTACGGCTGCGCTTCTATTTATGTCGTGACATACCGGGGGTTTAAATTTAAATTTGAATATTGAATAATCAGGATGCGAACTTTCAAGTGTTGCCTGGAGAACTAGGTTTTCACCAACTAATACAGCTATGTGAGCCACCGATGTCATGGTTTTGCCGACACTGTACTGACTTAAAATCGATGTTGGCAACAAACAATAATTTGCAATGAGGAACTTTAAGTGTTGCAGAAACAAGGAATTTAATAACTATTGCTGTGTTTTGCTTATAACTAAGTATAGCGAAAGTGTGAGACTGAACAAAGAGCTTCAAGACAAGATAGAATCTATGATAAACTGTAACGGATGTCTGGTGAATGAAATAGACAGGATTAAAGAAGAATTAAAGAAGAAGATAGTTTCCCATCCACAAATTTCAGATGGATGCACCCAGACCAACAGCGAAATTTTGACTGAGGAGGACCAACTTGGCGCCGCGAGACTGTTCAAACTGCTTCTGACCGCGTCTAGAGAAAAATCGACTCAGACTGTGATGTCGGGAGAATATAGTGATGTACAGATAGTAAGTTGGGCAAACATAGTCAGGAAAATGTGTCGAGCGCACTGAATACTAGGAAAAATAATTCCGTGGGTAGGGTGATTTTTGGTGGAGACTTTTCCGTTAGGAATTTGGGCAAATCACTTGGAGCGCGCTTGGGTACAAGGTACAGAACTGACTTCTGGAGGATAGAAGAGTGCAATGCTTACCAGGGTGTGGCAAAAGGTATATTTCAAAGTACAATAGGATACTCGGTGGGGGATAGTGTGGTTTTGTGCTTCGATGTCAGCAACTGCGTTCCAAGTCCAAGCAAACTAATGAAAATACTCTCAGTGAGCAAATTTACTAATCTGATAATACTGCTGAAGTGCTACTTGAGAATTGTCCCTGAATCTGTTTTTAACAAAGTGTGCAGAACTATGGCTGATTTCTCTGCATCCAGAAGCAAGCTATCACTGAGACTTATCACCGATGTTCGCGGTCGATTAGGATTTCGTCACGCATTCAAATCCATGTGCGATTTGTTAACTCTTTATGAAAACATGAGCCCAATGTGTAGCAAATCCGGAATTGTGGTAAAGTCGATATCTACACAAAATCTCAATGATACTTTAGAGGGCTGCGCTTCCTCGCTGGAAGTCAATGTAACCTTCGACAGACAATACGAAAATAGGACTCAAGTGTTCTTGGACCGATTAGATAGGTTGACGGGTCTTCGCCCGCGTTCAGGAGTGCCCCACCGGGTGCTCTGCCTACGCCACTTGCCAAGATTGCGGGGGTTCGCACAAGATCAGTTAACTTTATAGGTTACCTCATTTCCCAGAAAAATAAAGAAAGAGCTATTGTGACGTCATGGGAATTCACGGCTAACCATTTTACATTGCATTAAATGAGTGATTTGTGAGAGCTGCCTTATTTTTTGAAAATTTAAGCTGTTAAACGTTAATGTTCGTTAAGTATACTTAATTATTATAACTTGGGGTTTATTTAGACATATTTTACACCATGCAAAGTAATAATTTTATTCAGAATACTTCTTAAATATCGGAAATAAACTTGACAAAACGGCCAGGAAAATAGGGTTAGAATTAAAACTCATAGGTGATAGCAGAGTTAAGCAAGGACAACAACACGAAGTTTTTTTCTATTTGGCATTTTTTGTCCCGAATTTTAAAACGAACGAAAATTTGATATTGTTGATGTTGATGTGTTGATTGATATAACCCATACGATATAGTATAGAGCAGAAAATTTATAAAAATGGACTTCACTCTGTAATATAGAAATAATGTAGGAAATAACTTCTTGGTTTCAGCACACAAAAATACCAAAAACCGTAACAAAACTCAATTTTAATAAAAAAATTCCGGAAACCGAAAAAATTCCTCTTTGTCCTGCAGGGATTTTAATGAATTTTTCTGTAGCATTGGTGAGAGACTAGTGTCGGGTGGAACTGTTGAGAATTTTAAGGTTTTCCTTGGACTGAGGCATGAATGGCATTGATGCCCCTCAGTCTTTTTTTCTGACCCCTACAGATTGTGACGAATTAAAATGTACAATAGCTAGTATGACAAATAAAAAATCTATGTGCTGGGATGGTATGGCAGCGGGTATATTTTCCAGTCTTTCTGTTCGCATACTGCTGATACTTGGTGAGGCCATAAACATGTCGTTTCTAAAGGGCATAATCCTGGAATGCTTGAAAAGGGCCACGGGGGTTCCCATCTTCAAGGGAGGCGACGAGGATGACCCATGACCATTCAGGTCTATCGCGCTACTGCCTACCATGTCTAAAATTGTGGAGATGTTGGTAAAATCTCGAATGATGTCTTATCTGGTGACAAGTAAAATGCTAAGTGAGAATCAATTTGGCTTCAGACCATCCATTGGTACAAACGATGCTATTTTTTTGTTTTCTTGAGTCTCTTTTCTTTGCCCTCAACAGTGGAGACTTGGCTGCGGCCCTTTTTGGGGTTTTGATGAAAAGCGTTTGATTGTGTCAACCACAATATCCTAATTTTGAAGTTGGAGACGTATGGGGTCAGAGGATGTGATCTCGATTGGTTTAAGTCCTACCTGGGTGGAAGGGTACTAACCTCATGCAATCTGGAGGTTGCAAGGGGAGTTCCACAGGGATCAGTTTTGGGGCCTCTTTTGTTCCTGATATATTTTATTGATGTTACTGCGTTAGATATAGAGGAAAAGTTTACTCTTTATGTGGACGATGCGACCATTTTGTGGATGGGGAGGATGACCAGTTACTTGCAAGCAGAATGCGTGAAGATATAACTGTAATAAAAAGGTGGTGTATTTCTAATCACTTATCCCTTACTTGAAACAAAACTTGTTATGAATTTAAGACTGGACATTGATTTGACCTTGGATGGCAGAGACGTAGGGAGAGTGAGGGAGAATCGATTTTTGGGGCTACTTATGGTCCATAGGTTGAAGGTTTGATGCCCACATCAAATCCCTGAGAGCAAAGTTTTCCTCAGGATATTATGCTCTTCGGGTCATTAGAGCTCAGTTAGGCGCTACAGTAACCAGAAATGCGTATTTGCTTTGATTGAGTCCAACTGAGAGATGGTATCTGTTACTGGGAAATTGTTCAAGGCGCCTGTTTGGTTCGGTTTTTGTGCTGCAGAAGCGAGCAGTACGCTGTCTTTGTGGTGCGGGGCCTCGCAAGTCTTGTAGGCAGTTGTTTCGTTCCAAGGTCTCCGGACATTGGCGTCATTGTCTCTAAAATGACAGAGTGCATGGTACATGCAACGTATCGGGAACAAATTCAGAGACCTAACGAGAGGGGAACTCGGTCCTCGCATGTGGTCCCACTTCCGATTCCTTTGACAGCTCAGACTAGAGATTCTGTGATATATCGGAGCAGAACTTTATTTAATAATTTACCCTTACTCTTCGAAGTCTGAGGATGCGGGGCAGTTCAGGGGCTCTGTGAGGAAGCTCTGATTGAGCATTCCTTCTACTCTGTTGACGAGTTTCTCGAGAGTACATATTAGGAAGCTGACGTTATATACGTTCATGCAAGTAAACATTCATATGGTAGGGGTTGCCGGTCGGCATTTGCACTTACAAATTCATCCTAGACCAGGTATACAATGATTTTAAGTTTGAAATAAGCAACTCTAAGTCAACAGTCTCAAGTTTATTATGTTGTAGTTGTACGGCTACATGTTTCGCCTAAAAAGGCATCATCAGGCCTAAAATATAATTATAAACAATTGCAAAGG